>CM035845.1:60091579-60694585 GCA_020510985.1 Pholidichthys leucotaenia | reverse complement strand
AACCACATTTAATTTTTAAATTATGAGGAGGAACAGAGGCCAAATCATTCAATTTAGAGGCTTTATGTTTAATTTGAGTTTTACCAATATTTTGCTTTATCACTTTGGGATGCTTATATATTATATTTTTATTTACTTTGGAGGGAGCAGACAATGATTCTCTGATGGGGAAGACAGGGGCTAAGCTGAGGGGTGGCGGATGAAGAGGAGCTGCAGAGAGGCGTGTAAGACTGCGACTCTGCTTCCTGGTCTCAACTCTGAATAGTCACGGTTTTGGAAATTTGGACAAAAAAGATGCCAGATTGTTAGATAAATGAGAAGCACCATCCAAAGTGGGATGAATGCTGTCTCGTCTCATAAGACCAGGTTTTCCCCAAAATGAGCTCCAATTGTCAATGTAGCCCACGTCATTTTTAGGACACCACACAGACAGCCAGCGGTTCAAGGATGACAAGCGACTAAACATGTCATCACTGGTCAGATTGGGGAGGGGTCCAGAGAATACTACAGTGGCAGACATCGTTTTGGCAAACTCACACACCGATTCTATATTAAGTTTTGTGACTTCCGACTGCCGGAGACGGATGTCATTAATGCCGGCGTGAATAACAATTGTGGAATATTTACAGTTACTTTTAGCCAGCATTTTCAAATTTGACTCGATGTCGCCTGCTCTGGCCCCAGGAATGCATGTGACTATGGCCGATGGAGTCTCTAGGTTCACGTTTCTGACTACAGAGTCGCCAATGATCAGAGTTTTTTCCTCAGCGGGTGTGTCGCTGAGCGGGGAAAAACGATTAGAGACGTGAACAGGTTGGTGGTGAACCGGGGCTTTGCGACTAGGCTTCCTTCTCACCGTCACCCACCCAGTCTCCTCGCTGCTGAGGAGAGCCGGGGAACCGGTGACAGGGGGGCCTAAGCTAGTTAGCTCCGCTGCAGCTAATGGGCGTCCGTCGAGATTAACTGGCGCAGACGGTGTTTCAATGCAGCGGAGCCGGAATTCCAAATCAGACAACCTCGCCTCGAGCGCCTCAAAAAGACAACATTTATTACATTTACCGTTATCACTAAAAGAGGCAGAGGTGTAGCTAAACATCTGACAGAGAGAGCACACCAGAGGAGGAGAGGAAAGAGAGCTAGTAGCCATAGCTAGTGGCTAGAGAGCTGGAGAGCAAACCACACAGGCAGACAGCAAAACAGGAAGTGACGATACGTTACCACAAGGAAGTGACGATCCACCAATATTGATATTGATCAATATTGGTGGATAACTGGGCATGACCAAAACACATGAAAATGATTTGCAGTCTTTTCACCACACAAGCGCCAACAATTCAACCCTTTACGAGTAAATTTGTTTTGTGCAGGTGTTCTGAAAAATCTTACCAAATTTTTCCATCCAAATTCTCTCCACAGCAGGGATGAGGTACTTTTCCACTGTTGTTTGTTTAGCTTTTCCCATATTTCCAGTTGCAAAGTGAAATTCCCCTCTTTTTCCCATTTTTTTTTAATTTAAGTTTTTGTAAAGGGTATACACATCATTACAGCATTGCATTGTTTACATTTTCATCACATGTTCCCTTTTTTTGTTTTTTGACAACATTGGAAGAATAATTATTACAACACCCCTTTTTTTAAGTGAAAGAAAAAGACAAAGAAAGAACAAAAAAACAAACAAAAAACAAAACAAGAAAAAAACAAAAACAAAACAAAAGAGCAAAAAACAAAAAAATAAAAAAATAAAAATAAATAAATAAAAATAAAAGAGCATCTGAGTGGCGTTGGAACAAAGAGAGGTGCCATTATTGAAATGGTATTTGTCAAAGATTAGATCTAATGGAAGACACATATGCGATCCAGGGTTGCCAAAAGTTCAAGAACACATCCATGTCCTGTCTCAGTGCGAATGTCAACTTTTCCATCGAGTAAATGTCTTGAATCACGTTAATCCAATCTTCAGGTGTAGGACAGTCCTTCAATATCCATTTTTTAGTTAGAGCGTTTTTACTTGCCAATATTAAAACAGTGAATAAGTATTTTTCTCCTCGTCTTTCCAGTGAATCCGGTAGTAAACCCAAATACAAAGTTACAAAAGAAAAGGGGACTGTTATTTTGAATATTTTCCCCAATATTGTCTGTACATTGGTCCAATATTGGTGGATAACTGGGCAAGACCAAAACACATGAAAATGAGCCAACAATTCAACCCCTTACGAGTAAATTTGTTTTGTGCAGGTGTTCTGAAAAATCTTACCAAATTTTTCCATCCAAATTCTCTCCACAGCAGGGATGAGGTACTTTTCCATTGATGTTAATTTAGCTTTTCCCATATTTCCAGTTGTAAAGTGAAATTCCCCTCTTTTTCCCATCTCTCTTTTATATATGATGTGTTGTCTCCTTTTAAGTCTTGAAGACCTTGGTATATTTTAGAAATGTATCTGATTCCTGGGATCCCTTTATATGCCATTAAGAAGACCTTCAGAACACCTGACTGGGCCCTTTCCAAATCCTCCTTTTTAAGTATTTTGTTTATGTGGTGTCTAAGCTGAAAGAACCTGTAAAGGTCTTGATTTATTAGACCCTGTTTTTTCAAATCTTCAAAACTTCTTAAAATTTACCCTTTAAAAAAATCGTAATATTTTATCAGTCCGTTCTCTTTCCACTTTTTAAATCTAGTGTCTGTTTTATTAGGAGTAAAGTCTTGATCATAGGCAATCCTTTGCAGAAATCCGTAGGGTTCTTTAGTTTGATTCTCTCTGACTATATTAAACCAAATTTTTAGCGGGGTCTCTATCCACGGGTTAGTGTTATTCAAAAGTTTAGGTAAGGCATTGTTCCCTATTATCACCTGTAGGGGGATGTCACTTGTTATTTGGCATTCCATCTCCTTCCATTGTGCAGTGTAGACTGGGTTACATATCTCTACTAAAGTTTTAATTTGTCCGGCTTTAAAATAGTCCCTGATATTTGGTAGCGCAAGCCCACCTTTGTCTTTGTTTAGCTGTAGGGTTCTATATCTGATTCTAGGTCTCTTGCCCTGCCATATGAATCTTGAGATCCTTCTGTCCAGTTCTTGCCATGTTTTTTTGGGAGGTTCTACCGGTATTGTTTGGAAAAGGTATAGAAGACGTGGAAGTATATTCATTTTGACTGCTTCAGTTCTTTGTGCAGTACCTAAGAATGGTATCATATTCCATCTTGCTAGGTCAGATTTTATTTTTGTCACCAGTGGATCATAGTTTAGTGTTATAATTTTGTTGAGTTGTTTCGGGATATTGACCCCCAGATATTTCATAGATTCCATCTCCCAGTTACTTTTGAGTTTGCTTAGTAAATATTGATTTGGGTCATAGTTGAATGTTAAAACTTGGGTTTTATGCGTGTTTAATTCGTACCCCAATAAATCTCCATACTCTGAAAAAACTGAGATTAGTTCTGGAAAAGAGGTGTCCGGCTGCCCCAGGTATATTAAAATGTCATCAGCAAAGATTGCTATTTTATGTTCATTCTGACCAAGTGTAATACCTTGAATTTTTTGATTCTGTCTTATCCATTGGCTCAGAGGTTCTATGAAGATTGCAAAGAGCAGTGGAGACAAGGGGCAGCCCTGACGACATCCTCTTTCCAGCTCAAAAGATGATGATAATTTACCGTTAATCCTTATTTTACCTGTTGGTTTTTTTTATATAATGCCTGGATAGTTCTAATGAAGTTGTTATGAAAATTGAAACTGGATAAGATTCTATATAGGAAAGACCAGTCAACCGAATCAAATGCTTTTTCAGCATCTAATCCCAATATGGCTGCATTTAAGTTATATTTTTTTATATGATGAATTATGTGTTAAGTGCGTCTAATGTTGTCTTGTGTCTGTCTTTGTCTTATAAAACCTGTTTGGTATAAATTAATTAAGTCTGTCAGTATATTTTCTAACCTTTTGGCAAGGATAGTGGTAAAAAGCTTATAGTCCTGATTTAACACACTGATTGGTCTGTAGTTGGAGCAGTCTAGTTTATCCTTTTCAGGTTTAGGTATGACTGCAATGACCCCTTCTCTCCAGGAGGGGGGATTTCCCCTGTGTGGAGGACATAGTTAAATGTTTTCAGGAGGAGAGGAGATAGTTGCTGTTTAAAGGTTTTGTACCACTCTGCTGTATAGCCATCTGCTCCTGGGGATTTGTTAGCTTTAAGTTTCATAATTGCTTTTTCTAATTCTTTAGGTTGTATTTCTGACAGTAGTGTTTTATTTTGTGACTCAGTAAGTTGGGGAAGGTTTAATGTGTTTAGGAATGCTTCGGATGCGTTTTTATGTTTTTTGAGGGAGTACAAGTTCTTGTAGTAGTTCTCGAAGCTTTTAAGAATATCCTGAATTCTAAATTTTATTTCCTTTGATACTGTGTCTCTGATTTTGTAGATTGCTCTCTCCGTTTGTTGTTTCCTCAATTTATAGGCTAGTAATTTTGCTGATTTGCTGCCTGCTTCATAGTATTTTTGTTTCAGAAATGTAAGTTTCTTCTGGATTTCTATTGAGTAGATCTCATTTATTTGTTTTTAATTTCCTTAATTTTGAGCGAATCATTTGAATGAGTGTTGTCTTTGTGCTCTTCTTCTAGGTTTTTAAGTTCTGACTCTAATGTGGTTAGTTTTTCTTGTCTCAGTTCCTTTTGGATTGCCAGTTTTGCGATAATCTTTCCCCTTATTACAGCTTTGCATGCGTCCCACAGTATTAAAGGGGATATTTCTCCCTTATCATTTTCTTCCAAATATCTGAGAATATCTGATTCCAATTCATCTTTCAGTGGTCCTTTCAGCACATTTGAATTTAACCTCCAAGAAAATGTATTATTTTTGTATTTTTGGATACTTAAGTCCATATAGATCGGACTGTGGTCAGAGAGATCCATCAGTCCTATTTTACATGTTTTTACTCTTCCAATGTCTCTATTAAACATAAAAAAAATAGTCAATCCTTGAGTATGATGAATGTGGTGCTGAGTAAAATGTATAATCTTTTACACTGGGGTTGAATTCCCTCCACACGTCACAGATTCCCATTTCTTTTAGTAGCATCCGAGTTTTCCTACTTTCAATTCAATTCAATTCAATTCAACTTTATTTATATAGCGCCATTTCCACAACAACAGTCATCTCATAGCACTATCAACTGTAGGGAGGACCCCCACAGTTGCAGAAAGACCCCAGCAATCAGGCGATCCCCTGTGAGCAAGCACTTGGCGACGGTGGAGAGGAAAAACTCCCTTTTAACAGGAAGAAACCTCCAGCAGAACCAGGCTCAGGGAGGGGCAGTCATCTGCTGCGACTGGCTGGGGGGTGAGGGGACAGAGAAGAAGAAAAGAACAGACATGTAGAGAGCAAACAGCACGATGGGGACTCAATCTATGGGAGAGAACAAACAAATGTTTCTTTGAGTGTTATTTTGATGTGGAGAATTACCTGATGCATCCCAGTATGGATTCAGTCTTAGATTGAAGTCTCCACCACATATCACTAAACCTTGGGCTTTAGTTATCATTAGGTCAAATACATTTTTATGAAATTTCCATTTAGCCCCTGGAGGTGCATATACATTCAGCAGGGTGATATCTTCTCCTTCTAGCTGCCCAAGTACCATACTGTATCTCCCTTCTTTATCTTTGTGTTCTGATTTTTTTTCAATTATAATTTTGGTTGAGATCAACGTCGCTACTCCCCTCCTCCTCCCTGACTTATATGAAGATGAAGAGATCATTTTAAACCCTTGTCTATTGAGTTTAGTGTGCTCCACGTCTGTTAGGTGGATTTCCTGTAAAAATATTATTCCTGCTTTGTCTTTTTTCATTTTGCCTAGAATCTTGGATCTTTTAACTGGATTCAGGATCCCTTTTACATTATATGAGATTATTTTGGTTACACCCTGTTTCTCCATTGTGTTGTCTTATTTAGTATAACAGTGTGGTGGCCCTCTTTTATGCTACTCAGAAACTGAAAGAACATTAAGAACATAAAAAAACATTAAGAACATAGTATATAAAACTTTAAAACAAAAAACTGACAAAAGATCTTCCTGAGCTGAGGTCTTTTTAGTGACCTTAGAAGAGCCTTGATGGTGTGTTGGCGCTGAGGGAAATTCCTCAGATTCTGTTACGTGCTGAGGTCCCTCTCTTACCCCTGTAAGTTGTCCCATGTTTTTAACGTGAATTTCAGATCCCAATCCGAACTTGTAATGATTTTTTTTTTTTTTATGCCTATACCCTATGAAATTGTGCGCAACCTCCCACCACCATCACAGCAAACATTCACGTTAATACAGTATTTGTTAGTGTGGAGAGATCATGTGGTTCATTGTCACATTTCTATTTTAACAAGTTTTTTTTGTGTTTTTTTTAAAGACTTATTTGTTTCTAATATTATGTCTGTTCCATGAAATGTTTTACCACTTGTTGATTCTGCATCTCCTTTAATGTTTGTTACCTTGTAGGAGGGAGGTTGGATGTGCAGATTGACTAAAAATATCATTATTCCCTCCTGTAAACGGCCAGTTTTTCCTTATAGCCCTGGCGCTGGGTTTCCCGCTGCTGGCCTGTGGATTTTGAGGATCTCTGTGTGGACCACGTTTGAGCCTTGATTCTTTCGATTGGGTCTGCTGCGGGTTTATACACCATTACCAGGAGCCCTCTTCTCGCCATATCCGTGGTTGCTTCTTCTGCCGAGTTGTAGAGACACGTCTCATCGCCGTAAAAAACCCGCAGCTTCGCTGGAAATGGCATCTGGAAGCACAGTTTTTTTTCTCGTAATACCTTTTTAGCGTCGTTGTATTCCTGATGCTTTTTAACCACTTGCGCTCCGTTGTTCCGCGGGCGGGCAAGTCTCTGCATCCTATGACGCATGAGGGCGCGCGAGAGCGCGCTCGTGCGCCCTCGTGCGCATGACGCATGATAAGGATATTGATGGTGATGATGTAGGTGGTGTGCCCTCCAAGCGCCACTGAAAAAAAAATCTGCAAACACAGCCGCGAACAGATTAGTTCATCTGATTGACCTCTCATTCGACTAATAAGAGCCTTGAATTGGGTTTCTGAAACCTTGAGGAGCCAATGAATGAAAATCTAGGAAGGAGGACCCGCCTACTGTGAACGCAGGAGCCAATTGAAGCACAGAAATTCTGGCTGGGTGAAGCGATATTTACTGCTGCAGAAGGACTCTGTACGAATCTCCTACAGACCCAGGCTCACCCAGCAGCATGGAAAACACCCACAAGTGGGACCTGCACTCATTCCAGCAGAATAGAAGGAAGCCGACGACAAAAGTCATAAATCATTCGCCAAAACGGCAATAATGGAATTATGTTGATCGGGATCCACGAGCGGAGCAGCGTCGCGTTCGTCTGACGCGTGGGAAGAGCTGTTCGCCACGACTCTGCTGCTTTGAAGAGGTAAGGTGTTATAAGCTAAATTATTATTTATCCCTGAAAACTGTAATCCAAAAATGACTTTTGACCGATCACTGCGCACGAAGTGCGTGCGCCGTGATAAACGGTTCATTTGCCGTGTTCGGACTGTGAACGCCCCCCCCACCCGCTGCAGAAGAGGTGCGGGGGGGGGGGGGGCACGGTCCGAACGCTCCCCGGTCCGCGGGAGGAAGCATATCAGTCTATTCCATCATGTAGCGATGGCCCTCTTCTGTAGCGAGGGGGGGAGCGTTCACGGTCCGTTCACGGTTCCCCCCCCCACACACACACACAGTAGCGAGGGGGGGGGGAGCCGCTGTGAAAACATGCAAGGAAAAAAAAAAAAAAAGAGTGTATTCCGTCATGTAGCGAGGGCCGAATTTGGTCCTTGGTAGCGGGGGGGGGGGGGGAACGACCCACTGCCCACACACACACACACAGACACAGCCCTGAGTGTGACCTTTCATTAGAGCCTAAAATGAAGATTCTACATTGAATTATTCAAAAGTTACAGACGTTTTTCCAAACTGTGCCATTTGGCACAATTTGGCACAGTTCCATAACGCCTGGGAACAGCCTGAGAACAAAGCTGTGTAAAATATTAATTTTTTGTGGTATTGTTACCAAATTTGGATCTCAGCTGGATAACACTTGGTTCTACATTTCTGTTGCATTTTCCAGCCGGATCGGACAGCTGTGTGTTATTTACAAGCATTTGTATCCAAAAAAACACTGTGTCCAAATTTTTTTTCTTCAAGTTCAGTATGTTTAGATGACTGTAACTCAGTGACCGGAGCACATAGAGAGATTATGTTTTTTTTGCCAAAAAATTCAAAGTGTTTTCTTTTAAATGAGACCAACCCCATGAAGATGCTGCAAAGGGTTGAATAACAGCTTTCGATTTACTTTGGGCACGTTTTTTTTGGCATTTTTAGGAAAATTGCCCGGAGTGCAAGTGGTTAAGGACCTCCGGGGCGTAATCGTGTTCCACAAAAACTTTTCTCTCTTGGTGCATAAATCCTTTTTTCTGCCAAGCCAGTCTTACAACCTCTTCTTTTATTCTGGAGTTGGAGAACTTCACCACCACCGATCGTGGAGGCGCTTCCGCCACCGGCCTAGGGGCTAATGTATGGTGCGCCCTTTCTATCTTCAAGTCGGTGGTTTGGGGAATATCCAACTTCTCTCTCAGTAAGGATTCCACGCATGCCGCCATTGTGGTGAAACCATCCTCGGCTCCTTCTTTCAGACCATGAATTCTTATGTTGTCTCTTCTTAGTCTTCCTTCTTGGTCGGTTAGCTTAGCCTCTAGTCTTGACTGTCTTTTGTGTAGTTCCAGCACGGTATCTTCCAGCCCTTTTATTCTTTCCTCTGCTTCCAAGATTCGGTCCTCGGCCTGGTCCACTCTGCTGTTTGTCCTTTTTATTTCATCGTTGATTTCACGAAATTCGGCCCAACACTCTCGGCGAAATCGTCTTAATTCTTTAAGTACCATTTTTAAGCTAACCTTTTTGCTAGCTTCATTCAGCTCCTCGTCTTCTGAATGGAAATCCTCCGGATCAGATTCTCCGGCCGATGCGTGTCCTGGCCTGGTAAATGTCGATTTCTTCTGTTTTCCTTTAGGCATGATGACTTTGTCTTTTGATTTTCACTCTTCCAAAAATCCGTTAAATCTGATTTTCAAGGTATTTTCCTGGATCGGGTCTGGGAGCTTCAGCGTTAAGCTGCTATCACCATGGTGTCCAGACCGGAAGTCGTCTTTCCCATTTCTTTTATACATGATGTGTTGTCTCCTTTTAAATCTTGAAGACCATGGTATATTTTAGAAATGTATCTGATCCCTGGGATCCCTTTATATGCCATTAAGAAAACCTTCAGAACACCTGACTGGGCCCTTTTCAAATCCTTCTTTTTAAGTATTTTGTTTATGTGGTGTCTAAGCTGAAAGAACCTGTAAAGGTCTTGATTTATTAGACCCTGTTTTTTCAAATCTTCAAAACTTTTTAAAGTTTGCCCTTTAAAAAAATCATAATATTTTATCAGTCTGTTCTCTTTCCTCTTTTTAAATCTAGTGTCTGTTTTATTAGGAGTAAAATCATGATCATAGGAAATCCATTGCAATAATCGATAGGGTTCTTTAGTTTGATTCTCTCTGACTATATTAAACCAAATTTTTAGCGGGGTCTCTATCCACGGGTTAGTGTTATTCAAAAGTTTAGGTAAGGCATTATTCCCTATTATCGCCTGTAGGGGAATGCCACTTGTTATTTGCCATTCTATCTCCTTCCATTTGGCAGTGTAGAATGGGTTACATATCTCTACTAAAGTTTTAATTTGCACGGCTTTAAAATAGTCCCTGATATTTGGCAGCGCGAGCCCACCTTTGTCTTTGTTTAGCTGTAGGGTTCTATATCTGATTCTTGGCCTCTTGCCCTGCCATATGAATCTTGAGCTCCTTCTATTCAGTTCTTGCCATGTTTTTTTGGGAGGTTCTACCGGTATTGTTTGGAAAAGGTATAGAAGATGTGGAAGTATATTCATTTTGACTGCTTCAATTCTTTGTGCAGTACCCAAGAATGGTATCATATTCCATCTTGCTAGATCAGAATTTATTTTTGCCACCAGTGGATCATAGTTTAGTGTTATAATTTTGTTGAGTTGTTTTGGGATATTGTCCCCCAGATATTTCATAGATTCCATCTCCCAGTTACTTTTGAATTTGCTTAGTAAATATTGATTTGGGTTATAGCTGAATGTTAAAATTTGGGTTTTATGCATGTTCAATTCGTACCCCGATAATTCTCCATACTCTGAAAAAACTGAGATTAGTTCTGGAAAAGAGGTGTCCGGCTGCCCCAGGTATATTAAAATGTCATCAGCAAAGATTGCTATTTTATGTTCCTTCTGATCAAGTGTAATACCTTGAATTTTTTGATTCTGTCTTATCCATTGGCTCAGAGGTTCTATGAAGATTGCAAAGAGCAGTGGAGACAAGGGGCAGCCCTGACGACATCCTCTCTCCAGTTCAAAAGATGATGATAATTTAACGTTAATCCTTATTTTAGCTGTTGGTTTTTTATATAATGCCTGGATAGTTCTAATGAAGTTGTTATGAAAATTTAAACTGGACAAGATTCTATATAGGAAAGACCAGTCAACCGAATCAAATGCTTCTTCAGCGTCTAATCCCAGTATGGCTGCATTTAAATTATATTTTTTTATATGATGAATTATGCGTAAAGTGCATCTAATGTTATCTTGTGTCTTTCTTTGTCTTATAAAACCTGTTTGGTCTAAATGAATTAAGTCTGTCAGTATATTTTCTAACCTTTTGGCAAGGAAGCATGGACACGGCTCGAAGGCCGTGTCCATGAGAGGCAGGGTGTATTTGTCCTTCACCGTGACGTTGTTAAGCCCCCTGAAGTTGATACATGGCCGCAGGGAGCCATCCTTCTTGCCTATGAAGAAGAACCCCGCCCCCACCGCCGAAGAAGACGGACGAATAATGCCCGAGCTGAGCGACTCCTTGATATAGGCATCCATCGCCTCCCACTCCGGAGCTGACAGGCTGTAGAGGTGGCTCGACGGCAGCGGGGCACCGGCCCGGAGAGTTATGGCACAGTCATAGGGGTGGGGGGGGCGGGGCTGACAGCGCCCGCGACTTACTAAATACTGCCCCCAGGTCATGGTATTCAGGCGGCACCTTGGACAAATCCGGGGGAGGAGGGGTGTGGGGGGTTAAGGACACTGACGGGGCACAGGCTGTGGACTGCAGACATGCACTAAAGCAAAACGAGCTCCATGACGTTATACTCCCAGTCCGCCAATCAAATGATGGATTATGAAGTTGAAGCTAGGGGTAGCCTAGGATGACGGGGGATGTTGAGGAGGGCAGCACCAACAGGCGTAGGTCCTCTCGATGGTTCCGTGAGATGATCACTGAAACTGGGGTGGTCTGCTGAGAGACTGTTGCCAGGTGGGTCTTAGACAGGGTGATGAGCCTAAGGGGTGATTGGAGAGTATGGCAGGGAAGCCCTAACCGGGTTGCCAGGTCCCCCGATATGAAACTCTGCTCTGCCCCAGAGTCAATCAGTACATGTGTGGCATATTCTGTGTGTTTGTAGATGAATCTAACTTAGTGAGGGGATTAGGCTGAGATGCGTCCGTGAGTCCCCCTACTGCGACGCACGGACCCCCTCTTTTTGGCCGAATGCACAGCCCTAACTCCCTACGGCGCTGCTTCTCAGCTAAGGAAGTTTTGGAGTTCCTGACCACCATATCCTCCTGCCCGTGGCCAATCGAGATGACTGGGAGGAGCGGAAAAACTGCGCACCCGAGCGGCCGGAAGCTCTTCGCTTGGCTGCCCGCTCCCTCAGCCTGTTATCCAAATTAATGGTCAGGGAGATCAGCTCAGTGAGTCTCTCTGGTTTGTCTAACCTAGCTAGCTCATCCCGTAGGCTAGGGCTTAAGCTCCAGATGAAAATACTACAGAGCGAGGCATCCTCCCACCCGACCTCAGCGGCCACCACCCGGAAATCAACAGCGTAGTGCGCCACGGACCTACCCCCCTGTCGGAGATTTAACAACTGGGTGGTGAGCACGCTATCCCGATCGGAATGGTCAAATACCTCATGAAAATCGGCAAGACTAGCATAGCTAGGTTTAGCCATAACGGTGTAAGCCCAAGCAAGCGCTCTACCCTCTAGTAAATTAGCCACGTAGCCTATCCTACTATGATCAGTGGGAAAATCCCCCGGCACTCGCTGGAAAACTGTCTCATACTGTAAAATAAACCCATGGGCCTCACCGAGCTTGCCGCTAAAGCGAGCGGGTGTGGGGACCGGTGTGAGCCGGGCCGAGGGGACCTGACAAGCCTGGCTTGGAGGGGAGCTAGCAGGAGCCGATGGGCTCCCGGAGGCCGGAGGGAATGCCCGCTGTCCATCCAGACGATCCAACCGGCTGTTAATTTGAGTTAACTGGCTAAGGATAACGCTTTGTTGGTAAGCTAGCTGCTCCACTCGAGCCTCTAGGTTGTTAAACCAGCGGGCTAGCACGCTGTCCGCTGGGTCGCTCTGACGGAGCCTTACTGACATAATTCTGGACTCAGGGGGCAAAACACAGACTCGAGTGAAGTACAATTATCCTTTTATTGTTAACCGTGTCTGTGTGTGAGTGCGTGTATGTACAGCGTGTGTTGTGTGCAGTGCAGGACTCGTGCTGGGTAAAAGAGCAGGACGCCGTTCAGCTTGGCAACCCTATAACGATAAAGCAGAGATGTTAGCTCAGCCCTCGGGCAAAGAGCATGATAGTAATGACAGCTTTAGGTGGCCGTGGTTGAGCTCAGGTTGGCCTTGAGGGCTACAGCCAGGGAGACAGCATCTGACTCTGTGCGGGGAAGTGAGCGAGGTGCCCTGTGATGATGGTGGAAGCGGAACCACCGCCGGGGAGAGAGGAATCCGCCGCCAGGGAGATCCACCTGTGCACTGGGGAGAATGACTGACAAAGGTGAGTCAATTGTTAGCTTACGTGAAGCGAGGAGATGGTCTGGGATACAGACGATGAGCCAGGATGTGGCTGCTGACGCGAGACGTGTCGTGAGGAGTTTGACAGATGGCTCTGTGCCGAGTCACAGACAGGTCTGGCTTTTAAAGCCCGCTGGCGATTGGCAGCAGGTGTGCGTGCAGCTCAAGTTAATGATGGCCCTGAGGGAGCCATGACAGAAATAGCTTAACAGATCCTCATCAGAAACCGTTCTACCAGTCCCTCCAGGATTTCGAGGGATGTTTTTATGATTGTTGTGGGCCAAAAAGCCTGAATTCGCAGGAGCTTTTTTTTTTTTTTTAAAATTTGCAATAAAAGTTGCAATGTTTTTAGAGTGTTTTCTGCACTAAAAGTTGTGGGAAGAATTCCAAATTTTAAAGCAGATGTTTTTTTCTACTTTACTGCAGTGACATTCTATATAACAATCCAAGAAAAGCACAGGATTGTCAAAAATTTTCTATTATAGTGAGTTGTAAATTAAGCAGAAACTTCTGCTGTACAGAAAAACTCTTGTGCAACAGCAAATACAAACATTAACACAATATCCATTACAACAGCTACAGTGGGGCAAAAAGTATTTAGTCAGCCACCAATTGTGCAAGTTCTCCCACTTAAAAGATGAGAGAGGTCTCCAATTTTCATCATAGGTATATCTCAACTATGAGAGACAAAATGAGAAAAAAAAATCCAGAAAATCACATTGAAGGATTTTTAATGAATTAATTGGTAAATTCCTCAGTAAAACAAGTATTTGGTCACCTACAAACAAGCAAGATTTCTGGCTTTCACAGACCTGTAACTTCTTCTTTAAGAGGCTCCTCTGTCCTCCACTCGTTACCTGTATTAATGGCACCTGCTTGAACTCGTTATCAGTATAAAAGACATCTGTCCACAACCTCAAACAGTCAGACTCCAAACTCCACTATGGCCAAGACCAAAGAGCTGTCAAAGGACACCAGAAACAAAATTGTAGACCTGCACCAGGCTGGGAAGACTGAATCTGCAATAGGTAAGCAGCTTGGTGTGAAGACATCCACTGTGGGAGCAATTATTAGAAAATGGAAGACATACAAGACCACTGATAATCTCCCTCGATCTGGGACTCCACGCAAGATCTCACCCCGTGGGGTCAAAATTATCACGAGAACGGTGAGCAAAAATCCCAGAACCACATGGGGGGACCTAGTGAATGACCTGCAGAGAGCTGGGACCAAAGTAACAAAGGCTACATCAGAAACACACTACGCCGCCAGGGACTCAAATCCTGCAGTGCCAGACGTGTCCCCCTGCTTAAGCCAGTACATGTCCAGGCCCATCTGAAGTTTGCTAGAGAGCATTTGGATGATCCAGAAGAGGACTGGGAGAATGTCATATGGTCAGATGAAACCAAAATAGAACTTTTTGGTAAAAACTCAATTTGTCGTGTTTGGAGGAGAAAGAACACCATACCTACTGTGAAGCATGGGGGTGGAAACATCATACTTTAGGGCTGTTTTTCTGCAAAGGGACCAGGACAACTGATCCGTGTAAAGGAAAGAATGAATGGGGCCATGTATCGTGAGATTTTGAGTGAAAACCTCCTTCCATCAGCAAGGGCATTGAAGATGAATCGTGGCTGGGTCTTTCAGCATGACAATGATCCCAAACACACCGCCCGGGCAACGAAGGAGTGGCTTCGTAAGAAGCATTTCAAGGTCCTGGAGTGGCCTAGCCAGTCTCCAGATCTCAACCCCATAGAAAATCTTTGGAGAGAGTTGAAAGTCCGTGTTGCCCAGCGACAGCCCCAAAACATCACTGCTCTAGAGGAGATCTGCATGGAGGAATGGGCCAAAATACCATCAACAGTGTATGAAAACCTTGGGAAGACTTACAGAAAACGTTTGACCTCTGTCATTGCCAACAAAGGGTATATAACAAAGTATTGAGATGAACTTTTGTTATTGACCAAATACTTATTTTACCGAGGAATTTACCAATTAATTCATTAAAAATCCTTCAATGTGATTTTCTGGATTTTTTTTTCTCATTTTGTCTCTCATAGTTGAGGTATACCTATGATGAAAATTGGAGATCTCTCTCATCTTTTAAGTGGGAGAACTTGCACAATTGGTGGCTGACTAAATACTTTTTTACCCCACTGTAAATTGCACTGAATGCATGTTAAAGAGTATAGATTGGCAGCACCTTTATTTGAAAACTCCCCACGGTTCCCAACCACTCGTACCGAGCAGAGAGGAAAAAATAATTTATTCTGTTGCACTGTATTGGCTATTGAAGCCTGTGTTTTTCTGAAAAAAAAAAACAAAAACACAACCCCCCCCCCCCCCAAAACGAAACAAAACAGAATGTTCTCTCTCTCTTTCCATGCCTACCTATCTGTCTGCTGCATGTCGGTCTTGACACACACACACACACACACACACACCCATCTTTCATTTACAGCGGAATGGTAAGGGGGGGTGGGTGGATGGGTGGGTGCGTTTGTCCGTCCAGAGTCTACACCGGACATTCAGTGTTAAAGCTCATTGACCAGATGTAGTAATGATTTTACCTCTAAAGATGTATAAATGTTCAAACACTGGCTGTAGTGTAGTGTACTCTCCTCACGCACGCTCCCGCGACGGGGAGCTTTTGGGGCAGGCGCATGTTTTTCAGCACAAACCCAGTGCTTCGCACACGTGGTCAGGACGGAGACGTGGCAAGGCATTCACGGGCAGGCTGGGGGACACGGAGGAAGGGACGGTTTTGATAACCTAGAGGATGAATGTTTTTTTTAAATCACACGCTCTTGTTTGCAGATGTGTTCCGTTACTCATTGTAAACTATAAACTACTCACTGTAAACTATAAACTCACTACCCACTGTAAACACGGAAGTGAACATGGTGCAACGATGCATTTAATTGTTTAGACTGAGCGTTTCAGCACCAGTTAGAGACAAATTTGATTGGTGAAATTGAAGGAAGTTGACGAGGATTGGCCAAAATTGCAGGCAAGTTGCGGTGATTGGACAAAGTTGCAAGGTCGTGCAAGGTTGTGCAATAGTTGCGCTAATTGGCTGATTTTTCGTGAATTGGTGCAATCATAACATCGCAAAATCCTGGAAGGACTGATTTGCATTCAGGTTAATTGCACAAAAGTATAGCTGAAATAATATGTCTGAAAGTGTAAAATTCTTAAGTGATCATTTAACTCATCAGGCATTTCAGTTCAGCAACAGCTCAGCAAATGAAGAATCGTCAGAAATAGACTGAAACATAATTCAATAAAAACCTGAGTCCTGAAACTGTATGGGATGTAACCTTGTACATCTGATGAAAATATATTCCCACTTTACCATGCAGTTGTTTAAACAAAAAGTTTATAGGTATTCGTTTTCTTCAAGTCATCCACAGTTTGATTTGGATGTGGATCTGAAATAAAAAAGTAATAATAAAGAGGGTATTGGACATAATAAATGAATTGTTGTGATTAGTGTTTTAAAAAAGTACACCAAAAAGGTCCTTACATGTTTTTTCTCTCCGGTTTTATTCCAAAACCAAGGGCTACTATAAAATGTGGTATTTAATGCATCACAGAAAATTAATAATTTCCCTTATTTGGAATTTAAGCTACTCTATGATGAAAATTATGAAACTTTAGGGGTCTATTTTAAATTTGCATTTTCAGTGCTTAAACCCCAAAATTGTGATTGTTAACCATTATATTCATGTTCAGCATACTCATATTGTGTTAGAACACCATGTTACCAACTTTTTAACAAAAAAATGGCTCAAGGTGTCACATTTTCTCAAAATCTGTCCTGTCTGTATAAGGTGATGGTACATGAACACACAAACAAAGCATTAACAGAAACCAAAATAATCAACATGAAAAAAATATGTCAGTTTGAGGATCTGAATGATGGTTTACATTAATTTTTGTTTAACCCCCCCACTGTAGCTAATAGTAAGTACAGTATTGATATATTTGTTACTTCCACCTAGGAGGTTATGTTTATGTCTGCATGTGTGTGTGTTTGTAAAAGATTAACTCAAAAAGTTATTACAAAATTTTGATTAAGCTTTGTGGAAAGTTCGAAACTGATAGAAAGCATCAAACAAAAATTTGAATATGATAGGGTGTCAGTAGAGGAAGTGTGGTACTGTATGAGGAAGTCAGAAGTATGTGAGGATGGTGCAGGACATGTATGAGGACAGCAAGATGGTGGTGAGGTGTGCTGTAGACAGATGGATTCAAGGTGGGAATGGGACTACATCAGGGATCAGCTGACAGATGAGGTCAGGCAGAATTCTCCATGGACCATGATGTTTGCAGACGACATTTGGATCTGTAGTGAGAGTAGGGAGCAGGTGGAAGAGAAACTGGAGAGGTGGAGGTAGGGCTGTGCGATATGGCAAAAAAAATTGTATTGTGGAGAGAGGAATAACCAGGCAGAGAGGTCCAGATCATATCAGGCTTTATTCAACTCTCTCTCACATTTCTCTAGAAACACAAGCAACAAAAGAGTAACAGAGCTCAGGTACCTCTGCTCTTAAATAATACCACTCAGTCAGCCTTCTCTGTGTGCTGCATTAACATCATAGCCTTTGTAATTCCCATTCTCTTTGTCACTGTTCACATCAACACACCACCCCCGCATCCACACACAAAGCCCCCATGAAGATTCCTTTTTGTCTTTTAAGTCTGTGTGTAAATATACTGAGGTGGATCCCCCCCCCCACCCCAGACTCAGACTGAGCCTTGACCCTCATGTCCTTTGGGTTTCAGTTTAGTAGCGGCTGTAACGTGGGGTCTGTGGCTTCGAGGTTGGGGGTGCGTCCGTCTGTGGGGGGACATTGGGAGGGGGGGAAAACATCATTAGCATGCCCTTGTGACTGATCTGATGAGTCATTTACCTGGGGAGTTCTCAGTGGGGCTTGTCTGCGCCGAGGAGTTCGGGCCAACACCACTTGCTCGTCTGATAACACGAAAGCGGGCTTAAGCCTGTCTATACAGACTGTTTCTCTGCGTCCCCCCAAGTCTAACATAAAATGTTTCTCCCCAGGTTCCAGCACTCTGAACGGGCCATTGTAGGGTGGGCACAAGGGGGTCCGGTGGGCATCGTGCCTGACAAATATGAACGCCGCTTCCTTCAAGGCCTTTGACACAAAAGCACGTGGAAAGCACTCGTGGCCCGGACTGGGTACCGTCCCTGCCACTGCACTACGCGGTGAAACCAGGGATGGGTCGGTGTTCGGCGCTGGGCTTTCTGGCAAAAATTCCCCTGGGAGCCGCAGCGGCTGGGAAAAAACAGCTCTGCTGGGGAGGCTGCCAAATCCTCCTTTCGGTGCTGAACGCAACCCTAATAGAACCCACGGCAACCGGTCCACACAATTTGCATCCGTAAGCGAAGCCCTGAGCGCTGCTTTAAGCGATCTATGGAAACGCTTGCATAACCCATTGGCCTGTGGGTTGTACGCAGTCGTGCAATGAAGTGAGATGCCCAGGCTCAGGGCCATGGTGGACCAGAGGTCCAAAACAAATTGCGAGCCCCAATCGGACGTGATATCTGAAGGGGGGCCAAAACGTGCCACCCATGTAGTCAAAAAAGCGCATGCAACTTCTGCAGACGTTGTGGAAGCTAGTGGGACTGTTTCGGGCCAGCGCGTGGTACGGTCCACCACTGTCAGGAGATGCGTGAACCCTTGCAATGGCAGGAGTGGGCCCACGAGGTCCACGTGAACGTGGTCGAACCGCTTAGCCGGGATATGGAACGGCTCCAAAGGGGCCTTTGTGTGCCTGTGCACTTTGGCTCGCTGGCACGTTACGCAGGCTGCAGCCCACTCTTTCACCTGTTTGCGCAGGCTCAGCCAGACAAACTTTGCTCCCACCGTTTTGACTGACATGTGCACTCCTGGGTGTGCTAGGGAGTGAACCAACTCAAAAGCGCGGCGGCGCCAAGCGCGTGGGGCCACTGGGCGCGGGCGGCCCATGGAGACGTCACAGAGTGGGGGGGCCCCATCTTGCAGTACTCTGCTCTCCAGCCTTAACCCTGTTGGTCCAGACCAGCACATGCAAACGGCCGCATCACCGATCTGCTCAGCGGCCATGGCCGTGTAATCTATCCCCACGTAGACTGGGGCCACTAATGCGTGCGAGAGACAGTCCGCCACCACGTTGAGTTTACCGGCCACATGCTGAATGTCGGTTGTAAACTCCGAGATCGCGGCCAGCTGTCTCTGCTGCCGGCCCGACCATGGTTCCGAAACCTTGGCCATCATGTACGTTAGCGGCTTGTGGTCCATGAGCACAGTGAAGGTGTGCCCTTCCAGTCAGAACTGGAAGTGGCGTATGGCCAGGTGGAGAGCCAGTAACTCTCTGTCGAATGTGCTGTATTTATGCTCACTTTTGCGCAAAGACCTGTTAAAAAAGGTGAGCGGCTGCCAAGAACTGGTGACGTGCTGCTCCACGATGGCTCCTATGGCCACGTCCGAGGCGTCGGTAGTGAGCGCTATCCGAGCTGCTGGGTCCGGGTGCGCCAGCAGTGCAGCGTTCGCCAGAGCTGTTTTAACCTCGGAAAACGCCTGGTCCCACTCAGGAGCCCAGTCGACTCTGTCCGCCGGCTTCCATTTCTTAAGTGCGGTGTACAACGGCTGCATGAGCTGGGCTGCGCGGGGGAGGAAACAATTGTAGAAGTTTACCATCCCCAAAAAGTCCTGCAGTGCCCTGACCGTCTGAGGCTGGGGAAAATTCGCCACGGCACCCACCTTGTCCGGCAAGGATATCGCACCCTCCGGTGAGATGCGGTGGCCCAAAAAATTGATCCCCGCCACCCCGAACTGGCACTTTGCTGGGCTGATTATTAACCCGTGCTCCTCCAACCTCTGGAAAACTGTCCTGAGGTGGGTTACGTGTTTGTCCTCGGACGCGCTGGCCATGAGGATGTCGTCCAGGTAGACGAACACAAACGACAGATCGCGCAACAGCACATCCATCATGCGTTGAAATGTCTGCACCGCACCTTTTAACCCGAAAGGCATGCGTAAAAACACAAATAGGCCAAACGGGGTTATTACTGCCATTTTAGGTATGTCCTCAGCGTGCACTGGGGCCTGGTGGTAACCGCAGACCAGGTCTATCTTGGCAAAAATGCGTGCCCCGGTGAGGTGAATGGAAAAATCCTGAATACGAGGGATGGGGTAGCGGTCGTGCGCTGTGGCATTGTTTAATCTGCGGAAATCGCCGCACGGTCGCCACAATCCCTTGGCCTTAGGAACCATATGTAGCGGGGACGCCCATGGGCTGTTTGAGCGGTTGATGATGCCCAACTTTTCCAAGTTGGCAAACTCCTTGCGTGCTATGGCCAGTTTAGCTGAGTCCAGGTGCCGAGGTCGTGCGAAAACAGGCGGCCCCGTGGTAGTAATCAAGTGCTCCACCCCGTGTTTAGTGACAGTCACTGAAAACGTCGGGACCGTGAGTGATGGAAACTGGGTGAGTAGTGTGTGGAACTTACCCCCTGGAGCTGTGATGTTGGCTAGTGTTGTTGGCCCGATTCCTCAAGCTGTACAGGGGAGAAAATCAAAAGACATTGTGTTAATCAGGCGTCTGTTAGTAACATCAACTAGTAGTCCATGTGCACACAAAAAATCAGCGCCTAAGATGGGGAAGCTGCATGCTGCTATGACGAATGTCCATTGGTATGTACGGCCGTGCAAGGATACAGTCAGCGTCCTCGCACCAAAAGTCTTAATGTCTGAGCAGTTTGCGGCCGTCAGCTCGGGGCCGCTAGTTCCCGCCAGCCGGTCGGCGTAAAATGGCAGATGAGGCTCTTTTGGGAGCCGGAGTCCACGAGGAACCGTCTCCTCGAGCGTGAGTCTGTCACATAGAACAGCTTGCTTGCTTCATCGGCAGTTGCAGCTGCTACTGACTGTCGGTCCTGGCATTTCCTGAATGCTTGAATTGGCACGGTGGCACGCATCGGTGTGCATTCTCTCCAAAACGGCAGTGGTAGAAACAGAGCGTGTCTCTCCAGTGCTTCTTGGCCCCCACTGCAGTCACCATCGCTGGCTACTCGCCTTCGCTGGCCGTCTCGTTGGGTTCCGACGCCGCTGCGTTCACTGTGAGGTCTCTGGTAGAGAGGATAATCCGATCTGCCTCCTGGGCTAGCAGCCGGTAGTTGCGCACGGCCAGCAGCGGCGAATTGGCAAGGACCACTCTGGTCGGCGTTGGGAGGTTCCGGAGGAAAAGGTGGGCAAAGAGGAAATGCCCGTCATCTGTGCCCATCAATGCCCGTCATCTTCTCCATCAATTCGACCGCCGACTCGTCTCCTAACTTGGAGCGCATCAGGATCCTCTCTGCTCTCTCACAGTCCGAGAGCGTGTAGCGCCAGGTCAGTGCGGTTTTGAGAGCACTGTATTTGTCACGGGCTGGGGGCTGTTGGAGCAGGCTTGCCACCTGCTAAGTAGTGCGTGCATCCAGCGCTGCGACCACATAGTAGTATCTGGTGTCGTCTGCCGTTATTCCCCGGAGCGCGAACTGGGCCTCGGTGTGGAGGAACCAAGACTTCGGGTCGTGTAGCCAAAAGTCTGGGAGTTTGACCGAAATGGCGCACGCGTTGCTGGCACTTCCCCTCCGGGTCATCTCCGGGGTGTTCACCTCGCGTTCCATTGTGCGTCAAGGGTCACCAGTGTGGAGAGAGGAATAACCAGGCAGAGAGGTCCAGATCATGTCAGGCTTTATTCAACTCTCTCTCACATTTCTCTAGAAACACAAGCAACAAAAGAGTAACAGCTCTCAGGCACCTCTGCTCTTAAATAATACCACTTGGTCAGCCTTCTCTGTGTGCTGCATTAACATCTAAGCCTTTGTAATTCCCATTCTCTTTGTCACTGTTCACATCAACACACCACCCCCGCATCCACACACAAACTCCCCATGACGATTCCTTTTTGTCTTAAGTCTGAATGTAAATATACTGAGGTGGATTCCCACAGTATCATGATATGTCATCTTATATCACGATAATGATATATATCACAATATACATTTTCTGTAAATTGTACAGTTTAGATAATCATATAAAAAGACCATTTCTGTTTTTTACATGTACTATTTTCCCCTCATAATTTTGCAGTGGCTCGCGTCACGTTTTGAAGGCTAGCGTCTGGTGGCCGGGTTTCCACCCATGGGACCCGGTCGGGCTCAGCCCGAAGGAGTTACATGGGTCCGCCCTCCAGTGGGCTCACCACCTGCAGGAGGGATCATGGGAGTCCGGTGCTATGTGGATTAGGTGGTGGTCAAAGGCGGAGACCTTGGCGGACTGATCCCAAGCTTTCTAAACTGGCTTTTGGTACGTGGAATATCACCTCTCTGGTGGGGAAGGAGCCTGAGCTGGTGTACAAAGTTGAGAGATACCGGCTAGATATAGTTGGCCTCACCTCAACACACAGCTCCGGTTCCGGAACCAGTCTCCTGGAGAGGGGCTGGAGCTTGGCCTTTTCTGGAGTTGCCCCGGGTGAGAGGTGACGAGCAGGGGTGGGTATTCTTGTATCCCCCCACCTTGCTGCCTCTATATTGGAATTTTCCCCCGTGGACGAAAAGGTTGCTTCTCTGCGCCTTCGGGTTGGGAAATGGGTCCTGACCATCATTTGTGCCTATGCACCAAATGATGTTTCAGAGTACCCACCCTTTTTGGAGTCTGTGACTGGGGTGCTGGAGGGTGATCCTCTTGGAGACTCCATTGTCCTACTGAGGGACTTCAATGCGCACGTGGGCAATGACAGTGAAACCTGGAAGGGGATGATTGGGAGGAACGGCCTGCCCGATCTGAACCCGAGTGGTGTTCAGTTATTGGACTTCTGTGCTAACCACAGTTTGTCCATAACGAACACCATGTTCAAGCATAAGGGTGTCCATATGTGCACCTGGCACCAGGACACCCTAGGTCGCAGGTCGATGATCGATTTTGTTATCGTGTCATCAGACCTGCGACCATACAGTATGTCTTGGACACACGGGTAAAGAGAGGTGCAGAGCTGTCAACTGATCACCACCTGGTGGTGAGTTGGAGCCAATGGCAGGGGAGGAAGCCATTCAGACCTGGTAGACCCAAACGTATAGTGAGGGTGTACTGGGAACGTCTGGCTGAGGCCCCTGTCTGGGAGGTCTTCACCTCCCACCTCCGGAAGAACTTCAACCACATTCCGAGGGAGTCTGGAGACATGGAGTCTGAATGGGCCATGTTTTTCACCTCTGTTGTTGAAGCAGCAGCCCAGAGCTGCGGCCGCAAGGTGGTCGGTGCATCTCATGGTGGCAACCCCCAAACCAAGTGGTGGACACCAGTGGTGAGGGGGGCCATTAAGCTGAAGAAAGAGTCCTATCAAGCTTGGTTGGCTTGTGGGACTCCCAAAGCAGCTGAGGTGTACCGGCAGGCCAAGCGGAGTGCAGCTCGGGTGGATGCTGAAGCAAAAACCCGGGTATGGGAGGAGTTCGGTGAGGCCATGGAACAAGACTTTCGGTCGGCCTCAAAGAGATTCTGGCAAACTGTCCGGCGGCTCAGGAGGGAAAAGCAGCTCCCTGTCCACACTGTGTATGGTGTGGATGGGAAACTGTTGACTTCGACTGGGGATATCGTCGGGCGGTGGAAGAAATACTTCAAGGATCTCCTCAATCCCACTGATACGCCTTCCACAGAGGAAGCAAGGTTTGGGGATGAGGGGGATGACTCGCCTAGCACAGGGGTTGAGGTCGCCAAGCTGGTTAAAAATCTCCTTGGTGGCCGGGCCCCGGGGGTGGATGAGATTCGCCCTGAGTACCTCAAGGCCCTGGATGTTGTTGGGTTGTCATGGTTGACACGCCTCTGCAACATTGCGTGGAGGTCGGGGGCAGTGCCTTTGGCATGGCAAACCGGGGTGGTGGTTTCTCTCTTCAAAAAAGGGGACCAGAGGGTGTGCTCCAACTTTAGAGGGATCACACTCCTCAGCCTCCCTGGGAAGGTCTATGCCAAGGTACTGGAGAGGAGAGTCCGGCCGTTGGTCGAACCTCGGATTCAGGAGGAGCAATGTGGTTTTTGTCCTGGCCGTGGCACATCGGACCAGCTCTTTACCCTCTCGAGAATTCTCGAGGGTTCGTGGGAGTTTGCCCAACCAGTTTACATGTGTTTTGTGGACTTGGAGAAGGCATTTGACTGCGTCCCTCGTGGTTTTTTGTGGGGGGTGCTTCGGGAGTATGGGGCATTGGGCTTGTTGTTACGAGTTATTCGGTCTCTGTACGACCGTTGTGAGAATTTGTTTCTTATTGCCAACACTCAGTCGGAGTCATTCCCAGTGAGAGTTGGACTCTGCCAGGGCTGCCCTTTGTCACCGATCCTGTTCATAATTTTTATGGATAGGATTTCTAGGCGCAGCCAGGGAATGGAGGGTGTCATGCTTGGTGACCACAGGATCTCATCTCTGTTGTTTGCAGATGATGTTGTCCCATTGGCTTCATCCAGCAATGACCTCCAGCTCTTGCTGGGACGGTTTGCCGCTGAGTGTGAAGCGGCTGGGATGAGAATCAGCACCTCCAAGTCCGAGTCCATGGTCCTCAGCCAGAAAAAGGTGGATTGTCCTCTCTGGGTTGGGGACAGGCTCCTGCCCCAAGTGGAGGAGTTTAAGTATCTTGGGGTCTTGTTCACGAGTGAGGGGAAAATGGAGCGAGAGATTGACAGACAGATTGGAGCAGCATCTGCAGTGATGCGGACGTTGTGCCGTTTTGTTGTGGTAGAGGGAGCTGAGTTCTAAGTCAAAGCTGTCGATTTACCAGTCAATCTACGTTCCTACTCTCACCTATGGTCACGAGCTTTGGGTAATGACCGAAAGAACAAGATCGCGGATACAAGCAGCTGAAATGAGCTTTCTCCGTAGGATTGCTGGACTCACCCTCAGAGATAGGGTGAGGTGCTCAGTCATCCGGGAGAGGCTCGGAGTAGAACCGCTGCTCCTCCACATTGAAAGGAGTCAGTTGAGGTGGTATGGGCATCTGATTAGGATGCCTCCTGGACACCTCCCACTTGAGGTGTTTCAGGCACGTCCCACTGGGTGGAGACCCCGGGGCAGACCCAGGACTCGGTGGAGAGACTATGTCTCCCAGTTGGTCTGGGAACGCCTTGGTATCCTCTCTGAAGAGCTGGAGCAGGTGGCGGGGGAGAGGGAAGTCTGGGCTTCTCTGCTTGAACTGCTGCCTCCGCGACCCGGACCTCCGGAAAAGCGGTAGAAGATGGATGGATGGATGGAATTTTGCAGTGTTATAAAATAGTTTTTAATGTGCATTTGAGACTTGATTCTCATAAATTTCAGGTTTTTCTTCTAATTCATATGTGAACAAAAAATAAACATCAATAAGTTAAATATTTCCTGAGCCAGAGGAGAATAGCAAAAAACAACAACAAAAAAAACCAAAACATAAAAAAAAGTCTGAAAATGAGAAAATTTTCAATGGCTGCCCTCTACAGATATAAATTAGCTGTTAGTTTAAATCAATGAAAATTTAAGTGCAGACCTGCAGCCTAAAGATGCCATTCTGGCCTGATTTAACCTATTTGCTTCTTAGTTCAAATATTTCAGATTGATCATGATTTGAAAATCAAAGACACAAAAGGTAATGTAATAAAATACATTTGACAACTTTTACTTTATTCGTTATCACTACTTGACTAATTAAAATGATTAGAAATCAAATAAATTATATTAAGAGCCAACTCTCTCCTCTGACCCATTTTAATGTATTTATTTTGCGTGTATGTGCCACCATAATGCACTTTTGCAGCTTTAATAATTTTTTTTTTCAGACAGAACTTTAGATTAGAAAGATTTAAACAAACAACCCCCCCCCCCCCCCCCCGATGGTCTGCTATGGTTTCCAGCTAGCACAACTTAGCATCGTCATTTAGCATTCTATAGTTAGACACGGCGTTAACGTTACTTACCTTGTGGCACATATGTTGGGCTCACATTTTCCACAAAGGTATGACTGCATTTTTATTGGAGGCTTCACGTCTCAAAGGACAAAAGGCTCGAATCTGCAGAAGATGACGAGGAGGTGTGAGATTTGGCCTTTGTCTCGGAGAAGATGCCCCAGAGAGATTTGCGGTTCATCAGTGAATAAGAGACAATGGTGAAAGTTCAAAGGGTTGCATTGTGACTGTATGTTTACTGAAGCACCATGTGACTTGAGTTCTGATGCTGGAAACATATAAAGAGGTGATGTGATATAGTTCTTTCTCTTCTTCCTGCTTTGAGAATGCTAGAGTATGTGTTCTGTCAATAAAGCTGAACCTGAGAAATAAAACTCAGCCTCATCATTGAACGCATCCTCTACACTGGTGACCTACGACAAAGAATGAGCAGACAGAATTCTCCCGAGCGGGGCTCGGCGGAAGCCAGCCTGATGGCCGCCTCCACACTCCGGCTGCCCGATTTCTGGCAGCACAGCCCGCGCTCATGGTTTAGCGCAGTCGAGGCGCAGTTCAACCTCCGGAGAATCTCAAACGACGACACAAGATTCTACCATGTGGTAGCGAAGCTGGACAGCCACACGGTCCAGAGGGTGGAAGATCTGGTTAATCATCCACCGGACACCGACAAGTACAGCGCATTGAAGGACGCGCTGATCAGCCATTTCACCCCTTCGGTCCAACAGCGAGCAGAGGGGCTCCTAACGTTGACGGAGTCGGAGAACGACAGACCTGCGGACCTGATGGTGAAGATGCTGAGGTTGAAAGACTCCGAGGATGGCGAGCTTATTTTCGCCCACCGTTTCCTCCGGACCCTGCCGCCAGCAGTGAGAGTAGCCCTGGCAGAGTTGCCCCAATTGGCCAGGCGAGACTACCATGGGCTGAGCAAGGAGGCGCAGCGGCTTGTCGACGCCCACAAGCGGAGCACGGTTTCGGCCGCGGCAGCTAGCCCAGGAATGACGTCTGGAGACGGCTTGGAGCCAGTGGTCACGGCGCCAGACGCACCGACGACAGCGGCGACGGGGACCAGGCGGCGCGGAGCTGATGACGGCCTGTGCTTCTACCATCGCCGTTTTGCAGAAAGAGCACACAGGTGCGTCCCACCGTGCCACTTCAAGCACCCGGGAAACGCCAAGACCGAGGGCCGGTAGCAGCTGCGACCCTCAGCGAGGAGAACAAGCTGCTTTACCTGACGGATGCACACTCGGGGAAACAATTCCTCGTGGACACGGGCTCCCAGCTGAGTTTCGTCACACCCACCTACGCGGAATGGCTGATGCCGTCTAAAGCTCCCTGGGTGTCGGTGTCAGCAGCGAACGGCTCAACGATTAAAACTTTCGGTGAGAGGACTATGCTTCTGTCCTTACAAGGCCGTTCATTTGAGTGGACTTTTATTGTAGCAGCAGTCAGTTTCAACATGTTAGGGGCTGATTTTTTGTGCTCACATGGTTTATTGGTTGACCTTGCTAATAGACGTTTGGTTAATGCACTGTCTTTCCATTCTATTCCCTGCACAGTTCGGGTGGCCCCGCCGACTGCACATGCCAGCGTCACAGCTGCGGGTGGTAAGTTTCACGCATTGCTCGCTCAGTTCCCAGCACTCACAGTCCCCACGTTTTCGGCGACAGTGGCTAAGCATGGGGTGGAACATTTTATCACCACCACCGGGCCGCCCGTTTTTGCAAAAGCTCGGTGCTTGGACTCAGCTAAACTGGCCATCGCGCGTGAGGAGTTCGCCAACCTGGAAAAACTGGGCATTATTAGACGCTCCAAAAGCCCCTGGGCTTCGCCGCTACACATGGTCCCAAAAGCTGATGGCTTGTGGCGACCTTGCAGCGATTTCCGCAGGTTGAACAACGTTTCAGCACACGACCGCTACCCGATTCCGCACATTCAGGATTTCTCAGTTCATTTGGCGGGGGTGTGTATTTTTTCTAAAATAGATTTGGTGCGCGGTTACCACTAAGTTCCAGTGCGCGCTCAGGATATACCCAAAACAGCGGTTATAACTCCTTTCGGCCTTGTTGAGTTTTTGCGCATGCCATTTGGTCTCAAGGGGGCTGCACAGATGTTCCAACGCATGATGGATGCAGTTTTACGCGACCTCCCTTTCGTGTTTGTTTACTTGGATGACATTTTAGTAGCCAGCACGTCCGAAGGTGAACACGAAAGTCACCTCACAGCAGTTTTTCGGAGGCTGACAGAGCACGGGCTAATAATTAACCCAGCGAAGTGCCAGTTTGGGGTGGCGCAAATTGATTTTTTGGGGCATCGCGTTTCGCCAGAAGGAGCGGTTCCTCTGCCCGATAAGGTGCGCGCAATAAC
Source organism: Pholidichthys leucotaenia (assembly GCA_020510985.1). Classification (NCBI taxonomy): domain Eukaryota; kingdom Metazoa; phylum Chordata; class Actinopteri; order Cichliformes; family Pholidichthyidae; genus Pholidichthys; species Pholidichthys leucotaenia. Next base: position 60,666,304 of record CM035845.1, on the reverse strand, counting down.
AGATTTTCCGCAACCTCAAACGGTCAAGGCGCTACAGGAGTTTTTGGGAATGGTTAATTTTTACAACCGGTTCCTCCCAAGCGCAGCACGGCTCATGCAACCATTATACACTGCGTTAAAAAAACAAAAGCCCGCAAATAAGGTTGAATGGTCTCCGGAGCGGGAGCGTGCTTTTGCCCAGGTCAAATCAGCCCTGGCAAACGCGGTTTTGATAGCGCACGCAGTTCCAACGGCCCGCATGGCGCTCACCACTGACGCTTCCGATTTAGCAGTGGGGGCGGTCGTTGAACAGTTTGTGGCAGGTACCTGGCAACCCCTCACGTTTTTCAGCAAAACCTTGCGCGATAGCAAGCGTAAATACAACGCGTTCGACAGGAAGCTTTTGGCCCTACACTTGGCCATCCGCCATTTCCAGTTCTGGCTGGAAGGGCGACGTTTCACCGCGTTTGTGGATCACAAACCGCTAACGTTTGCGATGGCCAAGATTTCAGAACCCTGGTCAGGCCGGCAACAAAGGCAACTAGCCGCGATATCGGAGTTCCCCACCAATATCCAGCATGTCGCAGGTAAACACAATGTAGTGGCAGAGTGTCTCTCGCGTGCGGTAGCAACGCCAGGCCCCGTGGGGGCAGACTCTGTGGCCGTGGCCGCGGGCCCGGGCAGCGACGTGGAAGCGCGCGCAGCCCCGGTCCGTGTAGGTTTAGATTATGCAGCAATGGCCGCGGAGCAGGTTAATGATGCGGACGTTCGCGCGCTCCAGTCTGGACCAACAGGGTTAAGGCTGGAGCACAGGGTGCAGCAAATTGGTATGCCCCCCCTAATCTGCGATGTCTCCACGGGACGGCCTCGCCCCGTGGTTCCAGCTGCGTGGCGTCGCGGCGTTTTTGACTCGGTCCATTCTCTGGCGCACCCGGGGGTGCGCGCATCGATTAAGATGGTGGGGGAGAAATTCGTTTGGCCCGGGTTGCGCAAACAGGTCAAGGAATGGGCGGCAGCCTGCATAGCGTGTCAGCGAGCCAAAATACACAAGCACACTAGAGCTCCGTTGGAGCCTTTTCACATCCCCGCTAAGCGTTTTGATCACGTGCATGTTGACTTGGTGGGCCCCCTTCCGCCATCACACGGGCACACACATCTTTTGACGATAGTGGATCGCACCACGCGTTGGCCAGAGGCGATCCCTCTGACATCAACCACAGCGGAAGAAGTTGCGCGAGCATTTCTAACAGCGTGGGTTGCGCGTTTCGGAGTCCCATCGGACATAACGTCTGACAGGGGTCCTCAATTTATTTCCAAACTATGGTCATCGATGGCCCGCAGCTTAGGGGTGAAGATTCATCGCACTACCGCGTATAACCCCCAGGCTAATGGTTTATGCGAACGCTTTCACAGGTCCTTAAAAGCAGCCCTCAGAGCGTCGCTGATGGATACAAATTGGGTGGACAAACTTCCATGGGTTTTATTGGGGTTGCGTTCTGCACCTAAGGAAGATTTGCAGGCTTCCCCGGCTGAGTTAGTTTTTGCACAACCTCTCCGTTTGCCGGGGGAATTTCTCCCCGACAATCCCGCACCAAATTGCCCCCCCACTCAGCCATTGCAGAGCGACACAGGAGCAAACATACTCACTGGCCCGGTTCATCACAGTTTCCCATGCGTTTTTGTGCCGAAGGCTTTAAAAAATGCAGAGTTTGTTTTTGTTAGACATGATGCTCAGCGCCCAAGTTTGCGACCGTTTTATGACGGACCGTTCAGAGTGCTGGAGACCGGGGAGAAGCATTTTCTGCTAGATTTAGGGGGCAGAAAGGAGTTGATTTGCATAAACAGACTCAAACCCGCTTTTGTTTTGGCTGATGACCAAGTGCAGCTGGCGAGGCCCCCCCGGCGTGGCAGGCCGCCGAGAAGACATTCTCCAGAACCTTCACAGAGACGTGCTAACAGCTTTAATCCACAGAGACAGAAAGACGCTGCAGGGGTAGCAAAGCCGGGTTACAGCAGATTCGGCAGAAGGTTAAGACCCAGGCATCTGGTGGATTGATTTGTGATATGTGGAGTGGTTTTTTTTCTTTTTTTTTATGCCATGCATGTTTTGTCCTTTAATAGACATTTGGGGGGGGGGGTTATGTGGCACATATGACTTTAAAACTGCAATAATAATGTTTAAAGTGAAGAATTTATCACTGCCCGCAAATATCCAAAAGTTGTTCCAAATAAGGGAGAAACGATATCGCTTCAGAGGAACATGTATATTTCAAAAGCCTACAGTGAGAACAACCACCAAGCAACACTGTATTTCAGTGCAAGGAGTCAGATTATGGAACGATTTTGGACCTGAATTAAAATCATGTACAACGCTTGGACAATTTAATCAAAAACTAAAGGAAGAAATACTCCAAACATATATACAAGACGACATGTAAAATCACATAAGGATTGCCATATCCAGCCTGTGTTGTGTTGTAGCTTAGTTTTTTTTTTCTTTTCTGTCATATTTTGTCTTAGATTTGTTTTTGAATAGTAATCGCTTAACTTAGCTTAGCTTAGTTTTATTTTTTTTTCCTCTGTCACATTTTGTCTTAGCTTTGTTTTGAATTGTAATCGCTCTTGTCTGTTTTCTCTTTTTCTCTTTTGAATTCTTGGATGGAATATGGGTGGGCAATATAAGCTGCGGCTTCAGCCATCACCCATTTCGGATAACTTACGTTGAATTGTATAATCAGAGGAGTCATTGTCTAATTTGACCTTGTTGTTATATTATTCAGTTTCTTTTAACCTGTACTGTACTATCCGAAATAAATTCATTCATTCATATGTTGGGCTCACATTTTCCACAAAGGTATGACTGCATTTTTATTGGAGGCTTCACATCTCGAAGGACAAAAGGCTCGAATCTGCAGAAGATGACGAGGAGGTGTGAGATTTGGCCTTTGTCTCGGAGAAGATGCCCCAGAGAGATTTGCGGTTCATCAGTGAATAAGAGACAATGGTGAAAGTTCAAAGGGTTGCATTGTGACTGTATGTTTACTGAACCACCATGTGACTTGAGTTCTGATGCTGGAAACATATAAAGAGGTGATGTGATATAGTTCTTTCTCTTCTTCCTGCTTTGAGAATGCTAGAGTATGTGTTCTGTCAATAAAGCTGAACCTGAGAAATAAAACTCAGCCTCATCATTGAACTCATCCTCTACAACCTCCTATTAAAACGAGGTTAGCAAACTACCCTCTTTGACGCAGCACGGTGAAAAACGGTCCCACATCCCTGGCAAACAGGAGTAGCAGCTATCTGAACCGGTAGTTTGGAGTTAGCATTAGCATCCACCTGACTGAAGCCTAGCCACCTACGACACACTGTTCAACTGTGCACAGTCACACACTGCGGGGGAGAGATGGGGCTCTGACAAGTAGCGGTGAGGTAGGCGCTTTACTGAATAAACGGGGGAATTCACATTTTGAATACGATATTGTGGCACACATACAGTATATGCACATATGTTGATTTCTGATGCTCCACAGATATATCACTGTATGCTTATTGTATACTTCACGTCTCAGGGGAACAAAGGGGCTGAGCCTTCCAGAGGTAACGGGAGGGTGTGAGATCTGGCCTTTTGTTTCAAGGAGATGGCCTTCAGAGATTTCCTGACCACCGGAGACTAGGAGGTGGATGGTGTGAGGATTGGGGGAAGTTACATTGTGACTGGGATTAAGTACCATTTGACTGTATGTTTGATTAAGCACCATGTGATTGTATGTTTGATGTCCTGGTATAAAAGGACAGATGTGAGAAGATTCATCCTCTTTTTCTGCTTTTGAATGTTGGAGAATGTCATTGTGAATAAAGCTGAACCTGAGAAATACACTCAGTCTTGTCCTTCACAACTCTCCACACTGGTGACCTTTCAACGAAGCATGAGCAGAAGTAATTCTCCTGAGCCGGACTCGTCAGAAGCCAGCCTGATGAATGCCGCCACGTTCCAGCTGCCGGACTTCTGGCAGAACAGTTCGAGCCCCTGGTTTAGCGCGGTCGAGGCACAGTTCAACCTCCGGAGAATTTCGAGAGACGACACAAAATTCTACCATGTGGTGGCGAAGCTGGACAACCACACAGTCCAGAGGGTGGAGAGCCTGGTCAACCACCCACCGGACAGTGACAAGTACGGCACATTGAAGGCTGCGCTTATCAGCCACTTCACCCCCTTGGTGTAACAGCGAGCAGAGGGGCTCCTGGCGTTGACGGAGTTTGAGAACGACAGACCCGCAGACCTGATGGGGAAGATGCTGAGGTTGAGAGACTCCGATGATGACAGCTTTATCTTCACCCACCTTTTCCTCAGGACCCTACCGTCAGCGGTGAGAGTGACCCTGGCCGGTTCACCGCTGTTGGCCCGACGAGACTACCACGAGCTGAGCCAGGAGGCGCAGCGACTCGTTGACGCCCACAAATGGAGCGCAGCTTCGGCTGCAGCAGCAGAGCTAGGCGCGACGTCCGGAGACAGCATGGGGCCAGAGGCTGCAGCACCAGACTCACCAACGACGGCAGCAGCAAGGGCCAGGCGACACGGAGCAGACGACGTCCTTTGCTTCTACCATCGCCGTTTCGCAGAGAGGGCACGCAAGTGCATCCCACCGTGCCACTTCAAGTGCTCGGGAAACGCCAAGGCCGGGGGTCGGTAGCAGCCGCGGCCCTCGGAGAAGAGAACAAGCTGCTCTACCTGAAGGACGCACGCTCAGGGAGGCAATTCCTCGTGGACACAGGCTCCCAGCTGAGCTTCATCACGCCTTCCTACGCGGACCGGCTGGAGCCTTCCAGTGGTCCCCGGGTGACAGCAGCGAACGGCTCGGCGATTAAGACCTTCCGTGAGAGGACTCTGCTTCTGTCTTTGCAGGGCCGTACATTCGAGTGGACTTTTGTTGTAGCGGCAGTCAATTTCAACATGTTAGGGGCTGATTTTTTGTGCTCACATGGTTTATTGGTTGATCTTGCTAACAGACGCCTGGTTAATGCACTCTCCTTTTATTCTATTCCCTGCACAGCTCGAGTGGCCCCGCCAACTGCACAAGCAAACTTCACAGCTGCGGGTGGTAAGTTCCACACACTCCTCACTCAGTTCCCAGCACTCATGGTCCCAACGTTTTCGGCGACAGTGGCTAAACATGGGGTGGAACATTTTATTACTACCACTGGCCCACCCGATTTTGCAAAAGCTCGGCGCTTGGACTCAGCTAAACTGACCATAGCGCGCGAGGAGTTCGCCAACCTGGAAAGACTGGGCATCATCAGGAGGTCGGAGAGCCCCCGGGCTTCGCCGTTCCATATGGTCCCAAAGGCTGATGGCTCGTGGCGTCCTTGTGGTGATTTCCGCAGGTTGAATAATGCTACAGCGCATGACCGCTATCCGATCCCGCACATCCAAGATTTTTCGGTGCTTTTGGCGGGGGTGCACATTTTTTCTAAAATAGATTTGGTACGCGGTTACCACCAGGTTCCAGTGCGCGCTGCGGACATACCCAAAACAGCGGTAATAACTCCTTTCGGGCTTTTTGAGTTTTTGCGCATGCCGTTTGGGCTTAAAGGAGCAGCGCAGACGTTCCAACGCATGATGGACGCGGTTCTGCACGACCTCCCCTTCGTGTTTGTCTACTTGGACGACATATTGGTAGCCAGCGAGTCCGAAGTCGAACACGAAAACCACCTCACAGCAGTTTTCCGGAGGTTGGCAGAGCACGGGTTAATAATCAACCCAGCGAAGTGTCAGTTCGGGGTGGCGCAGATTGATTTTTTGGGGCATCGTGTCTCTTCAGAAGGAGCGGTTCCTCTGCCCGACAAAGTGCGCGCAATAACAAATTTTCCCCAACCACAAACGGTCAAAGCGTTACAGGAGTTTTTGGGAATGGTGAATTTTTATAACCGTTTCCTCCCTCACGCAGCGCAGCTCATGCAACCATTGTATGCTGCACTAAAAAAGCAAAAACCCACAAACAAAATCAAATGGTCTCCGGAGAGGGAGCGCGCATTTGCTGAAGTCAAAATAGCCCTGGCAAACGCTGCACTGTTGGCACATCCAGACCCAATGGCCCGCATAGCACTCACTACTGACGCGTCAGACGTGGCCATAGGAGCGGTCGTGGAACAGTATGTAGCAGGAGCTTGGCAACCGCTCACCTTTTTCAGCAGGACCTTGCGCGATAGTGAACGAAAATACAACGCATTCGACAGGGAGTTGTTAGCTCTCCACTTGGCCATTCGCCTTTTCCAGTTTTGGCTGGAGGGACGCAGTTTCACCGCGTTCGTGGATCACAAGCCGCTGACTTTCGCGATGGCCAAGATTACAGAACCGTGGTCAGGCCGGCAGCAGAGACAGCTGGCCGCCATCTCGGAGTTTACTACCGATATCCAGCATGTAGCGGGTAAACTTAATGTAGTGGCGGACTGCCTCTCGTGCTGTGGCGGCTCCAGCCCGCGCAGAGGTAGATTTTGCAGCCATGGCCACGGACCAGGTTAGCGACGCGGAAGTGCACGTGGCCCCAGTCCGCGTAGGGATAGATTATGCAGCCATGGCCGCGGATCAAGTTACCAACTCGGACGTGTGCACGCTCCAGTCTGAACCAACAGGGTTAAGGCTGGAGAACAGGGTGCTACAAGATGGTATGCCCCCCCTAATCTGCAATGTCTCCACGGGGCGACCGCGCCCGGTGGTGCCGACCACGTGGCGCCGCCGCATTTTTGACTTGATTCATTCTCTGGCGCACCCAGGGGTGCGCGCGTCGGTCAAAATGGTAGGAGAGAAATTTGTATGGCCGTGCCTGCGCAAGCAAGTCAAGGAGTGGGCAACAGCCTGCGTGGCTTGTCAGCGAGCCAAAACACACAAACACACTAGAACTCCCTTGGAGCCTTTTCACATCCCGGCTAAGCGATTCGATCACGTGCATGTCGACTTCTTAGGCCCCCTCCCGCCGTCACAGGGGTGCACACACCTTTTGACAATGGTGGACCACACCACGCATTGGCCGGAAGTGGTCCCACTGGCATCAACCACAGCCGAGGAGGTGGCGCGCGCGTTTCTAACAGCATGGGTAGTGCGTTTCGGAGTTCCGTCGGACATTACGTCCGACAGAGGTCCTCAATTTGTTTCCGAGCTCTGGTCAGCGATGGCCCGCAGCCTGGGGATAACGATCCACCGCACTACCGCATACAACCCGCAGGCTAATGGTTTATGCGAACGTTTCCATAGGTCATTGAAAGCAGCCCTCAGAGTGTTGCTTACGGATGCAAATTGGGTGGACAGGCTACCATGGGTTTTATTGGGGTTGCGTTCTGCACCTAAAGAGGATTTAAAAGCCTCCCCAGCTGAGTTGGTTTTTGCGCAGCCACTCTGGCTGCCCGGGGAGTTTTTCCCGGATAATCCTGCGCCAGAGTGCCCCCCCCCGCTCAGCAGTTGCAGAGCGACACGGGAGCGAGCACGCTTCCTGGCCCAGTTCATCACAGCTTCCCACGTGTTTTTGTGCCTAAAGCTTTAAAAAATGCGGAGTTTGTTTTTGTCAGACATGATGCACACCGCCCACCCTTACGCCCACCTTATGACGGACCATACAGAGTTCTGGAAACAGGGGACAAGCATTTTTTGCTAGATTTGGGGGCAGGAAAGAAATGATTTGTATAAACAGGCTCAAATCCGCTTTTGTGCTGGCTGACGAAGTGCTGCAGCTGGCGAGGGCTCCTCGGCGCGGCAGACCCCCTAGAGAGCATTCCCCATAACACCCACAGAGATTGACTAACAGTTCTAATCCTCAAACAGCAGCTCCACAGCGGGAAGACGCCGTGGGGGTGGTAAAGCCCGCTTACAGCAGATATGGAAGGCGACTGAGGCCCAAGCAACATTTGGACTGATGTGTAATAATGTGACCATGACTTGCAAACTGTATTACATTTGTTCCATCTTAGACGTTTTGGGGGGGGGGGGGGCTCATGTGGCACACATATATGCACATATGTTGATTTCAGATGCTCCACAGATATATCACTGTATGTTTATTGTATACTTCACGTCTCAGGGAAGCAAAGGGGCTGAGCCTTCCAGAGGTAACGGGAGGGTGTGAGATCTGGCCTTTTGTTTCAAGGAGATGGCCTTCAGAGATTTCCTGACCACCGGAGACTAGGAGATGTGAGAAGATTCATCCTCTTTTTCTGCTTTTGAATGTTGGAGAATGTCATTGTGAATAAAGCTGAACCTGAGGAATACACTCAGTCTTGTCCTTCACAACTCTCCACAATATAAACGATATTCTATGAAACGATAGACATTTTTATATTGTCATCCGATATATATAGTCATATCGCACAGCCCTAGGTGGAGCTATGCTCTCAGCCATCCAAAGCAATGGAAAATGCATGAGAGAGGTGAAGAAAAGAATGCAGGCAGGGTGGAGTGTGTGGAGATGAGTGCCAGGGGTGATTTGTGACAGAAGAACAGCAGCTAGAGTGAAAGAGAAGATTTACAAGATGGTAGTGAGACCTGTTATGATGTGCGTTTTGGAGATGGTGGCACTGACAAAAAGACAGGAGGTGGGGCTGGAGGCGACAGAGTTGAAGATGCTAAGATTGTCATTGGGAGTGACTAGGAGGGACAGGATTAGAAATGAGTATATCAGAGGGACAGCTCAGGTTGAGTGGTTTTGAGACAAAGCAAGGCTGAGGTGGTTTGGACATGTGCAGAGGAGGGATAGTGGATATACTGGACAAAGAATGTTGAAGATGGAGCTGCCAAGCAGGAGAAGAAGAGAAAGACCAGAGAAGATTCATGGATGTAGTGAAGAAGGACATAGAGAGGGTTGGTGTTACAGAGAAGATGTAAGGGATAGGGAGAGATGGCTGCAGATGATCTGCTGTGGAGACCAATAACAGAGGCAGCCGAAAGAAGTGGTGAATGAATGTAATGCCTTATCAGATATTTTGATGGTCACCAGCAGAGGGTGCTTATCTATTCATTTGTTTTTGTGTTGTATACATACTGTATATGCACAGTATGTTAGACAATAAAAATGTGAAAACTGAAGAACTGAGATGAACAAGGCATCCAATTTAAAAAATGATGTGAACAAAAATTACCTTTACATTTATCTTTAATCTTCCAATCCCACAAGCTCATCATGTATTATTTCCGTCTAACCTTTTCCATCTTCTGCACCAACACTCTCACATGTCCTCCAAAAGTAATTAGATGTTCTACATGACTGACTTTGGCGGGAGTCCCCGAGGACGACCATCTAGAGGACAACGTAAACTCTGGCCTTAATATGTCCTCTAACTCTGCTTTTTCCTTTAAAAAAATCCTGTTTTTGATTGGCATGAGTGTGTTTGTATGAAACTAGCCTATACGTCCAGACATGGTGAAACCCTGAGGCATTCTTGAGCACCACAATCCTAATTTTTGTAATTTACTTTAGTTGTTCTTTCAAATACTAGAATCTAAACTTCTGATGGGCGTTGGGACTGCTTCAAGTGCAATGCAGCGTGACCCAGAAGATTATTCTTCCTCATGTACAGCTGCGAGGAACAAGTGGCAGAATGAGCTTATGCCGCTGACAGATGTATTCCCTCTGGGTCTGATCCAGCAGCTTCCTACTATTTTGCTGTTTGGTAGTAATCGCTCAGGCATAGTTGAACGACGTCCAGAAGAAATATCTGAAGGCATGTCTCTAAGCCTGCTGTTCTCATAAGTTTCAAGGACAAGGAGTAAACAGATTTGGGAATATTTAGGAGTGTCTGTTGCTGTCATTATTTTATGTTTACATGGAACCATAAAAAGATACTGTACGTAACTGTCAGTATTAAACAACACAAAATAAACCACCACAGAAATAGCAACAGTGTGAACCATGAACATGGATGAAAATAAATACAGACATAAGGCACTATAATTAGAGAAGGGTCAGAGAAACTCGCCTCCTTCCTGGCTGCTTTATGTCATATTCATCAGAGAGGTTGAAGGCTGATGTGTTCACATGAGGGTGAAGGGGTGAGTCATGCCAGTCAGACTGGTACTGCTGTTAGACTCTGAAACTGGACTTGTGTTTGACCGGGGCTATCTGTTCATGGCTTCCTCTGGTGTCACTAGGAAGTGGTCCATATCTTTCCTAACATTATCTATCCATCTCATCTTTAGTCTTCCTCTCGGCCTGTTTCCTTCAATTTTGATGTTCATCACACTCTTCACTGGGTTTCCGTCATCTATCCTCATCACATGGCCATACCATCTCATCCTGATCTCTCTCACCTGCTCATTAATGTCATTTACACCTAGCTCTTTCCTGATGTTTTCACTTCTTTCTCTGCCTTACAGGGTTATTCCCTTAATTCTCCTAAACATCCTCATCTCTGTTGCTTCCAGTATCCTTTCTTCCTTCTTTCCTGCTGTCCATGACTCTGCGCCATAGAGAAGGATTGGTCGTATGATGGTCTTATAAAGTTTTATTTTCAACTTACTTGGCATTTTCTTGCCCCCCCCCCCAATATCATCATAACCTTTAATATCATGTTACAAAAGACTTTGAAGTACCAATGATAAATGAATGAAAAAAGAGCTTGTAAACTGGGAACATTTCTTGTAAATTTGCAACTTTTTTCTTTTAAATCTGCAGCTGTTCTCCTCATAAATTTGCAACTTTTTTTGTATATAAGTAATTTTTTTCTCAAATGTGCAACTTTTTTCTTGTAAATCTGCAACTTTTTTCATATATTTGCAACTTTTTTCTTTTAAATTTTAATTTTTTTCTTGTAAACCTGCAGTTTTTTCCTCATTAAGTTGCTATTTGTTCTCATAAATTCACTAATTTTTTCATCTTAAATCTGCAACTTTTTTGTTGTAGATTTGTGACTTTTTCATGTGAATGCTGTTTAAGTTTTTATTCTGTGTAATATGTTAAATTTTTTCTCTTTATATAGATAATGACTCAGGTTTGTTTTTGTTTTTTGTTTAAAAGGGTTTGAATTCTATTACAGCTCCCAAAGACTTTGCTCACCAAGTCAGAGGCAGACGACAGTGTATGAAGCCAAGTTAACAGAATAAATGTAAATAAAAAAAGAGTACTTTTTTATGCCTCGGTGTAACCTCAGTATAAGTAGTGTGTCATCTGTACATCTGCCTGTCTGTTACCAGGTTTTCAGCTTGTACGGTCAAAATCAAGTGGAACTCAAGGATTATATCTATCACGGGGGCTGTTTAAGTTATGCTTCCTTACAGTGGTCATTATTGTTGTTCTGCCCTCACCTTTAGTTTTGGTTCTTTCTGTGTATTATTATGACCTTATTCTGTTCTACTCATGTGTATTCATTGTAACAGTGTTCTCAGTTTATTTCTGCTTATCGTTAATTCCTCATGACTGCACCTGATTGTGTCATCCTGCCCTACCTTAATTATCCTCTCGCTCTCTCTCCCTCTCCCTCTTTCCTCCTCTCTCTCTTAATTAGTCTCAGCCATTTGTTATTGTCACTCATTAGTGTCTGTGTATTTATGTTCCACTCAGTCTTCAGTTCGCTGTGGCATTGTAAGCACTAGTTATGCTCTTCACCTGTATCCTGTCCGGTCTGTTGTCATTCTGCCACTGCTTATCTAGCCTCGAGCTGCGCTTTATGTTATTAATTCAATTCAATTCAATTCAAACGTTTAATTCAAACTCAGGGTTCATATTACAAATAGATAAATAGATAAATAAATAAAGTATATACAGATCAGCAGACACTCGGCGCTCTTGTAACAACAAAAAACATAATGGGCTCAGTATAAAATGGAACGCCACCACTTCCAAATGCTGGAATGAAGTGTGAGTGACGAGTTGACAATTGCTGATATAAGGTGATTGTTACATTCCAGCAGTCTTCTCAAAAAACTGTAAACATTCTTACGTATCAATTCTCCAAAAAACGGAATGTTCACAGACACAAACAGCTTGCTTGCACTCGACCTTCGTGGTACATCTAACAACCTTCTTAGGGAGTTATTATAAGCAATGCGGATTTTGTTCCTAACAGCAACATTGCTATTAAACCATAAAGGCGAGCAGTACATTGAGGTACAGAAGGTCTTGAACAACATACATTTGACTTCAGGAGAACATCTATGGAAATTACGCAACAGTAAATTGGTTTGAGCGTACAGTTTCCTGAGATGCCTGTTACAATCAGCATTGGTCTTATCAGATTCAATCCACACACCTAGGTATTTGACTTTTTCAACAAAGTTCAAGCTATTACCACAAAGGGACATAACAGGATTCGACGTATTGACGCCCTTTGGTTTGAAAGCCATACACATAGATTTAGTACAGTTGAACAGGATGTCATTTTTTTTACCAAATTTTTCACATACAGAAAGGAGATGTTGCATCGCTGCGGTAGATAAACTTAACAAACAGAGGTCATCAGCGTAGAAAATGTGATTTAACAGTGCACCGTTAAAGGAGCCGGCCACATTAGTATTGTTCAACAGTACACTGAGATCATCAACATAGACATTAAACAACAAGGGTGACAGTATACCACCTTGTTTAACACCGTTGGTCACATGAAATTTGGATGAGGTGACATTGCCCCATCTAACAACCATAGACTGCCTTCTGTACCGGTATAGCAGGATGCTAACAATGTAAATAGGGATACCTCGATCGATCAATTTTCTGAACAAACCCCAGTGGTTAATCCTGTCAAAAGCTTTGCTAGCATCTAGGAACGTAGCATAAACACTAGTGGAGTGGCTTCTGAAGTAGTCAACAAATTCATGGAGTAGGTAAACAGCCTTGTCAGTTGAAAGAGCTGATTTGAAACCAAACTGATTGTCGTTTGCCCACAGGTAATCCTCAATTCTGTTCAGGAATAAACCCTCTAACAGTTTAGATATAACATTAGCAATAGCTATAGGTCTGTAGTTGTTCATGTCAGAAAGACTGGCACACTTGTTTTTCACCAAAGGAATAATAACAGAGTCCATCAACATGTCTGGCATGTAACCATGAACAAACATACAGTTAAAACACAATGACAACAAAATACACAAGTTGAAATCGGTGTTGATGAGGCATTCACTGGTGAGACAGTCAGGGCCAGCTTATTTGCCTTTCTTAAGAACTTTGATCAGTGAATCAACTTCAACAGGAGTAACAGCAGAAATATCAGAGGCATCAAACATATCGTTATACAGACGAATATCATGCATAACAGAATCCTTCATTGAAACATTCTTGACTGAGTTGAAAATAGCTTCATAATGACATTTCCACTTTTCAGCAATATTAACGTCACCAGTCACACCATCAATAGTGTTTGATCTGACAGACCGGTGGGAGCTCATAGCCTTCATTTGTTTCCAGAATTCTACCATGTTCAGTTCACTCATGTGATTAGCTAGCTGGTCACATTTGATACTTTCTTCATTGTGCCTGCATGCTCGTAGAGCATATTTGAACCTAGCCCTGCAATTTTTCATGTTTTCAAATATTGGACCAGAACGTGGTTTGCTATTACTCCTCCACCACAAAAAAGCATCCTGGGCAGCTGTGTGAGCCTCGCTAACTACATCATTCCAGCCTGTGACGTTATATTGGGTGGCCACACTGTGACTAGGAATGCATTCACTCACACAGTAATTTAGAGCATCAACAATATCACTGTAGAACCTGTCGATATCGTCCCTGTGTGCCGCACAATTACGGTCGTGACACCTGATGGCGTCCATAGGAGCACGGATGTTACAGAGTTTCCTACGAGTAAGTTTCTTATATCTGGACAGGTCTGACGCTGTGGCATCACGCCATTTGTATGTTCTACTGCCCGTTGTGCCTGAGGGGGCTTCCCGCTAAATGCGTTTCTTTAGCCATCAGGATAAAATCTAAAATTAAGTCGTTGAAACTGTTCATAGTCAGCTATTATGGACGATGAAGACACGGTAAACTCTGCAGCACATTTCTGTTTATTTATAAACTCTTTTAGTGACGTGGCGAAGCTAATTTAACCTTGTTTTTGTCGTTAGTTGCCACGGAGGTTATTTCAGTTTTGAGATTTTCTTCGTTGTCCTCTATGACAGTTTCAAATAAAGAAATTATTCCAATTATGTTAACGTTTTGACTACGTGATTGAGTTGTCGGCATGTGTTTATTAACTCTAAGCGTCATAAAAAGTGTCTAATAACCGGTTATATTCAAATTCAAATTCAAATTTAAATTCAAACGTTTATTTCAAACTCAGGGTTCATATTATGAGCAAAACTAAAACGAGTAGAAAATAGATAAATAAATAAATAAAGTATATACAGATCAGCAGACACTCGGCGCTCTTGTAACAACAATAACATACAATAATGGGCTCAGTATAAAATGGAACGCCACCACTTCCAAATGCTGGAATGAAGTGTGAGTGACGAGTTGACAATTGCTGATATAAGATGATTGTTACATGCCAGCAACCTTCTCAAAAAACTGTAAACATTCTTACGTATCAATTCGCCAAAAGACGGAATGTTCACAGACACAAACATCTTGCTTGCACTCGACCTTCGTGGTACATCTAACAACCTTCTTAGGGAGTTATTATAAGCAATGCGGCTTTTGTTCCTAACAGCAACATTGCTATTAAACCATAAAGGCGAGCAGTACATTGAGGTACAGAAGGTCTTGAACAACATACATTTGACATCAGGAGAACATCTATGGAAATTTCGCAACAGTAAATTTGTTTGAGCATACAGTTTCCTGAGATGCCTGTTACAATCAACATTGGTCTTGTCAGATTCAATCCACACACCTAGGTATTTGACTTTTTCAACAAAGTTCAAGCTATTACCACAGAGTGGCATAACAGGATTCGACGTATTGACACCCTTTGGTTTGAAAGCCATACACATAGATTTAGTACAATTGAACAGGATGTCATTTTTTTCACCAAATTTTTCACATACCGAAAGGAGATGTTGCATCGCTGCAGTAGACAAACTTAACAAACAGAGGTCATCAGCGTAGAAAATGTGATTTAACAGTGCACCGTTAAAGGAGCCGCCCACATTAGTATTGTTCAACAGTACACTGAGATCATCAACATAGACATTAAACAACAAGGGTGACAGTATACCACCTTGTTTAACACCGTTGGTCACATGAAATTTGGATGAGGTGACATTGCCCCATCTAACAACCATAGACTGCCTTCTGTACCAGTGTAGCAGGATGCTAACAATGTAAATAGGAATACCTCGATCGATCAGTTTTCTGAACAAACACCAGTGGTTAATCCTGTCAAAAGCTTTGCTAGCATCTAGGAACGTAGCATAGACACTAGTGGAGTGGCTTCTGAAGTAGTCAACAAATTCATGGAGTAGGTAAACAGCCTTGTCAGTTGAAAGAGCTGATTTGAAACCAAACTGATTGTCGTTTGTCCACAGATAATCCTCAATTCTGTTCAGGAATAAACCCTCTAACAGTTTAGATATAACATTTGCAATAGCTATAGGTCTGTAGTTATTCATATCAGAAAGACTGGCACACTTGTTTTTCCACTAAAGGAATAATAACAGAGTCCATCAACATATCTGGCATGTAACCATGAACAAACATACAGTTAAAACACAATGACAACAGAATACACAAATTGAAATCAGCGTTGATGAGGCATTCACTGGTGAGACAGTCAGGGCCAGCTGATTTGCCTTTCTTGAGAACTTTGATCAGTGAATCAACTTCAACAGGAGTAACAGCAGAGATATCAGAGGCATTAAATATGTCGTTATGCAGACGAATATCATGCATAACAGAATCCTTCATTGAAACATTCTTGACTGAGTTGAAAATAGCTTCATAATGACATTTCCACCTTTCAGCAATATTAACGTCACCAGTCACACCATCAATAGTGTTTGATCTGACAGACCGGTGGGAGCTCATAGCCTTCATTTGTTTCCAGAATTCTACCATGTTTAGTTCACTCATGTGATTAGCTAGCTGGTCACATTTGATACTTTCTTCATTGCGCCTGCATGCTCGTAGAGCATATTTGAACCTAGCCCTGCAATTTTTCATGTTTTCAAATATTGGACCAGAACGTGGTTTGCTATTACTCCTCCACCACAAAAAAGCATCCCGAGCAGCTGTGTGAGCCTCGCTAACGACATCATTCCAGCCTGGGACGTTATATTGGGTGGTCACACTGTGACTAGGAATGCATTCACTCACACAGTAATTTAAAGCATCAACAATATCACTGTAGAACCTGTCGATATCGTCCCTGTGTGCCGCACAATTACGGTCGTGACACCTGATGGCGTCCATAGGAGCACAGATGTTACAGAGTTTCCTACGAGTAAGTTTCTTATATCTGGACAGGTCTGACGCTGTGGCATCACGCCATTTGTATGTTCTACTGCCCGTTGTGGCTGAGGGAGCTTCCCGGGGGCCACTTACAGCACTAGATACCCCAATATCTATAGATAAAGGTACACGATCAGAACTCACATAGTCAAACAGAACTTTGATATTGGACACGTTGTCATGGCCTGAGGATGTAGTCACACAGTGATCAAGCCATGATGTAGAGCCATGAGCCAGGCTAACATGAGTAAAGGTATCACCTGGTAAGATAATCCTGTCCGAGATGTGTAAGGAGTAACTCTCACAGAAAGACACCAGTTCGTCTCCAAAACAACTTGAACGAGCTGTATTAGCGTTGAAGTCACCAATTGTGAACACATATGGAGTTGGAAAGTCCTCGGTGATACGTTTAACAAGACTCAGGCAGTGCAAGTATTCATCCAAGTTTTCAACACTGTCATAGGGGAAATATACACATAATATAAGACAGTGAAAGTCACCCAGGTTGACTTCAATACCTGTAACTCTTAAGCAATCGTAAGTTTTCACAACACACCTGTTCGCAAGTGACTTCCGCCATAGGATACCGACGCCGCCATAGGGGCGACCTAAGATAACACGTTCTTCCGTATCCATAAAAGAAACCCCTTGTCCTATAAAGTCACCATGTAATCTGCTCAGAATAGACAATTCGTTTTCGAACAACCAGTGTTCCTGCAACAACACAATGTCATGGTTATCACATAACCTGGAGATCTCGTTAGATGAAGTTTTTACATTCTGGCAGTTGAATGAACATATTCTAAGGTTGGTCCTACTATTGAATGAGTATAATGACAAACACAATAATGACAATCACATGTAGATCATTTCCTCTCAAAAAACTGTCGAAGGTATAAACCAGATGGCCACACATTTTTGTCAAGCAACTTCTTGCTGCAGCTGGCAGGACATGTAATCTTGAAGGAGGCATAACCATCATACTTGGTTTCTAGTTGCTTAATCTTGAGATCGTCTTTTAGTTTAACGTGAGTATTGATATGGGAGCGTACATGGTGGGGTCTGGTGGTGGGGTCAAGTCGACTGATGAAGACGTGGTGCTTCTTCTGACCTTGACCTTGACCCTGAAGACCGCCAGCCCTCCTACCAAACTTCGGTACAACGCGTAACTGTGAGTGGGGGCGTGACTTGTTGACGACCTGTAACTGGTTCGTGGTCTGCTTGGTAGTCGGTTGTTTGTCCGATGATTGGAGTGCATCGGCGTAGGACCTCTTCATCTTCTTCATCTTCTTGGTACGGCGACTCTCAACTTCCTTGAACTCCAACTCGCGTTCTTCAGCATTTACAGCAACTATGGTAGCTTTGGCAACCCCAGAAGGGCTGCTATCGACAGCGTCATCAGAACAGGCCTCTGTGGGGATGGTGGTCACGACCGCATTCACATCGTCGGCCATGACAGTAGGAGGAAGACCACAGGCTGCACTGGAGACCGAGACGTGGTCGACAACTGGTACCACGGTCTCATCTTCGCTGGAGATGCTGACAGCACTCTGAGTACTGCCGGCCTCTTCCTCACCTTCTTCGTCCTCGTCTTCCTTGGCCGGGACGTCAACTGGAGGGGGTGTGTCGCCGAGTTTGGACAATATTGCCGCCACGTCGATCTGGATAGCAGATATCATTTTGAATACGGTGACAAAGCTCTCTCCGAGGGACATCACACGGCGCACATCGTTAGACAGCTTGGCAAGGTCAAACGACTCCAACAAAGCTGGTGGCAAAGCCTTGAGGTTCTGGGCAACGTATTGTGGCGCCTGCTGACCAGCCTCATTCAGCTTGTTGTAGATGTCGGAGATGTTGCTTTTCTTCCGGTTTGAGCCGGACCTCTTTATCATCCGCGATGAACCCTCTGGGCACTGCTTGAACAGCAGCTTCTTTGCACTTTCAACCTGGTTGTCGTCGTAGAAGTCGCCAACCCATTTCGCAAGAAAGTCCATCGAGGTATTACCCATGTAGTTCTGCATAAAGCACAGCGGCTCACAGACGGGCCTCTGACGTGGGAGTGCTGAAGTTGGCCCATGCTGGGGATGGTCATCACCATGGTTGTCTCTAGCCATATCTGACTTTAGTCCATTTAGTCCAGGAGACTTTACTGACAGTTATCTAACAAGATACTATCATGTATATAGCGCACCAACTTAGGTTTACCGAGGTAGCTTTGAAGCCCAACAGGAGTGCCGTTCAGCGAGGCTGATCATTAGATTGGAGGGGGCTAGCGCTAGCTTAGCATTAGCATTAGCTTAGCATTAGCTTAGCAATAGCGTTAGCTTAGCATTAGCGTGATAGAGTCTGTGAGTGCACTCTTGTGCGAATTAATACACACGCGCTCTTGGTTCCACCTCACTTCGGATCAGTTCGCCCTCCGGGGAATAACGGTAGACGACACCAGTATTTACTTTAACACGCGCAAATGACCTTAAGCCCGACTTCGTGAATACCTACTCACTGCAGCCGTTTGTCTGGGGTAGTAGCAGAGGCGGAGAAGCGGTCTTTAAACCTCTATTAAACCTCCTGAACCCTCATCTCTGCATTTGGGCCCATCTTTTCTACCTTCCCTGCAGCGGATCATAACAGTATCAATGTATTGCTATGTTTTCTCAACTTTTAATTTGTCGGAGTTCAGACTTTGTTGTCAAGATAACGCCTGATTTCCACTGACTCCAGACAGACAGACAGACACATCATGCTTCCTTGTTGTTATCATGTAATCGTGATCGGTCATTCTTAGTTTGGTGTTAGATATTCCCATATTAACAACGAGCAGCATGGACGTTATGGCACAGGCATGGATGATGTCATCACTTAACTAACTTAATCCTCGCTTAGCCACTTAAGTGACCGTTGCAGCCAATCGTCTGAAGGCAGGTGGATCTTGGGCTAGGGCAATGAGGTCAGCCAGATGTTTTATCATTGTAACCTGGGTCGTCCAGGACAGTCTGGGTCGACCTGGGGGGTGATGTCAGCCCTGGGGGGTCGGACGGGTGCTGGCAGAGAGGGCCTGCTTGGCTGGTGTCCCGTCTTCCAACCTGGCCATGTGGCCGAGGAGCCGCAGCCTCCCTCTTCTGATGATGGTGTTGATGGGGATAGGGTAGCCAGCCCTCCTGTAAGACCTCATTGTTTGTGGTGTGGTGGAACCATCGGATGCCGAGGATGTTACGGAAGCAGGTCCAATGGAATGTATCCAGATAGTGGGTGGTTGTGGTGGAGACGGTCCAGCTCTCGGACCCATAAAGGAGGACGGGGATCACACAGGTGTTAAAGATTCGCAACTTTGTGATCGTGCAGATCTTCCCGCTCTGCCAGTTTCTCTGGAGGCAGCCGAAAGCACTGCGAGACAGCTGCACGTAGCGAGTAATCTTCGGGTCTGATGAGCAGGAGCTGTTGATCTTAGATCTGAGATAGACAAAGTCGTTGACAATCTCAACCGGCTCGATGTTGATGGTGATGACTTGCGGTGGTGGTGACAAGAAGTCTGACAGCAACTGGATCTTTGTCTTTGCCCAGCTGATGGTAAGGCCCAGGGGTGATGCTGCTTCTGCAAGCAGCTCCAGTGCCTCAGCGATTATGTCTATATGCCTTGCGAAAAACACCACTTTTTCCACATAACACAGATCTGTGAAGTGGGAGTGGAAGTCAACTCCGAGATTGGGGCAGCGTTCCGTCGCGTTCTTGATCCAGTAGTCAACCGCAGCAGTAAAGAGGTTTGGCATGGCGACACATCCCTGCCAGACTCCAGAGGTGGGGACAAAAGGGTCTGACATGTTACCCTCTGCACGTACCCTGCACGTGGTGTTGGAGTAGAGGTCCCAGGGAATGTTGATGTACTTGGACAGGACTCCAATGCAATGGAGGAGTTGCTAGAGGGTGTTCCTGTCTAAGGAGTCGAAAGCAGCTTTGAGGTCGACGTAGGCCACATATAGAGGTTAGCGATACTCCCTCCGTTGCTGCTCCTGGACACTCAAGGCAAGGATGCAGTCTGCTGTGGACCGACAAGGGGTGAAGCCGGCTTGCTGGTGGTGGTGCTTGGTGAGGAACAGGGGGCGGATGCGGCTCAGGATGACAGCGGTGATTACCTTGACGGGGATGGACAGCAGTGTGATGGGACAATAGCTGGCTGTACTCAGACGGTCACGCTTGTTCTTGTAGAAGGACAGAATGACCCCATCCCTGCACTCCCCAGGGACACATTCTTCTGCCCAGATGAAGTGACGCAGATGTTCCAGCCGAGGGATGTCAGAAGTGAGGGCAGGTTTCATCATCTCTGCCATAACTCCATCAGCGCCAAGGGCTTGCCCAGAGGGGAGCTTCATGACGGTATCTGACAGCTCACTGATTGAGGGCAGGGCTAGGCTTATTGAGTTGTCTTCAACACCAGCATCGGCATACTGCTGCAGCTTATCCGAGGTGGGAGGAGGGGGCTTGCAGAGAACGCTCATGTAGTGCTGTCGCCATCATTGGAGTTTGGTTGTCGGATCCGTGACGAGGCTTATGCCATTGGCAGCTAGCAGGGGGGGACGACGACTGCCATTTCTTGCCGGCTTGGCACAGCTCCTTGATAGACTGGTAGGCAGACCAGAGGTTCCCTGCTTGGAAGCTGTTGTTGGCCTTGTTGGTGATACGGCTTCATTGTACCGGAGGCTGCTGTGTTTTTCTATGTTCAGATTGTGGTAATCGTCCTTTCCCTGGAGTCTGGATTTATGGCATCGATCGACCAGCTCCAGAGAGGCATCAGAGATCCATGGCTGAATCCTCTGGCGGTGATCACCGAGGACGTTTGTGGCAGCCAGAGTGAGAGTGCTGGTAATCTGCTTCCAGGCATCCTCAAGACTCTCTGGGTGGTCAAGGGCAGCAAAACAGTTTGTGACCTTGATGGAGTAGCAGTGGGCAAACTGAGAGGTGTAAAGCTTCTCATTGTCTGGGGGGTGGTGACGGGCAAAGCCAGGAGGGACATTGCAGTGGAGGTGCAGGCAGACAGTGGCGGCAAGGAGTTGATGGTCGGTCTGCCCTAGCTCAGCGCTGGGGTAGACACGGCAGTTAATTGCAATTCTCCAACGCCCAATGACCAAGATGTGGTCAGTGGTCTTGGATGTAGCACCGGTGTTACAGTACCAGGTGGTGCGGTGGATTTGACGATGCTGGAACCAGGTGCCCAGGATCTTCAGATTGTGCGTGGCACACACCTCCAGCATGCCGTCACCATTGTCCTTGGTGACATCAGACGGGAACGGTCCAATGATGTGTTTCAAGTTGTTCCTGTCGGGGCCCACAGTGGCACTCATGTCCCCTAGAACAATGGTGATGTCATGGAGTGAAATGCAGCATAGCTCATCGTGCAGCTGTGTGTAGAATTCATCCTTGGCTTGGAAGTTGGCGACGTTCGTGGGGGAGTAGGCCATGAAGATGGAAAGGTAGCCAAAAAGATGGAAAGGTAGCCAAAAGAGTGTCACAGGCAAGCACACAGCAAGCGTGGTCTCAGTGGCTTCCAGGTGATGAGGGAAGTCACATACTGTTGGTGGATGGCAATGGCCATGCCTTGGGTGCCGTGGGTATCGTTGCCGCTCCATATGAGCTTGTATTTGCTCACTGTTGTCTCACTATCCTGTGTCCTCCTGACTTCCTGGAGACCAGCAATGGAGACATTGAGATGGGTGAGCTCCGACTCAGGAACTCAGGGGAACACAGAGGGCAATAAATGCAAATGATAATCATAACTAATCCCAGAAAAACAATAAATGAACATAAAGTATGGGCTTGATCCTATGATCAAGCCCAGATTATGACAGCACATGTAGATTTGGGCAACTAGAGGACGGAATGGTGCGGGACCAGCTAGCGGAGCACACCAACAACCCGCAGCTGCAGGCGAAGCTGCTAATGCCGCCAGATGACCTGCCGTTGCTGAAGGTGGTTGAGTTAGCATTCCAGGTAGAGGCTGCCGCCAAGCTAACATCAATGCTAGGTGACCAACAACAACAGACCCCGCTAGCACAAGCAATTACCCCAGCAGAAGAACCCGGTTACACCGTGACCTTCTCGGAGGATGCAGAGGTGAACACTGGGGGACAATGGAACATCATGAGACACCAAATGTGCAGTTACTGTGGTTCCCTGATGCACCAAGCTTGAGCGTGCTCCTACCCAGCCAGGGGGCAGTGATGCCAATGATGTGGTAAGCTTAACCACTTCACCAAAATGTGTTGCTCAATACCACGAACATCAAGCCTGCCACCTAGTTCAGTTGAATCACCACTGAAGACCATCATCCATGCAGTGGACTCCAGCGGAGCGCCATACAAATGGTGCACGGTGAGGTTAGATGACATCAGCTTACCGTTGCTGTTGGGCACTGCCGCTGAGGTCCACGATGAACTCGGTTACTGTAAAAAAATTCTTCCCTAACCATCCTGTTGGGAAGAAAGCAGCGGAGCTGTACAGCTATGGGCACACCCGCATCAGCTTTGTTGGGACCATAATGCTGACGGTTCGCTATGGGTCAGGAGTCCTCCCAGAGTTTGCCTTCCAGGTAGCCACACACAGAGACAACATCCTGGGGTGTGATCTCTTATGAACTGGCCTTTACCATCCATGACAATCTTGGACTTTGACCGCTGATGATGGGAGCACAACACACCAGAACACAGCACGGAGAGAGGTCACAAACTGGACTCGTCTCTGATTCTTGTCCAATATAAGCCTTAAGGATCTGCCACAGAGCTGCAGGAGAGGGAGTTTGTGTCCAAATGGGACCCCGGTGAATGATGACAACCTGGCACGCATCCCGTCGCCAGTGACACATCACCGCAACCACAGTCAGCAAAAGGAAAGGGGGGCAGAAGCCTGACTCATCTCGCATCCTCGCCCGCCTCTCTCTTTGCCATGGACCAAGATTACAAATAGTCCTGTCTACTTTCTTCATCTCCCCGACTATCCCACTTTTTCTTTGCTAACCTCTTCCTTTGAATACTTTCCTGTACCTCCTCATTCCACCACCAAGTCTCCTTGTCTTCCTTCCTCTGTCCACTGGATACACCACATAGCTTTCTACCCGTTTCCCTCAATACTGTTGCTGTACTTTCCCAGTCATTTGGTAATTCTTCCCTACCACCCAGAGCCTGTATCAACTCCTTCCTGAACTCTGTGCAACTTTCTTCTTTCTGTAACTTCCCCCACTTAACCTGTGATTCTGCCTTCATTGTTTTCCTCTTCTTGCTTAGTGTTAGGATAATTTTCAGCATAATTAATCCGAGTCAAAAACCAGGCAGAATATTTAAATGTAAGTAGATTTATTTTCCTCAAGGCCATTGGGGGAGAGGTTACATGAGTGTAGCATTCAGTCCACACACACTGAACCACTGAGTTAGATCACATTTCAGTCAAAGTTTTAAAGCGGTCTTATCTATGGGGGTGAGAGAGAGAGAGATTGTCCAGACGAACAGTCCTGTCCTTGAGTCCACGAAGCACACAGTCCTTATCAGATGTTGTCAGGGAGTACGGAGCCAGTGTAAATCTCATTCCCACAGACACACGGAACTGAACATGATGGATTGAAAACAGCTGTGTCTTAACAGATATCTGAAAACTCACACCACACTCACAAACTGGACATTCTTACAACTATGTAATTGCTAACTCATGCATTCCTACACACAGAATGAAGTTGCCCAAAGGCCATATATAAAATACACATAGCACATATGAGAATATAAAAGACATGGAATAATATAAGAATAATATAACAATAACATGGAATTTTTCGACCGCTGATGATGGGAGCACAACACACCTGGACGAGGATACAGCCACTCCAAGCTTGACACCATATAGAGAACACAGCATGGAGAGAGGTCACAAACTGGACTCGTCTCTGATCCTTGTCCAACATAAGCCTTAAGGATCTGCCACAGAGCTGCAGGAGAGGGAGTTCATGGCTAAAGGGGACCCCGGTGAATGATGACAACCTGGCACGCGTCCCGTCGCCAGTGACACATCACTGCAACCACAGTCAGCACCAGGAAAGGAGGGCAGAAGCCGGACTCATCTCGCTTTCTCGCCCGCCTCTCTCTTTGTCATGGACCAGGATTACAAATACTCCTGTCTACTTTCTTCATCTCCCTGACTATCCCACTTTTTCTTTGCTAACCTCTTCCTTTGAATACTTTCCTGTACCTCCTCATTCCACCACCAAGTCTCCTTGTCTTCCTTCCTCTGTCCACTGGATACACCACATAGCTTTCTACCCGTTTCCCTCAATACTGTTGCTGTACTTTCCCAGTCATTTGGTAATTCTTCCCTACCACCCAGAGCCTGTATCAACTCCTTCCTGAACTCTGTGCAACTTTCTTCTTTCTGTAACTTCCCCCACTTAACCTGTGATTCTGCCTTCATTGTTTTCCTCTTCTTGCTTAGTGTTAGGATAATTTTCAGCATAATTAATCCGAGTCAAAAACCAGGCAGAATATTTAAATGTAAGTAGATTTATTTTCCTCAAGGCCATTGGGGGAGAGGTTACATGAGTGTAGCATTCAGTCCACACACACTGAACCACTGAGTTAGATCACATTTCAGTCAAAGTTTTAAAGCGGTCTTATCTATGGGGGTGAGAGAGAGAGAGATTGTCCAGACGAACAGTCCTGTCCTTGAGTCCACGAAGCACACAGTCCTTATCAGATGTTGTCAGGGAGTACGGAGCCAGTGTAAATCTCATTCCCACAGACACACGGAACTGAACATGATGGATTGAAAACAGCTGTGTCTTAACAGATATCTGAAAACTCACACCACACTCACAAACTGGACATTCTTACAACTATGTAATTGCTAACTCATGCATTCCTACACACAGAATGAAGTTGCCCAAAGGCCATATATAAAATACACATAGCACATATGAGAATATAAAAGACATGGAATAATATAAGAATAATATAACAATAACATGGAATTTTTCGACCGCTGATGATGGGAGCACAACACACCTGGACGAGGATACAGCCACTCCAAGCTTGACACCATATAGAGAACACAGCATGGAGAGAGGTCACAAACTGGACTCGTCTCTGATCCTTGTCCAACATAAGCCTTAAGGATCTGCCACAGAGCTGCAGGAGAGGGAGTTCATGGCTAAAGGGGACCCCGGTGAATGATGACAACCTGGCACGCGTCCCGTCGCCAGTGACACATCACTGCAACCACAGTCAGCACCAGGAAAGGAGGGCAGAAGCCGGACTCATCTCGCTTTCTCGCCCGCCTCTCTCTTTGTCATGGACCAGGATTACAAATACTCCTGTCTACTTTCTTCATCTCCCTGACTATCCCACTTTTTCTTTGCTAACCTCTTCCTTTGAATACTTTCCTGTACCTCCTCATTCCACCACCAAGTCTCCTTGTCTTCCTTCCTCTGTCCACTGGATACACCACATAGCTTTCTACCCGTTTCCCTCAATACTGTTGCTGTACTTTCCCAGTCATTTGGTAATTCTTCCCTACCACCCAGAGCCTGTATCAACTCCCTCCTGAACTCTGTGCTCTGTGCAACTTTCTTCCTTCTGTAACTTCCCCCACTTAATCTTTGATTCTGCCTTCACTGTTTTCCTCTTCTTGCTTTGTGTTAGGATAATTTTCAGCGTAATCGAGTCAAAAACCAGGCAGAATATTTAAATATAAGTAGATTTATTTTCCTCAAGGCCATTGAGGGAGAGGCTACATGAGTGTAGCATTCAGTCCACACACACCGAACCTCTG
Source organism: Pholidichthys leucotaenia (assembly GCA_020510985.1). Taxonomy (NCBI): domain Eukaryota; kingdom Metazoa; phylum Chordata; class Actinopteri; order Cichliformes; family Pholidichthyidae; genus Pholidichthys; species Pholidichthys leucotaenia. The sequence goes on along the minus strand of CM035845.1, from coordinate 60,640,160 downwards.
AGTTAGATCACATTTCTGTCAAACTTTTAAAGTGGTCTTATCTATGGGGAGTGAGAGAGAGAGAGATTGTCCAGACGAACAGTCCTGTCCTTGAGTCCACGAAGCACACAGTCCTTATCAGATGTTGTCAGGGAGTACGGAGCCAGTGTAAATCTCATTCCCACAGACACACGGAACTGAACATGATGGATTGAAAACAGCTGTGTCTTAACGGATATCTGAAAACTCACACCACACTCACAAACTGGACATTCTTACAACTATGTAATTGCTAACTCATGCATTCTTACACACAGAATGAAGCTGCCCAAAGGCCATATATAAAATACACATAGCACATATGAGAATATAAAAGACATGGAATAATATAAGAATAATATAAGAATAATATGGAATTTTTCTATCACTTTGCAAAGTCGTCTTACAGACTACCATCTGATGCTGTCTAGCTAGTCTCCCCTGCCACCACCTTGCAGTCTCCTATCTCTTTCAAATTCCTCCTTCTGCATAAGATATAGTCCACCTGTGTGCACCTTCCTCCACTCTTGTAAGTCACCCTATGTTCCTCTCTCTTCTTGAAGTATGTGTTCACCACAGTCACTTCCATCCTTTTAGCAAAATCCACAACCATCTGTCCTTCCACATTTCTGTCTTTAAGACCATGCCTACCCAGGACCTCCTCATCACCTCTGTTCCCTTCACCTACAGTGCATCTGGAAAGTATTCACAGCGCTTCACTTTTTCCACAATTTGTTATCTTATAGCCTTATTCCAAAAGGGATTAAATTCATTTTTCCCTCAGACTTCTACACACAACACCCCATCATGACAACATGAAAAAAGATTTTTTTTAAATATTTTTGCAAATTTATTAAAAATGAAAAACTAAGAAATCACATGTACATAAGTATTTACAGCCTTTGCTCAATACTTTGTTAATGCACCTTTGGCAACAATTATGGCCTCAAATCTTTTTGAATATGATGCCACAAGCTTGGCACACCTATCTTTGGGCAGTTTCACCCATTCGTCTTTGCAGCACCTCTCAAGCTTCATCAGGTTCGATGTCTTGGCTGTGTGTTTAGGGTCGTTGTCCCACTGAAAGATGAACCATTGCTCCAGTCTGAGGTCAAGAGTGCTCCGGAACAGGTTTTCATCCAGGATGTCTCTGTACATTGCTGCATTCATCTTTCCCTCTATCCTGACTAGTCTCCCAGTTCCTGATGCTGAAAAACATCCTCACAGCATGATGCTGCTGCCACCATTGGCATGGTTATGAGCGGTGCCGTGTTTCCTCCAAACATGACGCCTGCCATTCACGCCAAAGAGTTCAATCTTTGTCTCATCAGACCAGAGAATTTTGTTTCTCATGGTCTGAGAGTCCTTCAGGTGCTTTTCTGACAAACTCCAGGTCGGTTCCCATGTGCCTTTTACTAAAGAGTGTCTTCCATCTGGCCACTTTACCATACAGGCCTGATTGGAGGATTGCTGCAGAGATGGTTGTCTTTCTGGAAGGTTCTCCTCTCTCCACAGAGGAACACTGGAGCTCTGATAGAGTGACCATCAGGTTCTTGGTCACCTCCCTCACTAACGCCCTTCTCCCCCCATCACTCAGTTTAGACGGACGGCCAGCTCTAGGAAGAGTCCTGGTGGTTCCGAACTTCTTCCATTTACAGATTATGGTGGCCACTGTGCTCACTGGGACCTTCAGAGCAGCAGAAATTTTTCTGTACCCTTCCCCAGATTTGTGCCTTGAGACAATCCTATCTCAGAGGTCTACAGAAAATTCTTTTGACTTCATGCTTGGTTTGTGCTCTGACATGCACTGCCAACTGTGGGACCTTATATAGACAGGTGTGTGCCTTTCCAAATTATGTCCAGTCAACTGAATTTACCACAGGTGGACTCCATTTAAGCTGTAGAACCATCTCAAGGATGATCAGTGGAAACAGGATGCACCTGAGCTCATTTTTTAGCTTCATGGCAAAGGCTGTGAATACTTATGTATACTGTATGTGATTTCTTAGTTTTTTATTTTTAATAAATTTGCAAAAATCTTGAAAAGTTTTTTTTTCACATTGCCATGATGTATTGTGTGTGAAATTTTGAGGGAAAAATTAATTTAATCCATTTTGGAATAAGGCTGTAACATAACAAAATGTGGAAAAAGTGAAGCTTTGTGAATACTTTTCAGATGCACTGTACATGTCCATTAATGTTTGCTCCAATCACCCCTCTCTCCCCCGGGAACACTCTCTACCACTTCATCCAACTTACTCCAAAATTTGTCTTTCTCTTCTACCTGACATCCAACTTATGGGGCATATGCACTGACAACACTCAATATCACACCTTTGACTTCTAGCTTCAAACTCATGATTTGGTCTGACTCCCTCTTTACCTCCTGAATACTGTTCCTTCAAGATTTCTCCTACTCCATTTCTCTTCCTATCTACACCATGGTAGAAGAGTTTAAATCCACCTCTAATGCTTCTAGCCTTGCTTTCCTTCCATCTGGTTTCATGAACATACAGTATATCTACCTTTCTTCTCTCCATCATATCAGCCAACTCTCTGCCTTTTCCAGTCATAGTCCCAACATTTAATGTCCCTACTCTCACCTCCACACTTCTACCTTTCCTTTTTATTTATTTATTTATTTATTTTAAATTTTGTGTACTTTATTGATCCCCAGAGGGGAAATTCAGGGTATCCACTTGGATGGATGAAGCGGCCATGGTACGGCGCTATCCCTTTGCCATTCACACACACATTCACACCTAGAGCCACTTTAGAGTCTCCAATTAACCTAACCTGCATGTTTTTGGCCTGTGGGAGGAAACCGGAAAAATCCCAGAGTAAACCCACGCAGACACGGGGAGAACATGCAAACTACACACAGATCACTGTTGGTCAGGGGCTGGGATCGAACCCGGGATCCCATGGCCAAGGGTGAGTTGCTGCGCTGTCACAGTGCTAACCACTGCTCCACTGCACCGCACTCTCTCTCTCCCTCCTAACACGCCTTTCCCCTCGATCTTCGACCAACAGTAGCCCAATTTCCAAAGGCACACTCTCGGTTAACAGCACTGGTGGCGGTTGTTGTTAACCTGGGCCTCGACCGGTCCAGTATGAAAGTCTCATTCGTCATGATCCGCATGTTTGAGTTGACAAAGATTTTACGTCGAATGCCTTTCCTGACACAACCCTCCCCATTTACTCGGGCTTGGGACCGGCACTAGGAGTACACTAGCTTGTGCACCCCCTGTGGCTGGGTTGTTGAGAGATTTGTAAAATAATTTAAATAAATATGCAGGTTGACTAAAGAGAGAGAAGAGAGTGCAGCTTTGTTTATTCCTCTACACACCAGATGACCGCTGTGACAAACTCTGCTTTTACAGAACTGACCAATCAAACAGTATAAACAGCGTGACTAGTACCAGCGGCAATTCTATCTCTGGCTGGTGACGGTGTGGATTCAATCTCCGGCTGCAAACAGCCTGAGCCCCGGTCCCATGTGCTGCCTCTCGAATATGACTTAAAGACAAAACAGCAAAGATAGGACAAACTTTATTGTGGTAACTGTATAAAGTGAAGTTTGTTTTTCTTTTTTTTCTTCGGCTGCTGGCACAATGAATAGTGGTTAGCAATAAAACTTGGCTCGCTGTTATCTACTGGGTTTCCGGTTTCAGATGATGTGTTGCGCGAGTAAGTTATTATGCCATTGCAAACTGTGTGGACACGTTTCTGTAATTGTAACATATAATGATGGGGGTAATTAAAAACAAACTGCAAGGGTTTTTAAAACCAGGTGAAGAGTCACAGGTAGCAATCAAAGGGGAAAACTTAAACCAATACCAAAAAAATAAAAAAAAACCTGCAGTAAAACCAAAGCGAAAAAACTAAACTAAAAGTGGGCTCAAAACAAATAAAAGTTCATAAAAGCTGAGGAGGGGGATCCATTCTTCTAGGCCAGGCTCCAGCTGCCACCACGACACCGAGGGAGACGCTTGTACAAGGGAGACACTTGCCAGCAGGATACCCAGATTTATTTATTTTTTTTATACTCAGATTTTTATCGTCATCAACATCATCATGGTCATGGGGTGCTGCTATCTGGGAACCAGATAATTACAGTGAAGGCAAAGTTCCTCACTCTGCCTCTTGCTGTCTCTCGCCTGCAGTTCCTCAACTACTCCACATGGAAGTTAGTGATGGGATGGCAGGCTCTGGAGCTTCGAGGGTGCTCCAAGCTTATCCAGGAAATATTTCGCAAAGCGCGTTTCGAGGCATGTCTTGTTGATGTCATACCATGTGACTGGGTCAGGAAGCCATTCATAATTTTGCACGCAACATGAAATAAAGTGAGCAGCGATACACAATGGAAATCCCCGTCCCTCACGTTTTGTGTTGTCAATGTTTGACTGTGTAAGGGATTTGTGACAGCCAATTTTCAGATGGAGCCAGCACCAAAAACACGGACTTCTCTCATTTGGGAACAGGTTGAGTGCATTTCTCCCACTGATATATTTTCCACAAATAGTGGATTGTCATTGTAACTGAAGTGATGGCTTAGCAGTAAAGCATCTGCTCTACAAATGGGAAGCTGGGGTTCCAATCCCAACTTTGTAATTTTACTTTTATTTGCAAGGTGAAGTGTCTGTTGTGTTTCAAAAAGCTTGGATACAACAATAACACATCATTATGCTGAGGCACCATTGTGCCCTGCATGACAATAAGGACAGAGATGAATGTACAGGGAAAGACAGTTTAGAAGTTATTATTTCTTTAAAAAAAATGGATAAATAGCACAAGCACATTCACTGTAGTCACCTCAGTTTTATTATTTCTTTTTTTCCCTTATGATCATTGATATTTCTTAAAAGGCATTTATTGACATGAAAAAAACAAAAAAAAAACAAAAAAAAACAAAACAACAAAACACATTAAACCAATAATACCCTTGTAAAAATCTCCATGTTGTATACATTTTGTCCACTAGATGGCCTGGTAGAGAAAATGAAATTTCACATGAAGCCTCATCTATATGAGCCATTTTGATGAAAGGCCACAAGTCCTCTAGAAAGCCTCATTTGGCCATCACTAACGGAAGTGTCCTCCCCGAAATGCTGGCATCATGGTGGTCCTGCCCGTTACTGTTCCTCCTCCTCAGTCATGCCCTCCTGCAGCCATCTTCCTGGCATCAGTAGCCTCCTCTTGTCCTGGCAGGGCCCTCCTCCGGCCAGGGCCTCTTCTCCAGGCAAAGCTCTCTCCAAAGCAGGCTCTCATCTTGCTGGGCTTCCATCAGGCAGGGCTCTCTCTCCTCCTGGCAAAAGCTCTCCTCTGAACTGCCAGAGCACCTTTTATACCATGTGCAGCCACAGATGCTGCACATCCCCAATCAGTACAGGTGCTGCTAATTAGTAATTAGGGCACGCACAGGGTGGAAATAGACAACATTTCCAATTAAAAGCACACTGACCAAAACATAAAAACTGCAAAACATGCAACCTATAAAAAACATGCAACACAATCTTAAAAACCACATAAAACCCCCAAAACACAATAAAATATTTCCACCCTGTGACATAATTTTTTGTGGTTTTAAGATGTAATGCTTCATATCGTGATTGTGTTTTGTGTAGCTCAAAGTTATTGTTTTAACTTTATTGTCGAGGCTCTCCCTGTTCTGTGGATGTGTAACATATTGATGTAAGGTAGCGTGTCTTAATATGAGATTTTTTTATGAGCAGTAATGAGTCCCCAGTAATGTGTGTGTGCGGGTGTGTGTGTGTGTGTGTGTGTGTGTGTGTGTGTGAGAAAATGGCTAGGGCCAGCCCTGCGCTGTAGTGTTCATCAGCGGCACACCTCTGTTACTAGCCGATCAAAATCAGGCTAATAATATATACAATGATCAACATTAAACAGCAAAAGCTCCAAAGGATATGTGTCTTCTTACTAGTCTGATGCAGTGTAGTGCCATTGGTAGAGAGTTTCACAGCAAAATGTGTGAAATGCCAACAGCCCACTTGACTGGCAGGTCAAGCAGTTGCTAGGATACGGGGCAGAATCCTTTTTTAAGAGTGCCTGTGAAGTTCCCACAAAAACAGTTATAGAGCATTTCATGCACTTGGTGGACATACAGCCTAATAATGCCACTGTCACGATGTGGTAAACTGGACCCAAACGCTGGACGTGAGTTTAAACTGTTTTTATTGTGAGCTGGTCGCCCTGACGCAGCTTGAGGGCTCAAACAGAAAGTAATAAATATAGCTCGGAAGCTGCAACAAAAGCTGTGGCAATAACAGACAGGACTAAGACATGACAAGACAAGGAGAAGTGTGTAATCACGCCAAAATGACCAGAGGAACCTGAACAGAAGAGAAGTGGAACAGCGCTTAAATAACCAAGGAGACACACACAGCCACAGATGGAGAACACACAGAACATGAACAAAGGATCAGGGGAGACAAGACCATGACAATCATAATGCAAATCAGAATCAGAATCAGAATCAGCTTTATTGGCCAAGTATGCACAACACATACAAGGAATTTGACTTTGGCTAAAAACTTGCTCTCGTTGTTCAGGTGGAGGATTTAAATAAGGATTCAATGACAGAGTATGTACAGTAAATTACAGTCTGTCCACGTTTCTATAAAAGGATGCAAATATATACAGGAATATATGCAGTTATTTACTCAGACTAACCACACTGTGTAGAAATATATGAAAAAATATGCAGTCACACAGTATTTCAATGTGAACTCAGATTCAGTGATATAATGTGAATGAAGTAAAAAGCAGTGTGAGAGTTATGTGCAATGTAATAATGGATGAAAAGTCATGAGTACAGCAACAGGTAGGACTAGGTGAATGTTAGGAGTTCATCAGAGTGATGGCTTGAGGAAAGAAACTGTTCCTGTGACGGGTGGTTTTGACCTTCAGTGATCTGTAACGACGACCAGAAGATAGAAGTTCAAACAGTTTGTGGCCGGGGTGTGATGGGTCAGCACAGATGTTTCCCGCCCATTTCCTGGTTATGGACCGATATAAGTTTCCAATGGAGGGTAGGTCGGTACCAATGATCCTCTCCGCAGACTTAATGATCCGCTGCAGTCTGGTCTTGTCCTGTTTAGTGGCAGATCCAAACCAGACAGTGATGGAAAAGCAGAGGACAGATTGGATGATGGCGGTGTAGAAGACAACCAGCAGCTCCTGAGGCAAATCAAACTTCTTGAGCTGACGCAGAAAAAACAACCTCTGCTGGGCCTTTTTCCGGACAGTGTCTATATGGGAGGACCATTTCAGGTTCCGGGAGATTGTGGTACCCAGAAACTTGAAGGAGTCCACAGTGGACACTGTGCTGTTGAGGATGGTGAGTGGGGGGAATGAAGGGGGGTGTCGCCTGAAATCCACAGTCATCTCCACCGTTTTGGCTGGGTTAAGTTCAAGATGGTTCTGGCTGCACCAGAGGATCAGCTGCTCCACCTCCCACCTGTATGCAGACTCATCATCATCCCGGATCAAACCGATGACTATGGTGTCGTCTGCAAACTTCAGGAGCTTCACCGAAGGGTCCTCTGAGGTGCAGTCGTTGGAGTAGAGGGAGAAGAGCAGTGGGCAAAGGACACATCCTTGGGGGGGCGCCAGTACTAATTTTTCGGGAGCTGGATGTAAATCTCCCTAGCTTCACCTGTTGCCACCTGTCAGTCAGAAAGCTGGAGATCCACTGGCAGGTGGAGGGGGCACCTTGAGCTGGAGGAGTTTCTGATGAAGAATGCCTGGGATGATGGTGTTGAACGCTGAGCTGAAGTTGACAAACAGGATCCTGGCGACAAACAGGATCCTGTAATGACCTGTAATGTAATGTAAATGTAATCCTGTAATGTAAAATAATGACCAAACTAATCTCCTGCCCATAATAATGATAATAATCAAAACCCAAGGTAAAGCAGGAGAAAATGTAAAACAAGAACAGAATCAAGATTATAATAACAAATAATAATAACTGCAGAAAATCCTAAGAAGCAAACCCAAAGCAAGGACGAGAACTGGGACCCATGCCCTGGAAACAAAATAAACACACAATAAATCAGGATGAGGGCATGGGACCCAATCCATGCCCTGACAGCCACATGCACAGCAACATCGGCACCTGTGGTATTTCATTTGTATAAGGCACTAAAGTTGGATTCATGCTGCACTTCCGCTCTCCATGTCTGCTGGACCGCAAGGCTTGTGTGATGAAAATTATGGCATTGTCTCCAGTCCGCTAGGCTCCACAGAGCCCTTCCACGGACATCCATGTGCAGCCCAAATTTTGTGACCACGCTGCCTGGGCGCGTTGACTGCACATGTTCAAGACTGAACCTCCCATTCACAAGGCGGCGGTACCAACACAGCATACAAAGTCAAAGTAGACAAAGAAGAGGAAGATGAGAATAAACATACATGTGTAACCCAGCTGAGAAAATGACCTTTTTTTTTCTCAGATGTCAATTGTATTAATACAATTGTGTGATTTTATTTTGAAAACCGACTATCTTGGGGAAGAGGAAGTGCAATCCTCGTGATCCAACTTTTTAAATTTCCGTTTCATGGTCACGTTGGGTGATCTGGGTCTGTCCATTCGTTAAGAGCGATATTAGCCCCGCCTTCCGAGCAAAGTGCTGAGGCGCTCTGCTGGAAATCGGTCTTTCACGATATGAGCGCAGACGAGAGAGGTTGTGAAGTGGTCTGGTTCACACAGATACCTCTTCTTGGTGAGTTTCATTCAGAAAGATGCTATAAATGGATCTGAACACTCTCCAAACGCTAATTTGCAACCTTTATTATCCTAAGTTGACGGAGCACGAGCTTGAGAGGCCGTGAAGCGGTGACTTTTGCTGTGTTCACACTGAGACCTCATCTTGGTGACTCAGACACATGCTAATGTTATGCTAATGTTAGCACTATGCTAATGCTAATTACGAGTGGATTTTTTCCTGTTTAAAAGCAATGGAAAAGGCTGTCTTTGTGTCTGTATGGTTTTCCTAAATGTGATTTCAGTTCCCAACAGTATGCTGAAGTACTTTTAGTTCTTATGCACTGTTTCTGTCAAATGAAATGTGTAGGTTGATGCTAAAAGCACATGGTGTCGGTCCCCTATGTAAAAGCATAGGTTATGCTAAACCCAGTAGCTCAGACCGGTTTAGCTGATTTTTAAAAGGGAATATTGGAAGTGATGGGACAGTATATTCCCTGGTTATGTGATAACTTAATTGTATTTCATTTCATGATTTACAGAGACCAGGTTAGAGAGGATTAATCATAATTTCATGGTTAAATGATGTAGAGATGAACAGAGAAATTCATTTAATTGGTTACATGAAAAAAAGGGTATTTCATGTGCTACCAGAGACATTGTGAGAAAAAAGACACATGCATGTAAGATGTAAGATGTGAAATGTAAGATATTACTATATTGCTGGATTGTGATAATAGTAATATGAGAGAATAATTTAAACACTAAGCTATGGTGTTATATAAGAAGGGACTGGAAGACGAATTACTCTAGCTGTAAACAATAATACCATTATTGTCGTGCAGGCTAGGTGTTTTTGGTTGCCGATCAAGAACCTTCTGGATCTTGGATTCTCTCCGAATGGAGATGGCGAGCCTGACCCGAGACTGAACCGAGATTGAACCGAGATCTAACCAAGATCTCGATTGAAGAGCACCCTTCCTCTCTCCAGTGCCCAAGATTCAAAGTGGTAACAACCCAAGTCGCCGCTTTAAAAGAGGAAAAGAAACCTGAGTCTGGAGATACAAGATATCTTGACTGGTCAAACGACTAACCCGAAAGGACAAACAAACACTAAGCTCAGTAGGACATCTTTGGGGTTTTATTTCATATTGGCCATTGTATATTTGTATAGTGGTAAATTGTCTGTATATATTGCTCACTTTTCCCCTATAAATAACAACCATTATTGCTCATTTCTTGCCTCCAGCTATTTCATTCCACACTCACTTTAATTCCCTATTGTAACCCTTACGAACCTAGCAACTGGTCTACACTTAATTATTTCCCTTACCTAATTAACATAAGGCAAGGGTTACACATGTAATTTTTTTTTTCTCTCCACAACCAGCTGAACACCTCCAGAATTTATCTTGTGATCCCTCTGGAGGTCAGGACCAGCAGGTTGAGAATCACTGCCTTACGGGGCAGCAGTGGCTCAGGAGGTAGAGCAGGTTGTCCAATAACCGGATGGTTGGCAGTTCGAGTCCCACTCTCCCCAGATATCCTGCTGTTGTGTTCCTGGGCAAGACACTTTACCTCCTGGTGGGTCTGGGCAGCTATGCCACCATCAGTGTGTGAATGGGTGGATAGCAGGATCTGTAAAGCACCTTGGTCATCTAGAGATGAGAATAAAAGTGCTATATAAGTGAATGCCATTTACCATTTTACACAGTTTGGGATGTCCTCTGTAGAAAAATTAGACTGTCATTCTGGTTAGGTTATTTCCACAACCAGCCTGTAGCTTGCCATTTGTGCTTAATGTCTCTAAATCAAGATCTTCTGTAAGATGATGCAGGGTAACAGCTGCCCTGTGACCCTGGAGAACAAATATATTTAATGAATATACAAAATCCATACAAAAATTGTTTCTGGAGAGAGAGGGAGAATATGATTTGAGAGGGAGATTTAATTTAAAAGTTCCTTGTTTTTGCATTACGCAGAAAAGTTTGTGCATTTCAGTTTGTGGGGTGATTTTGTGGAATGGTTTGGATGAGGATATTAAACAGATAATGCCATACATTTTAAGAAAAAGTACAAAAAATTATTCTTGAAAGGTATAGACTTGAGGAAGTGAATTGTTGTACTCCCTAATTACCATACCATACCATACCAAATTTATTTATAAAGCACATTTAAGAACAACAAAGTTGACCAAAGTGCTGCACAGTAATACATAACCTAAAGTACATATAGACAAAAGATAAGTAAAAGACAATTAAAACATTACATACAGCAGAAAAAGAAGCAACTCACGACAAGTGTAAAAACAAGATGCCACACACAGCAGAAAGTAAAATAAAATTAAGGCGAGTTAAAAGCCAAGAAAAACAGATGTGCTTTTAAATGAGACTGACATGGTGTTGACCCAGTGACGAGGCACAGACTCCAAACTGATACAATAAAGTTTATTAACAACAATGTGAGTGAATTGTGGTGTGGGTGCAGGCTGGAACTGCCGGGAACTGAGCAAGATACTGTTCAGCCTGGCAACCCTGGAGACACGCAGAGAGAGGTGGTTACTGAGAGTCACGACTGGAGTTAAACAGTTACCGCGTGGCTTACTGTGGGAACAGATGGTGAAGTTCTCCGGTTCGGCGTTACAGCCGTGGCCAGGGAGACAGTGTTCTTCAGATGGTGGCATAGTCCCGACAGGAGAGTGTCGAGGTTGGTGTTGAGGAGAAGGAGCTGGTAAGTCCGCCGCCTGGGAGGAAGAGGAAGAGACTCCGCCGGCGCGGGCTCCGCCTGTGCACAGGGGACTAATAGAAATAGGTAAGTTGGCAATGGCGCTTACGTGGTGGTTAGGTTGGATCTTCCCGGCGCAGGTGAGGGCTGACTCAGCTGTGGCTTTGGTAGCTGAGACGATTCGGCGAGGAAGCTCTCCTGGAGCGCAGTGAGACATCTCTGCACTGCCACTCCGGGCAGCGTGGAAGATATAGGCCCAGCCTAATGAGGATCAGGTGTGCGTGCAGCTGCGGATAATGAGCAGAGCGGACCATGACAGTACTCCCCCCCTAATAAGTGCCTCTTGGCGGTTGTTCCGGCCTACCTGGATGCATCCGATGGAACTCCCTGATGAGATCTTTATCGAGCACACAGGCAGGATGCACCCAGGACCTGGCCTCCGGACCATAGCCCTCCCAGTCCACCAGGTATTGCAGCCCACGGCCCCGGTGGTGGACACCCAGGATAGCAGTCACACTCCACGCCGGGCTGCCGTCGATCATCCTAGGGGGTGGTGGTGACCTGGGAGGAGAGCACAGGGGGCTGGAAGACACAAGTTTAACTTGCGACACACGAAATGTGGGACATATGCGGAGGGAGGGGGGAGATCCAGCTGTACAGACACAGGGTTGATGATGCGAGAGATGGCGAACGGCCCAATAAACCGCTGCTGCATCTTCCTGCGCTCAGCCTTCAGATTAATGTTCTTTGTAGACAGCCAAACCTGCTGACCCACCTGGTACGCCGGAGCTGGGGTCCTATGCCGATTTGCCACAACAGTATTGCGTTCGGCTGTACGATGTAGCATGGCCCGAGTTGCTCTCCATAGACAACAGTGTCTCATGTGCACCCGCACAGATGGCACGGCGATGTCACCCTCCTCCTCGGAAAACAAAGGGGGAGAATACCCAAGAGAGGCTTGGAATGGGGACATACCTATGGCCGAAGAGACCATCGAATTGTGGGTGTACTCGGTCCATGGTAGGAAGGAACTCCTTGCCGTCGAATTGGAAGAAGCCACACACTGCAGCGCCGCCTCCAGCTCCTGGTTGGCACGTTTGCACTGGCCATTGGACTGTGGATGGTATCCAGATGACAGGCTCACCTTGGCTCCAAGGGCATTGTAAAAAGACCTCCACACCTGGGAAATAAATTGGGGCCCTCGGTCCGAGACGATGTCCGTGGGGATCCCATGAAGTCTCACCACATGTTGGACCAACAGGTCAGCTGTCTCCTTTGCCGTAGGCAGACCTTGAAGATGAACAAAATGGGCTGCCTTGGAGAATTTGTCCACAAGGGTGAAAACCACAGTGTGATTGTTGGAAGGAGGGAGGCTGGTAACGAAGTCCAATGCCACATGGGACCAGGGTCTGCCAGGAACCAAAAGGGGGTGGAGCAACCCTGCCTGTGGGGATGATGGGGACTTCCCGGTGGCACACTGGGGACAAGCCCGTATGTACTCCCCGACATCCTTTTGAAGAGAGGGCCACCAGAACGAGTGTTGCAACAACTCCTCCATGCGTTGTCTTCCAGGATGGCAGGTGAACTTGTATGCGTGGGCCCATTGGATGGCATCACCCCGGACAGCCGATGGCACAAACAGCTTCCCCGCTGGCCCCCCACCCAGGTCCCTCTCTGACTCCTGGGCCCTCAGGACCCTCTCCTTAATCCCCCACGAGAGGGCGCCTACGACACAGGAGGTAGGGAGGATGGGATGGTCTTCAGCCCCCAGGGTGTCCATGACGAATTGCCTGGAGAGAGCGTCCGGTTTAGTATTCTTGGACCCAGGGCGGTAAGTGTTAGTAAAGTCGAATCGACCAAAGAAAAGAGACCAGTGGGCTTGACAGGCATTCAGGCGCTTGGCCATCCTAAGGTACTCCAAATTGCGATGGTCTGTCCAAACCACGAACGGCTGCGAGGACCCCTCCAGCCAATGGCGCCACTCCTTCAGAGCCAGTTTGACGGCCAGCAACTCCCTGTCACCAATGCTATAATTCCGCTCTGCCGGAGATAGTTGCTTGGAGAAAAAGGCACAAGGCCGGACCTTCCCATCCGTCGGAGAACATTGAGAAAGGACCACCCCCACACCAGAATCCGAGGCGTCCACCTCCACGAGGCACTGCAGGCTGGGATCCACCTGCACCAGGATCGGCGAATCAGAGAATTGCTTCTTCAGGTCCGCAAAGGCCGCCGCCGCCTCCTCCGACCACCTTAAGGGAACTGTCGTGGATGTAAGGCACATCAGGGGAAGGGCCAGGCTGCTATAGTTCTTTATGAATCAGCAGTAGAAAATAACAAATTCCAGGAACTGCTGGAGCTGTTTCCTTGAGGATGGGACTGGCCACTCCACCACTGCCTTAATTTTGCCCGGGTCTGGAAGGATCTCCTTATGAGAAATAATGAAGCCCAGGAAGGATGTCTTGGATGTATGAAACTCACATTTCTCAGCCTTGACGAATAACTGGTTCTCCAATAGCCGCTGAAGAACATGTCTCACATGTACCTGGTGCTCCTCTGGGAGAAGATCAGAATGTCATCCAGGTAAACGAACACAAACATGTTCAGAAAATCCCTCAGAACATGATTGATGAGCCGCTGAAACACAGCAGGCACATTGGTCAGACCAACTGGCATCACCAGATATTCAAAGTGACCACTAGGGGTACGGAAACCTGTCTTCAACTCGTCCCCCTCGCGGATCCGCACCATATGGTAAGATGGCATGACATCTTACCAGATGGTAAGTGTTGCGCAGGTCCAACTTGGTAAAGCAGGAAGCCCCCTGGAGAGAGTCAAAGGCAGAATTAAGCAACGGGAGAGTGTACTTATCCTTGATAGTATTATTATTCAACTCCCTGAAATCGATGCATGGTCTCAATGAGCTGTCCTTTTTTCCCACAAAGAAGAACCCCGCCCCCACCGCCGAAGAGGACGGGCGAATGATGCCTGAGCTCAGGGACTCCTTGATGTACGTGTTCATAGTCACCCGCTCAGGTGGGGAAAGGCTATACAGCTGGCTAGACGGGAGAGGAGCCCCCAGACAGAGGTTGATGGCACAATCATATGGTCGGTGGGGGGGAAGGGACAGGGCCCGGGACTTGCTGAACATGGCACCGAGATCATGATATTCAGGAGGCACCTTAGACAAGTCGGGAGGGAGATCGGAGGGAGCCCCTATGGTCACTGAAGGTGAGCACGCTGCTGACTGCAGACAGGCGCTGAGGCAAAATGAACTCCATGATTTAATACTACCGGCGCTCCAATCAACCATTGGGTTATGGAGGCATAGCCAGGGGTAGCCCAGGATGACCGGAGACGTTGAGACGGGCAACACAAAGAAGGACAGTTCCTCTCAATGATTACCAGATACTATAATGGAGACTGGAGCTGTCTGGTGGGACACTGTAGCCATGGGGGCATTAGACAACACAATCAGCCAGAAAGGAGACTCAAGGGGGATGCAGCAAAGGCCCAAACGGGTTGCCAGGTCTCTAGACATAAAGCTTTGCTCAGCCCCGGAGTTGATTAAGGCCTGTGTAGGTATTATGTATGAATCTAATGGAAAGAAGCAAACTGGATAGGGGGATTAGACCGGGGTAAGTCCGTGAGTCTCCTTACTCTGATGCATGGACTCCCCCTTTTGGCCGAAGCTGACACGACCCAACCTCATGCTCCCCGCTCCCGCAATACAGGCACAATCCAAGCTCGCGGTGACGCTGTTTCTCCACCGCAGATAGCCTAGAATGTCCCACCGTCATAGGCTCCGTGGACACTGAGGGTTCAGAGGACAGTAAAGCCAATAGTGAGGACAGAGGGGAATGGCGAGACGGTTCCCCGGACCGTCCATAGGACCTACGTTCCGCCGCTCGCTCCCTCAGTCTATTATCCAGACTAATGGCCAAAGAAATGAGCTCGGATAACCTAATTGGTTTCTCTAAAGGAGCTAACTCATCCCGAAGGCTAGCACTGAGGCTCCTGATGAAAATACAGCAAAGAGAAGCTTCCTCCCAACCAACTTCAGTAGCTGCCACCCGGAAGTCTACGGCATAATCTGCCACCGCCCTAGACCCCTGCCTTAGATTTAATAGGTGGGTGGCGAGAATGCTATCTGGATTGGAATGATCAAACACTTCATTAAATTCACTAATGAATTGGCCAAAAGTGAGACTAGCATAATTTACCCTAGCTATTACCGCATAGGCCCAAGCTAGTGCTCTCCCCTCCAACAGATTAATAACATAACCAATCTTACTATGGTCGGAAGGGAAGTCCTCTGGCACCCGCTGAAACACCACCTCGCATTGCATAACGAACCCCCTGGCTTCACCCAACTTGCCGTTGAAACAGCTGGTTGTTGGTACGGGAGTAAGCCGAACAGGAGGACTCTGCCTGAGCTGGTTAGCTGGAATGCTAGCGGGAGTCGAGGAGCTGCTGGCGACAGGTAAGGCCTGAGAAAAGGGTCGAGAATTAGTTAGTCTATCCAACCGATCTGTGACACGAGTTAGCTGGTTTAGAATGGTCTGCTGCTGATAAACCCCATCTGGTAAGATGTCATGCCATCTTACCATATGGTGCGGATCCACGAGGGGAACGAGTTGAAGACAGGTTTCCGTACCCCTAGTGGTCACTTTGAATATCTGGTGATGCCAGTTGGTCTGACCAATGTGCCTGCTGTGTTTCAGCGGCTCATCAATCATGTTCTGAGGGATTTTCTGAACGTGTTTGTGTTCGTTTACCTGGAGGTGGAGACGAGAGACATTGATGTGTGGACAGAAGATTCAGTGCACAGCCTCCAGGAATGCTTTGACTGTACAGACTGGGAGATGTTCACACTGGCCTGCGGGGATGATTTGGACTCTTTGGTGGACGTCACATGCTCATACATGGCTTTCTGTAAAAATAAGATTGTTCCACGTAAACGTGTCAAAATATATCCCAACAACAAACCATGGGTTACAAAATCAGTTAAATCCTGCTTACAGAGGAAAGCACTTGCCTTTAAACAGGGGTCTGTTTCTGAGCTACAGGTTGCCACAAAGGAACCTGTACGGTGGGCTGCACGGTGGCACAGTGGTCAGCGCTGCGACAGCACAGTTTACCCTCAGCCGGGGGATCGCGGGGATCATGAGATCGTGGGTTCGATCCCTGCCCCCGGCCAACAGTGATCTGTGTGGAGTTTGCATGTTCTCCCCGTGTTTGCGTGGGTTTACTCCGGAATTTCTCCGGTTTCCTCCCACATGCCAAAAACATGCAGGTTAGGGAGTTAAGGGGCGCTTGTGCACGCAGCGACCGGCAGCTGGTGGCTTGTCACCGGACTGCAGAACAAATCTACCTACGGGTACAAAATAAGTCAAAAAAAAAAAAAAAGGAGCTGAAGTCTGAAATTTTAAGAGCAAAACAGAATTATAAGTCAGAGTTGGAAAGCAAGATGGCAACAAAGAAACTTGGTTCAGCCTGGGCCAGTATGAAAACTATTGCAGGCCTTCAGAGCACAGAGCACAGTAATCGTGTGTTTTTAGATGGTTTTAATTCAGACACAGAGCTGGCTAATGCTCTTAATTGTTTTTATGGTCGTTTTGACTCCTTTGATTTTAGCACAGAAACCCAAGATTTGAAACAGAAACTCAAAGACAATCAGCACTTTAATATTGAGGTGCAGGATGTTATAAGGGAGTTCTGCACTGTAAAAGTGAACAAAAGTCAGGGCCCTGATAATATATGTGGGCGCTTGGTAAAGTCCTGTGCACATGAACTGAGTCCTATATTTCATTACATTTTCAATAAGTCCTTACAGACACAACATGTGCCTAAGATCTGGAAAGAAGCCGTGGTTGTTCCCGTTCCAAAATCCAGCTGTCCTAAAACGGTAAACGACTTTAGACCAGTTGCTTTGACTTCAATTTTAATGAAAATTTTTGAAAAACTGGTCAGATGTGAGGTCCTAAAGCAGACTGAGCATGCATTGGATCCTCTGCAGTTTGCCTATAGGCCTCACAGAGGAGTGGAGGATGCCACTGTCACTCTGTTTAACATGCTTTTTAAACATCTGGATTTTAATGGGACACACGCCAGGCTTTTATTTGTGGACTTTTCCTCCGCCTTTAATACAATCCAACCTCATATCTTAGTTGAAAGGCTCCTGCAGCAATTTGATTTGAGCAATAATCTGGTGGGTTGGATTCTGGATTTCTTAACCAACAGGACTCAGAGAGTAAGGGTCAATGGTACACTGTCTGACCTAAAGTGCTCTTCTACTGGCTCTCCTCAGGGGTGTGTGTTGTCACCACTACTCTTCATCCTGTACACAAACATGTGTCAGAGCAGACATGACAACAGACACATTATAAAGTATGCTGATGACTCAGTTATTGTCAGTCTCCTCCAGGATGGTGAGAGTGGCCACGGCCCAGTAGTTGATGATTTTGTTCACTGGTGTGAGGATTCCTACCTGCAGCTGAATACGACAAAAACTAAAGACATGATTATTGACTTTAGGAGGAAAACTCCCAGGCACAAAGTCACCGTACTAAAAGGCCAGATCACCGAATGTGTACAATCCTACAAATATCTTGGGACGATTATTAATAGTAATTTAAACTGTGAAGAGAACTGTGAAAGGGTGGGCAAAAAGGGTCAGCAACATTTGCATTGCTTGAGAAAACTTGCACGCTTCCAAGTTGACCGAACCATAATGACAATGTTTTATCGGGCTTTTATTGAATGTGTTTTATCCTTTTCTTTAGTGTCATGGTTTGGTCAGATAAAACTGAAACAGAGGAAATCCTTGGATCAGTTAGTTAGATGGTCCAGTCGTTTGCTTGGTGAGTCACAGCTGAGCCTGACATCCCTGTACACCAGACAAGTACAGAGGATGGCTACCTCCATTTTAAATGAGGACTCCCACCCTTTGCACTGCCACTTTCAGCTTCTTCCCTCAAGACGGAGGTTTGCTGTCCCAAAAAGTAGAACCCAGCGCTACAAAAACAGCTTTGTCCCTGCTGCTGTCAAAGAGTTGAACAAGCTGTAAAATATATTGCACATAATTTAGGTACCTATTTATTAACTCCTTTTTATATTTACTTATTTTTGTAGGATGTCACTTGGGTTCTAAATATTTTATTGGGTTTTAGACCTTTGAGTTTTTAACCTCTTTGACTAGTTTTTAACTTTTAATATGACCCTTCTCTCTTACCTCTGGTTTTTCTCCCATCTCTTTGTCTTTTTATACCCTGATTGATGGAGCCTTGAGTATTCTTATCATGTTTATAGTCAGCTTCATATGTGCCTGTGTTTGTGTCTGTGTTGAATGTAATTTGTGGCTTGTAAATATGGATGTCACCAGACTGCAAAACAAATCTACCTGCGGGTACAAATAAAGTAACCTGAACCTGAACCAATTGATCAATTTGAATCTCCATGCGGTTGACACGGCGCACCAAAACGCTGTCAGCTGGGTTGTTCTGGTGGAGATGTACTGACATGGTTGTTGACCCAGTGATGAGGCACAGGCTCCAAATTGATACAATAAAGTTTATTAACAACAATGTGAGTGAATTGTGGTGTGAGTGCAGCTGGAACTGCCGGGAACTGAGCGAGATATCGTTTGGCCTGGCAACCCTGGAGACACACAGAGAGAGGTGGTTACTGAGTGTCACGACTAGAGTTAAACAGTTACCGTGTGCCTTACTGTGGGAACAGATGGTGAAGTTCTCCGGTTTGGCGTTACAGCCGTGGCCAGGGAGACAGTGCTCTTCAGACGGTGGTATAGTCCCGACAGGAGAGTGTAGAGGTTGGTGGTGAGGAGAAGGAGCTGGTAAGTCCGCCGCCTGGGAGGAAGAAGAAGAGACTCCGCCGCCACGGACTCCGCCTGTGCACAGGGGACTAGTAGAAAGAGGTAAGTTGGCAATGGTGCTTATGTGGTGGGTTAGGTTGGATCTTCCCGGCGCAGGTGAGGGCTGACTCGGCTGTGGCTTTGGTAGCTGAGACGATTTGGCGATGAAGCTCTCCTGGAGCGCAGTGAGACATCTCCGCACTGCCACTCTGGACAGCGTGGAAGGTATAGGTCCAACCTAATGAGGATCAAGTGTGCGTGCAGCTGCAGATAATGAGCAGAGCGGACCATGACAGAGATTTAAAAACACAAAGTGAGGAGGCCTGGCAACTCATTCCATAGCCTAGGGGCTGCAGCAGCAAAGGCCCCATCGCCTCTAAGCTTCAGCCTTGCTTTAGGGACCGCCAAGAGCAACTGATCTTAGGGATCGTGGTGGAACATCAGGCTGAAGTAAATTAGAGTGGTATGGTGGAGCAAGACTGTTAAGATATTTAAAAACGTAAAGGAGAATTTTAAAATCGATTCTGTAACGCACAGGGAGCCAGTGAAGGGAAGCCAGAATAGGTGAAATGTGCTCACGCCTGTGGGCTAATTGAAAAAAATGATATACATTGTTCTTCATGTGTTTTGATTATTTTTCTCTCTTTTTGGATTGGTCTGTATAGTTGGCAGCTTGTTTTCACTTAAATATTAAGTACAATATTCAAGGTTAGGACTTGAAAAGCTTTGGCTTCTTCCTACTCTTTTTCACCGCCCCCCCCCAAAAAAAAAGTATTTATTGTTTTACATTGTTATTTTATATATTTTATATTTTTTGATATACTTGTTAAATATAATTTTTGCTTTCTTTTTTAAATGACTTTGACTTTTTTCTCAAAATAAACAAATAAACAAACATAGATAAATAAATACGGGGGGGGGCTGGAAAGTTCATTGGCTGACTAAGAAGGAGCAAAGAAACTAGTCATGCATTAAATTCAACCTTTTCTGATACTAACTGCATTGTTTCTTTTCAGATATACTGACATTGGCGACTATGCTGAAAAATAAGCCACATTTGGTCAAATTTGACCACTTCATCATGGTCAGCCTATGAATGTTTCAGCCCCCCACCCCCGTAAATATTATATGGTTCCTGAACATTATGGCTATGATGGTGATAATACACTATAAAATTTGTAACTATAGCAATCTTAACTATTAGTATGTTTGTTTAGATTGTCATGGTTATTTTAGTTGTGAATTAGATCAATACATGCATTTCAGTAACTTGGAAATCCCCTCTGAACAAAGTCAGCCTTTATGCTCTCATCAGCTTCTTCTTCACAGCCCAAATATTTATGATAACTAAAAGCAGTTTGAAAACCCCTGCCATAAAAAAAGAGTCTTGCTCATCAGCCGATATAACCACTAAGCCTCAGTCTGACTTCCAAAGAGCCTTTGGAAGAAGGGCCACTGTTGTTATGTAATAATTTTGTGTTGTGTTAAATCTTCAACCGATTCATTAAAAGGCGTCGACTGTCTGGACAAACAAGGACAAGAAAGTTTCTGATCTTGTGTTGGTCAGGCTCAACTGACTTCATCGTCACACTAAGCTGTGCATCATTGCTTGCAGCGAAGACTGTCCAACCCGAGGAACAACTAAGTTGTACAACTGAACCCCCCCCCCACCTATGAAATGACATGATTGCAGTAACCAGAGAAGCTGTTACGAATATGCAATGAAAAAATAAACATGCTGGTTTTGTGATGTTTTCATTGTCACTGAACATGCATTTTTATGGCATGAATGTAAAGACTGAAATTTCTTTAATTGCTGTAAATAGTCTTATGGTACGTGTCCACCTAGGTGTCTGTTGGCAGAAAGTCCCCATGCCTCCTCTGCATCGGGATCCGTCGGGAGCGTGAAAGGGGCATAACCAGGCGAGAGTCGTGAGTCCAATACTCCGTAGTCACAAACTGCATGGAGAGTATCACTGCCTGGTCAGAGATCTTTGGCCGGTTTTCAAGCATTTTCAGCTACAGAAGTACAGTTTGATGAGCCTTCTCTGTCTACCCCAACCTGCTCTGTCTGGCTTGCATAGCCTGCACATTATTGGTCGCCGTGTCTCCCGGTGGGTGGGCTGTTCTAGTCTGTTCATGATGCATCTGGACATTAAACCTTTGCCTATATCTTCAAAAGTAAAAAGTGAAGCATTTTTCTGAAAATGGCCCAGGTGAGAAATAAATGTGTAGTTACCAAAATATGTGTTTACTTTTTACTAAGTTCAGCATGAGTTCCAGGAAGTGATCGGCTCCATGCGCCCACTACTCATTTGCGTATTATGGACCGGAGTGGAGATTTGGGAGGAGTAAGAGAGGGCACCTCCAAGCAACGGCTTGAGATTCTTGACGCCACACAAGTGCATGCAGAGTGTGCTACATAGACAATACACCACGTTCCAAATTATTATATAAATGATATTTGTCTCTGATTTTCCTAAATAGTTGATGCAAATGACAGTCAGTATAATTTTCAAGTTATCAACTGTGAGAGCATAATTCAAATTTTATTGAACAAACCTCCCAATGATTACTGCATTTTTTTTTGCAAAAATAATTAAAAAAAAACCCTCAGAATGCACTGTTCCAAGTTATTATGTACAACAGAGTTTCAAAATATTTTATTGGTTGCAAAGAACTGAAAATGATCATTTGTTGAATTTGCAGCATTTGGGGTCATATTTACTGAAATCAAAAGCTATTTCAATCAAAAACATCTTAACAGGCCAAGTTACATGTTAACATAGGACCCCTTCTTTGATATAACCTTCACAATTCTTGCATCCATTGAATTTGTGAGTTTTTGGAGAGTTTCTGCTTGAATTTCTTTGCAAGATGTCAGAATAGCCTCCCACAACTGCCGTTTTGATTAACTGCCTCCCACCCTCATAGATCTTTTGCTTGAAGATGCTCCAAAGGTTCTCAATAGGGTTGCAGTCAGGGGAGGATGGGGGCCACACCATGAGTGTCTCTCCTTTTATGCCCATAGCAGCCAATGACACAGAGGTATTCTTTGCAGCATGAGATGGTGCATTGTCATAGTTAGTTAGTTAGTTAATCCCTTCACACCTGAAGGTGTATATGGGCGGTGCCTATCTCAGTTTCTCTGACCCTAGGCCACACAGCTACTGTAAGATAAGATAAGATAAGATAAGATAAGCCTTTATTAGTCCCACAACGGGGAAATTCCAGGATTGCAACAGCACAGGGATAGCAACACTCAGAGCAACAATCAGAAGGCAAGGAAAAAAAAAAAAAAAAAAAACAAAAAACAAGCAAGCAAGAGCAGCTAATATACATATGTACGTATTACTATAAAATATATATATATATACACACACACACAGACACACAGTGCAGAGCATTGTAGCTGGATGGAATAAATATATGAATATATGAACACACAGTGCAGAGCATTGTAGCTAGATGGAATAAATATGTAAATATATAAACACCCACAGTACGGAGCATTGCAGCTAGGTGGAATAAATATGCAAGTATATAAACACACACAGTGCGGAGCAATGTAGCTAGATGGAATAATATGTAGATATATAAATATATAAACACACCCAGTGCTGAGCATTGTAGCTAGATGGAATAAATATGTAAATATATAAACACACACAGTGCAGAGCATTGTTGCTAGATGGAATGAAACAGCATAACCGTCTACTTAGTTATCCTACATGGTATGATTATGTGCCCATACATATTCTCACCCTCCATAGCGACCGGTAAGTTCCTAGTTGTATGCCGGAGGGGACCATTGTGTAAGTCTATTGCATCTTTTGCATTCAAAAAACTATTAGTTTGTTACGTCTTTTTGCTATCTCTGCGAGCAGCCCTGCTTAGGTTGTACAGTCTGACAGCCGTTGGTAGGAAGGACCTACGAAACCTCTCGGTTGTGCACCTGGGATGATGTAGTCTGCTGCTAAATGAGCTCCTCAGTGCATTCAGTATGTCCTGCATAGGGTGGAACTCGGACTCCAGCAGAGATGACAGTTTAGCCACCGTCCTTCTCTCTCCTATCTCCTCCATCGGATCAAGGCGCTGCCCCAGGACAGAGCTAGCTTTCTTAATCAGTTTGTTCAGTCTCTTCCTATCGGCTGCAGTAATGCCACTGCCCCAGCAGACCACTCCAAAAGTGATGGCTGATGCCACCACCGTGTCATAGAATGACTTCAGCAGCGCCCCTTGTACACCAAAAGACCTGAGTCTCCTCAGCAGGAACAGCCTGCGCTGTCCCTAAGATGTCATGATGAAATGAGTTGGGTGGCCTCCCAGAGAATGTGAGCTACCTAACTCTGTGGCACAGTCTGTCGGGTGGTCTACCAGAGTTTTTCAACCACCTGAACAGAAGGGGTGGTCCAGGAGGTGGCTGCCCAACTGGAAGCCTTAGTGGTGAGCACAACAGGGGAGTTGGGGGAACCAAGACGATGTCAGGAGGAGAAGAGGGAACCCCAAGTTCTGTAAGTAGTGAAAGCTACAGCGGGGGGTCAGTCCTCTGGTAGCTCTGTGTGTAACTTTACTTTCCCCATTCCATTATGCGGAGCACCACGCTAGAAGGCAGAAAGCACCATTTTTATATGGTCTTTGGTATGACCCGGCCGGGATTTGAGCCCCTGCCTCCCGGATGTGGGGCGGATGCTCTACCAACTGAGCCACCACTCCGGTGGTGCATTGTCATGCATGAAGATAATTTTGCTACGGAAGGCACAGCCTTCTTTTTGTACCATGGAAGAAGTTCAGGCAGATGGCCAGAGTCCCAGGCCCACCAGATGTCATGATGAAATGAGTTGGGTGGCCTCCCAGAGAATGTGAGCTACCTAACTCTGTGGCACAGTCTGTCGGGTGGTCTACCAGAGTTTTTCAACCACCTGAACAGAAGGGGTGGTCCAGGAGGTGGCTGCCCAACTGGAAGCCTTAGTGGTGAGCACAACAGGGGAGTTGGGGGAACCAAGACGATGTCAGGAGGAGAAGAGGGAACCCCAACGGCCTCGGGCAGAGGAGAGGGAACCCTGACAGCATCTGGCAGAGGAGGGGGAACCACGACGGCATCTGGCAGAGGAGGGGGAACCACAATGGCATCTGGTAAATGAGGGTAAACCACGAAGACGTCAGGCAAAGAAGGGGAAACCACAACCCCTTCAGACTGGCCAGTAGCACCTTCGGAGGTCCCTGACCCAGAAATTGTAGCACCCATGGTGGCTCCAGACTAGAGCGAGGTTGCACCCGCGGTGGCTCCAGGCTGGAGCAAAGCAGCACCTGCGGTGGCTCCGGGCTGGAGCGAGGCAGCATCCATGGTGGCTCCAGGCTGGAGCACGGCAACACCTGCGATGGCTCCGGATTGGAGCAAGGCAGCACCCGCGGTGGGCCCAGACTGGGCCAGAGCTGCACCCACAGTGGGCCCGGGACTGGGCCAGTGCTGCACCCACGGTGGGCCTGGACTGGGCCAATGCTGCACCCTTGGAGACCCTGGGCTGGAATGGAGCACCCGCAACGACCTCTTCTGGAAGGGAAGGAGCACCCACGGGGGACCCGGACTGGGCCACAGCTGCACCCTCGATGGACCTGGACTGGGCCAAGGCTGCACCCTCGGAGGCCCTGGGCTGGGACGGAGCGCCCACGACCACCTCTATCGGAGGGGGAGCAGCACCCACGAAGACCTCAGCCGGAGGGGTAGCAGCACCCATGGAGGTCCTGGGCTGGGATGGAGCACCTACAAAGACCTCAGCGGAAGGAGCTGGACCCATGATGATTTTGGGCGGAGAGCCGGGACCCATGCAGACTTCTGGCAGAACTGGATGATCCTCGGTGACCCTGGATAAAAGGTCAGGCAAAAGAGGCAGAGAAACAGGGTTAGGGTCACCGGTGGCAGTGGAACCTAGCGAGGACAGCTCAGGTGCAGCTAACGGCTGCACTTGACCTTCCCCATCAAGAGCCAAGCAAGATTGCTCCAAAATAGAAGCAACAAAGACATAGGAGGGCACTTGCTTGATCTCAAGCTCCACCGTCATCCAGGACTCCGTCGATCCAGGTGATGGTTCTTCAGGCCTGGCCCTCTGGAGGTCCAGCTCTGATTCTGCTGCGGCGGCCCCTGCAGCAGTCATGGTGGTCGATGCAGACCTGGGAACCTCCAGCAACATGGCCCACACAGGTGGCTCGGCCGGCGTGGCAACAGGAGGTCCGTTTCCTGCTGGTGCTGGATCCTGCTCAGCTGAAGCCCGGGCATGCTCTTCCATCAGCGCAGGTGTCAGCTTGGTCTCCGTGTCTTCCCTCCAGCTGGGGCATGGCTGCGGGGCTGGAACCAGGTCCGCCAGAGCTGCAGGCTCCTCCATTATCCGGCGACTCAGTTCTGGGGCTGGCGGACACTCGGGGAGAAAAAGAAGAGACATGGAGAGGGCAGGTGAAAAGTCTTTTGCTGCAGTAGGTGGTGAGGGATCACAGGAGTGCAGGGATTGAGCCTCACCACCAGGAATCAGACAAGATCATTCATATATTGGTAAAAGAGAGCGAAATGACACTTGCCTCTGTTCCTGCGGTATGATGTTTTCTACTGCAGCAGGTATGGAGTCCATCCTCTCCCTGTCCTCAGCGGTTGTGGGCCTCTCAGTGGAACGTGGAGGAGCCACCCCTGCAGCCATGGTGACAGGTGGAGCCCGGAAGGAAATGGATGACCTCTCAGCAGCGGGAGGAATCGCTGAGGGGAAGCAGTAAACAGCAGCTGCGGATAAAGAAGAAGCTGGTGGAACAGCTGGAGAGGAAAAACACTGAGAATGCACTACTGCGGGAGTCTTGCTGTCTGAGCGGTGGAGGTGTTCCTCTGGCGATGGCGTCTTGGAGCGGATGGTGGAGACGTCAGCTCCTGGAGAGGAGGAAGAGGGCCCGTTGGAACCTCCGTCAGTTCCTGGGCGAGATCCGGGAGGAGCCATGGCTTAAACTAAAGAAGGAACTCAGTCTCTGCTATAACGACCTGCCTGTGCTCCTCCTGCTCCTCGGCTGATGGAGCGGGCTGGTATTCAGGAGGAGGAGGTGGAGCTGCCACTGGAGAACAGTGAGAGACTGGAGGCTTCTGTGTGCGTGGGCGCTTGCTCTTCGTCGGTGTAGGCATGGACATATGAATTGATTTTCCCAGCCCGTGAGTCGTTGATGGTGGGAGGAATACCGAGAGAAGTAGGTCATTGAGCTCTGGGTGGTTCCATAGGCTGGGGCATGCCTCGAGTACCTGCACCATGCCCTCCAGACTCTCTCATGCCGCTTCGGGGGTACGGGAGGCACGGGTCTGCATGGCGATGTCCTCTAATACACACACAGACCACCGCTCTGCTTCGCTCAATCCCAGGGTTGAATAGTCCGGGGTGACAGATATAATAGCCCCACAGAACAGGTGAGTGATAACAAAGGCGAAAATCCACAACTCACAGCAGCTGGGTCATTTACTGGCCACTGTCTTCTGTCATGAATGGCTCCTCGGGGCAGAGAGATAGACCCCCGCGCTGAACTGTGAGTTGTGAGATTTATTGAAAATAACAATAACATAAAGTGTGAACGGGACAGTGTGAACACCTCCCAGTCCATACAGTTAAAACATTCCTGGAGGCAGAGCACTGAATCATCTGTCCAGACCATTATGTCCCTGGTCTTCATCTTTTCTCTTCTGAGAGCAGTTTTTTATGTGGGCAGCAAATGTACACAGCTGTGATCTGAGGATCCTAAAGGAGGAAGGGGAAGTGATTTAAAGGCCGCCTCTATAGATCCATAGCATAGGTCCAATGTCTTTTCTCGCCTGGTTGGGCGGGAGACATACTGATAAAAGTTTTTA
Source organism: Pholidichthys leucotaenia (assembly GCA_020510985.1). Taxonomy (NCBI): domain Eukaryota; kingdom Metazoa; phylum Chordata; class Actinopteri; order Cichliformes; family Pholidichthyidae; genus Pholidichthys; species Pholidichthys leucotaenia. The sequence goes on along the minus strand of CM035845.1, from coordinate 60,612,953 downwards.
AGTGTCTTCTTTAGAGACACATGGTTAAAATCCTCAAGGATAAAATTTGGAGCCTCTGGGGAAATCGACTGCAACCGCTGTACCACAACAAAGACGGTGCTGGAGGCGGAGGCAGCATCCACCCTCGGATGAATGTACACGGTCGTTATGAAAAGTTGGGGGAACTCGCGAGGCAGATAAAAGGAGCGTAGCGATACGGACAGAAGCTCTACATCTGGTGTACAGATGCACTCTCTGACTGTGACAGATGTACAGCACTGTTTATTAATATACAAACATACGCCGCCCCCCTGACGTTTCCCCGTTACCTCTTTCTGCTGATCCAAGCGAAGTGGGGCTCCAAAACCGTCAATGCAAAGGTCCGGGTCCCGGTCACGATCTGTAAGCCACGTCTCCGTGTAAGCCATGACACAGCAGTTCTTGAAATCCTTCTGGTATCGTACATTTCCTTGAACTTCATCCACTTTGTTTCTCAGGGATTGTACGTTCCCCATAATAATGGAAGGAAGAGGAATGCGGTTAAGCTGACGGCTCCTCAGGTTTAATCTTATGCCTCCACGCTTTCCGCGTTTCCTTCTCTTGTTCCTCTTTTCATCGCTGTGTCCATGAAAGTCTCTTAAAATAAAGTCCGGCAGTTGCGGCACAGACTCAAACACAGACGCTGGATTATCCATGTTTAGTTGCAGTAATATGTCTCTGTAGTACTGCATTCTCACTGGCGTGACTGCGCTGATGTCCCAGACAAAGAGCCGGCAAGAAAGAAGCCACAGTGCAAAAACAAGAAGAAAATCCATACTGATGGAACCAAAAAGCTCTTGAAATAAAAGAAGAAGAGGATAAAAGAAGACCAGAGACCAGCAAAGATATTGAGAGACACAGGTGAATCTCAATCTTTCATCCTGGCCAACCTCTTGCCTCTTAATGCGGCCTCTGACTGCAATGTGAGTACCATTATTCATGGCATTGGTATGGGGTATGTACCTGCTCCACTTCATTGTGTTCATGTCTAGTCAAATGTTACACCCAGGAGGGGCGAAGGGGAGGAAGGATGATTGAGCCAAGCTGTTAGACTTTGCAGCGACCGTTTATTGACTTCTCAGCACACATGGCACGGCACATCACTTACACAGCACATCGCTAGACACCACCTTGTTCCATAACACTCTCTCTGGAACATTCTCTGGAACACACACACTAGAACACATACTACTCTTCCTCTATTGTGCTCTAACACTGAGCAGCATCTTGTCATTACTGAGCACCACCTCTGGCGTAGAAACGCTACTGCTTTCTCTAACAGTTTATATCTAACAGTCCACACTGTTTTCTGGGGGTTTACTAAAGATTGTCCAAAATTGACTTTTTCCTACACAAAGTTAGTATCAGGATTTTTCAACGTTGCTGTTCGTCACTCATTTCCTGTGCCAGGGATTGACTTCATTATGGGAATGATTTAGCTGGTGGGCAGGTTCTGCCTAATCCTGAAGTAGTGGACACTCCCATTCTCTCACCTGACACAGATGATGTTTTGAAAACCCATCCGGAAGTATTTTCTGTTAGTGTCCTTACCAGATCCCAAGGTCGCAGGCTGGAGGAATTAACTTTAGTTGACTCTGTACTGGCACCTACCTTTTCAGAAGACAAACCTCTCCCAGGTGACCCTGAGAAGCCTGTGCCTCCTGAACTAACTCTAACAGGTTCCACTGAGTCTTTGTCATCACCTATATCACATGAGTCCTTGATTAACGATCAGAAATCTGACGTTACCCTCACCAGATGTTTTGCACAAATGTCTGAATTGTCAAATAAAAAGAAGGCTCACTGCTTCTACTTGGACAAGGATCTGTTAATGAGACAGTGGGTTTCCAGACCTCTGCTGAAAAATGTTGGAATTGATGACTGGGGGGTAGTGCATCAATTAGTGGTTCCTGCTAGTCACCAACCAAAGGTACTACAGTTGGCACATGAACATCCATGGTCTGGTCATTTGAGGGTTACAAAAACTTATGACCGCATTCTCCAACATTTCTTCTGGCCCGGGTTGAAGAAAGATGTGGCAAAGTTTTGCAGAACTTAAAGTGTTTGTCAAATTGCTGGTAAAATATGTTTAAGCTGTTTCATCCTAGAGAAAATGATCAGGACACGTCAGGTTCACCTGACCAACAACATGGGATTAATTCTGTGTCTTCTGTCTCTATGCTGTCTATTCCAGTAGAGCACGACCATGGGCTGAAGATTCGTGATGACCTTAAGTGTGGCAGGCTGCCAAACTCCACAATTCTGAATAACTTGGATGCTCACCTCTCTGATCTTTCAGATGTCCAGAAGAAGGATGTGAAGAATTTGATTAGGTCCCATCCTGCTCTCTTTGGAGATGTGCCTTCTCGCACCACTGTACTGGAGCATGACACAGATGTTGGAAACACGTTCCCCATCAAGCAGCATGCCTACCGGTGCCCTCCACAGAAGAGAGAGCTGATGAAGAAAGAGGTAGACTACTTGTTGCAGAATGGGTTGGCCAAGCCTAGCCATAGTTCATAGAGTTCTCCGTGCCTGCTAACACCCAAGTCAGATGGTACACCACGGTTTTGCACAGACTTCCGTAAGGTGAATGCAGTCACGGTACCTGACTCATTCATTGCCCCCCCCCCATGCATTGACAGCATGGGGGGGGGCAACATACATTACAAAATTGGATTTGTTGAAGGGGTATTGGCAGGTCCCCCTCACTCAAAAAGCATCTGAAATTTCAGCTTTTGTTACACCAGATCATTTTCTCCAGTATACTGTGATGGCTTTTGGTATGTGTAACACACCAGCAACTTTCCAAAGACTGATGAATACAGTACTGAGTGGCATCCCTAATTGTAACATATACTTGGATGATGTTGTGGTTTATTCCTCTAACTGGTCTGAACATATCACAAGCTTAACCACTGTTGTTGCCTGTCTAGCCCAAGCCTCTTTGACCCTAAACTTGGCAAAGTGTGAGTTTGGGAAAGCTGTTGTGACCTATCTAGGGAAACAAGTTGGACATGGAGAAGTATGCCCCTTGACTGCAAAGGTGGAGGCTATTCTGTCCTACCCTGTGCCTAGCACCCGACGAGAGCTCCGCCGGTTCCTAGGATTGGTTGGTAATTACAGATGTTTCTGTCAAAATTTTTCAGTGGTTGTAGCTCCTCTCACGAAGTTATGCAGTCCAAAAGAACCTTTCGTGTGGACCCCAGAATGTCAACATGCCTTTGATTGTGCCAAGTCTCTCCGCTGTAGTGCTCCTGTACTGACTGCCCCCAACTTCATAAAACCTTTTAAGATTGAAGTGGATGCCAGCGCTACTGGAGCTGGAGCAGTGTTACTACAGGATGGAACAGATGACATCAGTCATCCCGTATGACTATCATCAGTTAAGTTTAAGCAACACCAACTTAACTACTCTACCATCGAGAAAGAAACTCTAGCTATGCTCCTTGCTCTCCAGCATTTCGAAGTTTATGTTGGCTCCACTACAGATCCCACAGTTATTTTCACCGACCCCAATCCTCTGGTATTCCTCAGTTGCATGTATAACCATAACCAGAGGCTGATGCGCTGGGCATTACTGGTTCAGGAGTACAATATTGAAATCAGGAACAACAAAGGTACAGACAACACAGTTGCTGATGCTCTAGAGTGTAATCTTAATAATTTTTTTTTTGAAAAATTAGGTTAATTATAAGTAACAAACTATGATTGTTATCTTGATGGGAGGGGGTGTGACGTGCCTTAATGGTGTTTCTCTCTTCTGGGAAGAGAGGCACTCTTTTTCTGTTTTGTTTTCCCTTCTCTCCCCTATAACAGGTTTCTCCGACCTTCCTGAGGGGACCCTGAACCACATACCTGGGCTTCCATGGCTGTTTGGCATCCACCCTGGTGAGCCTGGTTTCTCCTACATTCCTGAGGGGATCTTGAACTACCCACCTGGGCTCCTGCAGCTGCTCTGCATCAACCATCACTGAGCAGCCTATTTAAGGATCCTGCCTCCAGTGTCCTGTGCCATTTGGCCACTGGGCTTTAGTGTGTGGACTGTTTTGGTTTAGCTTTTTGAATAGTGCATTAGGCTTTCAGTATTTGCCGTCTTGTTTGATGCCTATGCACTTTGAAGTGTTTAATGTTAAAGGAGCGACCGTAGGGGTTCTCTGCCATTTCTTTTTGACTCACATTTTCTCCTGTTTTGTGGTGAGCCAGGTAGGCAAGTTTGTTGTATTTTTATTTCATTGGGGTAGTTTCTTTTCCTTTCTAGAAAGAGTGGGGGTGACATAATGTCCGGCTCAGGAAACACGCACACAGGCTCAGGGTAGATTTAACAGCTTTATTCAACAAGCAGGTGTGTGTGGATGGATGTGTGAGATATGTATATGTGGTGAGGGTGAACGCCGATGCACAGGAAGCAGAGCAGTACACCGTACAGCCGGGCAACCCTATGGAGAGAACAGAGGACAGGGGTAAAGGGCACCACACCTGGACAGGAATAATGAGCAGTGTGCTGCTTACTTGCTGACGACAGGTGGCTGGCGTTGGCAAGGGAGAAGCCGGGAAGACAGCGTCCTGCAGAGCCTGTGACGATGGTGAGGGTTGGATGGCAATGACGGGAAGTCCGCCGCCGAGGTATCCACCTGTGCACAGGGGAGAAGACTTGCAAAAGGTAAGGGAAGGTATGCTTACGTTGAAGCGTAGTTTAGCTGTTGTTTGGGAGACGATCCAGCTGCGAAGAAGTGCCGATGCGAACAGACGGCTCCAGACCACTGCACAGGGCTGAGTGGGTTAAATAGCTCGTGGCTGACAAGGCGCAGGTGTGCGCGCAGCTGAGGCAGATGATGAGCGGCGAGTCGTGACAGTACTCCCCCCCCAGCAACGCCTCCTGGCGCTGGTTTGTCCGGATGCGCCCGGTGGAACTCCGTGATAAGACTCCTGTCCAACACCAAGGAAGAGCGCACCCAGGACCTACACTCCGGACCGAATCCCTCCCAGTCCACCAAGTACTGCAGCCCACGACCTCGGCGCCGGGAGTCCATGATGGAAGCGACTCTCCAGGCCGGGTGGCTGTCGATCATCAGAGGCGCGGGCGGCGCCACGGGCGGGGGACAGAGGGGATCGGAGACCACGGGCTTGATCTTAGACACGTGGAAGGTGGGACATATGTGGAGGGAGGGGAGGAGGGCCTGATGCACAGCCACCGGGTTAATGATCTTTGAGATGGTGAAGGGGCCAATGAAGCGTGGGGCCAGCTTCCTCTTCTCAGCCTTGAGGTGAATGTCTTAAGAGGCTAACCAGACTCGTTGGCCTACCTGGTAGGCAGGGGCCGGTCTCCTGTGGCGATTAGCCGTGGTGCTGTTGCGCGTCGCCATGCGTAAAAGCGCATCGCGCGCCCTGGTCCACAGACTCCGACAACGTCTCAGGTGCGCCTGGATGGATGGAACGGCCAGCTCATCCTCCTGCTCCGGGAACAAAGGTGGGTCGTATCCCAAGGATGCCTTGAAGGGGGACATCCCTGTGGCAGAAGACCGTGCCGTGTTGTGGGCATACTCTACCCAGGCCAGGTGAGCGCTCCAGGACGACGGATTGGAGGAGGTGACGCAGCGTAAGGCAGCTTCCAGCTCCTGGTTGGCCCGTTCACACTGCCCATTGGACTGCGGGTGGTGGCCGGAGGAGAGGCTTACCGTGGCCCCCAGGGCGTTGCAGAAACACTTCCATACTTCTGAGACGAATTGGGGCCCCCGATCAGAGACGACGTCCACTGGTATCCCATGCAGCCTAACCACGTGTTGAACCAGAAGGTCTGCTGTCTCCCGTGCCATAGGGAGGCCCCGGAGCGGCACGAAGTGGGCAGCCTTGGAGAACCGATCCACGATGGTCAGCACCGCGTCATAGGTGTTGGAGACCGGAAGACCGGTGACGAAGTCGAGGGCTATGTGGGACCAGGGCCTGCCGGGGACTGGCAGGGGCTGGAGCAGACCCGCGGGGGGAGAGTTACCTGACTTGCCGGTGGCACACACAGGACACGCCTGGAGGTAGTTGGCGGCGTCCTTCTGAAGCCCCGGCCACCAGAAGGAGCGCTGAAGGAGGTCCACTAGCCGGGAGACACCAGGGTGACAGGCGAGTTTGGAGGTGTGAACCCAATGGATGACCTCCCCCCGGAAAGTAGATGGGACGAACAGCTTTCCCTCCGGTCCGCCACCAGGGTCCGGTTCGGTCTCCTGCGCCTTCTGGATCTTGTCCCTGATGGACCAGGAAATCGCCCCCACAACACACGAGCTGGGAAGAATGGTATGACCCGGCTCCTCCGACGTCTCGGGGGCAAACTGCCTGGACAGGGCATCGGGCAGGCCGTTCTTAGAACCAGGGTGGTAGGTGATGGTAAAACGGAACCGGGCAAAGAACAAGGACCAGCGCGCCTGGCGGGCATTCAGTCGTCTGGCAGATCTTAGGTATTCCAGGTTCTTGTGGTCCGTCAGCACCACGAACGGCAACGCAGCCCCCTCCAGCCAGTGGCGCCACTCCTGCAGGGTGAGCTTGATGGTGAGAAGCTCCCTGTCCCCGACGTCGTAATTACGCTCAGTCGGAGACAGACACCGTGAGAAGAAGGCGCAGGGTCGCTTTACCCCGTCGGTGGGTGATCGCTGGGACAGCACCGCCCCCACTCCCGTATCAGACGCGTCGACTTCCACCAAACACTGCAGCATGGGGTCAACCTGGGTCAGGACTCGGGAGGAGGAGAACTCCGTCTTCAACGCCTGAAATGCTGCTGCAACCTTTTCGGTCCACCGGAAGGGGTTCTTGGGGGAAGTGAGACGGGTCAAGGGGGACACGATGGCACCAAAATTGGGCACAAAACGGCGGTACAAGTTGGCAAACCCAATAAACTGCTGTACCTGCTTCCTGGAGGTCGGTGTGGGCCACTCAACCACCGCTTTAACCTTCGCGGGGTCGGGAAGGTCTTGGTTGTGCGAGATTACGAATCCTAGGAAGGAGGTGGTCTTGGCGTAAAACTCAAACTTTTCGGCCTTGACGTACAGCCTGTTCTCCAGCAGCCATTGCAAGACCCGCCCCACGTGGACCTGGTGTTCCTCCCGTGACCTGGAGAAGATGAGGATGTTATCCAGGTACACAAACATGAAGAGGCCAAGGAAATCACTCAGGACGTCGTTAATGAGGCGTTGAAACACAGCGGGGGCATTGGTCAGCCCAAACGGCATCACCAGATACTCGAAGTGACCACTAGGCATACGAAAGGCCGTTTTCCACTCATCCCCCTCCCGAATCCGGACGAGGTGGTAAGCACTGCGTAGATCCAACTTGGTGAACCAGGTCGCCCCCTGGAGGGAGTGGAAGGTGGTATCCATTAAAGGCAGGGTGTAACGGTCCTTCTCTGTGATGTCATTAAGGGCCCGAAAATCTATATAGGGGCGGAGCGACCCATCCTTCTTAGAGACGAAGAAGAACCCTGCGCCGAGCGGAGACGAGGAGGGGCGGATGATTCCAGCGTTGAGTGACTCCTTGATGTAGCTATCCATGGCCTCCCGCTCCGGTGCTGACAGGCTGTAGAGGCGTCCGGACGGCAAGGGCGCCCCCGGGCAGATGTTGATGGCGCAGTCGTAGGGCCGGTGAGGAGGGAGAGACATCGCTCTGGACTTACTAAACACAAGACCCAGGTCATGGAACTCCGAGGGCACCAGGGTGAGATCCGGAGGCGCGGCATCCTTAGCCAGAGGGGGAGAGGACGGGGTGCAGGCTGCGGACTGTAGGCAGGTTCCCATGCAGAAGGAGCACCAGGCAGCGATTCTTCCTGTCTGCCAATCCAGCACAGGGTTGTGCAGGCACAACCAGGGGTAACCTAGGATGACAGGCGACACAGAGGAGGACAGGACGTACAAGGTGAGGTCCTCTCGGTGATTACCTGAGATAATAACAGGAACCGGCTGGGTGCGATGAGTAACTTGTCCAAGGGGCGCACGGGAGAGGGTGACCAGGCTGAGCGGAGCGGCCAGAGGGTGGCAGGGGATGCCCAATTGGGTTGCCAGGCTCTTTGAAATGAAGCTCTGCTCTGCTCCTGAGTCCACCAGTGCGTGTGTGAGGTGTCCCGTGGCATTGTGATAGAATCGAATGGGCAGAGATAAGCTAGTGAGGGGATTCGACCGGTTAGAGTCCGTGAGGCCCCCTACAGTGACTCGCGGACCTCCCCGTTTGGCTTCTCCAGGCAATGCTCCACGGTGTGTTGATTGCCTCCGCAATACATGCAGAGGCCCAACTCCCGGCGGTGCTGTTTCTCCGCTAGAGGGAGCCTTGACCGACCAACCACCATTGCCTCCGATTCCTCGGAAGGCTCCGGAGGAGGTAACGCCAGGGGGCGAGCTTGAGGTGTGCGGACGGAGCCTCCATGCGAGCGGCCGATTAACTTACGCACGGTGGACCATTCACGTAGCCTGTTATCCAAGCTAACTGTTAAGGAGATTAGCTCCGAGAGCGTCTCCGGAAGATCTCGGCTGGCCAGCTCATCCCTCAGACCTGAGCTGAGGCTGCGGAGGAAGATACTACAGAGTGACGCCTCACCCCAGCCCACCTCCTCTGCTGCGACCCGTAAGTCGATAGCGTAATCCGCCGCTGACCGGTTTCCCTGTTGGAGGCCAAGGAGACGGTCAGCGAGGATGCTATCATGCCGGGAGTGATCGAACACCTCGAGAAAGCATGAACTGGCTGTAGGAGAGGTTCGCGTAACTGGGCTTCGCCATGACAGCGTAAGCCCAAGTTAGCGCTCGCCCCTCCAGGAGATTATCAATGTAGCCAATTCGGCTGTGGTCCGAGGGAAAATCCCCAGGAATGCGCAGAAACACCGACTCACACTGCACGATGAACCCCCGCGCTCCGCCGAGCTTCCCGCTGAAGCGGCGGGGTTGGGATAGGTGTGAGTCGGGTTGGCGTTCCCGTGGCAGACTGGCCGGCCACCGGAGCGGCAGGAGCTACCCCTCCCTGACGAGCCGGGGGGAACGCCTGCTGGGGGTCCAAGCGGTCTAACCGGTGAGTGATAATAGTCAATTGATTAAGTATCACCTGCTGTTGGTGGGCTATTAAAGGGTACCTGTAGTGGTCGTGAAAAAAAAGATATTATATTGAGCCCCTGTCTCACGTTCTAGTTCAAGTTTAAGTTGAAATTCATGTTCAAAGCAATTTGATATAAATCCATTGCTGATGTGCTGGTCCAGCTATGTCAGCAAAACATGGGTGCAGCCATACTAGCGGCTACATGGCCTTCCAGGACGCTTCCTGTGACGTAATAAAGTGGGCACCGCGATCTGGATCAATATTGGCTGAGCATGGAGTGCCCGGATGAGCAGTGGCTTTCGGGATATTCAAATTCAAACGTTTATTTCAAACTCAGGGTTCATATTAAATGCAGAACTAAAACGATTAGAAAATAAATAAATAAATGCTTAAATTCAGCGGGTCGTCTCGTCTGATCTGAGCTTATAACAGCCGCAACACGGCAGATGATTCGGCTCCTCCCTCGCCGCTATACAGAGCGGCAGACACTCGGCGCGTTGCGTTATGTGTGAGGACCAAAATTCAAATGTTTATTTCAAACTCAGGGTTCATATTAAATGCAGAACTAAAACGATTAGAAAATAAATAAATAAATGCTTAAATTCAGCGGGTCGTCTCGTCTGATCTGAGCTTATAACGGCCGCAACACGCCAGATGATTCGGCTCCTCCCTCGCCGTTATACAGAGCGGCAGACACTCGGCGCTCTTGTTAAAACAAAAACATACAATGCGATATGGATATCGCAACATGGCGGAATGTAAAGCCTTTGGATGTCTCAATAATAAGCGAAAAAACAAAGATAAACACTTCTTTTGTGTACCCAAACCCAGCTCACCTTGTCAGAAGATCATAGCGGAAAAGTGATTGCGCAATCTCGGAACAGGGCACAGACGAATCCTGTGAGACGAAATCGTGTTGTGTGTGAGGACCACTTCGTCACTTTAACCCTCAGAAGACCTTTCTGGCTCAAACCTGTAGCCATGATGGACGAATTCTTCCTCAGAGTCCGACAATTCAGCCATAATAGAACAAAAACACTCACAACAGCACCCTAGTCTCTCATACAGACGGAAGTATTGTCTTTTCAGTAGCAACGGTATGACGTCACTTCCGCATATGTCATGGCGGCGCCCATAGTTTTCATTGGCTGGCCATGCCCGCAGTCCTATTTCAATATACGTATCTCAGGTGGTATATGGCTGGCAACAATTATTTACCCAAATAACAAATACCTTTTTCTAATGTTTTCAAGTTAAATGCATCTTCACGACCACCACAGGTACGCTTTAAGTGGAAATTGTGCTACTTTAGTTTTGGCACTTTACCTATAAAAGCAAAGAATTTCAGTACTTTCCACAGTGGCAAGGTCCGTTGTGGGTTGGCTGCTTTTCCTTTCCTCTTGCCTAGACCAAAGACAGAAATGGATGGTGGTTAGTTAAAGCAAGTTCAACACATATACAGGTACGTCTCAAAAAATTAGAATGTCATGAAAAAGTTCAATATTTTTTGTCACACATTTCAGAAAGTGAAATCCATATATAGGTTCATTACACAGAGGGTGATATATTTCAAGCATTTATTTATTTTAATTTTGATGATTATGGCTTACAGCCCCTGAAAACCCCAAATTCAGTTCCTCAAAAAATTAGAGGAACTATTAAGAACTAATTAGAAGAATTACCTGTATTAGGGACATACACTTGTGAAAGTCAGTGGTGGGATGTGACAAAAATGCTTCGTTTCCCTGACCAGTGAGCACCCCTGGAGCCATCCAGTACATGTACAAGTACATTATCAATCCAGGGATTTATGGTGGAACAGAAACAGCACGAAAACACTGTTCCAACACTTTTTTGGGGGGAAAATCCACAGAATAGGTGTGTGGGTCTATTCTCATGCTTTAGAAAATTATATGAATCACTTTATAAATCACTGGTTTGACAGTGCACTTGAATATGTTGAGATTTTGGATCCTGGGGTCCTCTTGACTTGTATCCACAATATAAACACAACATGCTGAGGGCGGCTAACTCCTGGCATGTGGAAACACATTCTAGAAAGAAATTACACACAACTTAATGCACAGCACCAAAGTGCAACACGTACACAAACCAGGACTTTAACCAGGATTAGCATATTTCATCGTTTTGCTCTCACAAGCGAATACTTCGGACAAAGCAAGCGCGAATCAGCAGAGTTGGCTACTAGCTAGCTAGCTACTAGCTAACACTCGTTAGCCAGCACAGGACAGTGTTGTATTGCTCAAAAAAAGTGAGCTTACCACCAACAGGATAAATAAGCGAAAAGATGCACAATATCACAAATCACTCACCATCGATGGTTCTCTCACTTTTATCTTCAGCTTGTCCGTAGTCCGGTTCTATGCTGGGCTGCCATCTGTTTCGGTGCGGGGTACCTCCATATCCCTCTGGATACTGATATCTGCCACCAAGCACAGAAAACTCCTTCGTTGGACCATGGTGTAGATTTCCACAAAACCTACAACGCCATCTCTATTAATATCGTGTTTACTTGGTGACCGAGTTTACTCTGTGAACTTTTGCAAATGGCAGTTTGGAAATTCTTCAGAAGACGGACGCTTTCATGATGTTACGCCCTGACCAATCAGTGGCCTGCAGTTTGTTGACATCACATTTTTGGCCCGACTTGGCGTGGCTGTACCGTGGCCTCGAGTTGGTACTAAAAGTACCAGGTATTAATGGAAAAGGCTACAAACTGAGCCAAGTAGAGTCGAGTAGGGCTGAGTGGGTTTTAGTGGAAAAGGGGCTTTAGTATAGTACAGCTATCGTATTGTTTCTGTCTCTGCCATTCCAAATGCCACTACATGGACTGTACTAGACCTGTGAAACTCACCAAAACATATGTATGTAACCAGCCATGGAAAAACCAGGAACAAGTCTCCCGAATGGTATTTTGAGTTGAAGAGTTTGTTTGCAAAAAACAATTAACGCCACTTCCATGAAAATTTCACTCTTTACATCTAACAACTGTTAACATTACCTACTTATAGAAGTTCAAATTGTTTTGTCTCACAAGTTGATATGTCCTATGTTATAGACACTACAAATTCATGTTTTTTTTTTTCAAAAGCCGATAAATGCCGGGAGCATTTTTTTTTTTTTTTTACAAAATTAGATAACTCCACAGGGCAAATCAGTGCTTGGTATTTGGGTCACGTAACTGGCTGTCTTCCCGGTCTGCTTGCTCTGACTAATTTCCTTGGCTGTGTTCTGAATGTTCACTCATTCACTCCCTTCCTATTCGCTATATAGTGAATTTAGATATAGTGGACTATGCAGTAAATTCAATATAACAATAAAATTAACCGCTTTCGGACACTATTGGGCTTGTTTTCGCGGCACGGTTAATGATGTCATCACGTGAGACAGTAAAACGTAACAGACTAACAGTGGTAAAAAAAAATGAATAACTGCATGTAATTTGTAGTAAATATGTATTAATCAAATTGTTATTAAATATAAATACCTTAAGGTAGTTTATGTTGTGATGTGAAGCTCTTCTCTCACAGCTCCGCTGGCTGCACATTCACTATATAGTACACTATATGGGGAAGGAGTTTTTTTTTTTTTTCTAGCCTTATTCCTTTTCTTTTTATACTGTGCACACCAATGAAGAGAGAGAGAAACGCTATTTCAATTCTCCTGTATGTCCTGTAGGTGTAGTACTGACAATAAAATCTTTGAATCTTGAATTATAGCTTTATTATAGCTATATTATACCATTTTACTGAGTGGATATGCCTAAATCTGTGTGTCAATCATACTACATTGATGCTTATAGACATTCAAGTATGTTCCAGACAAAATAGCATGGTTTTCGGGACTTGCTTGTTTTTGCAAAAGAATGGCTTTGTGGACTTATCTGTTTTTTTTATTTTTTAAAAAGTACTAATAAATTGCCAAAAGGTAACAATGAGTTGATGCTTGATTTTTTGCTTTATTATGTCTGAGATACTCATATTTCAAGTGACCATGTCTTAGAAGCTGATTTGGAAATACTAACACCGACAGTATAAACCTACAGATAAAAAAGCGTTTTTTCTCATTTTGAACACAACTGGACTTACCTGTTTTTACAAAAGAACTATTCAGTTGTTTACAGATTCTAAAAGTGTGGAATCTAAGCTTTCCAATGATGTCTAACACGTGGAAATCCAAAAAGATTTGAAGAATGTTGCATCTAAAATGCTTTCATCCCCAGTTCTTTTACACAAAGGCCAAATAACCAGACTGAGAGATAAAATATACTTTCACTTATTTTTCTGAAATTGAGGTATGGTACAGACAGCGCTGGAACCCAACTCTTAAACCATTTTTTAAGAGTGAGCTCCAGAATTCTGGAACTTACAGCTTTCATAAGACGTCACTGTGTTACGTATGGCTCTCGCGAGCCATACAATGAGAGCCGAGGGCAGACCAGTGAGTTTGCGTATTTTATTGTGAGAAGGGGGAAGGAACAAAGGAACAGGGCCTCGTGGGGCCAAAACACAAACGACAAGGGTGTGGGGCACATATGTTGGTTTCATATGCTCCACAGATATATTACTGTATGTTTATTGTGTGCTTCATGTCTCAGGGGAACAAAGGGACTGAGCCTCCTAGAGGTAACAGGAGGGTGTGAGATCTGGCCTTTTGTTTCAAGGAGATGGCCTTGAGAGATTTCCTGACCACTGGAGACTAGGGGGTGGATGGTGTTAAGATCGGGGGAAGTTACATTGTGACTGGGATTAAGTACCGTGTGACTGTATGTTTGATTAAACACCATGTGACTGTAGGTTTGATGTCCTGGGTATAAAAGGACAGCTGTGAGAAGATTCATCCTCTTTTTCTGCTTTGGAATGTTGGAGTATGTGATTGTGAATAAAGCTGAACCTGAGGAATAAACTCAGTCTCGTCCTTTCAACACATCTCCACACTGGTGACCTTACGACGAAGCATGAGCAGAAGTAATTCTCCCGAGCCGGGCTCGTCAGAAGCCAGCCTGACGAATGCCGCCACGTTCCAGCTGCCGGACTTCTGGCAGAACAGTCCGCGCTCCTGGTTTAGCGCGGTCGAGGCGCAGTTCAACCTCCGGAGAATCTCGAGAGACGACACAATGTTCTACCATGTAGTGGCGAAGCTGGACAACCACACAGTCCAGAGGGTGGAGAACCTGGTCAACCACCCACCGGACAGCGACAAGTACAGCGCATTAAAGGCTGCGCTTATCAGCCACTTCACCCCCTTGGTGCAACAGCGAGTAGAGGGGCTCCTGGCGTTGACGGAGTTTGAGAACGACAGACCCGCAGACCTGATGGGGAAAATGCTGAGGTTGAGAGACTCCGAAGATGACAGCTTTATCTTCACCCACCTTTTCCTCAGGACCCTACTGCCAGCGGTGAGAGTGACCCTGGCCGGCTCACCTCTGTTGGCCCGACGAGATTACCACGAGCTGAGCCAGGAGGCGCAACGACTCGTCGACGCCCACAAACGGAGCGCGGCTTTGGCCGCGGCAGCAGAGCTAGGCACAACGTCCGGAGACAGCATGGTGCCAGAGGATGCAACACCAGACTCACCGACGACGGCAGCAGCAAGGGCCAGGCGACACGGAGCGGATGACGTCCTTTGCTTCTACCATCGCCGCTTTGCAGAGAGGGCACGCAAGTGCATTCCACCGTGCCATTTCAAGCACTCGGGAAACGCCAAGACCGGGGGTCGGTAGCAGCTGCGGCCCTCAGGGAGGAGAGCAAGCTGCTCTACCTGAAAGATGCACGCTCGGGGAGGCATTTCCTCATGGACACAGGCTCCCAGCTGAGCTTCATCACGCCTTCCTACGTGGACCGGCTGGCGCCTTCCAGTGGTCCCCGGGTGTCAGCAGTGAACGGCTCAGCGATTAAGACCTTCGGTGAGAGGACTCTGCTTCTGTCTTTGCAGGGCCGTGCATTTGAGTGGACTTTTGTTGTAGCGGCAGTCAATTTCAACATGTTAGGGGCTGATTTTCTGTGCTCACATGGTTTATTG
The DNA here is from genome assembly GCA_020510985.1 of Pholidichthys leucotaenia. NCBI lineage: Eukaryota > Metazoa > Chordata > Actinopteri > Cichliformes > Pholidichthyidae > Pholidichthys > Pholidichthys leucotaenia. Next base: position 60,597,836 of record CM035845.1, on the reverse strand, counting down.
GTTGATCTTGCTAACAGACATCTGGTTAATGCACTCTCCTTTCACTCTATTCCCTGCACAGCTCGAGTGGCCCCGCCAACTGCACAAGCCAACGTCACAGCTGCAGGTGGTAAGTTCCACACACTCTTCACTCAGTTCCCAGCACTCACGGTCCCAACGTTTTCGGCGACAGTGGCTAAACATGGGGTAGAACATTTTATTACTACCACCGGCCCACCCGTTTTTGCAAAAGCTCGGCGCTTGGACTCAGCTAAACTGACCATAGCGCGTGAGGAGTTCGCCAACCTGGAAAGACTGGGCATCATCAGGCGTTCGAAGAGCCCTTGGGCTTCACCGCTGCACATGGTCCCAAAGGCGGATGGCTCGTGGCGACCTTGCAGTGATTTCCGCAGGTTGAATAATGCCACAGCGCACAACTGCTGCCCGATCCCGCACATCCAAGATTTTTCGGTTCATTTGGCGGGGGCGCACATTTTTTCTAAAATAGACTTGGTACGCGGTTACCACCAGGTTCCAGTGCGCGCTGAGGACATACCCAAAACAGCGGTAACAACTCCTTTCGGGCTTTTTGAGTTTTTGCGCATGCCGTTTGGGCTTAAGGGCACGGCGCAGACGTTCCAACGCATGATGGACGCGGTCCTGCGCGATCTCCCTTTCGTGTTTGTCTACCTCGACGACATATTGGTAGCCAGCGCGTCTGAAGATGAACACGAAAGCCACCTCACAGCAGTTTTCCGGAGGTTGGCAGAGCACGGGTTAATAATCAACCCAGCGAAGTGTCAGTTCGGGGTGGCACAGATTGATTTTTGGGGCATCGCGTCTCACCAGAAGGAGCGGTCCCTCTGCCCGATAAAGTGCGCGCAATAACAAATTTTCCCCAACCACAAACGGTCAAAGTGTTACAGGAGTTTTTGGGAATGGTTAATTTTCATAACCGTTTCCTCCCCCGCGCAGCGCAGTTCATGCAACCATTGTATGCTGCACTAAAAAAGCAAAAACCCACAAATAAAATCGAATGGTCTCCCGAGCGGGAGCGCGCATTCTCTCAAGTCAAATCAGCCCTGGCAAATGCTGCGTTGTTGGCACACCCAGTCCCAACGGCCCGCATGGCGCTCACTACTGATGCGTCAGATGTAGCCATAGGGGCGGTCGTTGAACAGTATGTGGCTGGAGCCTGGCAACCGCTCGCGTTTTTCAGCAAGACCTTGCGCGATGGCGAGCGAAAATACAGCGCGTTCGACAGGGAGTTGTTAGCTCTATACTTGGCCATCCGCCACTTCCAGTTCTGGCTGGAAGGACGCCGTTTCACCGCGTTTGTGGACCACAAACCGCTGACTTTCGCGATGGCCAAGATTTCAGAACCTTGGTCGGGCCGGCAGCAGAGACAGCTGGCCGCGATATCGGAGTTTACTACCGATATTCAGCATGTGGCGGGTAAATATAATGTAGTGGCAGACTGCCTCTCACGTGCTGTGGCGGCTCCAGGCCCCGTGGGGGCAGACTCTGCAGCCATGGCTGCGGAGCAGGGTAGCGACGCGGAAGCGCGCGGCCCCGGTCCGCGTAGGTATAGATTATGCAGCCATGGCCGCGGAGCAGGTTAGCGACGCGGATGTGCGCGCGCTCCAGTCTGGACCAACAGGGTTAAGGCTGAAGAACAGGGTGCTGCAAGACGGTATGCCCCCCCAATCTGCGATGTCTCCACGGGACGACCGCGCCCGGTGGTGCCAGCTGCGTGGCGCTGCCGCGTTTTTGACTTGATCCATTCTCTGGCGCACCCGGGAGTGCGCGCGTCAATCAAAATGGTAGGAGAGAAATTTGTATGGCCGAGCCTGTGCAAGCAAGTCAATGACATAACGCACGGCTCAGGAGACGCACACACACAGGCTCAGAGAAGTTCAAATAGTTTATTAGCAACAGGAGTGAATGAATGTGTGTCTGCGGGATGTAAATGTGTTGGTGGCGGCGTCTGCTTCGGGCACAGAGGCAGGAGGCCGTACAGCCGGACAACCCTATGGGAAAAGCAAAGGAGAAGGGTGACGGGCACACACCAACACAGGAGATTTGCAAGCGAGAGAGGAGCTTACTTGGAGGGCACAGATGACTGGCACAGCGAAGGACGAGGTCCGGAAGACAGCCACCTGGAGTGCTCGGTGCAGCAGCGAGGAATGGGCGATGGAGAGGCGATGTCCGCCGCCGGGGAATCCACCTGTGCACAGGGGAGCAGACTCGAGAGAGAAAAAGGAGGTAAGAGCTTCTTACCCGGGAGAATAGCTGAAGGTGAAGGAACTCACAGTGATGCATGAGAAGTCTAACGGCTTCAGGCCGAAGCTCAGGGCGAGGCGGCTTATATCCCTCGCCACTGATGACGAGCAGGTGTGCGAGCAGGTGGCGCCGCTGATGAGCGGTGCGGCGTAACAGTACTCCCCCCTCTAGCAGCGCCTCCTGGCGATGGCCTTTCTGGGTGCGCTCGGTGGAAGTCAGCGATGAGCGATGGGTCCAACACAGACGACGGGGGTACCCACTGTCGATGATCAGGCCCATAGCCCTCCCAGTCCACCAGGTACTGCAACCCACGACCCCGGCGCCGGGAGTCCAGGATGGAGGAGACGGGCCAGGCCAGATGGCCACCAATCATCCGGGGCGTGGGTTGTGCAGCAGGAAGAGGGCAAAGGGGATCGGAGACTGCCAGCTTCACCTTGGACACGTGGAAGGTGGGGTGGATGCGGAGGGAGGGGGGAATAGCTACACGCACAGCCACCGGGTTGACAATCTTGGTGATGGGATAGGGACCCACGAAGCGCTGTGCCAGCTTCTTCCTCTCGCCTTTTAGGGTAACGTCCCGGGTCGACACGTAGACTCGCTGCCCAACCCTGTACGCTGGGGCAGGTCTTCTGTGCCGGTCCGCCATGGCTCTGTTGTGCTCCGCCGTGCGTAAAAGCGCAATGCGCGCTGACGCCCAGATGGAGCAGAACTGCCTGAGATGCGCCCGTACTGAGGGGACAGTCACCTCACTCTCCTGCGCCGGGAACAGCGGGGGGTCGTAACCCATGGACGCCTTGAAGGGGGACATCCCTGTGGCAGAAGAGCGAGCGGTATTATGGGCGTATTCAACCCAGGCAAGGTGGTTACTCCAGGACGTGGGTTTGGATGCCGTTACACAGCGGAGCGCAGCCTCCAGCTCCTGGTTGGTCCGCTCACACTGCCCGTTGGATTGGGGGTGATGGCCGGAGGAGAGGCTCACCTTGGCTCCTAAAGCGTTGCAAAACGACCTCCAAACCTCAGAGGAAAATTGGGGCCCTCGATCCGAGACCACGTCCACCGGAATCCCATGACCACGTGTTGGATGAGGAGGTCCGCCGTCTCCAGGGCAGTGGGGAGACCTCGCAGGGGGACGAAGTGTGCCGCCTTGGAGAAGCGGTCCATGATGGTCAGGATGGTGTCGTAGGAGTTGGAGACTGGGAGTCCGGTGACGAAATCCAAAGCGATGTGCGACCAGGGCCTGCCAGGGATGGGCAGGGGCTGGAGCAGACCCGCTGGAGAGGCATTTCCCGACTTGTTGGTGGCACAAATAGGACAGGCCCGGGCGTAGTGGGCAGCATCCCTCCGCAGGCCCGGCCACCAAAAGGACCGCTGGAGGAGGTTTATCATCCGGGAGGAGCCAGGGTGACAGGTGAGCTTGGAGGTATGTAGCCAGTGGATGACCTCTCCTCGAACCGCCAATGGCACGAACAGCCTCCCCTCCGGTCTGCCGCCAGGGTCAGGTTCCGCTTCCTGCGCCTTCCGGATCTTGCTCTCAATGTCCCAGGAGATGGCTCCCACGACGCACGACCTGGGTAGGATAGTGTGGAGCGTGTCCTCCGACTCCTCAGGGGCGAATTGCCTAGAGAGGGCGTCGGGCAGGCCGTTCTTGGAGCCAGGCCTGAAGGTGATGGAAAACTGGAACCTGGCGAAGAACAAGGACCAGCGCGCCTGGCGGGCGTTCAGGCGCTTGGCAGATCGAAGGTACTCCAAGTTCTTGTGGTCCGTTAGGACCACGAACGGCAGGTCCGCCCCCTCTAGCCAGTGACGCCATTCTTGCAGCGCGAGCTTGATGGCCAGGAGCTCTCTGTCCCCCACGTCATAGTTCCTCTCCGCCGGGGACAAGCGCCGGGAGAAGAAGGCGCAGGGCCGTTTGGCGCCGTCGTCAGGCGACCGCTGGGATAGCACCGCCCCCACTCCTGTGTCCGAAGCGTCCACCTCCACGATGCACTGCAGTGCGGGGTCGACCTGGTGAAGGACCCGGGAGGAGGAGAACCTGAAAAGCAGCTGCGGCCTCTTCGGTCCACCGGAACGGGACCTTAGGGGACGTGAGGCGGGTCAGCGGTCCGACGATGGTGCTGAAGTTTTGGACAAAGCGGCGGTAGAAATTCGTGAACCCAACGAACTGTTGCACCTGTTTCCTTGATGCAGGTGTAGGCCATTCTACCACCGCCTTCACCTTCTCTGGGTCTGGACGCACCTGGTCGTGAGAGATGATGAATCCCAGGAAGGATGTAGTCTTAGCATAAAATTCGCACTTTTCAGCCTTCACGTATAGCCGGTTCTCCAGCAGTCTTTGGAGGACCCGCCTCACATGGACCTGGTGCTCGTCCCTGGACTTGGAGAAGATGAGTATGTCGTCCAGGTAGACAAACACAAAGAGGCTGATGAAGTCCCGGAGGACGTCGTTGATGAGGCGCTGAAAGACGGCAGGAGCGTTGGTCAACCCGAACGGCATTACCAGGTATTCGAAGTGGCCGTTCGGGGTACGGAAGGCTGTCTTCCACTCATCTCCCTCCCGGATCCGGACGAGGTGGTATGCGCTGCGTAGATCCAGCTTGGTGAACCAGGTCGCCCCCTGGAGGGAGTGGAAAGCGGTGTCCATGAGGGGCAGGGTGTAACGATCCTTCTCCGTGATGTCATTTAGAGCCCGATAGTCTATGCAAGGATGGAGGGATCCGTCCTTCTTTCCGATGAAGAAGAACCCTGCCCCCACGGGTGATGACGATGGGCGGATTATCCCAGCACTCAGTGACTCCTTTAGGTAGGCGTTCATCATCTCCTTCTCCGGCGCCGACAGACAGTAGAGCCGACCAGAAGGTAAGGGTGCCCCCTGGCGGAGGTTGATGGCGCAGTCGTAGGGCCGATGAGGAGGGAGAGACATGGCCTTGGTCTTGCTGAATACCATACCCAGGTCGTGAAATTCCAGGGGCACCAGAGACAGGTCCGGGGGTGCACCGTCCGTAGGAGGGAGAGAAGCGGATGGAGAGCAGGCAGCGGACTGAAGACAGGTGCCCATACAGAATGTGCTCCATGCCGACACCCCGGCTGACTTCCAATCCAGGACAGGGTTGTGGAGGCGTAGCCTGGGATACCCCAGGATGACGGGCGACACAGAGTTGGGCAAGACGAGAAAGGTTATCTCCTCCCGGTGGTTACCAGAGATGATCAGGGAGACCAGATCAGGTTGACCAGGGAGATGGGGTTTCTGAGCGCCTGGCAGCGGATGCCCAATCGGGTTGCCAGGCTTTGTGAAATAAAGCTGCCTTCTGCACCCGAATCCACCAGTGCGTGGGTGAGATGCCCAATGGGGTTGTGGCAGAAATGGATGGGCAGCTTTAATTGAGTGAGGGGATTTAACCGATTGACATCCGCGAGGCCCCCTACAGTGACTCGCGGACCCCACCGTTTGGCTTCTGTGGACAAAGCTCTACCGTGTGTTGACTATCTCCACAATACATGCAGAGATTCAACGCACGGCGGCGTTGTCTCTCCGCCGGGGAGAGCTTTGTCCAGCCCGTCACCATCGGCTCCGACTCCTCGGGGTGCGATGGTGGCGGCGTCACCAGGGGGCGAGCTTGGAACTGGCGCGACGAGACTCCGCGAGGGCGAGAAGAAGACGACTTCCGCCCTGAGGAGCGCTCGCGCAGCCTGTTGTCCAAGCTGATGGCAAGGGAGGATAGCTCCGCTAGCGTCTCAGGGAGGTCCCGCCCAGCCAGTTCATCCCTCAGATCATCATTGAGGCTGCGGAGGAAAAGGCCACAGAGGGAGCGTTCTTCCCAGCCTAATTCCTCCGCTGCTACCCGGAAGTCGACCGCATAGTCCGCAGCCAACCTGTTTCCCTGCTGGAGAGCGAGAAGCCGGTCGACCTGGACCGTCTCGGTACACGAGTGGTTGAAGACCTCCAGGAAGCGCCTCACAAACTGGTCATAAGTGAGGGTGGCGTAACTGGGCCTCGCCATTACGGCGTAGGTCCAAGTCAACGCTCGCCCCTCCAGGAGATTCCCGATATAACCAATCCGACTATGATCCGAGGGAAAGTCTCCGGGCACGCGATGGAACACGGACTCACACTGCATAATGAACCCCCGCGCTCCGCCGAGCTTTCCGCTAAAGCGGGCGGGGGTCGGAATGGGTGTGAGCCGAGTCGGTGCCGCCGGAGCCTGCTGGATGGCCACTGGAGCGGCAGGAGCCACGCCACCCTGATGAGCCGGGGGGAACGGCTGCTGGGGGTCCAGGCGGTCCAATTGGTTATTTATGATAATCAATTGATTTAGGATCACCTGTTGCTGATAGGCTATCTGATCCACCCGAGCCTCGAGAGTGGTAAGCCGGTGTGCGAGCCCGCCGTCTGCCGAGCCGCTCTGCTGAAGCCGTACTGACATAACGCACGGCTCAGGAGACGCACACACACAGGCTCAGAGAAGTTCAAATAGTTTATTAGCAACAGGAGTGAATGAATGTGTGTCTGCGGGATGTAAATGTGTTGGTGGCGGCGTCTGCTTCGGGCACAGAGGCAGGAGGCCGTACAGCCGGACAACCCTATGGGAAAAGCAAAGGAGAAGGGTGACGGGCACACACCAACACAGGAGATTTGCAAGCGAGAGAGGAGCTTACTTGGAGGGCACAGATGACTGGCACAGCGAAGGACGAGGTCCGGAAGACAGCCACCTGGAGTGCTCGGTGCAGCAGCGAGGAATGGGCGATGGAGAGGCGATGTCCGCCGCCGGGGAATCCACCTGTGCACAGGGGAGCAGACTCGAGAGAGAAAAAGGAGGTAAGAGCTTCTTACCCGGGAGAATAGCTGAAGGTGAAGGAGCTCACAGTGATGCATGAGAAGTCTAACGGCTTCAGACCGAAGCTCAGGGCGAGGCGGCTTATATCCCTCACCGCTGATGACGAGCAGGTGTGCGAGCAGGTGGCGCCGCTGATGAGCGGCGCGGCGTGACAGTCAAGGAGTGGGCAGCAGCATGCGTCGCTTGTCAGCGGGCCAAAATACACAAATACACGAGAGCTCCCTTGGAGCCTCCTTCACATCCCGGCTAAGCGGTTCGATCATGTGCATGTCAACCTCGTAGGCCCCCTCCCGCCGTCACAGGGGTGCACACACCTTTTGACAATGGTGGACCGCACCACGCGTTGGCCGGAAGTGGTCCCACTGGCATCAACCACAGCCGAGGAGATGGCGCTCGCGTTTTTAACAGCGTGGGTAGCGCGTTTCGGAGTTCCGTCGGACATTACGTCCGACAGAGGTCCTCAATTTGTTTCTGAGCTTTGGTCAGCGATGGCCCGCAGCCTGGGGGTAACGATCCACCGCACTACCGCGTACAACCCGCAGGCTAATGGTTTATGCAAACATTTCCATAGGTCATTGAAAGCAGCCCTCAGAGCGTCGCTTACGGATACAAATTGGGTGGACAGGCTACCATGGGTTTTATTGGGGTTGCGTTCTGCACCTAAAGAGGATTTAAAAGCCTCCCCAGCTTAGTTAGTTTTTGCGCAGCCACTCCGGCTGCGCGGGGAGTTTCTCCTGGATAATCCTGCACCAGAGTGCCCCCCCCGCTCAGCGGTTGCAGAGCGACACGGGATCAAGCACGCTTCCTGGCCCAGTTCATCACAGCTTCCCGCGTGTTTTTGTGCCTAAAGCTTTAAAAACTGCGGAGTTTGTTTTTGTCAGACATGACGCCCATCGCCCAAACTTGCAGCCGCCTTATGATGGACCATTCAGAGTGCTGGAAACAGGAGATAAGCATTTTTTGCTAGATTTGGGGGGCAGAAAGGAAACGATTGGCATAAACAGGCTCAAACCCGCTTTTGTGACGGCTGACGAACCTGTGCAGTTGGTGAGGGCTCCCCGGCGTGGCAGACCCCCGAGAGAGCATTCCCCAGAACACCCACAGAGATTGACTAACAGTTCTAATCCACAGGCAGCAGCCCCACAGCAGGAGGACACTGCGGAGGCAGTTTATTATTTATTTAGCGAATGCAAAGTCCTTAAGCCAAGCAGTTGCCTCCTGGTTTGCTGTATGGAGGGTGTGTAATCCTCCTTCCAGTCTTTGGAGCGGGCAAGCCTCTATGATGTGTTCCATAGTTTGCTCCTCTCCACATGCACACAGTGGGCTAGGGCTACTGCCCCCTCTGTGAAGGCTGGCCAAGCAGGGGCCATGTCCTGAAGCGATTGAGTGTAGACCACTGTCTCCTTGGGAGGTTGGTGCCCGGGACCTGTTGGTTGGGGTTTATCACCAGCTGTTTTTTGGGGACCTCCTTGGTCTCCCATTCCTCTTGCCAAGCTGTCTGGATGGTAAAGTCAGCTGGGGGAGGGTTTTTCCAAATCGGCCGTCTGGATGAAAGTCGGGCAGTGGGTGGGGTGTAGATATCTGCATGGATTGGTAAGTGAGGAAAATCTTTAACTTTTTGGAGCATCCTTTGAGTTAATGCTGCTCGCCGGATGTGTGGAGGGGCTATGTTTGACAGTACAGAGAGCCAGGGGAGTGGTGTTGAGCGGATTGTTATAGTTCTCATGGTTGAGTTGAGCTGGGTGTCTACATGGTGTGTGTAAGATGACCTGGACCAGACAGGGGCACAATATTCTGCTACAGAGTATGAAAGGGCCAGTGCTGAGGTGCGCAGGGTGGAGACTGCCGCCCCCCATTTTGCACCAGCGAGCTTGCAGAGCAGGTTGTGAAAGGTGTACTTTCACTTTAGCAGCCGTCCCCTTTAGATGTTCCTGGAAGGATAAGGTCCTATCAAGGGTCACTCCAAGATAAGTTGGATTTGGGGCATGCTTAAGCTTGAGTCCGCTCAGGTGGATGTTTAGTTCTCTGGCAGCTTTTGCATTGTGGAGATGAAATACACTGGAGACGGTTTTTGCTGGGCTTGGCTTTAGGCGCCAGATTTTGCAGAACTGGTCCAGTTTAGCAAGATCTTCCGTGAGCACCCGTTCCAGTGGTTCAAAGTCTGGTGCTGGGAATGCCAAACAGATGTCGTCTGCATAGATGTAAGATAAGATAAGATAAGATAAGATAAGCCTTTATTAGTCCCACAACGGGGAAATTCCAGGATTGCAACAGCACAGGGATAGCAACACTCAGAGCAACAATCAGAAGGCAAGAAAAAAAACAAGCAAGCAAGAGCAGCTAATATACATATGTACATATTACTATAAAATATATATATACACACACACACACAGACACACAGTGCAGAGCATTGTAGCTGGATGGAATAAATATATGAATATATGAACACACAGTGCAGAGCATTGTAGCTAGATGGAATAAATATGTAAATATATAAACACCCACAGTACGGAGCATTGCAGCTAGGTGGAATAAATATGCAAGTATATAAACACACACAGTGCGGAGCAATGTAGCTAGATGGAATAATATGTAGATATATATAAAAACACAGTGCGGAGCATTGTAGCTAGATGGAATAAATATATAGATATATAAATATAAACACACCCAGTGCTGAGCATTGTAGCTAGATGGAATAAATATGTAAATATATAAACACACACAGTGCAGAGCATTGTTGCTAGGTGGGATGAAACAGCATAACCGTCTATTTAGTTATCCTACATGGTATGATTATGTGCCCATACATATTCTCACCTTCCATAGTGACCGGTATTTTCCTAGTTGTATGCCGGAGGGGACCATTGTGTAAGTCTATTGCATCTTTTGCATTCAAAAAAACTATTAGTTTGTTACGTCTTTTTGCTATCTCTGCGAGCAGCCCTGCTTAGGTTGTACAGTCTGACAGCCGTTGGTAGGAAGGACCTACGAAACCTCTCGGTTGTGCACCTGGGATGATGTAGTCTGCTGCTAAATGAGCTCCTCAGTGCATCCAGTATGTCCTGCATAGGGTGGAACTCGGACTCCAGCAGAGATGACAGTTTAGCCACCGTCCTTCTCTCTCCTATCTCCTCCATCGGATCAAGGCGCTGCCCCAGGACAGAGCTAGCTTTCTTAATCAGTTTGTTCAGTCTCTTCCTATCGGCTGCAGTAATGCCACTGCCCCAGCAGACCACTCCAAAAGTGATGGCTGATGCCACCACCGTGTCATAGAATGACTTCAGCAGCGCCCCTTGTACACCAAAAGACCTGAGTCTCCTCAGCAGGAACAGCCTGCGCTGTCCCTTCTTGTAGAGTGCGTCAGTATTGTGTGACCAGTCTAGTTTATTGTTCAGATGAATACCCAGGTACTTATAGGATGTCACCATCTCGATGTCTGTTCCCTGTATATTTACTGGTGCTGTGAGGGGCTGCCCATGCCTGCGGCAGTCCACCACCAGCTCCTTAGTTTTCCTCGCGTTGATCTGGAGGCAGTTCCGATGGCACCAGTCCACAAAGTCCTGGATAAGCCCTCTGTACTCAGCTTCATCTCCGTTGGAGATGAGACCAACGATCGCAGAGTCATCAGAGAACTTCTGTAGATGGCAATGTGTTGTGTTGTGTGAGAAGTCCGCAGTATAAAGAGTGAACAGGAAGGGAGCCAGCACCGTTCCCTGGGGGGCCCCCGTGCTACTGATGATCGTGTCGGAAACACAGTCCCGGGTTCTCACAAACTGAGGCCGGTTCGTGAGGTAGTCCAGGATCCATGATGACAGGTGCTGGTCCACCCCTGCGCGCAGCAGCTTGTCCTTCAGGATCATCGGTTGGATGGTGTTGAAAGCACTGGAGAAGTCAAAGAACATGATCCTCACCATATTCCCGGGCTTCTCCAGGTGGGACAGAGAACGGTGAAGGAGGAAGATCACCGCATCCTCCACCCCAATGCCATGCTGGTAGGCGAACTGGAGTGGATCCATCGCTGGTTCCACCAGGGGGCGGAGATGAGCAAGGAGCAGTCTCTCCAGGGTCTTCATCAAGTGGGACGTCAAGGCCACCGGTCTGTAGCTGTTCAGGTCTTTGGGGTGGGAAGTTTTTGGTACAGGTACCACACAAGATGTTTTCCACAGCTGTGGTACCCTCCCCAGTTTCAGGCTCATGTTGAAGATATACGTCACAATCCCACACAGCTGGTCTGCACAGGACTTGAGGAGCTTTGCGCTGATGCCGTCCGGTCCCGACGCCTTCCTCACCTTGATCTTCCTCAGCTCCGTCCTCACCTGGGTCTTGGTCAGGGTCAGGATGGGGGGCTGTGTGTTGGGAGTGGGGGGGGTGTCGGTGGAGTGGGGAGTGGGCAGCAGGACTTGATTTCTTAGAGGCAGCAGTGGTTGTTGTGCAGACAGGGGGGAGGGCGGTTGGTCAAATCTATTGAAAAACAGATTCAGGTTGTTCGCCCACTCCCTGCCCCCCGTGGCCTGGGGGGAGGTATTCTGGAGCCCCGAGATGGTTTTGAGGTTTCTCCAGACCCCGCTGATGTCGCTCTGTTGCAGCTTGTCCTCCATCTTCTTCCTGAAGCTGTCCTTGCCTTCTCTGATCTTTCTCCTCAGCTCCCTCTGTACGGACTTCAGCATCTCCCTGTTCCCCGACCTGAAGATCCTCTTCTTCTCTCTCAGAAGTGTTTTTATCTCAGGGTTGATCCAGGGTTTGTTGTTTGAGTGACGCCGTATGGTCTTGGTGGGAACGGATTTGTCCACACAGAAGCTGAGGTAGCCCGTGAAGGTGTGAATGAGGCCATCGATGTCCTCACCATGTGGATCGCAGAGCGGCTTCCAGGCAGTGGCTTCAAAACAGTCCTTTAGAGTGTCCATTGTCTCCTCAGACCATAACTCCACAGTGTGCATGGCCGGAGGTTGTCTGTGCACTAGGGGTTTGTACACCGGTCGGAGATGAACCAAGTTGTGATCCGATCTCCCAAGTGGGGGGAGTTGTGATGAGGTGTACGCCTCCTTAGTGTTTGCGTAGAACAAATCCAGTGTTTTATTGTCTCTAGTGTGGCATGTAACATACTGGGTGAAAGTGGGCAGAATGGGAGACAGTGAAACGTGGTTGAAATCGCCTGAGATGAGGAGAAGAGCATCTGGGTGTTCTGTCTGCAGCCTGCTGGTTACTGAATGGATGACGTCACGCGCTGTCCCAGCGTTCGCCGTCGGATTTGCATAAACAACAATGCAGATCACGTGTGAGTGTTCTCTCGGGAGATATGTAGGCCTCATGCTAACAGCTAGCAACTCAATGTCTTTGCTGCAGTGTCGTTGTTTAACAGTGATATGTCCCGGTCTGCACCAGTTGTTGTTAACATACATCATCACTCCACCGCCCCTAGTTTTGCCACTCTCTGGTGTTCGGTCAGCTCGTATCATGTGAAAACCCTCCAGCTCAATGTTAGCATCTGCTGCTAGTTCAGTTAGCCACGTCTCAGTAAACAAAAGGAGAGAGCACTCCCGGTAAGTGCTATCATAACGGGAGATAGCCGCTAGCTCATCTAACTTTCCCAGTATCGACCGTACATTTCCCATGACAACAGATGGAAGGGAGGGTCTGTACCTTATATTTTTTGTCCTCCGCCTTACTCCAGCCCGGCAGCCGCGACGCTTTCGCCTCAATTCTCTCGGTATGTCGAGTTTTTCCAGTGGGACCGGGTGGCGGTTAAATGCTAGCAGCTCTTCCCTGTTGTATCGTATCCTGCTATAAACAGTGGCTCCATCCACCGGCTCAGGAGACATTTGGGACGATCTGTGTGTTCGTGATATAAGTGGGGTGAAAAAAAAAAGTGATCAAAAGAGAGAGGAAGGGGAAAAAAAAACTCGGAATCGAGCCGCTGTTGCAAAAGGCAGCCTACTGGTGTGGCGCCGAGAGGAGCAGGTAGAGGCAAGGTAGATGTATTTGCGGGATTTTGTAGTAGGCAGGTCGTTTATGTAGAGGTTGAACAGAGTTGGAGCTAGAACTGAGCCTTGTGGGAGTCCATTTTTCTGCATTCTCCATGCACTTGTGTTCTGACTGAGGTAGACTCTGAACCTTCGGTTGGTCAGCAGGGTTTTTATAATTGCTGTTGCCCAAGCAGGGATCGCCTTTTTAAGTTTCAGGAGGAGGCCTTTGTGCCAGACCGTATCATAGGCGGCTGTAAGATCGAGAAACACAGCCCCTGTCTTCAGTCTGCTCTCGAAGCCATTTTCAATGAAGGTGGTTAGGGCCAGTACTTGTTCTCCTGTACTGCGGTCCTTGCGGAAACCTGCTTGATCCACACTTAGAATATCCTCTATTTCTGGGGAAATGCGTTGCAGTATTAGGCGCTCCATGATTTTGTAAGGAACGCTGAGTAGGGAGATTGGGCGGTAGCTTGCTGGTAGTCTGTGGTCTTTGCCAGGTTTTGGAATGGCAATGACCTTTGCTGTCCGCCATTTCTTTGGGATCGAGTTTGTTTGTGTGATCCTTGTGTAGAATTGTGTCAACCAGGTTAGGGCTCGGGGGCCAAGATTTTTCATGAATTCTGGGAAGATGTTATCGTATCCTGCTGCCTTTCCACATTTCAGGCCCTGTAGGACTTTCTCCAGTTCAGCAGCCTTGAAGGGTTCAGGGTTCGTTTCCTCTACAGGCATTTTTTGGTGTTTTTTTAGCTCAGTTGTAACTGCTCTTCTGGTGTCTTTGTCTTGGGGTGCTTTGGCGATAGTCAGTAGGTGGGATGCAACTTGGTTGGGTGTGACGGATGCTCGGCTTTGGCTAGGGGGCTTCTGTGCAGCTCCTAGGCGACGGATGAGGCTCCAACATTTCCTGCTAGAGTGGGTAAAGCTCCGGTCAGCAACTGTCTCCTCCCATTTCTTTCGCCGGGCTGTATTTAGCGATTCAATGAGATGGTCTGCTATCTCTGAGTCCCCTGATGTTTGATAGGATTGTAGGAGAGCAGCACTTTCTCCGTCCAAACATGGGACATAGAGGGGTCGGTAGCCTCGTGGGATTGCAGTATGGGCAGCCTTGAAGATTGCGCTGCAGAAGCGGTTGTATGCTTCATCTACAGTGATGGTGTGGAGTGGGATGGTAACAACGCTCCGGTCCAGAGTTTCACTGAATTTCTTCCAGTTGGCTTTGCGGAAGTTCCAGCGCATCTTCCTTGGGCTGTATATGACTGAAAGTTGTAGGCCAATGTGTACAAGCAGGGGCCGGTGTTGGCTGTGTGGAAAATCATCAAGAATGAGGATCTGTGTAGGATATGGCTCCCCATTCAAAGAGCTGACCCAACACAGGTCAGGAGAATAGTCCTTCTTCCACCTAGCAGAGTGGAAGGTTCCTCTTTGTTTGGGGTCGTATATCAAAGCGAGGTCATTTCTGGATGCCCAGTCTGAAAGTGCCTCCCCATCACTGTCCACTGCTGGGTACCCCCAGTCAGGGTGATGGCTGTTAAAGTCCCCCACATAGATGGCAGGGTGGGGTAGGGTGGGTAAGACCTGCAGATCCCAGTTGGCATTAGGGGGCTTGTACACATTGACAATATGGAAGCCACCAATGATTATGGTGTCTGAGAAATGTGTTGTTATCAGGTGATTTGCTTCAACTATGTCAGAACGCACATAGGTGGCACGTCCATGTTTAGCATGTAGAACATAGCACAGGAGGTCAAAGCCTTTGATGGTGAAGCGGCCAGCTTCCTCTGTGCCAATATGAGTCTCTTGGAGGCAGATTACATCAATCGAATGTTGGAAGGCGAGGACTTCGATAAGGCTTCGCTTGGCTGCAGATAGGCTTTCAACGTTTAGTTGTAATATGCGAAGGGCAGATCCTACCACAAAGTGCTCTTGGGGCTGTTTGCTTTCGGCTTTAGGACTGTGACTAGGATTCTTCTTTGACTTGGCACAGAGGCGTCGTCTCTTCGAATTTAGTCTGCTGGTAGGATCATTAGCTTCCCCAGGCGAGCCCGGGTACTGGCGGAGGGCGCGACGAGAACGCTGATCCATTGCCCCCGCGGAGGCAGTAAAGCCAGCTTACAGCAAATACGGCAGAAGACTAAGGCCTAAGCGGCAGGTGGACTGATATGTAGTGATTTTATTATGACATGCATCTTTAGTTATGATTGTTCCATCTTAGACGTTTGGGGGGGGTCATGTGGGGCACATATGTTGGTTTCATATGCTCTACAGATAGATTACTGTATGTTTATTGTGTGCTTCACGTCTCAGGGGAACAAAGGGATTGAGCCTCCTAGAGGTAACAGGAGGGTGTGAGATTTGGCCTTTTGTTTCAAGGAGATGGCCTTGAGAGATTTCCTGACCACCGGAGACTAGGGGGTGGATGGTGTTAAGATCGGGGGAAGTTACATTGTGACTGGGATTAAGTACCATGTGACTGTATGTTTGATTAAACACCATGTGACTGTAGGTTTGATGTCCTGGGTATAAAAGGACAGATGTGAGAAGATTCATCCTCTTTTTCTGCTTTGGAATGTTGGAGTATCTGATTGTGAATAAAGCTAAACCTGAGGAAGAAACTCAGTCTCGTCCTTTCAACACATCTCCACAAGGGTACACTTACACACGATGCAGGATGACAGAAGGGTGGCTGGCGCTGGACGTAGGGGTTCCAGCCTTACCCACGCCAGAGAAGAGCGTGGATAATCATGTGCGAGGTCACAGCCCCGAATGATCGGAGCTGCTCCCTTTTATAATGGTTGACAGCGTCTCAGCTGATGAGGTAATTGGGCTCCAGCTATCCCGTAGAGCTTGACAGCTGGGAGCCCGCTGAGACGCTGTCACAATAAGAGCTGGGCCGGTAAGAACAGCCAGCGTGACAGTACCTCCCCCTCCATGCCGGGCTCAGAACGGCCAATAACAGCCAAGCCCCCACCCCCCACCTAGGGTGGGCGGATGGGGCGCAGGCCAGGAGGGAGAGAATCAGAAAAAAGGAAAAACATCAGCAAACAACAATGACACAATACAGAGTATGAGGGGAAAAAAACACACAATACTCCATAGACAACAACATGCGGACGGAAAAAAAACCACTACTCAGGCAGAGGATAACGTGGCAATAGCAGAGACTGAGGCACAGGAAAAAACCACAATACTCCATAGACAACAATATACGGACGGACAGAAAAAAACACTACTAAGCAGAGGATAAACGTGACAATAACAGAGACTGAGGTACAGGAACAAAACGACAATACTCCATATACAACAATATGCGGACGGACAGAAAAAAAAAAGTGCTACCAGGCAAAGGATAAACGTGGCAATAACAGAGACTGAGGCACAGGAATAAACCACAATACTCCAAAGACAACAATAGGCGGACGACAGGAAAAAAAAAAAAAACACTAATTAGGTAGAAGACAAACAGGAGGGGAAGAGAGAGAGAAAAAAAAAACACGCTAAACGCAAAGCAATTACAAGGGATAACATGGCTGCACCCACCCAAAAACACAAAGAGTAAGCACAGCAGAGAAAATTCAGTTCAGGGGGTCTCCCCGCACCCAGCGTCCAAACCGCCAACAAGGGTGAAGGGAAAAGTTCAGGCGGCCTACCTGAATCTCAGGCCAGAAAACACAGTTTCTCGGGCGGCCGGACCAGATCGCCGAACAGGAAGTCCAATGGGTCGGGCGGCCGTACCAAAGAGCCAAATGGGCACGGCAGACCCTCTGGCGGCCGACCCGCATCGCTCAGCCACCAGGCCTGTAGGGGAGAGAGGGGCAAGGGCTTCCCTGTGGAGGAAGATAATGAGGGCGAGCCGGGCCTAAAGTGAGAGGCCCATATGGGCCCTGGTGGAGGAAGCTTGGGGGAAAAATGAGGGTGAATCAGATGACGATGACGAAGAAGAGGAAGAAGATGATGATGAGCCGGTCCAATGTCCGATGGCAGGGGGTCTGCAGCTCCCTCACTGGACCTGGATATCATTGGTGCTGCACCCACGTTGGACCCCGATTGGGTCTCTGAAGCACCCGCGTCGCACTCCAATAGAATCGCGGCTGCTCCCGCGACGGACCCTGATTGGGTCTCGGTAGAACCCTCGTCGGACCCCGATTGGGTCTCGGTAGAACCCTCGTCGGACCTCGATTGGGTCGGCGCTGCACCAGAGCCGACCTCCAATCCCGAACCAGGAACTTCTGGCACTGCGGGCAATAACAGCTCCTCGCCGGCGACCCTGGAAGAAGGCTCAGGAGAGAGAGAAGAACCGGGATCAGGATCACCGGCAGTGCCAGAACCCGGCAAGACAAGTTCGGACGCAGCGGACGGCTGCACCCGGCTCATCTCCCCTAGAGACAGGCTAAAATGCTCTAAAATGAGAAGGAGAAAGACAAAGTAGAGCACTTGCCTGATCTCGGGTTCTGACGCCGTCCAGGACTGCAAAGATCCAGGTTCAAGTGCCAGGAGGTCGTCTTCAGGCTCCCACTCAGCTGCGTCGGGCTCCGCAGCTGGCATGATGATACATGCAGCTTGAAAGTCCTCCGGCACCGGTGCCCCCGCCGATGGCCCACACGGCGTGGTGGCAGGAGAACCCCGTCACGCTGGACCAGACCGCTCCTCCATGAAGACCCAGGGACGCTTCGTCGTCGGGGCAGGTTCCACGCAGCAGTCCGCTCTCCTCCTCCGCCCACGGCGTAGCTGCGGAACCGGAACCAAGCTCTCCAGAACCGCAGGGCCCCTCCTAATCCCACGACGTCGGCCTGGCGTCGAGGACCGCTCAGCGGAGGGAGACACAGAGGATGCGGGATTAATCATTACAGCCACAGCAGGTGGTGGGAGTTCGGGGAGCTGCAAACCCCGAACTCCACCTCCAGGAGTCTGACAGAGCAAATCACAATAAGTGGATGAATTAACTGGGACTTGCCTGTCTCCTGGAGGCTGGATGGTGACCGCTGTGGCGGACGTTGCTCCTCCCTTCTCCCGCCGGATGGTAATGGAGGACCCCCTGGGAAGACGTCGGGGAGTCGCTCGCGATGGTTCCGGGACGGAGCTCGCCAAGAGAGGACTCTGGATGCACACAGCTGCCGGGAAATGCGTCAAGGAGGAGGGGGCGACAGCCGAGATGAGCCGAACCCGGAACGCTGACGTAACAGCGGGGGAGGATGGCTCGGGAGACGAGTCTGCGGAATTTCCCCTCTGATGAGGCGCGGGAGTGACAGCTGCGTGGGGAGTTGAGACCTTGCGGCGACCCGGAACTGGATCCGGACGGGATTCATACTGAGGTCGGCGACCCGTGTGACGATGGCTACTTGCAGAGGGTGAGGCGAAGGTAAGGTTTGGGAATCGCTGCTCCTGTGCCGAGACCAAGGCGAGGAGGTCGGCAAACTCCGGGAAGTCCCTCAGCCTAGGATTCCTCTCCATGAGTCTGACAGCCGCCGTCATATGATCAAAAGCCAAAGCAGGACTTGTTGCTGAATGAACCACCGCCACGTGATCCCAGATGGAAGCAGCTGCACGCTGGAGCTTCTCCAGGGGATTCCTGAATGACGAAGCTCTCTGGTAGGAATCACACCTGGGTGGAGCGAAGTCGTGGACCGGAGTGGAGGCAGGAATGGGATCCGGGCGTGAGGAGCGGGGATGCCTCCTCTTCGTCTTCCTGCCGGGATTTCCCTCCAGCCCACGGAGAGTCTTGCGCTGCGCGGCGAGTTCAGCCCTCCTCACGCTGACTTCGGGGTGGTCGGCGTAGCGAGGAAGATTATTAAGAAGGACCTCAGCGTAGTCTAGGTGCCAGCGAATCAGGTTCGGGTCATCGTCGAGGCTAGCGGCGTTGCCCAAGCGCCGAGCGCGGTTCCTGGGAGTCGGCATGCTCCCAGTGTTGACACTCAGACCGGGAAGAACAAAGTCCAAAACAGCAAACTCACAGCCGCCGGCAACTCACTTGGCTGTGACCTACTGTTACGTATGGCTCTCGTGAGCCATACAATGAGAGCCGAGGGCAGACCAGTGAGTTTGCGCATTTTATTGTGAGAAGGGGGAAGGAACAAAGGAACAGGGCCTCGTGGGGCCAAAACACAAACGATGACAAGGGTACACTTACACACGATGCAGGATGATAGAAAGGTGGCTGGCGCCGGACGTAGGGGTTCCAGCCTTACCCACGCCAGAGAAGAGCGCGGATAATCATGTGCAAGGTCACAGCCCCGAATGATCGGAGCTGCTCCCTTTTATAATGGTTGACAGCGTCTCAGCTGATGAGGTAATTGGGCTCCAGCTGTCCCGTAGAGCTTGACAGCTGGGAGCCCGCTGAGACGCTGTCACAATAAGAGCTGGGCCGGTAAGAACGGCCAGCGTGACACACTGCACCCTAAGCTCACCCACTCTTTCACACAAAGAGGAAGGGTTTGTCCCTCATTGTATCTGTATTCTTTCATCTATGTGTTAGGAACAGCTGCGAGCTGACCCATTCTATTTGATTTCAGCAAATGTCATGTAGTGTGTGCGTGAATGTGTGACCTCAAAGGTGTAGCATGCAAAGCAAGCAGTAAAGAGTGTGAAAGGCAATAAAGGAAACAAGCAATAAAAGAAGTGTGATAACATTTGCACAGAAACAGACATCCTAAGAAAGACAGATGCAGTTAAAGATTTTAACCGACAAGAAGATGTGGCCATTCCAACCTTAGCACCTCTCAAACTATTTCAGACTAAATCAGGTTCAAAGTTTCCAAGGATTGTCACTTTCCAAGGGCGCCAGGTGGGGGTGGTAACAAAAGCTGGTCATTCGTATGACTTAGCATGAACCCAACCCTCTTACAGTGCTTATCAAAACGAGCTCTGGACACCCTCCTTAAGCTGATTAAGAAGTCATGTGCTTCTACCTGAACGTGCTGCCGATTGGCTGAAATGAACAACAAAGATGTGTGAATAGCCAAACAAACCAGATCTGTAAATCAGTTGTGGTATCCACACCCCCGAAACTTGGAGGTGGTCTCGCTGATATTTCCCTCTGAAGCTACTACTTCAAATACAAAGTTTATGGTTTTAAAATCTCCCACACTGTTATTTGAAGCATGGAGTAGCTTCTTCAAGATTTCAATTAGCATATTTTGAAAAGAAAATCGAAAATCATAAATTAAAAAAAAGTATTTCTGTGTTTTTAAGGAATCACGTCAGGCTGACTTGCTGCTGGTTTACTTGTGGCGGGTCACTTATGTACAACTCCCAGTTGTTACCTGACTTGTTTTAATATTACTTTGTGTATGCAGAATCCCTCGGTTATTGCTGTTACCATTACTGTTATTGATATTAGCCTAGTTAGCTTCTAGTTGCTAGTGTGTTATTTATTCCTGTAGGTCTGTAGTGGACTTTTGCCAGTTGGTGCATCATGACATGCACTACACAAAGAACAGAGATAAAGAAACCTATCATCTGGTCAGTCACTGCAACAGATACTGGAATCAGTTTGTCTTGGCCTGTCCTTGGCACTGACAATACCTCTATCTGCCAAAAATGTGCCACTAGTCCAGCAAAAGCTAGCGGTAGTCAAATACTTTGCAAGCAGTTTCATGAAATGGTCAGTCAGAAAGCAACTCATACCGGCTCGGACATCGCCTGGGTTAACAGGAGTTCCTGGCAGCGGAAGGTGAAAGACAGAACTGTGTGGAGGAATCTGATCAGACCTAAATGAAACAGTCATTGTTTCCCCGGACACACTGCTATGATGATGAATAAACTTTGACTTACTCCTAATAACATTGCATGGACTCAAATGAATGTGAATGAGCTTGTGCAAAGACTTTGTATAATACACGTCCATTGCACAGGTCCATTACAGCTGATGCAGTTTATTTATTTATTTAGCGAATGCAAAGTCCTCAAGCCAAGCAGTTGCCTCCTGGTTTGCTGTATGGAGGGTGTGTAGTCCTCCTTCCAGTCTTTGGAGCGGGCAAGCCTCTAGGGGCAATGGATCAGCATTCACGTCGCGCCCTCCGCCAGTACCCGGGCTTGCCCAGGGAAGCTAATGATACTACCAGTAGACTAAATTCGAAGAGACGACGCCTCAGTGCCAAGTCAAAGAAGAATCCTAGTCACAGTCCCAAAGCCGAAAGCTGATGCAGTGGTATGCTACGTTAACTGGGTGAACTATTAAACAGCCCATGGTTACAAAAATGATCAAAAGGTGAAACATGAACTTTATAAGGAAAAAATGATCTCCCCGGACACTATTTCCAATATGTACAATGATAAGTGAAAGTAATAAAATTGATTTATTGACGAGAAAGCACCAGGGAATGGGCAAATATAGTGGAACAGGAAATGGAGTTGATCAGAGAACGGAATGCGGAAGTACGTCACTCAACATTGTGCAAGAGATCCATATAGAAAGTTAGGGATGTATAAAATACTTTAATGCTTAATATACTAAAAAAAAAAATTCCAAAAACTGGAAACATTGTGCTATTTTATTATTATTATTGTTTTGAAAATTGGGCAAAAATCAATTTATTGAACTGAACATATTTATACAAACAAAGCACATACATGCATGTGAGATGGCGTGTAAGCTGGATTCATGCTGCACCTCTGCTGTCCACGTACGTGTAACCGGAAACCTGGTGTGATGAAACTTACGTCATCATCTTCACTCCGCTAGTGTCCGCAGTGCTCAGCTGCGGACGCCCAAGTGCATCCCAAATTTTGTGACCACGCCGCATGCCCAAGACCTGAACGTGTTGAAAAGCGCATGCGCATGACTGAATGTCCCATTCACGAGGTGACGATATCGGCACAGCATACCACGACAAAGTAGACAAAGAAGACAACGAGGAATTGGAAGACGAGAATAAACATACATGAATCATACATACATACCTCACCAGCAGCAGCAGCAGCATCCTCGTGGAAAAGGAGTGAAAATCAGGAAGTCAAGCAGCAGAAAGGAAGCAGGGTTTCTTCGCTGGTGAAAATCCTGGCGCATCAGCACATTGGCGCTACCTATCGGGCGGGAGTGAAACTACAAATGATGGGTTGTGCGCATGCGTCAACCGCTTGGCCTGGGTAGATGGAAAAAGTGAGTATGAACAGCGCTGCATGCGTGCCGGGCTCATCCAACGCGCACATGGACCAAAGTGGACTAGAGGGGAAATGTAGCATGAATAAGGCTTAATCTGTATGCGCTGTCAGAGGAGCAACAATTAATAATCTCTACTTTCTGGTGGTTTAGTTTTACAAACATTATGTATCATTACGTTAGCAACAGGAGGATGTGACCCATCAATGGACTCACTTTTCTGTTATTTTGTCTCTTTGTGTGCCTCTAAATCCGCAATGGCATTTTTAATCAAAGACAACAATGATTCTTGACTGCACACTGTCACTAGGACTTGGATCCTTGATGCAGCATGATGGTGCATGGAATTTTCATTTCATGGCTATAAGATATTAGAGATATAAAAAGTATGAGTCCTGGAGTCAAAATATGCCATTTTACACATAATAAGAGATTATCAGATTTTCAGTACTCTAATATATTATTTTATATCAGTTTGTTACAAAACATTCAGGCCTCATTCACACTACATGAGTTAAAGATGTCATTGATAGCGCTTTTTCTACATTTTAACAGCTCACACATGTCATGAATCTAGATTTGGCTGTTCCAAACCCAGTTCTGACTTATTGTTATGTTTTGCCCTATTTTCCACCTGGCGCTTCAGGGAGCTATTGGGCCTCCACTCCCTGACAACTTGGGCACACCCCCTCCTCCTGTCAAGTGCCATCAGCTGTATCGTCACGGGTGTTCTCACACACACACACACACACACACACACACACACACACACACACACACACACACACGCACACACTCCATTCATTCTCATTCACACACGCAAACACTCACTCATGCACACCTGAGGTTCATTTGTCCAGCCCACGCTTTCCCATACCGGCGATCTCTTTCCTCGTTAAGTTTATTATTATTTAAGTGAGGAGTTTGTAGGAAGAGATCGCCGCAGCATTCGTCCTCATTCGTGGCAGCTAGCTCTCCACGGATGTTGGAC
This sequence comes from Pholidichthys leucotaenia, assembly GCA_020510985.1. Taxonomy (NCBI): domain Eukaryota; kingdom Metazoa; phylum Chordata; class Actinopteri; order Cichliformes; family Pholidichthyidae; genus Pholidichthys; species Pholidichthys leucotaenia. The sequence goes on along the minus strand of CM035845.1, from coordinate 60,574,691 downwards.
TACTTCCTTCACACATTTCAGCCTGACATTTACAAACGTTCTTTCTTTCATTCTTGGGTGTTAGCAGCTGACCAAGCTTGTTTCCTCTCATCCGCCAGACTACACGGAAAGCCCCGGATCGCTCTAGTTTGGTAAGTCTATTGCCTTTCTCTCCGTGCTGACAACTACTCTGCGGCACTAGGCTTTCCCGTCGCCGGGCTTTAGAGCATAAGGGTGGCGCCCTGTATGTCTGGTGGCCATTTTGTTTGTCATTGCAATTCTCTGTATTTGTGGACATTACTGGACTTGTTATTTTCATTGGGTTTATTAATAAAAGTGCACAATCTACTCACGCTTTTGGGTTTCTCATTTCCTCCGTTGTGCGCTGCGTAATGGCGCACGGGGATTTATGACACACACGTGTCTTAATGAAATGCTTGTGATATATTTTATTCAAAGTTTCTTTAATTACTGCAACAAATTTGCTTTTTTATTTTCTTCTTTATTGAGAGCTCCTTTAACTGCATATTTTGGATCACAGCAACAGCTTCGAAATGCACATTTCCCACACCTGGAATCAGTTTCAGACATTTTACATGCTTGACTGATGATTGATTAATGAGGTAATAGCCCATGCAGCCCATGGAGTGTCATGACCCGAGCGCTAATATTGTCCGCACTCGGGCCACGCACCATTCCTGTCAGGCTTTGACAGCGGTGTTGTTATTCTGGCTCCCCGAGCTCTGATTGGACGATGCTCGGGGAAGTGTCCTGCTGTCAAGGCCTGAACAGCTGTGCTGCATTTGCGGTCGTTAGCGGCCGGCTTTAAAAGCCGGCGCCAGCGGCTGCATCTTGCGGCAGTCTCGTCAAACGTTTGCCTAACGATCGTCAACGATTCCTTCTCGTCTTATTCGTAAGTGTGTTAATCGCCTGTGATTATTGTTTGTTCTCTGTAGCCCTTTTCCTTAACAGACGCTGAGCGAGCGTTCCTCGTCTCAGCTGTCGATGTTCGTTCTGTATGTCAAGAAGTAGTCTTGTTGTTTAGCCCACGTGGCTGGTTATCTGTCCTTCCCTTTCCCTAACTGTAATAAACACCTGTGCAACTTCACTGGACTGTGGCATCTTATGCTGGCTCGTGAGGGCCAGCCGTGACAGTAGACTGCCGCCAAAAGGAGACGCCGTTCTCGGTGAAGTTGCATTCAGGAGAACTTTGCTCTTTCCCTGTCTGGGTACGGTGTGCTGTGGACCCAATGCCGTCACAGAGGGGCCGCATCAGAGCCACGAGTTGGCATATGTCCTGGAGTACGTGGACGAGACACTCATCTCCGCTTCCCTCCTGGACTATGACCACGACGTACACTGGTACCTGGACTGCGCTGAGGATGTGCTCAACCATCTTTCCCCCCGCTACGCCGACCACTCAGAAGTCGACGCGAGGAGGCTTGACATCGCCGGCCAACGCGAGATACTCTGGATGTACGAGGAAGAATACGACCTGAAGTGGAGGAGACGGCATACCCGCTTCCTGCTTTGGGATCCCAATCCTCTCCTCGATCCAGGTCAGGAGTTCGCACCACCCGAGGCCTGTCGAAGACGTCGGCGCCGCGGCCAGAGACAACCTCAGCAAGAATCCCGTTCGGATCCTGCTCCGGGTCGCTGGAATGACCCCATCAACCAGACAGCTGTCTCTTCAGCATCTCGCCAGGAGGGAACCCTCGCAGCCTCTCTCCCCGGGCCATCTTCCCCCACTGTGCTGTCAGCGCGCCATACCCAGCCTGTCTCGGCTGCCGCCCCCTCCTCTCCAACGCCTTCTCCAGCTGCTGGGTGTATGAGAAGTTCTGCTCCAGCAAGCCCCGTGCCGAGTCCATCACATGCGGCTCCCCCTCGTCCTTCCAGGGAGCCCTCTGCCACCACCCGGCGGGAAAAAGAAGGCGCAACGTTTCCTACAGCAGGCACCATCCTCCCTCCGGGAGACAGGCGAGTACAAGTTCACTCTTTCTCTCCTAATAGTGATTTGTCTTGTCTGACTCCTGGGGGTGAGGTTCGGGGTTCGCAGCCCCCCGAGCCTCCACTACCTGCTGAGGAGATAACTAAACCCGCTGCCTCTGTGTCTCCCTCTGCGGAGCGTCCCTCGACGTCAGTCAAATGTCATCGGATGAGGAGGGGGCCTGCGGCCCTGGAGCACAAAATTCCAGTCCTGCAGCCACGTCAAGGACGGAGGAGGAGAGCAGACTGCTGTATGGAGCCTGCGCCGACGACGAAGCGTCCCCGGGTCCCCACGGATGAACAGTCCAACCCAGCGGGCCAGGGGCCCCCTGCCACCATGCCATACGGGTTGCCAGTGTGGACGACGGCGCTGGAAGGCCCTCAGGCTGCAGAAGCCATCATGCCAGCTGCGGAGCCCGACGCAGCTGAATGGGAGCCAGAAGACGACCTCCTCCCGTCTGAGCCCGGATCGTCGAAGTCCTGGACGGCGTCCGAACTTGAGATCAGGCAAGTGCTCAGTGTTGTCTTTGCCTTTTCTATTATTGAGCATTTTTGCCTGTCTCTTGTGGGGGGCGAGCCGGGTGCAGCCGTCCACTGCATCCGAGCTTGTCTCGCCGGGTTCTGGCGCTGCCGGTGATCCTGATCCCGGTTCTTCTTTTTCTTCTGAGCCCTCTCCCAAGGTCGCCAGTGCAGAGCAGACGCCAATCGCTGTACTGGAGGTTCCGGGTTCGGAGTTGAAGGTCGGTACTGGTGCGGCCATGACCCAATCGGGGTCCGACGCGGGTGCAGCCGTGACCCAATCGGGGTCCATCGCGGGTGCAGCGTCGGCCCAGTCTGAGTTCTTCACTGGAGGGGTTCTGGCCCAATCCGGGTCCACTGTGGGTGCAGCATCGGCCCAGTCAGAATTCTTTTCCGGATTGGTTCCGGCCCAATTAGCGCCCGTTTGTGTGGGATCCGGAGATGGAGCTGCAGACCCGCTGCTGAAGAACGCCGAACTGATTCCTTATCCTCGTCCCATTCCTTCTTCCCCCGCACCAGGAACCGCGGGGATTAACCATAGTTGGCCCGGCTCTCCCTTGCTTCCCCTCTCCATTGGGAGACCGCCATCGAGCTCTCTCCAGTGGTCCTGTTGGCAGGTTGATGCGGGTCGACCGCCTGGAAGCCTGTTTTTCCCCTTTGGCGTCCTGGGCCGGCCCCCTGATAAGCAGAACTGTAGATTTGGCACCCTGGTCCGGCCGCCGGAGGCACGGTCATCCCCGGCCCTGGATTCAGGCTGAAATACTCCACAAACAGGATCTAATGGTGTACTCTGGTGTGTGACTTGGCCGCTTGTTTTTTTTTTTTCCCCATTCAGTCTGTTTAATATACCGATCTTTTATTTTTGACCTTCAGGCTTAAGAAGAAGAAAGAAAGCTGAGTTAAATCTAATTTTGTTAACACTTTTCCTCAATATTAAGATCTATTATGGCTATACTGAACGTCATTTATGTTACCCCTATTCTGTGTTTAATGGATAGATGTACCCTTGTCATGGGAATTCGCGCATGTTTTTGAGCTACTGTTTGTTTGGTATTTAGGTTTGGTACTTTAGGTCCCCATTTGGAGCCAGTATGGTAAAATGTTGTCTGACTACTGCATTTCTGATCAAAGAATTCTCAGAACAGACCGCCCTTTCCTTTTCTTCATTAGATATAATGCCACCATGATTATTCTTCTTGCTGGCCGTTCTGCTTGCCTCTGAGCACTCTGTAGGGTTGCAATATTGCCGTGAAAGCTTCAAGGCAACGTGTTATTGCTGATCCATGGAGCAAAGTACCATTGCATTCCTTTAGTTGCAAAACACAGGCTGAAATATCTACAGTAGATCCTTATTCTGCCAAATAGGGCCTAGTTGGTCTGATTCAAATGCCAAGAAGATGAACTGGTTCAGCTTCTGTATTCAGGAGTTTGGCCATGTTTTTTCTAATCAGTCTTTTTTTTGTAACTTAGATTTTTATTCATTTTTCAACATATATATTGCATTCAGATCACAGTCTACATTTAAAAACAAAGGGGCTAGAGTAAGAAAGAAAAAAAAAAGAAAAAAAAGGGAGGGGGACAAATGTTGGAGCATCAAGTTTTTAGTTTCCATCTCTTAATTCTTCTGGTTTTTCCAGCGTCTTTGGTTATTCTTTCAATTTCTGTCTCGTTGTTGCACTTTGTAGTGTGTCCATTTCCGCCATTTTTTTTCCCATAGTCCTTCTTGCATTCTTTGTCGATATGTTAGTTTTTCCATCATACGTATGTCCTCAACAATGTCAGTCCATTGCTCTTGGTCAGGAAGAACTTCTGATCGCCATTTTTTTGTGATTGTTTTTTTACATGCAATCAACAAGATTTTAACTAGATATCTGTCCTCAGCCTGTATTACATTGTCTCTTTTAAGATCACATAAGTACATCAGGTTACAGTTCATTGGTACATTATATCCTAATATCCTCTGTATTGTCACATGTATAGATTTCCAGAATGATGAGATTTTGCAGCATTTCCAAAACATATGTGAGTGGTCTGCATTTTGAGCCCCGCATCCCCTCCAGCATAAAGATTGGGTATTTGTATATTTTCCTTGAATCTGCGGTGTAATGAAAAAGCGAATCAGGTTTTTCCATCCAAATTCCCTCCATGTCCTTGAATTTGTTGATGTGTGTTGTGTTTTCCATATTTCCTGCCAGCTTTCTTCTGTTATGTTTAAGTTTAGCTCTTTCTCCCATTTCTCCTTTATATAGTTACTTGAATGTTTGTTTGCCATAAGTTTCTGATATAGCTTTGAGATAATTCTTATTTTATTTCCTGTATATGAGCTTAAAATGAATTGTATAATCTTGCTCACATCTGTTTGGAGGTTATGCCTAATCTTCTTCATATAATAGTCTCTCATCTGCAGATATCTGAAGAATTCCGATCTTTCTAGTTTAAATTTTCTTCTGATGTTTACAAAGCTCCCGAGATCTTTTTTTCCGATATTGCCCCATGCTGTGATTCCCTTGTTCACCAGATTTTTGTATCCCCTATCTTGCTTTGCCGGTTCAAACTGACTGTCAAACGCTACCCATTTCAATAGTTTTATGTCTTCCTTTATATTATACTTTTGTACTATTTTATACCACAGTTCCAAAGTAAATTTAGTGATTGGGTCTATTTGTTTGATTTGCTTATATGCATCTTTATCTCCTATTATGCTTTGTACTGGGAGTCCCTCAATTTCCTTTTCCATTTCTTTCCATTTTGCCTCATATCCTTCGTCGCACCAACATATGATATATCTTATTTGTGCTGAGTAGTAATATTCCTTTAGACTCGGTAGGCCCATGCCTCCTTTCTCTTTTGGTAACTGGAGAGTTTTATATTTCACTCTTGGCTTTTTACCTCCCCAAACAAATCTCGATATCATCCTGTCCCACTTTGAGAACTGGGCACCTGGAATCTCTGTTGGTAGAGCCTGGAAGAGGTAAAGTAATCTAGGTTGTATGCTGATTTTGACTGTCTCAATTTTTGAATTTAGATCCATATTTAAGATTGACCATCTATCAATGTCTTTTTTTATTTCTTGTTCCAACCTATCATAGTTTGCTTTATAGATTTTGTTTAGATCTTTAGGTATGTTCACTCCAAGGTATTTTATTTCTTTTTGTTTCCAGTTTAGTTTGATCTTATCAGTTATCTGGTTTAGAGGGTTATAGTGGAATGTCAGTATTTGTGTTTTTGTTATGTTTATCTTGTATCCTGATAATTTTCCAAAATTTTCTATCAAGTTCATCATTTCCATTATTGATTCATCTGGTTGTTCAAGGTAAACTATAATATCGTCTGCAAATAGCCCAATCTTGTGTTCCGCTCCCTTTATTGTTACACCTTTTAATTTCTTATTTTGTCGTATCGCTTGAGCCAGTGGCTCTATGAACAGAGCAAACAAGGTGGGCGATAAGCAGCATCCCTGCCTAGTTGATCTTTGTATATTTACTTTGTCTGTTAAGCTACCGTTTATCTTGATTCTTGCCACAGGTTCTTGATACAGCGTCCTTATGCATTGTACTGATTTTTCGTTAAATCCAAAGCGTTCCAGCACATTATATAGGAATTTCCAGTTAACCCTGTCAAATGCTTTTTCTGCGTCTAAACTCATTATTACTGCGCTTTTCTTTTCTTTATGTATTTGATTAATTATATGTATTGTTCTCCTGATATTGTCATGTGTTTGGCGTCCCTCTATGAAACCAGTTTGATCATCTTCTATCAATTCCATCAAGAATGTCTTTATTCGTTTACATATAATTGTTGTATATATTTTATAATCCACATTTAATAAAGAGATTGGTCTATAGTTTCCGCATTGTTCTCTATCTTTCCCTGGCTTTAAAATAACTGAAATAATGGCTTCATTCCATGATGGAGGTATTTTATTGTTGTTCAACGTCCAATTAAAGGGAGCTGTGGCGTGAGTTCTTCTATAAACAGTTTATAAAACTCAGAGGGGTATCCATCACTACCTGGTGATTTACCGTTTTTAAGTGACTTAATCACATCTCTAATCTCTTGTGTTGTTATTTCTGCTGTTAGCTTCATTTTGTTGATTTCCTATTGATGGCAAGTCCAATGTGCATAGAAATTTTTTAATATCTTTAGTATTTGTTTCTTCAGGTTGCGAGTATAGTTCTTGATAGAAATTATGGAATATTTCTTCGATGTTTTCTGGGTTAACTGTGGTTTTATTTGTGATGGGGTCTTTAATCTTATATACATTATTCATTGTTTGTTGTTTTCTTAACCGTTTTGCCAGCAGTTTTGTGGCTTTTGGTCCCGTTTCATAATATTTTTGCTTTAGATATCTATTTTTCCTTTCAATTTCATCTATTTGTGTTTCTTTTATCTTTATTTTTTCTTCTTTAATTTCTTGATATATTTTTGGGTCATTTGTGCTTTGATGTTTACATTCTAATTCCCTCAGTCTCTCACATCTTTGTTCATATGTTTCCAGTTTAGATTTATTTGCTTTTCCTGTTTCAACAATTAATTTACCTCTTAACACGGCTTTTAGTGCATCCCATAGTATTGTTGGGTCCACTTCTTCATTGTCATTCACTTGGATATACTTGTTTATGTTTACTTTTATTCTTTCTTTCATTTTCTCATCATTTAACAGTCCTACATTAAGTTTCCATGTTGTTTGTCGTTTTCTATTGTTTAAATACAGTATATTTCCATGTATATAGGATTATGATCTGATATTTCTGCCCCTCCAATCTGACAATTTCTCACCCCGTGTCTGTCACCTTCATTCATAAGGAAGTAATCTATTCTAGAGTGTACTTTATGGACTGCTGAATAATGTGTATAGTCTTTTTCGAGTGGGTGTAGGTCCCTCCATATGTCTACCATACCCATTTCTGCCAGTGAGGTTCTTATGAACTTTGTTACATGTTTTTTTGTCTTCTTAACACTTGTTGTGTCAACTTCATGATCCATGACAGCATTTAAGTCTCCTCCACAAATTAGGACTCCTTCACTGTGTGTTGCTATGAGATCAAACAGATGTTGAAAAAAACCCTTGTCACTTTCTGGTGGGGCATAGATGTTCACTAATGTGATCTGCATACCATCTATTCTTCCCTTTATTATTACATATCTGCCTTCTTTATCCTGGATTTCTTGTTCACATTCAAATTGTATTTTATTTGAAATTAGTATCATAACCCCCCTTTTAGTTCCTCCCTTAAATGAACTGTAGTAGGAGTTCTTATAGCCAAATCTCTTTAGTTTCACATGTTCTGTCTTGCTCAAATGTGTCTCTTGCATAAATATAATTTCGGCTTTTTCCTACCCATATTCATGTTTTTCCATTTTTTTAACTTGTGCTCCTAGCCCCTTTAACAACAAAAATAACACATATTTATATAAAAACACATTAAAAAATCTCGACCTCCGTACTTTGGGCCTTTCTTCTGCGCAATGGTCCCTGTTGGTGGGTGGAGGGAATGTCCTCACCGAGTGTAGGGCCCTCCCTAGACCTGTATTTACTATCCAAGTAATAGTCATTAGTCTAGAAATGTCCAACAAAAATCACTTAAACCTCTCCTAGCCGTTTGTTTCTCTTTTACCTTGTCTTCTTGGCCTTCATTTCTTCTGTGCCTTTCTTAATCTTTGTTATAATCTAGGCTTTCAGTTGAAAGCCTTGCAGTTTTTCCTGGGTCCGCTGCTCCACGTCTCCTCCCTTCTTCTGCCGCTCACTTGCCTCCACTCCGGCTCTCGTGATGTGTTCAGTGCCGCCGGTGCTCCAGCCGCTTCCTCCGGCACGCTCACCACAAAGCCCCGCTCCATCATGTCCCGTGCTGCCTCTCTGGCTGTGTTGTATGTCTTCACGCCGTCCTCCCAATGAATCCTCATCTTTGTTAGCGGCGTTTGGAATCTAATTTTTTTTCTCTTTCAGCGTTTTTTTAATGTTGGCATATTTCTTTCACTGCTGCACAATTTCTGTCGGGTAGTCATGATCAAAGAATATCTGCTTGTCGCCGATTCGTATCTTTTTTTTCCACGCTTGTGTCAGGATTCTTTCCTTTACATCATATTTCAGAAAGTTTACCACAACTGACCTGGGTGGAGAGTTTGGTTTCGGGTTCTGTGCCGAGGCTCTGTGCGCTCGTTGAATCTGCAGGTCCGCTTCACCGGGCAGCTCAAGCTCTTTTTTTTAAGAACTGATCCATGAATTTCGTCATCGAGTTGCCTTCAATGCCCTCCGGGATCCCGAAGATGCGCATATTGCTCCGTCTGGACCTGCTCTCCAGGTCGGTTATTTTCTCCTGCATCCTCTGCGTTTGCGCCGTCAGGGTCTGCAGCTGTTCGTTTGCCTCGCTCTTCCAGTCTTCCAGCTCCGATATTCGGGCCTGTGCTTCTGTCATACACGCCCGTTGAGAGCGCAGCTCCTCCATGTTTTCTGCTAGCTTGCGCTCCATTTCTCTTCGGAGGCCCATAATTTCCTCCTTAATCTCTTTTTTCAGCTCCTCCTTAAGAGCCGCTAAATCCTGTTGTAGTTGCCGCTGGAAGTCTTTCAACTCTTTACCCAAACTGGTTCATGGTATCGAGCCTGGCGTCCTCCATTTTCTCTGCTGCAGTCACCTCGTTTTTTTGGGCCTCGTGTTCAGCGATTTCTCCTGCGTTGTTGAAGAGGAATTCTTTAATTTTACCCTGCTTTTGTCCTTGTGCCCGGCTCCTTCGTGTTTTCATCCCTTGGTTTATTGATCCTCTTATGTCGAGTTGGCCATTTACCGATGATTTTTAATCCGGCTAGGGAGAGCTCTCTGTTTAAGCGTTATGTCTCTCCGCCATCATCCCGGAAGTCCTTTTCTAATCAGTCTTAAGATTAGAATTTGAAGTGCAGCCTTTGAAGTCTCAGCTGCTAAATTTCTTGTAGAACCTTCGCACTCTGACTGTCTAAAGGTGATTGTCACTTCAGACAACTGCTTATTTGAATGGTTAAGTCCTAACTGGGATCTCTAAACTCTCCTGAACTATTTTTGATATTTCTTCCATGTGTGTAAGCTCAAAACAGTCATCTGCATATTAACCCTCAAGCGACCAAGCTATTTTACGGACTGAAATGACCAAGTGGGGTCATTTATGACCCCATTGTGCTCTGTACAGGGATCCTTATTATAAATGGCTGGTTGGAGGTTTATCATACCAAAACTACTCCCTGTATTTAAGACAGGTATTTTATAATGATCTAATGTAAAATGTGTTTGCTAATAATACTTTTATTGCAAGAAATAACCAAAACGCAGACTGTAAGAACAACATTACATTTATTTAGACAGTCCTTGTCAGTTCACTCTTGGAACATCATCATCATCATCATCCTCATAGTCATCATAGTCATCATATCATCATCACGATGATGATGATACCTATTATTGTAGTAGTAGTAGATTAGTTTATTTGACAGGGACAGTGCAATAAACATAGACAATTAATCAAAGACAATCAATCTGATGTGTTGCACATAGAGTGTATAGCTATTAGCTAATTTGCAACTCTTGTCCCTGGATGGGCTTTAGAAAAAAGAATCAAGATAAAAAAATATACACAATAACCACATACATCAATGCAGAAAAATTATAAATACACAATTATAAATATTATAAATATTATAAATACACAAATATAACAGCCTGACTCACATTTAACATAAATATTATAAATATTATAAATACACAAATATAACAGCCTGACTCACATTTAACATAAATATTATAAATATTATAAATACACAAATATAACAGCCTGACTCACATTTAACACATATAACATAACTCACATTTGCCTATTTCAGGCCTTCCTCCCTCCGTCACTCACTATAAACAAACACATTTATTCCTTCCCTTCATTCACTCTCACTTTGCAGACAATTAATTCATACATGAGTACATTCTTGTTTATTTTTCAGCCAGTTTTTAACATTTTTAGTGAATGTTTTAAAGTCCGTTATTATTTTAATTTCATTTGGCATTGTGTTCCAGATGTGACTGCCCTTTATAGAGAAAGCTGTTTGTCCAAATGTGGTTCTGCGGTGGAATATTTTACAGTTATTGTTAACAGAACTCCTGGTGGCTCTGCTGCTGTCCTGTCTTTGGACGAAACCAGCAAGTGGCTCGGGTGCTGATTTATGGAAACATTTGAACGTTAATTTCAGAAGACAGAGGTCAATGAAGCTCTCAAAACTCAATAGGTTGTATTTTTTTAAAACATTACAGTGATGCCACCTAATGGGCTTTTTGTCCAAGATTTTTAGGGTGTGATTATATAATGAACCTATATGTCTTATTGTGGAAGGGGCTGCTTGAGCCCAGACTGTCAAACAGTATGATATATGAGAAAAAACCATAGAATGCATATACAGTGCAGCTGCTTCGTAAGGTATGTAATATCTAATTAATTTAAAGCAGTTCAGATTTTTTTTTACTGTTTTTGAAATTTTCTTTATATGAAGATTAAATTTGAGTTGAGGATCTAGTACAATGCCAAGGTATTTGAATTCTGTAGCTAAACTGATGTCATGATCATGTATATTAACTTTAAAATGTTGCAGGTTACATTTTTTGATTGAAAAGCACATTGAGACTGTTTTCTGAAGGTTCAGCAATAGATGGTTCTTGAGGAGCCACTCTTGGACATCAACCATACTTGTAGACAGTACATCTGCAGCCTGTGCTGGAGTCTTGGCAGCTGTGTAAATAACTGCATCATCTGCATAAAGTTGGCATGTTGCAGCTGAGCAGTGTAACGGCAGGTCATTAATAAAAATGCTGAAAAGTAAAGGACCAAGAATGGACCCTTGTGGGATACCCATGCGGTTGTTTAAAAATGAGGATTTATCCTGGTGAACTTTTACACACTGTTCTCTATTCTGGAGATAAGATGCAAACTATTCTAATGTATTTGGGGAGAAGTTAAAAGATACCATTTTGGATAAAAGCAAACTGTGGTTTACAGTATCGAAAGCCTTTTTGAGATCTAGAAAAACAGCTCCTACCACATTACCCCTGTCCAAGGACTGTTTGACGTTTTCAATAAGGCAACAATTTGCTGTTTCTGTTGAGTATCCTGGTCTAAAATCAAATTGATGTGGATGAAGAAGTTGACTGTCTTGTAAGTAGTCTATCAGCTGTGTAGCTACAACTTTTTCAAGAACCTTAGATAGGACTGGTAAGATAGAGATTGGGCGGTAATTGCATATATCGTCTTTACTGCCTGATTTATGAACTGGTATGACGACAGCTTTTTTCCAGCCAGATGGAAATGTACTAGACCTAATGGAGAGATTAATGAGATGAGTCAGTGGTTTGATTAATATTTTGCTGTGCATTTTGAGAAAGGAGGTGCTCATATTGTAGATATCATTAGTTTTTGAGTTTGACAGTGTTTTAACAATACCAGCAATTAACTTCTCATTTACCTCATCGATGTGAAAAGTGTCTGTTGGAAGTATGGAATTTGTGTTGTTGAGCACATTTGGCAGCACAAAAATTTTTGTTAAGTCTTCCACAGAGCCCACAAAGTGTGAATTAAATTCATTTGCCAAAGTAGCCTTGTCACTGACGGTCTTGCCATTGATTCTAAGTTCCTTTACCCCCTTCTGATCGTTTTTTTTATTAGTTAAGTTATTTAAATGCCTCCATAGGGAACTGTTGTTACCCTTTGCATGATCTATCAGTTTATTGTAATAAGATATTTTTGATTTTCGCAGCTCATGTACCACTTTATTTCTTAAACTTTTGTACACAAGGTGATCATTTTGTAGTTTGGAGGTTAGTGATGTTTTCAGTGCATAGTCTCGCCTCTTCATAAGTTTTCTTATTTCATTATTTAACCATGGTAGGCTAATCTTCTGTTGTCTACTTTTAATTTGCTTTGAAAATTTTTCTATAGACTTTGTGATTGTTGCAGTTATAAAATTACAACAATCATCTACTTCACATGTTGACATGAGCTGCTCCCAATTTTGATTCTCTAAGTAATGTTCAAACTCCTCATTTTTTGATTTGGGGATAATAAAATTTGATTTGTCAATATCGACTCCCCCAAAATACTGTAGTCGCTTTTTAGTAAGTTTCCTGACAGCAAGAACCATGTTATGATCTGAGAGACCAGTTACAAGATTATAGGTTCTGGTTATTCGTTCTGGTTTATTAGTAAATACCATGTCAATAAGTGTTCTGGATTGTTTGGTTATCCTGGTGGGTCCTTTGATCATTTGCTGGTAATTAAATTTAGTCATGAGGCTTTTCAGTTTTTGTTTGTCTTTTTTATCAGACCAGTTGATATTAAAGTCACCATGAATTATTGTTTCTCTGTTCTTCTCAAGTTGTTTAACCAGATCACTTAATTCATTATAAAAGGAAGAGTTGTGTGACGGTGGGTTGTACACTACTGCAATGTTGAAATTCATTACCGGAGAGAGACATACATTCACAGCTAAACATTCAAGTGAAGTATTCAAATCAACCAGTTGACATTTATATTTCTCTTTGATGTAAATTAAAACACCTCCTCCCCTCCCTACCTGCCTGTCTTTTCTAAAACACTGGTAGCCCACAATATCGATCATATTAGTGTCTATGTTACTGTGTAGCCAGCTTTCTGAGAGACAAAGGTAGTCCAGATTTGAGTCCAACAGCAACACCGAAATCTCATCTCTTTTGGGGATTATGCTCCGTATGTTTAAATGACCACCGAGGATCCCCTTTGGTTTAGCCTTGGTGTCCCAAAGAACTCGTGCATGATTAACAGTTTGGAAAAATAAATGTTGTTTTTGCTTTTGTACAGCTCGGTTTTGTGCTAACCCAGTGGTCTGCTGTTTAATAGTGGCAGGTCCAGGGTTAAGGTGAATATCTCCTGCCAGAAGTAGCAGAACTAACAGAACTTTAACTGTATATCCTCTGCCATATTGTGATTTTTGCTTAACAGCCATGTTTGCCTTAATTTGGAAGTTTTTGCTCAGGGCTTTTAAAGACCACATAGAGTGTAGGGTGAGATGACCAAGCCCAAATCCATACAGATAAAACTTTTTAACTTCACCTTTGGTTGAGTTTGTCGGAAAATCCTTCTTGTTGCAGGTCCAGACACACAAAGACAAAACGAAGAGGAAGTAGAGAAGTAGAGAAGGCTTATTAGTGGTGCCCATCAGCCCACTTTTTAATCCGGTGGCAGCCATCTTCAGTCTTTCTTGGAAAGAAGGAAAAAGAAAATCTGTGGATAGTAAAATAAATTCTGCTTATATCGCCAGAATCTGATCCGATCGTCCTCGAATCCAGCTGGGCCTCAGCTAGCCAACTAGCCCCTTCCGTTGCTGGTCTCGTTGCTCATAGTCGCCGTAACTGGTCTCCCGTCCCGCTCCTCCAACCGAGTCTCGTCACACACCGCCGCTGCCACCGAGCTCCGCTGAGGTCACGGTAAGTCCTCCGCTAGGCACCGCCACCTACCGTCGTCTGCCTGGGTGAAATCTCTGCTGAGCCCCGTCAACAAATAGCCGCTTGCCTGGTAGTATCTCCGCTGGGCCTCGCAGCTGGGCTTCGATTCAGGCTGGTGTAAGGTGGAATGACTGGCGCCAGCATTAAGCTAACTAGCGTTAGCTTAGCAATCGCTTCGGGTAGTCTCGTCGCACACCGCCGCTGCAGTCACGGTAAGTCCTCCGCTGGGCACCGCCGCCTACCGCCGTCTGCCTGGGTGAAATCTCTGCTGAGCCCCGTCAAACAAATAGCCGCCTGCCTGGTAGTATCTCCGCTGGGCCTCGCAGCTGGGCTTTGATTCAGGCTGGTGTTAGGTGGAATGGCTGGCGCCAGCATTAAGCTAACTAGCGTTAGCTTAGCAATCGCTTCAGGTAGGGCACATCAGTGAATCACAAGGAAGCGCTGGAATCGCTGGTCAGTTTACTCACAGTGGCCGGATAAAAGCGATCAAAGGGGTAATCCACCGGAGGTATATCCGATCGCTGTAGGTTAGTTATTTAGAGACTGGCGCCAGCATTAAGCTAACTAGTGTTAGCTTAGCAATCGCTTCAGGTAGCATTAAGCTAACTAGTGTTAGCTTAGCAATCGCTTCAGGAAGGCGCAGGAAGTCGCTGGAGAAAGTTACGATGATGATCATGATACCTATTATGGCATTTTGCGTAATGGCAGTTTTCTTGTGGACGGTGATCCGGATCACCACCAAAATCTAATCATCTGTAGGATACCCCATTTCTGACAATCTGTGAAAATTTCATGAAAATCCGTCCATAACTTTTTGAGTTATCTTGCTAACAAACAGACAAAGAAACAGACAAACAGACAAATCCAGACAAACAGACAAATGTAAATCTTGCTATCCTAGGTCTGTTAGCCAAGGTTCACTGCAATACAATATAAAGTACTGATTAGAAGTGGAAACCGGAGTGGTGGCTCAGTTGGTAGAGCATCCACCCCACACCCGGGAGGCAGGGGTTCAAATCCTGGCCGGGTCATACCAAAGACCATATAAAAATGGTGCTTTCTGCCTTCTAGTATGGTGCTCCGCATAATGGAATGGGGAAAGTAAAGTTACACACAGAGCTACCAGAGGACTGACCCCCCGCTGTAGCTTTCACTACTTACAGTAGCTGTGTGGCCTAGGGTCAGAGAAACGGAGATAGGCGCCG
This sequence comes from Pholidichthys leucotaenia, assembly GCA_020510985.1. NCBI lineage: Eukaryota > Metazoa > Chordata > Actinopteri > Cichliformes > Pholidichthyidae > Pholidichthys > Pholidichthys leucotaenia. Next base: position 60,559,519 of record CM035845.1, on the reverse strand, counting down.
CCCATATACACCTTCAGGTGTGAAGGGATTAACTAACTAACTATTAGAAGTGGAACATTTGAATAAAATTTATAAAACCAATGTTTAAAAACCAGTGCTTCTCTTCGGGGTCATAAATGACCCCACAAGAGTGCGATGTCTACGCCACACCAATTGGTTGATCCCTGCAAAAAACTATGAAAGTGTGTAGGATTTGTAGACTGACAAATTCATGCTAGGAAAGAAAATTTGGATAAAAAATAAAGAGACGGCACATTAAATTATATGGCTGGGGTCGTAAATGACCCCACTCGGTCGCTTGAGGGTTAAACTGGCCTTCAGAAGTGAAAGCTAACCGACGGGGACTTTAAAAGAAACCTTGTGATTAGTGCATAACTTCAAATTTAGATCTGACATTTTTGTATCGGAGGTGAAATACTTTATGGGTCTTTGGCTTATGTGTAACAGGCAGTCTGTTTTCCATTATTACTCATGTGCACTGAAGGCCACTGATCAGCCACATCAGTGGTAGGTTCATAACTGTGGAGGTTTTTTTGGGGGGGTTTGCTGTCAATTCATGAGAGATTTGAGTTTTTTTTTTCTCTGAAATGGACTGATAATCCAGCTTTGTGACAATATTTGTACATTGTAAAGCTGTTTTTCTTTGTTTTTTTTGTTTTCCCTTTTTTTCCCCCTCTCCTGTTGGAGGGATGAGACTATGTTACCCTGTGGTATGTGTTCCTGTGTTGTATAGTGTGTTTTTTTTTTTTCCCTGTGAATGTATGCCCTGGTTGTTTTCTGCTCCTGCCCTGTCTTTATTGTGATTTGTGTGGTAGGATATCGTGCTGATTTGATCTTCTGTGAGGCTGATTCTGTCCCCCCTTTGCCTGCTTCCCCATCCACCCGCCCTGGGGTGGGGTGGGGGTGTGTGGATGGTAATGGGCGTCCAGGAGTTCGCTCTTGAGGGGGAGGTCCTGTCATGACCCGAGCGCTAATATTGTCCGCGCTCGGGCCACGCACCATTCCTGTCAGGCTTTGACAGCGGTGTTGTTATTCTGGCTCCCCGGGCTCTGATTGGACAACGCTCGGGGAGTGTCCTGCTGTCAAGGCCTGAACAGCTGTGCTGCATTTGCGGTCGTTAGCGGCCGGCTTTAAAAGCCGGCGCCAGCGGCTGCATCTTGCGGCAGTCTCGTCAAACGTTTGCCTAACAATCGTCAACGATTCCTTCTCGTCTTATTCGTAAGTGGGTTAATCGCCTGTGATTATTGTTTGTTCTCTGTAGCCCTTTTCCTTTACAGACGCTGAGCGAGTGTTCCTCGTCTCAGTTGTCGACGTTCGTTCTGTATGTCAAGAAGTAGTCTTGTTGTTTAGCCCACGTGGCTGGTTATCTGTCCTTCCCTTTCCCTAACTGTAATAAACACCTGTGCAACTTCACTGGACTGTGGCGTCTTATGCTGGCTCGTGAGGGCCAGCCGTGAGAGTGAGCAGCTTTTGAGTCAGTTGTCCAACAACTTTTGAGCCCCTGAAATGAAGAGATTTTGTATAAAAATGGTTGCAGTTCCTAAACCACAACTCCAATTTGCATGTGAATATCCTCAAATCAAAGGTGAGAGTCCGCACTTTAAGCCCATGTTGATTATACAACTGTATCTTGAACATGTCTTGGTAAACAGCAAAAATAACAAAACTTGTGTCAGTGTCCAAATTTACATACTAAAATGTAGCTAAGCTATGAACAGAATGTCTCGTCTTTCTTTTCTTCTTCTCTCTCCAATCAGTCACGGCAAATGACTGCCCCTCCCTGAGCCTGGTTCTGAAGGAGAATAGGAGCTATACAAATAAAGTTAAATTGAACTGAGTTTTTATAGCAATCCGGCCTTTCATTAGACCATATTTGAAAGCACAATTTAAATCATACAAACATCTCATACAACCTTTCACATGACAAAGACCATTTGTCTGAAAAATAACTTTTTCAAGCCTTTGTATAAAAAATCCCCAGGTGTCCGTGTGGGAAAAGGCCCTAAATGGAAATGGTCAAATGCTTTCTTCAAGTTTAGAAAGCTCACCCACTCTTGAGTCTGTCACAGCTGATCCAGTGTGCCAGTAAATGCTTTCTCGATTTTAGGATCAACTTTCCCAGTGAAGAAGATAAGCAGTGCTAAGATAAGCAGCACTCCCACTGGTCCCCTTAAAAGTTTCATCAGCCACGCACAAATTTTATGAACATCCAGTAAGTGTAACACCACATCTCAGAGTTGTTTACTTGAGTGCTTTTTAATGTAAATAGGTGGACCCATGTGCTATCTGACGCAAATAGCCTTTTTATTGCCTCCAAAGAGTAAATGAGCTCTTGGTGTAATTTCACCCTGAGGACAGCACAATGGCCTGCATGTGTTAATGATAATGAAAGACATTTCTTATTGCAGTTTTGATTATGTAACACGTCTCATTAATGCCAAATGAATGAACCGCTGGTACCAAAAAAGATTTAAACGGCACCAGTAGATTTGAAAAGATCCTGTGTTTTTGGATTTTTGTGCCATGTGACATAATGCACGGCTCAGGAGACGCACACACACAGGCTTAGAGTAGTTCAAAGACTTTATTAACAGCAGGGGTGAATGAGTGCGTGTCTGCGGGAAGTAAATGTGTTGGTGATGGTGTCTGCTCCAGGCACAGAGGCAGGTGACCGTACAGCCGAGCAACCCTATGGAGAGAGCACAGGGAGAGGGTGACGGGCATACACCAACACAGGAGGGATTTATGGCGAAAGAAGGACTTACTTGGTGGGTCAGGACAGCTGGCACAACAAGGGGGCGAAGCCCGGAAGACAGCCACCTGGAGAGCTCCGTACAGCAGCGAGGATTGGGCGATGGAGAGGAGATGTCCGCCGCTGGGGAATCCACCTGTGCACAGGGGAGAAGACTGAAGAAGACAGGTAAGCGATCTTCTTACCAAAATGGTGATGCTGAAGAGAGGTATGCTCACAACGGTGAGGGACGAAGTCTGACGGCTTCAGGCCGAGCCTCCGGGCGAGACGGCCTTTATCCCTCGCCGGTGATGATTGTCAGGTGCGTGAGCAGGTGGCGCCGCTGATGAATGGCGCGGCGTGACAGTACTCCCCCCTCTAGCAGCGCCTCCTGGCGATGGCTTATCCGGGTGCGCTCGGTGGAAGTCCGCGATGAGCGATGGGTCCAACACAAACGACGGGGGCACCCATTGTCGATGCTCGGGCCCATAGCCCTCCCAGTCCACCAAGTATTGCAACCCACGACCTCGGCGCCGGGAGTCCAGGATGGAGGAGACGGACCAGGCCGGATGGCCACCAATCATCCGGGGCGCGGGTTGCGCTGCAGGAGGAGGGCAAAGGGGGTCAGTGACTGCCAGTTTCACCTTCGACACGTGGAAAGTGGGATGGATGCGGAGGGAGGGGGGAATAGCCACGCGCACAGCCACCGGGTTGATGATCCGGGTGATGGGAAAGGGACCCATGAATCGCTGTGCCAGCTTCCTCCTCTCGCCTTTTAATGTGACGTCCTGGGTAGACACATACACGAGTTGCCCAACCCTGTACGCCGGGGCAGGTCTTCTGTGCCGGTCCGCCACGGTCCTGTTGCGCTCCGCTGTGCGTAAAAGCGCATGACGCGCGGCAGCCCAGGTGGAGCGGAACTGCCTAAGGTGCGCCCTAACAGAGGGGACAGTTACCTCGTTCTCCTGCGCTGGAAACAGCGGGGGGTCGTAACCCAGGGACGCCTTGAAGGGGGACATCCCCGTTGCAGAAGAGCGGGCAGTGTTGTGGGCATACTCCACCCAGGCGAGATGGTTGCTCCAGGACGTCGGCTTGGATCTAGTAACACAGCGGAGCGCAGCCTCCAGCTCCTGATTGGTCCTCTCACACTGCCCGTTAGACTGGGGGTGATGGCCGGAGGAGAGGCTCACCTTGGCTCCGATGGCGTTGCAAAAGGACCTCCAAACCTCGGATGAAAATTGGGGACCCCGGTCCGAGACCACGTCCACCGGAATCCCGTGCAGCCTGACCACGTGTTGGATGAGGAGGCCCGCCGTCTCCAGGGCGGTAGGGAGACCTCGCAGGGGGACGAAGTGTGCCGCCTTGGAGAAACGGTCCACGATGGTCAGGATGGTGTTAAAGGAGCTGGAAACGGGGAGTCCGGTGACGAAATCCAGTGCGATATGCGACCAGGGCCTGCCGGGGACGGGCAGAGGCTGGAGCAGACCCGCTGGGGGGGCATTTCCCGACTTGCTGGTGGCACAGATTGGGCAAGCCCGGGCGTAGCGGGCTGCATCCCTCCGCAGGCCTGGCCACCAAAAGGACCGTTGGAGGAGGCTGATCATCCGAGAGGTGCCGGGATGACAGGTGAGCCGGGAGGTGTGGAGCCAGTGGATGACCTCTCCTCGGACCGCAGATGGGACGAACAGTCTTCCCTCTGGTCCGCCGCCAGGATCAGGTTCCACCTCCTGCGCCTTCCGGATCTTGTCTTCAATGTCCCAAGAGATGGCACCGAGGACGCACGACCTGGGCAGGATAGTGTGGGGCGTCTCCTCAGCCTCCACGGGGGTGAACTGCCTAGAGAGGGCGTCAGGCAGGCCGTTTTTGGAGCCCGGCCTGAAGGTGATTGAGAAGCGGAACCTGGCGAAGAACAAAGACCAGCGCGCCTGGCGGGCATTCAGGCGCTTGGCAGATCGTAAGTACTCTAAGTTCTTGTGGTCCGTCAGGACCACAAACGGCAGGTCCGCCCCCTCTAGCCAGTGGCGCCACTCCTGTAAGGCGAGTTTAATGGCCAGGAGCTCTCTGTCCCCCACATCGTAGTTTCTCTCCGCCGGGGACAGGCGCCGGGAGAAGAAGGCGCACGGCCGTTTGGCGCCATTGTCAGGTGACCGCTGGGATAACACTGTTCCCACTCCCGTGTCCGATGCGTCCACCTCCACAATGCACTGCAGCGCGGGGTCGACCTGGCGAAGGACCCGGGAGGAGGAGAACTCCGCCTTCAGCGCCCTAAAGGCAGCAGCGACCTCTTCAGTCCACCGGAACGGGACCTTCGGGGACGTGAGGCGGGTCAGCGGTCCGACGATCGAGCTGAAATTTGGGACAAAGCGGCGGTAAAAATTGGCGAAGCCAACAAACTGTTGCACCTGCTTCCGGGATGCGGGAGTAGGCCACTCCACCACCGCCTTCACCTTCTCTGGGTCTGGGAGCACCTGATCTTGAGCGATGATGAATCCCAGGAAGGATGTGGTCCTAGCGTAGAATTCGCATTTCTCAGCCTTCACGTACAGACGATTCTCCAGCAGTCTTTGGAGGACCCGCCTCACATGGACCTGGTGCTCGTCCCTGGACCTGGAGAAGATAAGGATGTCATCCAGGTAGACGAACACAAAAAGGCCGATGAAATCCCGGAGGACGTCATTGATGAGGCGCTGAAAGACGGCAGGAGCGTTGGTCAACCCGAACGGCATGACGAGATACTCAAAGTGGCCGTTCGGGGTACGGAAGGCTGTTTTCCATTCATCTCCCTCCCGGATCCGGATGAGGTGGTAAGCGCTGCGTAGATCCAGCTTGGTAAACCAGGTCGCCCCCTGGAGGGAGTGGAAAGCAGTGTCCATGAGGGGCAGGGTGTAACGGTCCCTCTCAGTGATGTCATTAAGCGCTCGGTAGTCTATGCAGGGACGGAGGGAACCGTCCTTTTTCCCGACAAAGAAAAACCCTGCCCCCACGGGAGACGACGATGGGCGAATAATCCCAGCGCTCAGTGATTCCTTTAGGTACGTATTCATTGTCTCCCTCTCCGGCGCCGACAGGCTGTAGAGCCGACCAGATGGCAGGGGAGCCCCCTGGCGGAGATTGATGGCACAGTCATATGGTCGATGCGGGGGAAGAGACATAGCTTTCGATTTACTAAATACCATACCCAGGTCGTGAAATTCTGGAGGCACCAGTGACAGGTCCGGAGGTGCTGTATCCGCCACAGGGGGAGCCGCGGACGGGGAGCAGGCAGCGGACTGAAGGCAGGTGCCCATACAGAAGGTACTCCATGCCGATACCCCAGCGGACCTCCAGTCCAGGACAGGGTTGTGGAGGCGTAGCCAGGGATACCCCAGGATGACGGGCGACACAGAGTTGGGCAGGACGTAAAATACCATCTCCTCCCGGTGGTTCCCTGAGATGATGACTGGGACAGGCATGGTTTGGTGAGAAACTCTCCCAAGGGAGGCACGGGAGAGATGGACCAGGGAGATGGGGTGTTTTAATGCCTGACAGCGGATGCCCAATCGGGTTGCCAGGCCTTGTGAAATGAAGCTGCCCTCTGCGCCCGAATCCACCAGTGCGTGGGTGAGGTGCCCAGTGGGATTGTGGCAAAAACGGATGGGCAGCTTTAATTGAGTGAGGGGACTTTGCCGATTGACGTCCGCGAGGCCCCCTACAGTGACTCGCGGACCCCGCCGTTTGGCTTTTGTGGGCAAAGCTCTACCGTGTGTTGACTGTCTCCGCAATACATGCAGAGACCCAACTCACGGCGGCGCTGTCTCTCTGCCGAGGAGAGCTTTGCCCAGCCCGTCACCATCGGCTCCGACTCCTCGGGGCACGATGGTGGCGGCGTCGCCAGGGGGTGAGCTTGGGGCAGGCGTAGCAGGACTCCTCGAGGACGAGAAGCAGACGGCTTCCGTCCTGAGGAGCGCTCGCGCAGCCTGTTGTCCAAGCTGATTGCCAATGAGGTTAGCTCCGCTAACGTTCCGGGGATATCCCGTCCAGCCAGTTCATCCCTCAGATCACTATTGAGGCTGCGGAAAAACAGGCCGCAGAGGGAGCGCCCCTCCCAGCCCAGTTCCTCCGCCGCTACCCGGTATTCGATGGCATAATCCGCGGCCGACCGGTTTCCCTGCTGGAGAGCGAGAAGCCGATCGACCTGGACCGCCTCGGAACGGGAGTGATCAAACACCTCCAGGAAGCACCTCACGAACTCGGCATAGGTGAGGGTGGCATAACTGGGTCTCGCCATAATAGCGTAGGCCCAAGTTAAAGCGCGCCCCTCCAGGAGGTTCCCTATGTAGCCGATTCGGCTGTGATCTGAGGGAAAGTCTCCGGGCACACGGTCAAACACGGACTCGCACTGCATCACAAACCCCCGCGCTCCGCCGAGCTTTCTGCTAAAGCGGGCGGGGGTCGGAATTGGTGTGAGTCGGGCCGGTGCCACTGGAGCTGGCTGGACGGCCACCGGAACAGCAGGAGCTGCGCCAACCTGAGGAGCCGGGGGGAACGGCTGCTGGGGGTCCAGGCGGTCCAATCGGCCAGTGATAATTACCAATTGATTCAGGATGACCTGCTGTTGATAAGCAATTTGATCCACTCTAGCCTCGAGAGTGGTAAGCCGGTGTGCGAGCCCGCCGTCCGCCGAGCCGCTCTGCTGAAGCCGTACTGACATAATGCACGGCTCAGGAGACGCACACACACAGGCTTAGAGTAGTTCAAATAGTTTATTAACAGCAGGGGTGAATGAGTGCGTGTCTGCGGAAAGTAAATGTGTTGGTGATGGTGTCTGCTCCAGGCACAGAGGCAGGTGACCGTACAGCCGAGCAACCCTATGGAGAGAGCACAGGGAGAGGGTGACGGGCATACACCAACACAGGAGGGATTTATGGCGAGAGAAGGACTTACTTGGTGGGTCAGGACAGCTGGCACAACAAGGGGGCGAAGCCCGGAAGACAGCCACCTGGAGAGCTCCGTACAGCAGCGAGGATTGGGCGATGGAGAGGAGATGTCCGCCGCTGGGGAATCCACCTGTGCACAGGGGAGAAGACTGAAGAAGACAGGTAAGCGATCTTCTTACCAAAATGGTGATGCTGAAGAGAGGTATGCTCACAACGGTGAGGGATGAAGTCTGACGGCTTCAGGCCGAGCCTCCGGGCGAGACGGCCTTTATCCCTCGCCGGTGATGATTGTCAGGTGCGTGAGCAGGTGGCGCCGCTGATGAATGGCGCGGCGTGACACCATGGAATGCTAAAAAAATAGTGCATCTCAGTAAATTAGAATAAGAAAAGTTAGAGCTCCTGTTATGCTTTTTGTTTTTTTTTCTTTATTTTAACACATTATGTAGGAATTTTTTGAAGTCCAACTGGATTTAAGAAACTAGGCCTGAAATGGCTCATTTGGATTTCCAGTTTTCATTCCTGAGGTTATCTCCTCCTTACTTAACTGACTTGATACACACCTGCCTCCTCAGAGAAGAGAAAGTTTCCTACCGAGACTCAGATCTCACATAGCTATAGTGTGGCTAGCTGAGCTGCTGGCCTGACCAGGGTTCTGACTTATTCTCTGTAAATTCTGGTCACCCCACTAGACATCTGTGGTCCGACCTCATTCATTAATCCACAGGTAATTGTCATGATCCCGAGTGTGGTTTTATACCGCGGTAGGGTCTCATTTATCCTTTTTTTCTGTGTATATATTTAGTCATGTTTATCTGTCTTTATGATTGTGCTTTTATTTTGACAGCGCCGCGGCAGGACTTCCGCCTGTCAGTCTGTGCCTGGCCTGTCACAGCTGTTTGTGCTTTATTGATTTCATCTCTCCACACCTGTTTGTATTTGTTTTTCGGTGTACTATTTAAGGTCGCCACCAAGGGTCATTCCTCGCTGCGACCTTGCCCTACTCAGGCTGGAATCCCCTACCCCTGATTCCAGTTTACTTTCTACTTTTGGACCGTGAACTCTCTTGCCATTTGTAAGTTACCTTTCATGGTTTTTTCAGCACTTGTATGTTTTACGTTATTCCCCCTCAAGGGTGTATTATAGTTGTTTGTATTTTGCCCCTCGTGGCACATTCCTCTGTTCTTTATTATTTAATAAATAAGCAAACTCACTACTGGTGATTGGTGCCTCTTTTGTGCCCTGCAAGGGGCAGACATAACAGTAGGTCACAGCCAGATAGGCGCCAGTGGTAGTGAGTTTGTGGCTCAATTTTTTTTTCTCTTTTCGGGTGCCTGCATTTTATTAGATATGGCATCATATGGCAAATGATATCCTGCGAGTCTGGGTTTTGAGCTTTGCCAGGCTCTTATGGAAATAGATGATCTCCTCGCCATAGCTCGCCATTATTCCATGCCAAAAGACACTTTATGGTACCTGGACTTCGCGGAGGTGGATGTGCAGCGTCATCCTCGCCTTTTTGAGCATGCTGAGGGAAGGGAGAGGATTTCCCTGTCATCGGTGCTGCAGCAAAAGAACCGTGAATTGGAGAAGAACTCAACCAGGAAACCTAAACTGGGGCCAACGGTGAAGCACTCCCATCCCTCGGTTTGCCATGAGGTTCCTGCTGTGGCTCCGGCTCCAGTGTCCCCTTCGCTGAAAAGCCGTCTTCCAACGCATCATAGGAAGAGGGCAGCCGAGGCTCCCAGCAAAGATGAACAGTGGGCAGCTGAATTCATCAGGGGCCATATGGCTGAAGCGCTCTCTTCCTTCAGCCTGGGTAAGGTTCTTAAGAGCGTGGTGGCAGCTGTTAGGATTGTGGCAGCACATCCCAGTCTAAGTAATTATCCAGAATTTGCCGACCTGCTAGCCACCGTCTCAGCACAGCAGTGACGTTTTCCTGATTTGTTCATCAGTTCGCCTCCAGTCCGAAGACCCTGCGCCGGACGCAAAACCCTTCTCCTCCCCACGACATGGCTGTCTCGAAGCAGAAGGAGGAGGAATCACCAGGTCAACACGCAGCGAGGCTCCCGTTCAGATCCAGCTACGGGCCGCCAGAAAAATTCATTTGTCTCCCAGCCATCTGTTTTTTCTTCACTGTGGCAAAGAGTGAGGACAGCAGCTTCAGCCTCTGGGTCTCTTTTTTCAGCTGTTTCGCCAGCTCCCTTAGCCCGGACTGCCTCGGCTGCCCCACTCTCCCCCACCGAGCTTCCCCCAGCTGCTGTGAGCCCTGTGGTTTCTTCTCCGGCTGCCTCAATCATCGATCCTCTTGAAGCGGCAACTCGTTGTCTTCCTGAGGAGCCCGCTATCACCTTTACAGCGGGAGAGAGAGGAAATGACCCTGCTGCAGCACTCACCATCATACCCCAGGAAGATAGGCAAGTGTTTTTTCATTCTGTAAATTAAATTAAATCACCCTTTATTGTCATTCAACCATACAACCAATCATGTACAGTAGAACAAAATTGTGTTTTATCCTATCTACAGTGTTAATCACACACACCCCATGTGTAGAATCAGAAGGGCCGCTGCCATGCAAGGTGCCGCCACAGATTTCCCTCCTCCATTTCATTATTGGTGAGCACCAAGCTGGACGGCAGGAAGTTCAGCTTTTATATGGTCTTCAGCACGACCCGGCTGGGATTTGAACCCCTGCCTCCCGGGTGTGGGGCGGATGCTCTACCAACTGAGCCACCACTCCGGTGGTGGCTCAGTTGGTAGTGGCTCACCAAATTGTAGCACAATTTGATGAATTACCTTGTCTGATTCCTGGGGATGAGGCTCAGTTATTGCAGTCAACTGAGTCCTGATCACCTGCTGCGGCCACAAATGAATTTATTGCTACCTCTGTGTCTCCTCCTATACCCCCCGAGTGTCCGCTGGGTCCAGGATCTAGCTGCCAGACGTAGGGGGAGCCTGCGGGCCTGGAGAGCCTAGTTCCAGCCCTGCAGCCACTACACGGACGGAGGAGGAGGGCTAGCTGCACCCCTGAGCCTGAACCAACGACGAAGTGTCCGTGGGCGTCACCAGAGCAGAGTTCAGCCCCAGCAATTAATGGATCCCCTGTCACCATGCCGAGCAAGTCATCAGTGAGGGCTACATCACCAGGGGACTCGAGGACTGCAAAGACCATCATGCCAGCTGCGGAGACTGCTGCAGCCGAGTGGGAGCTGGAGATGGCCCTCCAGAGGACCGAGCCCGAATCGCCATCACTGCCTGGATCGTTGGAGTCCTGGACGGCGGTGGAGCTCGAGATCAGGCAAGTGCTCTATTTTGTCTTTCTATTTTCTATTTTGGAGCAATCTTGCCTGCCTCTTAGGGAGGAGAGCTGGGTGCAGCCGCCCGCTGCATCTGAGCTTGCTTCGCCGGGCTCCGCCGCTGCCAGTGACCCTGACCCCTTGTGTCTCTCTGCTGTGTATGAGCCTTCTTCCAGGGTTGCCGGAGATGATCCGGCTCCATCTGACATCTCCAAGGGTTCAAGTTTGCCTCTGGAGGTCATCCAGGGTGCTGCTTCCCCCCCCTGCCCGAGGCAGTCGTTTGGGTCCGTCCTCAGGTTGGGTCCACCGTGGGTGCAGCATTGGCCCAGTCGGGGTCCACCTGCGGGTGCTACTGATCTCCAGTCTGGAGCCACCGTGAGTGCTACGTTGGCCCAGCCAGGGTCCACTGCAGGTGCTGCGAAGCTCCAGCCCAACATTGTCGTGGTCCCTCTCCTCTCTCCACCACCAGACGCCATTGAGGTTCACCTTCCCTGGCCTTGCTTCCTGCCACTGAGCCTCCTGGTGGGAAAACTGCCTCCTGGTTCACCAGTTCGGTCCTTGTGGCTGAAGAACACTGGCTGGCCGCCCGAAAGACTGAGCCACCAGTTTAGGTGGCCTATGTTCTTAGGCAGACCACCCGACTCATTTCTTCTGGCTGTTTGGCGGTCCTGGAATTTCGGTCGGCCCCCCGAACTCTGTTCTCCTAGTTGGGGTCTCTGGGGACTTGGTTGGCCGCCCGGCCTTTTCTACTTGATGGTCGGGTGGAGCCAGGACGCCGGGGGGCCACCTGAACTGTTTCTTTATTTATTATGTGTGAGACAGTTTTCTTTATATTCTGTTTCTTAGTGTATGGCTATGGGTTTCCGAGTTGTTTTGTTTTTTGTGTCTCTCCCTCCAGGCCTGGATTCCCCCACCGCCCTCCCGGGGTTGGTTTTGGTAGTTGTTTCTGTTGTTGGTGGTGGTGGTGGTGGGGTTCTCTTTTTCCGTGTGATGTTACTGCGGGGTGTCTGGGGATCCACCCCTTAAGGTAGGGGCACTGTCATGATCCCAAGTGCGGTTCTGTACCGCGCTAGGGTCTCCTGATTATTTATCCTTTTTTTCTGTGTATGTATTTAGTCATGTTTATATGTCTTTATGACTGTGCTTTTATTTTGACAGCGCCGCAGCAGGACTTCTGCCTGTCAGTCTGTGCCTGGCCTGTCACAGCTGTTTGTGCTTTATTGATTTCATTCTCTCCGCACCTGTTTGTATTTGTTTTTCGGTGTACTATTTAAGGTAGCCAGCAAGGGTCATTCCTCGCTGCAACCTCGCCCTACTCAGGCTGGAATCCCCTACCCCTGATTCCAGTTTACTTTCTACTTTTGGACTGTGGACTCTCTTGCCATTTGCAAGTTACATTTCATGGTTTTTTCAGCACTTGTATGTTTTACGTTATTTCCCCTCGAGGGTGTATTATAGTTGTTTGTATTTTGCCCCTCGTGGCACATTCCTTTGTTCTTTATTATTGAATAAATAAGCAAACTCACTACTGGAGATTGGTGCCTCATTTGTGTCCAGCAAGGGGCAGACATAATAGTAATATGACATAATTCTGACTTGCTTTATTGCTTTTTTCTCACCGTAAAAAAAAACTTGTGACACATGTAGTGTGTAAGGGTTGTGCACATTTTTTTCCTTTGCTGATTACCTGATGTTGTTCAGCTGCTCTAATTAACCACCTGTGTCTTGTTAGCTGCAGCCTTTATAAGGGGGTGGTTTTCCCTTCCTCTGCACGGGAATGTTAGACTCACATGCCAGCAACGTGGCGTGCTCTCAGCTCTCGTGTCTTCCTCCTTATCCTTCTCCCAATGCTGGAAAACATAACAACAACAAACTCTTTTTTCATCTCCTCCTCTAATCTCCATATCTCCTAGGAATTGGTCCGACAGTTTTCTTGGTTCACTGGAATACCAACCAGGTGGAACAGATAAACCCAGAAATCCATCATCCTTTTCTCAAGTAAGTCAGAACCCAGAATATTACAGTATCAGTCATAAACCTCCCCTTGCGCTTTTCCACAGCGCACAGAGGAAGAGAAGGATGGATGAGGATTTACGCGCAGGGTTCACCAAACACACATTTATTGACATAAACAGTTAAAAAAGTAAAGACTAACAGAAATGAAACAGTTGTACACATAAAGGCTGACACAAATAGCATGCAGCAGGCAGACCACTGTGCACTGTGGCCACAAAAACTGACAGAACAGAATGCTCCTGTAAATTTGGAGTTCTCAAGGATGCTCGACTGACACGGGAGAAGAGCCAGGCAGCAGTGCCCGAGCGTAGCAGTTGTGCTGCAAGGGAAAACGCTACAGACAAGCATAGCAGCACAACTGCAGACAGAAACGCGGAAAAGCAGTCCGAGTCATCCAAGGCTGACAGCGAGCACAAACACGAAAGATCCTTCGGGACGTGATGGTCAGACGGCGGAGAATAACCGTCTAACCCGTACAATGGTCAAGCGGTGTTTGTCTAGCAAAGAGCTGCTTAAATACAAACACTGCTGGCCACACAAATTGGGCACACCTGGGTGAGGAGCAGGAAAGATAATTACCGGGGCTAGGAACAGCTGATGGAAACCAGAGGGAGTGCGAGGGGGCGTGGCTGGACTGACAGACTGTCAGCAGCGTGGGAGAAAGTAGGTCACAGAGGCTGTCTAACAGCTACCGGTCAAGCAGTGGCTATGGAAAGGGGATAAGTACAAACAAAATGCACATAAACAGTAGAACCAAAATCCACAGAGAGATCAGGGCCAAGCCGGGGGAAAGCAAAGCCGGCTCGGCTCCTGACAGTGTCACAGTAATCTCAGAAGTCCTCAGGTCCAAGGCACCCTCTCCATCCTCCTAATTCAATACCCACAAAACTGGACTAGAAGATCCTTACCAAAGCTTACGATTGGAACTGCACTCAAACACTGAAGATTGGCAACGTTCCTCTAAAGGTGCCTTCACACCAAACGCGAATGGGCGACTTTTTCGTGCAGCACGATTACATAATAACTCAAAGTAAACACATGAATAGACATGAATTTACCATCTGAGTGAGATGCAGACAGGCAAAGATGCCTTTATAACTTCTGGAGCAGTGTACAACCTACTGTGGGAATCCCCCAAATAACGTTATGCTTAGGTTTACATTATCCACCTGAAAAAGTTGTCCCTGTCTCCAAAACTTTACAAGATGATGGGCGTTTCCATTGCTAGCTTGCTAGTCTTGTTAGCATGTCCATGGCAGGAATCCGTGGATAAATAACTCTGACATCCCTATTCAGATTCAATTCAATTCAATTCAATTCAACTTTATTTATATAGCGCCATTTCACAACAACAGTCATCTCATAGCACTATCAACTGTAGGGAGGACCCCCACAGTTGCAGAAAGACCCCAGCAGATGAAAAGCTCCTGGTCCTTCTGTCTCCCAGGGCCTCAAGTACAAAGGGTACTTACCTGTCACAAGCCTCCTTGTGCACTTTTACGCAGCGCATGGAGGAGGGGAAGGAAGAATGGATTTTCGTGCAGAGTTTCACCACAACACATTTTAAACACAAGGGTTGACAGTTCAAAAATAACGACAAAAGGGAACAAAAAAGAGAACAGGGTGCACTGAAAGGCATAACACGATAATGTGCAGCAGGCAGACCACAGTGCACAGTGGCCACAAAGACAAACAATACAATTAATGTCTTGGCTCGGGAAACTTGGAGACCTCTAGGAGGCTCAACTGGCTGGAGATAAACCCTGGGCTAAACAGCCAAAGCGTAGCAGTCGACTGCACAGAGAAACCCAAACAGATAAACTCACAGTAGAGGAGCAGTTAGCGTAGCAGTCAACTGCATGGAGAAACACAAACAGATTACCTCACAGTTCAGGAGCAGTTCAATAGTCCAAGAATCCAGCGAGCAAAACACAATCCTTCATTCACACAGGCAGTCATACGGCAATTAACATCCGTAGACTAGTGCAATGGTCCAGCAGTGCTTGACTGGCAAAGGCCGCCTAAGTACAAGCACTGCTGGCTCCACAAATTAGGCACACCTGGGCGAGGCGCGGGAAAGACAATTACCGGGGAGGAATCAGCTGGCTGTCAAGAGAGAGAGGGCGTGGTCGGACCAGCAAGTGTTAGACAACGCCCACACGAATGTAGGTCAAAGAGGCTACCTAACAGCCGCCGGCCAGAACAGTGGCTACGGGCACGGAAAAGAAAAGAAACAAAAACATAAACACAACAAGAACTCAAAAGATCACACAATACATAAATCACCCGATGTCCGAGCCTCAGAGAACGGTCAGAATCAAGCCTACAGGAAACACCGGCTTGGTTCCTGACACTTACCCTTAAAAACATGGCGTATGTCCTTTTCCACGGAAAATTTCAGATGTATCAAGAATGAAATGACTGTGGAAATATGCACAGTCCCATGCCAATTTCATGGCTAGCATATGTACATTTCTACTGTTATTGGTCCATTGGCAACACTTAGAGGTGATGTTGGGAGACTGATAATGACGTGAAAATTATTGTACACACCAGAGACACATGGTGAACAAAAATCCAAGTGTGTGCAGTTAGATGAATGGATATAAAAGCAAGCGCAAAGAAGTGCAGAAAATGCAGAAAATGCCCCTAACAACAGGGGATTAAAGGATATTGCAAATCACGCAGTGAGAGGAGAATGGGTATTTTAGACACAGAAGATTTTCTGGCTGAGGATGATGACTGGCTTGTCAGCTGGTTTAGGTTTCTGTTAGGATAATTTTCAGTATAATTATTCTGAGTCAAAAATCATGAAGAATATTTAAATGTAAGTAAATTTATTCCTCATGGCCAATGAGGGAGAAGTTACAGAGTGTAGCCCTCAGTCCACACACACCGAACCTCTGAATCAAACATTTCCCAGTCGAACTTTTAAAGCTGTCTTATCCATGGGGAGTGAGAGAGATTGTCCAGAAGACGAACAGTCCTGTCCTTGAGTCCACGAAGCACACAGTCCTTATCAAATGTTGTCAGGGAGTACGGAGCAATCTCATTCCCACAGACAAGAAACAGTCACATGGAACTGAACATGATGAATTGAAAACAGCTGTGTCTTAACAGATACCTGAACACTCACACCACACTCACTCACAAACTGGACATTCTTATTACAACTATAATTGCTAACTCATGCATACAGACCGGGGCTACATGAAATGCACATATAAGCATCAGACATGAAAAATGTAAAAGACATGGAATAATATAAGAATAATATAAGAATAATATGGAATTTTTCTATCAGTTTCCACAGACAGTCCTTGTGGAATGTACCGGTGCCCCAAATATCACCTTGTCTTCAAGGCATTACAATTCAGGGATTTGAGTAAGTGACCTTCTTTTTTTTTGCTGATCAAACTACAGTTTCACAGCATTCTAAAAAGCCCCCAATTGCCTCTGTGTATACAGTAGTTATGTCAATAAACACATGCGTAAAGTTTGAAAAGCAACAGTGTCACCCGTTACCCAGCGCACTTCATTCATTTAATAGTGTGTGTAATCCATGTAAGTTGTTTATAACTATAAAGGATGAGATTTGCATTTTGGACATAAAATATGTACTTGCTGAGTCTAAAATGATCTGCTTTCAGCTGACAGGTGACCGTGGCTACCCACCATATAGGTTCATATTGTCTTCTTTTCGTGACTGTTTTCCTTTAATTCAACCAGCTGATCCACCCAGCTGGTCACAAATTGATTGACTGATTGATTGATTGATTCATCGTTTAAAATAACATTGCATAAAAGATACAACATGCATTTAAAAACAATGGGATGGCACAAGAAAGTGCTCACACTTATTTCCATTGTGGTCCCTAAAAGAGATCGCTGCAGGTCTCGTACCTGGAACCTTCTGCTTTGAAATCTGGCACTGTAACCACTGAACTATACACACTCCAGGTTACAGTGATCAGCTGACGCCTCTGAGGGCAACTGCAGACATCAGTCTAAATATGTCAGAGGTAAATGAATATCTCCTTCTTATCCCTGTCTGAATAAATGAAACAATAAACTAATCTTCGACAGCTGTGAGCAGGCTATTAAATTACCTGTATCCGGCACTAATGCCAGAGGACAACGTGCCAAACACGTTTTTATGTGCCTCTAACTCATTCAGGAGCACCTCTAACTTACATTCCATGAAATTCCATTAAATCCATTATTTTTGATCGTGGCTCCAGGAGAATCAAACGTGCTGGGCTTGTATTTATCTATTTGCATATTTATTTGCATCTAATTGCATATTCAAATGGAGGCATATCAAGGGAGGAGTCCGGTATTTCCTCACGTGCGTTCAATTTCAAGTAGATTGGTATGTACAAAGGAAATGTGCTTGGATTCCTTTGTACTGACGGTTTCATACATCTGGATTTTTTTTTTTCCTTATGGCATTTTCTTGAGTTAAACGTACATCATCTTTCAGTAGGAAATCCATGCAAATCTTTGTACATGAGGCCCCAGGTGAGTGTCTTATTTTCAAACTAGTTTACTTTCTAATGTTGATACTTTTACTCCAGTGATGGCAGAATCTCAAAGGTAGTGTTATCCCTCGGATGTGAACAAGCAAGTGTGCAAGTTCACGTGAGCTCGCCTCTTTCCATTGACTTTGTATGCATTCTCACTGCCCGTTCACGTTTGGTGTGAATGCACCTTTATAATCACAACCTGTCAGAAATAAATCAATTACGTAAATCTATTGTATAATTGTCACTCATTCATAATTATCCATTGTTTCTCTCCACCTTCACCACAGGGTTGCCAGATTCTCCTCATTCATGCACATACCTGTAATCAACAAACTCTTCTTCTTCTTCTTTCAGCTGCTCCCTTTAGGGGTTGCCACAGCAGATCATCTACCTCCATCTCACCCCATCGCTTGCATCTTCCTCTGTAACACCAACCCTCTCCATGTCCTCCTTCACTACATCCATGAATCTTCTCTGTGGTCTTCCTCTTTTCCTCCTGCCTGACAGCTCCATCTTCAACATCCATTGTCCACTATATCCACTATTCCTCCTCTGCACATGTCCAAACCATCTCAAACTTGCCTTTCTTACTTTGTGTCCAAACCGCTCAACCTGAGCTGTCCTCCTGATATATTCATTTCTAATCTTGTCCCTCCTAGTCACTCCCAATGAGAATCTTAGCATCTTCAACTCTGCTACCTCCTGTTTTTTTGTCAGTGCCACCAAACCAGACGTCATAGCAGGTCTCACTACCATCTTCTAACTCTTCCCTTTCACTCTAGCTGCTATCCTTCTGTCACAAATCACCCCTGACACCCATCTCCACCCACTCCATACTGCCTGCACTCTCTTCTTCACCTCTCTTGTGCATTTTCTATTGATTTTGATGGTTGACCCCAGGTATTTAAACTCATCTACTTTCACTACTTCTACTCCTTCCATCTTCACCGTTACACCTGCCTCCCTCTCATTCACACTCATGTATTCTGTCTTGCTTCTACTGACTTTCATTCCTCTTCTTTCCAGAGCATACCTCCCCCTCTCCAGGTTCTCTTCCACCTGTTCCCTACTTCCTACTCTTCCATCTGCTCTCTACTCAGTAGTGTGGCTGACTACTGATCGGAGGCTCAGGGGTTTGATTCCTGCTGTCTGCAGTCTGTATGTCGAAGTGTCCTTGAACAAGACACTGAACCCCCAGCTGCTCCTGGTGGGTCAGGCCAGCACCTGTGCATGACAGCTCTGCTGCCATCAGTGTGTGAATGTGTGTGTGAATGCGTGGAGAGCAGGATCTGTAAAGCTCTTTGGTCATCTAGAGATGATCCAAAATGGCAGAAAAACACTGTGGCACGTGACCGCTGGCGCCACATGCAACCCCTCAAACTCAACTATTGCTGTTTTCACTGTATTTTACTCATCCATTTTGGATGGCAAATGGCGTAGACCCTGTGTTGAGAATAATAATAATTCCACTAGCACCTACTCAGCCTGACTCACCACGGTGTTGTTTGTTTTCCATTACGACTGAATACCACCTCAAGTGAGTGAGATCTTTACAGCAAGGCGGCCCAACACTCCCATGACATCATTTGCATGTGACAAGCAAAACACAAGTTAGATATCGAAGAGAACCTGCTGCTCGCTGGCTTTTTGTCAGAGTAAAGGCAAAAAAGAGCCAGAGAAGGCTACAGGCGGCGAGATGAAACACTCTGGAAAAGTACTGGAGAGGCTAGGAAGCCATGGAGCAGTATAAAGCTAAAGATGTGAGGATACGAACTAGATCACATGTGAGGGTAAGCTAATGATTGCTAATGCTAGTTAAGCACTAATAAGTCCCCTGTACTACATTGTAATCACGGCAAGTCATTGCTTCATACCGTGGGTTTGGCGTTCAACCAAGCCTCCCAGTGGTGGGATGTCACCCCAGCTTCACGAACCGCAGTGATTACAGAGTTTCAGAATGTCTGTAGAAATGTTTAGCTTCCCGTGCTAAAAATTGCTCTAATCTGTGTGAAAGTCATGGAGAGACTTTTGAGACATCATGTGATGTAGCTGCTCCAGCCGGTGGTGTCGTGGCAAAAAGTGATCAGCTGCCAAAAATTGATCGCCAAGTGCCATATTGTAGTTATGAGGTTATATTATCTGTAAAATATATATTTCAACAGGTAAATAGTAAATAGTAAAACTGAGTTAGGTATAATAAAATACATTTAACAATTATGATGCATTTTTAACCCAAAACAAACTTCATCTAGGATTAAAAGCAATTAAAATAATGCAGTCACAAGCTTACATGAAAAATACATGGATTTACTGGATATATATACATGTAGATAGTGTATAAATATATATTTTATGTGTGAATAATATACTATGTACTCCTTTTGTATTGCACTAAGAATCTTTACAATAAACTTTTTGTGATGGCTGGCTCTGTCTCATTATCATCCGCAGCTGCGCGCACACCTGCTCTCCATCACCCTCGGACTATTTAGACCATGCTGCCCTCAGATCAGCGCAGAGCTGTCTGTCTTCTTGGTCGGATGAGACCAACACTCATCTTCGTCATCGCCAAAGAACCTCCTAGCCACAGCCGGCACTCCAGAGCTAATCTCGCCTCCTGTCTTCTATCTCCTGGAGGGAGCATCTCTTCCACACCAAGTAAGCCTGCTTATCAACTCACCATTATCTACGCTCGTCTCCTGTGCACAGGTGGAGATCCGTGGCGGCGGACCTCTCTCCCTGCTGGCGGTGGACTGAGCAGCGCACTTCACCGCACGTCCTCTTCACCTCTTCAGCTTCGCTGAGACAGCAAGTGCTATCCTCCTGGCCGAAGCCTGCGGGCCAACCTGAACTCCACTCCACCTCTGCAAACAGTAAGCCTTGGTCATTCTCGTATATTCCCTCCGGGGTCATCACTAACTCCTTCTGTCTGTACTCTGTCCATAGGGTTGCCAGGTTGCACGGTGCTCTGCTCACCCCCAGCTGCTACATCACCACATACACACACGCACACACACACACACACGCACTAATACAATAAAGATAACTGCATCTACTCCTGAGTCTGAGTCTGCTCACTAGGTCTGCTAATCAAGTCACTTTTCTGCTTTTTGCAGATGTGTCTCCACTTTTGTTTATGTTTTATTTGTGAAAGTTACCAAGATTTAGTGACATAAATTAAATGCTAAAAGATTGGAAAAACTGTCTAAATAATCCAGCAGGTTGAGAAATCACTTTTGGTTTGGTGTGAGTTCATCAACAGAATTATGAACCATAAAGTAGTTTGTGTTAAAACATGTTAAATCCCATTAAACCCTAACTCATTATTAGGAAATACAGATGCTGATATGGCCCAGAATTCCTCCATATACTGGTACTATCACTAAAGTGTGCAGTGTTTTCTGCACTGGCACATCCAACAATACAGTATTCAGTAAATAAAATAATTGTTTTTGGTTACTTTTTCTTAAAAATGAGCCATTATTTTCAGTGTCTGATAAATGTTTAGTTTGTACTGTTGACTCTTCCCACCGAGGTCTTAACAGACAAATAGAAAATCATGATGCAAACACAAAAGTCACTAAAATGTTTGTTATAATCACCAGCAAAATCCATATTATTTAGAAAAATAAAAAATAAAAAATAAAATTCAAAGTTTAAACTGTAAAAAAACTCAGAATGGGTCACACACGTCGACTAATCGCCTTCGCAAAGTGGCCCAGCACACCAAGGAACGCTTGAATAATACAGCATTATGAGCCATCTCCTCCCTTTGCAAGGTAGTTTCATGGGATTACAGTGGACCCCTGACCAAGTGAGCGCTCCCAAGTGAACAGCCCAAGTGGACTCCAGGATCCAATCTGTACATGTACAAGTACATTCTCAATCCAGGGATTTGTAAATGCGAAGGAGAACAACAACAAGAATTTGTATAAAACTATTGGAAAGACTTTTCCCGTTCACCAAGAAGTGTAAATATCTATCTATCTCTCTATCTCTCTATCTCTCTATATATATTTATATATATATATATATATATATATATATATACTGTATACACTACCGTTCAAAAGTTTGGGGTCACCCAGACAATTATTTTGTGTTTTCCATGAAAAGTCACACTTATTTACCACCATGCATTGTAAAATGAATAGAAAATATAGTCAAGACATTGACAAGGTTAGAAATAATGATTTGTATTTGAAATAATAATTTTTTCCTTCAAACTTTGCTTTCGTCAAAGAATCCTCCATTTGCAGCAATTACAGCATTGCAGACCTAACATGATTGCACAAGGGTTTTCTAATCACCCATTAGCCTTCTGACGCAATGAGCAAACACATTGTACCATTAGAACACTGGAGTGATAGTTACTGTAAATGGGCCTCTATACACCTATGTAGATATTGCACCAAAAACCAGACATTTGCAGCTATAATAGTCATTTACCACATTAGCAATGTGTAGAGTGCATTTCTGATTAGTTTAAAGTTATCTTCAATGAAAAAAAGTGCTTTTCTTTCAAAAATAAGGAAATTTCTAAGTGACCCCAAACTTTTGAACGGTAGTGTTGTGGCATACATATTTGAGTTGCTTAGGCTGCATATGTATATTACTGTTGCCCACGTCTCAGAATGAACAATAAGTCTGGGTCTCCTGGGGATAACAGGAGGATGCGAAATGTAATCTTTTGAGATGGCCTTGAGAGACTTCCTGACCACCAGGGTTTTGGGGGAGAGGAGAAGACCTGGGGGTTTATGTGTTGTGTCTTGGGATTAAAGACAATGTGACTCTGTACTTTGATGTCCCAGGTATAAAAGGGACAGATGTGGGAGGATGGGCCTCTTTTCTGTTTGAGAGGATGTTGAAGATACATGAATGTTAATAAACCTGAATTGAGAAATAAACTCAGCCTCATCTTTTCACGCTCTCCACACTGGTGACCTTACGACGTATCATGGGCAGAAGCGATTCCCCCGAACCGGACTCGCCAGGAACCACCCGGGCAAACGCAGTCTCAGTCAAACTACCAGAATTCTGGCAGGACAACCCGGACTCCTGGTTCCTCTTGGCGGAGGCTCAGTTCGCTCTCGGGGGAGTAACAGCAGATGACACAAAATTCTACCACGTTATCGCCAAGCTCGACAACTGCACAGCTCGACATGTGCAGAGCCTGGTGCAGCGCCCACCTGCTGGTGACAAATACGCGGGTTGAAGGCTGCGCTCATTCAGCGTTTCACTCCCTCAGCCCAGGAGAGAGCAGAGCGACTCCTGGCCCTGAACGACTTGGGAGAAAGCATGCCTGTCGACCTGATGGAAGACATGCTGAGGCTGAGAGGCTCAGACGACGATGATTTCCTCTTCACCCACATTTTCCTGAGAACCCTACCGTCGGAGACGAGAGCGACCCTGGCAGGTTCACAGTTTGTGGCCCAGCGGGACTTCCGCGCGCTGGCCCAGGAGGCACAGCGGATTCTCAACGCCAGCAGATGGCACACGGCCACCGCAGCAGTGACAGACCTCGGCGCGATGGCCGGGAATGGCAGGGGGCCAGAGGCGGCGGAGGCAGAACCACCGGCAACGGCGGTGGTGAAGATCAAACATCGCGGAGGAGATGACCGCTGTTTTTACCATCGCCGCTTCGCAGAGAGGGCACGCAGGTATATTCCACCGTGTCAGTTCAAGAGCTCAGGAAACGCCAGAACTGGAAGTCGGTAGCAGCTGCGGCCCTCGGTGAACAGAGCAAGCTGCTCTACTTGACGGATGCGCGTTCTGGGAGGCAATTCCTCGTGGACACAGGCTCCCAAGTGAGTTTCATCATGCCAACCTATGCTGACCGGCTGGCAGGCCCCGGGAGTCACGGAGCATCAGCAGCGAACGGCTCGAGCATTAAGACCTTCGGTGAAAGGACTCTGCTTCTGTCCCTGCATGGCCGTGCATATGAGTGGACTTTTATTATAGCTGCGGTGAGTTTTAACATGTGAGGTGCTGATTTTCTGTGCTGACATGGGCTGTTTGTTGATCTTCCTAAAAGACGCTTGGTTAATGCACTCTCTTTTTACTCTATCCCTTGTGCAGCTCGAGTGACCCCGCCCACAGCACAAGCCAACGTCGCTACGGCAGGCGATAAGTTCCATACTCTCCTCACTCAGTTTCCAGCACTCACAGTTCCCACATTTTCAGCAGTCGTCGATAAACACGGAGTGGAGCATTTTATTACTACCGCCGGTCCCCCCGTTTTTGCAAAAGCTCGGTGCTTGGATGCAGCTAAACTGACCATAGCGCACGAGGAGTTCACCAACCTTGAAAAGTTGGGCATCATCCGGCGTTCGAATAGCCCATGGGCTTCCCCGCTCCACATGGTCCCTAAAGCGGACGGCTCGTGGTATATATATATACACTACCATTCAAAAGTTTGGGGTCACTTAGAAATTTCCTTATTTTTGAAAGAAAAGCACTTTTTTTCATTGAAGATAACTTTAAACTAATCAGAAATGCACTCTACACATTGCTAATGTGGTAAATGACTATTATAGCTGCAAATGTCTGGTTTTTGGTGCAATATCTACATAGGTGTATAGAGGCCCATTTACAGTAACTATCACTCCAGTGTTCTAATGGTACAATGTGTTTGCTCATTGCGTCAGAAGGCTAATGGGTAATTAGAAAACCCTTGTGCAATCATGTTAGGTCTGCAATGCTGTAATTGCTGCAAATGGAGGATTCTTTGACGAAAGCAAAGTTTGAAGGAAAAAATTATTATTTCAAATACAAATCATTATTTCTAACCTTGTCAATGTCTTGACTATATTTTCTATTCATTTTACAACACATGATGGTAAATAAGTGTGACTTTTCATGGAAAACACAAAATAATTGTCTGGGTGACCCCAAACTTTTGAACGGTAGTGTATATATATATATACATATATATATACACACACATATACAGATGTGGACAAAATTGTTGGTGTCCCTCTGTTAATGAAAGAAAAACCCACAATGGTCACAGAAATAACTTGAATCTGACAAAAGTGGTAATAAATAAAAATTCTATGAAAATTAACCAATGAAAATAAGACAATGCTTTTGAATTGTGGTTCAACAGAATTATTTTAAAAAACAAATTCATGAAACGGACCTGGACAAAAATGATGTTACTCTTAACTTACAATAATACTTTGTTGCACAGCCTTTTGAGGCAATCACTGCAATCAAACAATTTCTGTAACTGTCAATGAGACTTCTGCACCTCTCAGCAGGTATTTTGGCCCACTCCTCATGAGCAAACTGCTCCAGTTGTCTCAGGTTTGAAGGGTGCCTTCTCCAGATGGTATGTTTCAGCTCCTTCCACAGATGTTCAATAGGATTTAGATCAGGGCTCATAGAAGGCCACTTTAGAATAGTCCAATGTTTTGCTCTTAGCCATTCTTGGGTGTTTTTAGCTGTGTGTTTTGGGTCATTATCCTGTTGCAAGACCCATGGCCTGCGACTGAGACCAAGCTGTCTGACACTGGGCAGCACATTTCTCTCTAGAATACCTTGATAGTCTTGAGATTTCATTGTACCCTGCACACATTCAAGACACCCTGTGCCAGATGCAGCAAAGCAGCCCCAGAACATAACAGAACCTCCTCCATGTTTCACAGTAGGGACAGTGTTCTTTTCTTGGTATGCTTCAATTTTGTGTCTGTGGACATAGAGCTGATGTGCCTTGCCAAAAAGTTCCAGTTTTGTCTCGTCTGTCCATAGGACATTCTCCCAGAAGCTTTGTGGCTTGTCAACATGCAGTTTGGCAAATTCCAGTCTGGCTTTTTTATGATTTGTTTTCAACAGTGGTGTCCTCCTTGGTCGTCTCCCATGAAGTCCACTTTGGCTCAAATAACGACGGATGGTGCGATCTGACACTGATGTACCTTGACCTTGGAGTTCACCATGAATGTGTTTAGAGGTTGTTCTGGGCTCTTTTGTTACCATTCATATTATCAATCTCCTCCGGCGGCCACTTCCAGGGAGGTTGGCTACAGTCCCATGGGTCTTAAATTTCTGAATAATATGTGCAACTGTAGTCACAGGAACATCAAGCTGCTTGGAGATGGTCTTATAGCCTTTACCTTTAACATGCTTGTCTATAATTCTCTTTCTAATCTCCTGAGACAACTCTCTCCTTTGCTTCCTCTGGTCCATGTTTAGTGTGATACACACCATGTCACCAAACAGCACAGTGACTACTTGTCACCCTTTAAATAGGCCGACTGACTGATTACAAGTTTGTAGACGCCTGTGATGTTAATTAGAGGACACATCTTGGTTGAACATGTCCTTATGGTCACGTTATTTTCAATTTTTTCTAGGGGTACCATCATTTTTGTCCAGGCCTGTTTCATGAGTTTGTTTTTTAAAATAATTCTGTTGAACCACAATTCAAAAGCATTGTCTGATTTTCATTGGTTAATTTTCATAGAATTTTTATTTATTACCACTTTTGTCAGATTCAAGTTATTTCTGTGACCATTGTGGGTTTTTCTTTCATTAACAGAGGGGTACCAACAATTTTGTCCATGTCTGTATATATGTAAGATGACAACTAAGCTGACCCGGAGAAGGTTTTGGCTCTGTTTCTGCTTTTAAAAGACTTTTCTTCTCCACCGCTGCTGCTCGTCACCGCTGGCTGCCTCCAGATGAAAATCCACAGAATAGGTATGTGGGACTATAATGCTCTGAATGAGGCTTTAGAAAGCTCTGAATCAGTTTGTAAATCACTGGATTGAAAATGTACTTGTACATGTACAGATTGGACCCCGTTTCATGCTCTCTTGCCTCACAGAGAAGCAACTGGATGTGCTGCTGGTCCCAGTTCAGCAGATCTTCAGCCTGCGATGGAATTCTAGAATGAAAATGCACACACAACTTAAGCACATACACAGCACGAAAGTGCAACATAGATAAGATAAGATAAGATAAGCCTTTATTAGTCCCACGATGGGGCAATTCCAGGATTGCAACAGCACAGGGATAGCAACACTCAGAGCAATAATTTAGAAGATAAGAAAATAAGAGCAGTGAATATACATATGTACACATAAATATATAAATATATATACACAGTGCGGAGCATTATAGCTAGATGCAATAAACAGCATAACCGTCTACTTAGTTATCCTACATAGTATGAATATGTGCCCATACATATTGTCACCCTTTGTAGCGACTGATATTGTCCTAGTTGTATACTGGAGGGGACCATTTGTGTAAGTCTGTTGCGTCTTTTGAATTCAATACTATTAGATTGTCACATTTTTTTGCTATCTCTGCGAGCAGCCCTGCTTAGGTTATAAAGTCTGGCAGCCATAGGTAGGAAGGACCTGCGAAACCTCTCGGTCGCTCACCTAGGATGATGTAGCCTACTGCTAAATGAGCTCCTCAGTGCGTTCAGTATGTCTTGCATAGGGTGGGACTCGGACTCCAGCAGAGATGACAGTTTAGCCACCATCCTTCTCTCTCCTATCTCCTCCACTGGGTCAAGGTGTTGCCCCAGGACAGAGCTAGCTTTCTTGATCAGTTTGTTCAGTCTCTTCCTATCAGCTGCTGTGATGCCACTGCCCCAGCAGACCACTCCAAAAGTGATGGCTGATGCCACCACCGTGTCGTAGAATGTCTTCAGGAGCACCCCTTGTACACCAAAAGACCTGAGCCTCCTCAGTAGGAACAGCCTGCGCTGTCCCTTCTTGTAGAGTGCGTCGGTATTGTGTGACCAGTCTAGTTTATTGTTCAGATGAACACCCAGGTACTTGTAGGATGTCACCATCTCAATGTCTGTTCCCTGGAGCTGGTGCTGTGACGGGTTGTCCTTGCCTGCGGCAGTCCACCACCAGCTCCTTAGTTTTTCTCGCGTTGATCTGGAGGCAGTTCCGATGGCACCAGTCCATGAAGTCCTGGATAAGTCCTCTGTACTCAGCTTCATCTCCGTTGGAGATGAGGCCGACAATCACAGAGTCGTCAGAGAACTTCTGTAGATGGCAGTGTGTTGTGTTGTGTGAGAAGTCTGCAGTATAAAGGGTGAACAGGAAGGGAGCCAAAACTGTTCCCTGGGGGGCCCCCGTGCTGCCGATGATCGTGTCGGACACACAATCCCGGGTTCTCACAAACTGAGGCCGATTCGTGAGGTAGTCCAGGATCCATGATGACAGGTGCTGGTCCACCCCTCCGCACAGCAGCTTGTCCCTCAGGATCATCGGTTGATCCTCACCATGTTCCCAGGCTTCTCCAGGTGGTACAGGGAATGGTGAAGGAGGAAGATCACTGCATCCTCCGCCCTGATGCCATGCTGGTAGGCGAACTGGAGTGGATCCATCGCTGGTCCCACCAGGGGGCGGAGGTGAGCAAGGAGCAGTCTTTCCAGGGTGTTCATCATCTGAGACATCAGGGCCACTGGTCTGTAGCTGTTCAGGTCTCTGGGGTGGGAAGTCTTTAGTATGGGTACCACACAAGATGTTTTCCACAACTGTGGTACCCTCCCCAGCTTCAGGCTCAGGTTGAAGATGTGCTCCACAATCCCACACAGCTGGTCTGCGCAGGACTTGAGGAGCTTCGTGCGGATGCCGTCCGGTCCTGAGGCCTTCCTCGCCTTGATCTTCCTCAACTCCGTCCACACCTGGGTCTTAGTGAGGGTCAGGTTGGGGGGCTGTGTGCTGGGAGTGGGGGGGTGTTGGTGGAGTGGGGTGTGGACAGCAGGTCTCGATGACTTTAGAGGCGGCAGCGGTTGGTGTGCAGGCGGGGGGGAGGGCGGTTGGTCAAACCTATTAAAAAACAGGTTCAGATTGTTCGCCCACTCCCTGCCCCCCGTGGCCTGGGAGGAGGTATTCTGGAGCCCAGAGATGGTTTTGAGGTTTCTCCAGACCCCGCTGACGTCTCTCCGTTGCAGCTTGTCCTCCATCTTCTTCCTGAAGCTGTCCTTGCCTTCTCTGATCTTCCTCCTCAGCTCCCTCTGTACGGACTTCAGCATCTCCCTGTTCCCCGACCTGAAGATCCTCTTCTTCTCTCTCAGAAGTATACGTGAAAAACATGTGAAAAAACTACTTTTTAACCAAGATTAACACTAGCTTATTTCATCAGATGTTGTTGACATAAGCACAAAATATAAGCAGAGCACGGAGTTAACATTATTGGCTTACTGGCTAGCTCATTGTCTGCATACAGGAGACAACGGTGTTGTTTGTTCCAAGTGAGCTTTCCACCACTGGGATAAATCATGGCAAAGACGCATAATATCTCATCACTCACCATCCTCTATCACTGTTTTCAACCATGATGATGCCGTGGTCAGGTCTACGCCACTCTGCCTCCGCCATGGCCGTGAATTCTTTTCAGGTCACTCCGTCCAGCTCCCTCTGGATTTCTTTAATCAGCTACCAAGCACAGAAAAGTCTGCACCTCATCGTTGGACCACAGTGTTGATTTGTGTGTTGCCGTTTATCTAGTTGATTACACTCACTCACGCTTGCTGTTGGTGATTTGACTGTTCGTTGCCGTCCAAAATAGCGCCGTAAACAAAAGACACATGACCCGTGTGATGTCAGTGCAACCCCTCTATACACAAACTCATAGTGAGAGACATTCATATGTCCAAATGGGAGTAGGTGGAAGTCAAAGACTTATCAAGACCTACCCCTTTCTATCAAATCCAAACAAAAAAACATAAACAAGGGTTGCAAAGCAGCCAGCATTCTATTTCCCTTGTCTTGGTCCTAATTTTAACAATACTTGTGTTAACATCTGTACAATAGGTCAATAGACAATATATAACAAGGAATAAACAAATAGAAGAAAAGGAAAATAGTAAATAAAAAAGTTTTTAACAAACAGATTTTAACCCATGTTCACGTGTCATTTTTTTGTACATACAGTATGTTTGAATCTAAAAAAGGACAGACAGTTCTGTATTTCCTCTGATCAACTATTCCATAGTGTCACTCCCCTGACTGAGATGCTATGGTATTTAGTGTTGGTTCTTACAGACAGTTTATTGAACATGTGATTTCCTCTCAATGCATGGCGTTTTTGTCGAACTTGGAACAGATTCTGAATGGTGCTGGGCAATGTACAATGTCTTACTTTATACATTATTTGGATTGTTTTGAGATCAACTAGATCATGGAATTTTAAGGTTTTAAGATAGAGAAAAAGTGAATTAGATGGGTTACCTATATCCTGTTTTGTTTATAATTCTTATTGCTCATTTTTGTAGTATGAATAATGATTGCGTATTAGTTTTGTAAGTGTTCCCCCATACTTCCACAAAGTATAAGATAAGATAAGCCTTTATAAGTCCCACAATGGGGAAATTCCAGGATTGCAACAGCACAGGGATAGCAACACTTAGCACAATAATTAAAAAGATAAGATAATAAGAACAAGTAAATATACATATGTACACAGATATATACACAGTGCGGGAGCATTGTAGCTAGATGGAATTCACAGCATAACAATCTATTAAGTTACCCCGCAGAATATGAATATGTACTCATACAGTATACTGTACTTCGTATTTGAATCAGCCATGTTGTCACCCTCGGTAATGATTGATATTGCCTAGATGTATAATGGAGGGGACCATTTATTTTGCAATGTTGTTACTTTTTGTGCATTCAAAATGACCTCTACGAGCAGCCCTGGTTAGGTTATAAAGTCTGACAGCTGTAGGTAGGCAGGACCTTTTGACCTTTCAAACCTGAGACAACTGGAGCAGTTTGTTCATGAGGAGTGGGCCAAAATACCTGCTGAGAGGTGCAGAAGTCTCATTGACAGTTACAGAAATCGTTTGATTGCAGTGATTTCCTCAAAAGGTTGTGCAACAAAATATTAAGTTAAGGGTACCATCATTTTTGTCCAGGCCTGTTTCATGAGTTTGTTTTTGAAAATAATTCTGTTGAACCACAATTCAAAAGCATTGTCTGATTTTCATTGGTTAATTTTCATAGAATTTTTATTTATTACCACTTTTGTCAGATTCAAGTTATTTCTGTGACCATCGTGGGTTTTTCTTTCATTAACAGAGGGGTACCAACAATTTTGTCCACGTCTGTACACATATGCTGTGACACCTAGACCCACAGAGAGGGCAGGACCGAGCTGGGGAAACCAAGCCAGCTTGGCTCCTGACAAGTGCTAGGGACTGCCAATAGGTTCTGATTAGAAGATCTGAGAGACCTGCTGGGGTGGTATAGGTAGAGCAGGTCACTGATATAAGAAGGCGTCCCACCATGAATGGCTTTGTAAGTAAGAACAAGAACTTTAAAATTAAATCTATAATTTACAGGAAGCCAGTGCAAGTAGGCCAAAATGGGAGTGATATGACAGAACCTACTGGACCTAGTCAGTAGTCTTGCAGCAGTTCTGGACTAACTGTAAGCAATGTATAGAGGATTTACTGAGGCATGTGAAGAGAGCAGTGCAGTAGTCCAAACGTGAAGAAACAAAGGCGTGAATAATAGTTTCTAACTGACTATAAGAAACCAGTGACCTAATTTTGGAGATATTCCTGAGGTGGAAAAAGCAATTTCAGGTCAGAGATTTGACATGCTGGTCAAAACTCATCGATTGGTCAAAAATGACACCAAGATTTTTTTAGATTAGACTGTACATTAGAGCTTAATGAACCAATGCTATTAACCATCTTAGGGATTAGATTGTCAGGTGCCACAATAAGGACTTCAGTATTGTCAGCATTAAGTTGCAAAAAGGTACTAGACATCCAGTCGTTAATTGCAGACAGACAATCATGAATAATTTTTAAATTGTCAGCATGGTCATGTTTAAAAGAAAAGAACAGCTGTAAATCATCAGCATAGCAGTGATAACACACATCTTTGAATCTGCTGATGACAGAACAGAGTGGCAGCATGTCTAAAGTAGTAGTAGTAGATTAGTTTATTTGATATACAAGACAGGTGACAGAGGGGAATTCTCAAACTATAGACCAATTTCACTATTGCCGCAGTTTTCCAAGATACTTGAAAAAATATTCTATGAGAGAATTGACAACTTCATACTGAAGAATAATTTATTGTGTGAGCAGGAATATGGGTTCAGACACAAGAGGACAACTGCATTTGCCCTAATGGAATTTATAGAAAAAAATATCAACTGCCATTGAAAATAAAGAGTATTCAGTTGGGGTATTCCTGGATCTTAAAAAAGCATTTGATACAGTGGATCATAATTTATTATTAAAGAGACTACAAAATTGTGGTATTAGAGGGGTAGCACTGTCCTGGTTAAGTAGTTACATAAAGAATAGATATCAGTATGTATGTGTTGGTAACAAAAACTCACAGTTACTGAAGGTTACTTGTGGAATCCCACAGGGTTCAGTTTTGGGGCCATTATTATTCGATATGTATATAAATGATATATGTAAAGTTTCAGAAAAAATGGACTTAATATTGTTTGCTGATGACACTAATCTATTATGCAGTGGAAGCAATTTGGAACAACTTCTGGATACACTCGGAAAGGAATTAGGAAAGCTTAAACTGTGGTTTGATTCAAACAAATTAACGCTCAATTTAAGTAAGACAGAATTTATAGTCTTTAACAACCATCACAACAACTCAGTATCTAAACTTAGTGTAAATGGTGTAGAGATTGAAAGGGTATCTGAAACTAAATCTCTTGGAGTAATAATTGATAATAAACTGTGTTGGAAATCACATATTAATTATATTAAAGGTAAAATATCCAAGTCAATTGCAATATTACATAGAGTGAAATATTTGCTGAATCAACCCACACTATATACCTTGTATCATTCATTAATACTCCCATACATGACATATTGTAATTAAGTATGGGGAAATACATATAAAACAAACATATATCCACTCTTTATGCTTCAGAAGAGAGCTATTAGAATAATAAACAAAGCAGCTTACAGGGAACCAACAAACCCACTTTTTCTTAAATTAAAAGCTCTCAAGTTGAAAGATCTGGTTGACTTTAAAACTGCAATAATAATGTTTAAAGTGAAGAATCTATCACTGCCCACAAATATCCAAAAGTTGTTCCAAATAAGGGAGAAACAATATCATTTTAGAGGAACATGTATATTTCAAAAACCTTCAGTGAGAACTACCACCAAGCAACACTGTGTTTCAGTGCAAGGAGTCAGATTATGGAACGATTTTGGACCTGAATTAAAATCATGTACAACGCTTGGACAATTTAAACAAAAACTAAAGGAAGAAATACTCCAAACATATATACAAGATGACATGTAAAATCACATAAGGATTGTCATATCCAGCCTGTGTTGTGTTGTAGCTTAGTTTTTTTCTGTCACATTTTGTCTTAGCTTCGTTTTTGATTTGTAATCGCTCTTGTCTTGTTTTGTTTTTTTTTCTTTTGAATTCTTGGATGGAATATGGGTGGGCAATATAAGCTGCGGCTTCAGCCATGACCCATTTCGGATAACTTATGTTGAATTGTATAATCAGAGGAGTTATTGTCTAATTTGACCTTGTTGGATTTTCTTTCCCCCTTTGTTATATTATTCAGTTTCTTTTAACCTGTACTATCCGAAATAAAGATTCATTCATTAAAAAAAAAAAAAATAAATAAAAGCGGACCCAGAATAGAACCCTGAGGCACACGTTAAAGGAGCAGAGTCACATGAGTAAAAGCCAACAGTCACGGAAAAACTCCTACCAGAAAGGTAGGAGGAAAACCATTCCAAAGCTTTTCCAGAAATCCCTACCCGATCTCTAAGCCTTTGTAGCAAAATGTAAGGATCAATAGTATCGAATGCTGCAGTAAGATCTAATAACACTAAAACAGAGCATTTGCCAGAGTCTGACGACATTAAAATATCATTCGACACCCTGAGAAGAGCGGTCTCTGTTGAGTGTTTCTGACGAAAACCTGACTGAAATTTATCAAAAATATTGTGTTCAATCAGAAAGTCAGTGAGCTGCTTGGCGACAACTTTTTCTAAAAGCTTAGAAACAAAAGGAAGCTTAGAAATTGGCCTGAAGTTTTTAAAAACAGATGGATCAAGGTTAGGTTTTTTAATAGTAGCTGTACAACTGCATGTTTAAAATATGAGGGGACACAACCAGATTCAAGTGAACTGTTAATGATATTAATCAAAGATGTACCCACTGAGCTAATTACCTCTTTCAGCATTGAGGTAGGAAAGATATCTGAAGGGCAGGAGGAGGATTTCATGGAGCTCACCAAAACTAACAAATCCTCAGAAGAAATTGGGATAAAATAACTTAAAATGGCCTTTCTATTGGGACAATCAAGGATTGGGGAGGAGGGAGGAGTAAAACCGGCCCTAACAGCAGTAACCTTGTCAACAAAGAAGGAAAGAAACTTGTTACAGTCATGAATTGAATAAACAGGGGGAGCAGAAGTGACAGTGTTAACTATACTGTTTATTGTGCTGAAGAGGATCTTTGGATTGTTACTATTGGAGATGATGTTGGAAAAATAAGAAGTTCTTGCCGTTTTAATCATATTATTAAATTCAATTTACAGTTCCTTAAGGTACAACCGATGCACCTCAAGTTTAGTGGACTTCCACAGTCTTTCCACCTTCCAACAATAACGTCTAAAACAACGAAGATCTTCATTTAACCAGGGGATGAATTAACAGCAAAAACAGTCATGGTTTTCAGGGGAGCAACTACATCTAAGATGCTTGAACAGTATGAGTTAAAAGAGCAGACCAAGCTCTCAGTGTCTTCATGAGAGGATAAAACCACACTGCTGTCAAAGGCAGCAGAAAATTTCACAGCTGAAAAACGATCAATCAAGCGAGAGCATTTTACACACTTGCCAGTGTAGTGGTCTGATTTAAAAGATAAATTAAAAAGAACACAAAAATGGTCTGACACAACAGGCTCCTTAGTCTAAACGTTGTTCACATTAAGACCAAGAGTAAAAACAAGATCAAGTGTATTTCC
This sequence comes from Pholidichthys leucotaenia, assembly GCA_020510985.1. Taxonomy (NCBI): domain Eukaryota; kingdom Metazoa; phylum Chordata; class Actinopteri; order Cichliformes; family Pholidichthyidae; genus Pholidichthys; species Pholidichthys leucotaenia. The sequence goes on along the minus strand of CM035845.1, from coordinate 60,525,067 downwards.
TTTGATATGTGTAGGGACAGATAGACACAAAATAAAATTAAATGATTCAGTAATACTCAAAAAATTAACTACAAAACTGTTGTTGGAATCGCTAACATGAATATTAAAACTCCCAAGTAATAAAATCCGTTCAAATTTAATAAGAGTTAAAAAAATCACCAAACTCAGATAAAAAAAAGAAGTATTAACTCCTGGAGGGTGGTAGATTAAAACACAATAAAATGGGTCTGAGGAGCCCATTTTTACAATCATCAGATCAAATGAAGAAAAAGTTCCATGGCTCATCGTCCGTGTAATGGGGGCACAGGAGAAAATACAATCCAGTGGACAAAGTTCAATTAAGGAGGTAAATTCCTCACTTCTCTGCCAAGTCTCAACAAGAAGTAAAAAGTTCAGCCCTGCAGTTGTGAAAAAAATCATTCAATTCAATTCAATTCAATTCAATTCAATTCAATTCAATTCAATTCAACTTTATTTATATAGCACCATTTCACAACAACAGTCATCTCATAGCACTATCAACTGTAGGGGGAACCCCCACAGTTGCAGAAAGAACCCAGCAATCAGGCGATCCCCTGAGAGCAAGCACTTGGCGACGGTGGAGAGGAAAAACTCCCTTTTAACAGGAAGAAACCTCCAGCAGAACCAGGCTCAGGGAGGGGCAGTCATGTGCTGCGACTGGCTGGGAGGTGAGGGGATAGAGAAGAAGAAAAGAACAAACATGTAGAGAGCAAACAGCACGATGGGGACTCAATCTATGGGAGAGAACAAACAAATGTTAATGACCAGCAAAAAAAATATTTCATTGAGAGTGAGAAAAGGAGTGAGGCCCAGTGCATTACTGGAGGTCCCCCGGCTGACTAAACCTATTAGCAGCATAACTAAGGGAGGGTTCAGAAACACATGATCCCTCCCTAATTGTAGGCTATATCAAAAAGGTAGGTTTTAGCCCTATTCTTAAAAACAGAGATCGAGTCTGACTCCCGAATCCAGATTGGCAGCTGATTCCACAGGAGAGGAGCTTGATAACTGAAGGCTCTGCCTCCCATTGTACTTTTGGAGATTCTAGGTATTACAAGTAATCCTGCATTTTGGGAGCGTAGTGCTCTGTTAGGATAATACGGTAGTATCAGATCTTTTAAATAAAAAGGAGCCTGATTGTTTAGAGCTTTGTAAGTAAGAAGAAGGATTTTAAACTTAATTCTAAACTCTATGGGAAGCCAATGAAGGGAGGCCAGAACCGGAGAGATATGATCTCTCTTTCTAGTACCTGTTAAAACTCTTGCTGCAGCATTTTGGATCAGCTGAAGACTTTTTAAAGATGTTTTAGGACAGCCTGATAATAAAGAATTACAATAATCCAATCTCGAGCTAACAAAAGCGTGGATCAGTTTCTCAGCATCACTCTGAGACAAGATGCTCCTAATCTTGGCAATATTACGCAAATGATAGAAGGCAGTCTTAGAAACAAATTTAATATGTGAATTGAAGGACAAATCCTGATCAAAAATAACTCCAAGGTTCCTCACAGAGCTATTAAGAGAAAGAGTAACCGCATCCAAACTGAAAGTTTGATTTGGAAAGGAATTTCTAAGGTTTTTTGGACCAACAAGAATGACTTCAGTCTTATCTGAATTTAATAGCAGTAAATTACAAGTCATCCAAGCTTTGATTTCCTTAAGACAGGCTTCTAACTTGACTAATTGATTACTATCATCTGGCTTCATTGACAGGTATAATTGTGTGTCATCAGCATAACAATGAAAATGTATACAGTGCTTTCTAATAATGTTGCCTAACGGAAGCATATATAAACTAAAAAGAGTCAGGCCTAGCACAGATCCCTGTGGAACTCCATGACTGAGCTTTGAGTTGAAAGAAAACTCATTATTTACATGAACAAACTGGAACCTATCAGATAAATAAGATCTAAACCACTGCAACGAAGTTCCATTAAGTCCAACATAGTGTTCTAATCTATCAAGTAGAATATTATGATCGATAGTATCAAAAGCTGCACTAAGGTCTAAAAGGACAAGTACAGAAACTAGTCCATTATCAGATACAATGAGGAGGTCGTTAGTGACCTTCGCTAAGGCTGTTTCAGTACTATGATGGATTCTAAACCCAGACTGAAACTCTTCAAGTAAACCATTTCCCTGCAGGTGGTCGAATAATTGCGTAGCAACAACTCTTTCTAAGATTTTTGAAATGAAAGGGAGATTAGAGATTGGTCTATAGTTAGCTAAAGCTCCTGGATCTAGCGTTGGCTTTTTGAGTAAGGGTTTAATTACAGCCGTTTTAAAAGCCTGCGGTACATGCCCTAAAGTTAATGAAGAATTGATTATATGAAGAATAAGGCTACCAATAAGTGGGAAGACTTCTTTAAATAACCTGGTAGGAATAGGGTCTAAAAGACAAGTTGAAGGTTTGGATGAGGAAACTATTTTGTCTAACTCACAAAGGTCGATTGGAGTAAACTCATCAAGACAGACATCAATAGAAGGAGTTGTAGTAGTTACAGTATTTAAGTTAACTGTGGGAAGAATCTGATTGATTTTATCTCTGATGGATGAAATTTTATTATTGAAAAAGTTCATAAAGTCCTGACTAGTAAGCTCTAAGGGAATGCTAGGATTGACAGAGTCCTGACTCTTTGTCAACCTGGCTACAGTACTGAAAAGAAACCTGGGATTATTCTTGTTCTCTTCTATTAATGCAGAGTAATAATTCGTTCTAGCTTTTCTAAGAGATTTTTTATAAATTAAAAGATGATTTCTCCAAGCTAAATAGATTTCATCTAAATTAGTGGAGCGCCATTTTCTTTCTAATTGACGAGTCTTCTGTTTTAAGCTACGAGTTTCTGTGTTGAACCTAGGAGTTAGAAATCTCTGATTAGACTTTTTCTTTTTTAAGGGGGCCACCAAGTCTAGAGTCTGATGCAGAGAAGCTGAAACACTATCCACCATGTTATCAATTACAGAAGGAGCAAGCTGTCTATAGCTTATTTCCTTTGTGTTGACACATGGCATAGAGGAAACAATCTGCATAAATTTGGTAACAGCATCATCTGAGAGGCATCTACTGTAATAATATTTTTCTTTAGGAGCCAAATAGTCAGAAATAGTAAAATCAAAGGTTAACAGACAATGGTCTGACAGTACAGCGTTATGAGGAGACACTACAAGATTTTCTATTTCTATGCCATATGTCAGAACAAGGTCCAATGTATGGTGGAGGTAATGAGTAGAATTTCCTACTTTCTGAGAAAACCCAATTGAGTATAATATTGAATTAAATGCCACATTAAGGCAGTCACTATCTACATCCACATGTATATTAAAGTCCCCTACTATAATTATTCTATCAGATTTCAGCACTAAATCAGCTAAGAAATCAGCAAATTCGGATAAAAATTCTGAGTAGGTTGATGGGGGACGATAAACTATGGCAAATAAAATTGGGTTTAACCTAAAATTGCTAAAGTGCCCAATACTGAGGACCAGGCCCTCAAAGGAATTATAACATGTTTTTTGCTTTACATTAACTAGTAATTTGGAATGGTAAATTGTTGCTACTCCTCCTCCACGACCAGAACTTCTGGGATTTTGACAGTTTAAATAACCAGAGGGAGTTGATTCATTTAAACCAACATAATCCTCTTGCCCTAACCAAGTCTCTGTAAGGGAAATTAAATCAATCTGATGATCAATTAACAGATCATGGACTAACAGAGACTTGGGAGTTAGAGACCTAATATTTAATAAACCACATTTAATTTTTAAATTATGAGGAGGAACAGAGGCCATTTCATTCAATTTAGAGGCTTTATGTTTAATTTGAGTTTTACCAATATTTTGCTTTATCACTTTGGGATGCTTATGCATTTTATTTTTATTTACTTTGGAGGGAGCAGACAACGATTCTCTGATGGGGAAGACAGGGGCTAAGCTGAGGGGTGACGGATGAAGAGAAGCTGCAGAGAGGCGTGTAAGACTGCGACTCTGCTTTCTGGTCCCAACTCTGAGTAGTCAGGGTTTTGGAAGTTTGGATAAAAAAGATGCCAGATTGTTAGATAAATGAGAAGCACCATCCAAAGTGGGATGAATGCTGTCTCGTCTCATAAGACCAGGTTTTCCCCAAAAAGACCTCCAATTGTCAATGTAGCCCATGTCATTTGCAGGACACCACACAGACAGCCAGCGGTTCAAGGATGATGAGCGGCAAAACATGTCATCACTGGTCAGACAAAAAAATCATTCAAAAAGGATGATTTATTTGAGATGGAACGTGCGTTTAGCATTGCCAGCTGGATGGGCTCTGTAAAAGTAGCAGTCTCACCAGGAATAGGGGCCGGTGAAAGTTGGCATTTGCACCCACTACCTGCAGGGGATTTCCTGGCTCGAAGCAGGGAGAAGGCCAGTTGGCACAGTTGAACAGGGAAAACAGGCCGGAGAAATGACGGCCTCACTCCGGGCACACCTGAGAGTCAAGATCCAGGAAAGAGGCCAGCTGCAGAATTATGAGAAGTTGAGATGGAGCGAGCAAGACGGTGGAGCCAAGCAAGCCTTTTGGATTTCACAGCAGCTCCTGCATGTCTTCCATGAGGTTTGGATTGCTTTCTGCTGGTATAACCGCAGTGAGGATCCCAGGTACCAACAGGAAGCTGTAGACGCAGAGATTGGTGGAAGAATCTTTCCTCCTGATTACGACAGCAGAAACCCACCATGGAAGATCGAATGTTCAGTTGTGTGTCTGCACTATTATGTACATAGTTCCACCTGCATAGCCACTACCATACCTGTGTATATTTCCATAATCCTGGGCCATTTTAATTTTATTTTTATTTTATTTTTTTTTTCAGTCATGTGCTTAATCATGTGTTCTGTAACCGTGTTTTATCTAATCCTTCTCTCTTACTTTATTGCACATTAGCCTGATGGAGCACCCACAATTTTGTTGTGCTGTACTACTGTACAATGACAATAAAGCCTATTCTATTCTATTCTATTCTATTTTATTCTATGCCACCATAATGCCACCAAAGAAGGAGGAAATGGAAGAGATCAAAAAATCTCTGAACTTCATGTCAGAAGAACTGACCAAAGTGGCTAGTCAGCAGGATAAACTATTAGGGCTAATGGAAGAAGTCCGAGAATTAAAATTAACAATTAAAGAAAAAGTAGGGATGCGTTTTGTGAACAGAAGGGTAAAGTATGACATACTGAGGCAGGCCAGAAAGCTACGGTGAACAGAAGTTTACCTAAATGAACATCTAACAAAAACTAATGCTGAAATAGCACGGCAAGCACGTATGCTGAAAAGACAAAATAAGATACAGGCAACATGGACAAGAAATTGTAGAGTTTGGATCAAACTAAATGGAACACCTGAGGAAGCAAAGAGTATAATAATCAGAGATGTTACTGACTTAAATAAATATAGATGAACACTGATTAAGAAAATTAAGAGACTATGATAATCCATATCCATACACACGGCAAGAATAGTTTTTTGACATACCATGTCAATGTACTTTAAAAAAAACAAACTAAACAAAACAAACAAAAAACTTATGACTGACTTGAGTAGACATCAATTATACCCAGTTGGAGGAAGTCATATGACACAGAGTGAGGAAATTCAAACTCTGAAAATATGCCATTATGCTGAACATAAACTACAAGAGATGGAGAATGATATTGATCCTGATAACCTCTTTTTCAATAATATTCATAATCATTGTGAATATTACACTGAAAAGCAATTCAAAAGTCAAGTGCAACTAGATGGTAAACTATCAATAATACACTTCAACAGCAGAAGTCTTAACAAAAACTTTCCACAGATTCAGGACTATTTAAAACAGCTAGACAGAAAATTTACAGCTATCACAGTCTCTGAAACTTGTCTTAATGAAGAGCAGGCTCCTCTGATGGCAATAGAGGGATATCAGATGTTTCATATTAACAGATCTCAAAAAAAGGGTGGTGGTGTTGCACTGTATACTGATGACCTGTATAGGTGTAAGCTTGTAAGTGGAATGTCCTTTGCACTACCAGGGATTTTAGAATGTGTTACTGTTGAGATTGACCAAGATAAAACAAAAAAATCTAATTATAAGTTGTATATATAGAATGCCGGGAACTTGCATTGAGACATTCAGAGATAAATTATTCGAGCTGTACAATAATATTACTAGAAGAAAATGGTAGTAGTTTGTGGAGATTTCAGTATTGATTTACTAAATCCATATCAACAAAATGTAATTACAGAGTTCATGAATTCTATGTACAGCATGAGTCTATATCCCACAATAACACATCCCAGTAGAATCACAGTTCACACTGCTACACTTATTGACAACCTGTTTGTTAATATTATTGATAAGAAAATAGAAAGTGGATTATTGATAAATGATATGTGACCATTTGCCAACCTTTGCACTTATCCATGGCCACACGGGGGCCAATACAGAAAAAAAAATTAAAATCTTTCAGATACAAATCACAAAATGATATCAGTTCTTTTAAAGAAGACTTGCTGAAGCAAGACTGGACAAAAGTCTATGTATCAGATGTAAATGAAGCCTATGACACATTTATGAACATTGTAACCACTCTTTATGAAAAAAATTGTCCATTAGTAAAGAAAAAGCTTAAACATAAATTTGTCGACAAGCCATGGTTAACCAAAGAATTACAAAAGGCGTGTAAAAAGAAAAATTTATTATATAAAGCTTTCCTAAAGAAAAGGACAAAAGAAGCAGAGCAGCAGTATAAAACATTCAAAATTAAGTTAACATATATAATAAGATGTAGTAAAAGAGACTATTACAGTAAAGAACTGGAGAAAAACAGAGCCAATATTAAAAATACATGGACAATACTTAACAATATTCTTGGAAATAAAAACAGAAATACAAGCTATCCAACCAGTTTTTCAAAAAATAATAAAACGACTCAGAGTGTGAATGCAGTTTCACCTGCAAATGAATTTAATAACTTTTTTGTTAACATTGGTCCTAATTTGGCTCGAGAAATACCCATTACGGCACCTACAGGTGATACAATAAGCAAAAACACTGCTATAAAAGACTCAATTTTCATAAAGAACACAGACGAGAGAGAGGTCATTGAAATTGTTAAATCCTTTAAAAGTAAAACATCTACGGACTGTGATGGTATTGACATGCTCTTAGTCAAAACTATTATTGGATGCTTAGTGAAACCACTGATGTATATCTGTAACCTGTCTCTCCAAACAGGTATATTTCCCAATGCAATGAAAACAGCTAAAGTAATTCTGATATACAAGACGGGTGACAGAGGGGAATTCTCAAACTATAGACCAATTTCACTATTGCCGCAATTTTCCAAGATACTTGAAAAAATATTCTGTGAGAGAATTGACAACTTCATACTGAAGAATAATTTATTGTGTGAGCAGCAATATGGGTTTAGACACAAGAGGACAACTGCATTTGCGCTAATGGAATTTATAGAAAAAATATCAACTGTCGTTGAAAATAAAGAGTATTCAGTTGGGGTATTCCTGGATCTTAAAAAAGCATTTGATACAGTGGATCATAATTTATTATTAAAGAAACTACACAATTGTGGTATTAGGGGGGTAGCATTGTCCTGGTTATGTAGTTACTTAAAGAATAGATACCAGTATGTATGTGTTGGTAACAAAAACTCAGTTACTGAAGGTTACTTGTGGAGTCCAACAGGGTTCAGTTTTGGGGCCATTATTATTCAATATGTATATACAGTAAATGATATATGTAAAGTTTCGGAAAAAATGGATTTAATATTGTTTGCCGATGACACTAATTTATTATGCAGTGGAAGCAATTTGGAACAACTTTTGGATACAGGAAAGCTTAAACTGTGGTTTGATTCAAACAAATTAACGCTCAGTTTAAGTAAGACAAAATTTATAGTTTTTAACAACCATCACAACTTAGTATCTAAACTCAGTGTAAATGGTGTAGAGATTGAAAGGGTATCTGAAACTAAATTTCTTGGAGTAATAATTGATAATAAACTGTGCTGGAAGTCACATATTAATTATATTAAAGGAAAAATATCTAAATCAATCGCAATACTACACAGAGTGAAATACTTGCTGAATCAACCCACATTATATATCCAAAAGTTGTTCCAAATAAGGGAGAAACAATATCATTTCAGAGGAGCATGTATATTTCAAAAGCATTCAGTGAGACCTACCACCAAGCAACACTGTTGTTTCAGTGCAAGGAGTCAGATTATGGAACACTTTTGGACCTGAATTAAAATCATGTACAACGCTTGGACAATTTAAACAAAAACTAAAGGAAGAAATACTCCAAACATATATACAAGATGACATGTAAAATCACATAAGGATTGTCATATCCAGTCTGTGTTGTGTTGTAGCTTAGTTTTTTGTCACATTTTGTCTTAGCTATGTTCTGAATTGTAATCGCTCTCGTTTTGTTTTTCTTTTGAATTCTTGGATGGAATATGGGTGGGCAATATAAGCTGCGGCTTCAGCCATCACCCATTTTGGATAACTTACGTTGAACTGTATAATCAGAGGAGTTATTGTCTAATTTGACCTTGTTGGATTTTCTTTCCCCCTTTGTTATATTATTCTGTTTCTTTTTTTAATCTTTACTTTTAATCTATCTGAAAATAAATAAAATAAAAGTCATTCTATTCTATTCTAGTCTAAAAACTGGTAGGTGATCACCAACGTCATTTATTAGTAAGACCCTATGATTTGGTTATCAAGGACATTTGTAAATATGTCAAAATACAAATAGTGCTATGTAAGGTTATTCTTGATAGACAAGTAATTAAAGGATAACGTCCCATGGTGTACATTGCTTGTATATATTCTGTAATCATAATGTTGTCAGATGGGTTAAGAGATGCAGGAGCCTTATACATGAAGTTAACATGCTAAAGCATAACAAAACAAAATAAAGTGTTTAAAGGTAATTTTATAGCAATGCCAATTTAAACCACATTGAATACGAGCCTTGTGGCCCAAACACCAGGGTGCTTGACTAAAATAATCAGTTACTATTCATAGTTCTCAGTTCTTTCATTCTCCGTTTTCTTTGCGCCTTCAGAATGTCCTTTCACTTCACTTCCTGTTTATTTTTACTTTTAAAATAAAAGCATGGGCCTCTCCACCATATGTTACAGGAAATACTCATAAACCTTAGGAGTAGCCTTCAAAATAAAGCATGCATAAAGCAGATATTATGGCTCTACTTTTTGTGTATATTGTATTGCTGGGTTTTATCTTTTATCTTTATTTGCATTACAAGTAGAATTACTGTACATGGAGTGTTGTTTTTCCATCCTTATTCCTTCTTTTCTTATATATTGTACACACCACTAAGAGAGAGAGAAAAGGCATTTCAGTTTTCCTGTATGTCCTGTACGTATAGAAGTATTGACAAATAAAAATCTTTGAATCATGAATCTTGAAAACATAAAATTGTGTCATTTACAGCGGCTAATCAACTTTATGCCTCCGTAGTTACTACAGCTCTGAGCATCACCCTTGTTCTTTAAAATCGGTACCAAAGCACTTCTTCTCCACTCCTGAGGCATCTTCTCACTCACCAAGATTGTGTTAAGCAATCTGGTTAAAAACTCCACTGCCATCTCTTTTAAACATCTCCATACCTCCACAGATATGTCATCTGAACCAACCGTCTTTCCATTCTTCATCCTCTTCAAAGCTGCCCTCACACCCACCTTGTTAATCCTTGGGACTTCCTTGTTCACCATCTTTCCTTTATCCATTCTCCTCTCTCTGATTTTCTTCATTCATCAGCTCCTCAAAGTACTCCTTCCACCTTCTCGACACACTCTTGCAACTTGTTAGTACATTTCCATTTCTGTCCTTAATCAACCTAATTTGCTGCACATCCTTTCCAGCTCGATCTCACTGTCTAGCCAATCAATACAAGTCCTCCTCTTCTTCCTTAGTGTTCAGCCTCTCATACAACTCACTATATGCCTTTTCCTTTGCCTTTGCCACCTCTCTCTTTGCCATGCACCTAGCTTCCAAATACTCCTGTCTACTTATCAATCAACAAACTCTTGTTAAACCTTTTCTGTATCCTGTCAGTGCCTGCATTTGGGTCTATCTAGCTAACGCATGTGACACAACTCACTGTGACCATGGATTTTATAGCTTTTAATGCAAATTGTAGTCACCATAATAGACCATCTTGTCATTAATCTACATTCGATTATGTATCTTTTGCCATTCTGGATTTTAAAAATTATGTTTTGGCCATGATAGTCTGATAGACTGGGCTGCTAATTTTGGCTTATTTTATTATATTTTGCTATAATCCAGACAGGATGCATCTTCGATTAGCATCAGTTAGCTGCCATTAGCAGAGATAGCCATTCACTGATTCAGGGTGATTTCTTTGCTTATTACACCTCAGTGACCCACCATATGCTATTGACAACTCAAACCACACACCCTTGTCTCTGATAATGTTTTATTTAGGTTTTTAAACTCTTAACATTCAGCTTATATTTACTAATATGTAACTTTACTTGGGGACAGTGCCTTTGGCATGGCAAACCAGGATGATGGTTCCTCTCTTTACGAAGAGGGACCGAAGGGTGTGTTCCAACTTTAGGTGGATCACATTTCTCAGCCTCCCTGGGAAGGTCTATGCCAGAGTACTGGAAAGGAGAGTCCGGCTGCTGGTCAACCCTCAGATTCAGGAGGAGCAGTGGGGTTTTCATCCTGGCTGTGGCACAATGGACCAACTCTTTACCCTCTCGAGAATCCTCACGGGCTTGTGGGAATTTGCCCAACCAATCTACATGTGTTTTGTAGACTTGGAGAAGGCATTCGACCATGTCCCTCAAGGTTTTTTGTAGGGGGTGCTTCGGAAGTATGGGGTATTGGGCTTGTTGCTACAAGCTATTTGGCCTCTATATGACCGTTGTGAGAGTTTGCTTCACATTGCCAGCACTCAGTCAGACTTGTTTCCAGTGAGAGTTGGACTCCACCAGAGCTGCCCTTTGTCACCTATCCTGTTCATAATTTTTATGGACAGGATTTCTAGGTGCAGCCAAGGAAGGGAGGGTATCATCTTTGGTGCCCACAGGATCTCACCTTTGCTGTTAGCAGGTGATGTCATCATGTTGGCTTCATCGAGTAATGACCTACAGGTCTTAGTGAGACAGTTTGCTTCTGAGTATGAAGTGGCTGGGATGAGAATCAGCACCTCCAAGTCTGAGTCCATGGTCCTCAGCCAGAAAAGAGTGGATTGTCCTCTCCATGTTGGAGACGAGCTCCTGCCCAAAGTGGAGGGGTTTAAGTATCTCAGGGTCTTATTCATGCTGAGGGGAGAATGGGGCAGGAGACTGACAGATGGATTGGACCAGCATCTGCAGTGATGCAGATGTACTGATCTGTCATAGTGAAGAGGGAGCTACGCTCTAAGGCAACGCTGTTGATTTACCGGTCAGTCTATGTTCCTACCCTCACCTATGGTCATGAGCTTTGGATAATGAGATCCAAGAATGAGAATGAAGAATGAGATCATGGATGCAAGAGGCTGAAATGAGCTTTCTCCGTATGATTGCTGGACTCACCCTCAGAGATAGGGTGAGGAGCTCAATCATCTGGGAGAGGCTCAGAGTAGAACCACTGCTCTTCCATATTGAAAGGACCTGGCTCAAGTGGTTTAGACATCTGATCAGGATGCCTCCTGGACGCCTCCCACTTGAGGTGTTTCGGGCACGTCCCACTTGGAGGAGACCCCAGGGTAGACCCAGGACATGCTGGAGAGACTACATCTCACAGCTGGTCTGGCATCCTCTCAGAGGAGCTGGAGCAGGTGGCCGAGCAGAGGGAAGTCTGGGCTTCTTTCTTCAACTGCTGCCTCCGTGACCCGGACCTCCGGAAAAGCAGTAGAAGATGGATGTTACTTGGTCCTATAACTGAAGCTAAAGCTAATGTTAGAGTTGTGTCACCATTACAAATGAGATGATGGGGGTGGGAGGGGGATTATTAATGGTATATAATTAAAAGATAAATGTTCATATATTCAATATTCATTAAAAGTGTTGGGAGTAACGTGTTACTGTAATGCCACTACTTTTGCAGTAATATGCTGTGTAATAAAATTACTGTTTAAAAATTCAGTAATGCGTTACAGTTACTGAAATTTGATCAGATGCATTGCTCGCGTTACTAGTTTTATTAATAAGGATAGATATTTTTAGCGCAAATAGACAATCATACAACTTGCAGTTGCTAGACACCCTCCTCTCATCAACTGCCAACTGGGGATGAATACACAGTTTCGGTGGCTATTGGCGAGACTGCCATCCCCAGCGCCACCAGCAGCCTCAAGCCACTGGGGGTTGTCATGCCAAAGGCAAAGACAAGCAAATAAATAAGCAAATAAATATAAACTGACCCTACCGTAACTGACACAGCCATCACACAGTCTCCTCCATGAGTCAGTTTCCTGTCCTGCCCCAGTTCACATCACAACCCGGTGAAGAAATGCCGTAGCGGTGGCAACTTCTCATATCGAACCTTGATCAGCTGTTGTTGGAATGGTGAGTAGCCCCTAACAGCTCCTACCGCTGTGGTTAAACATGAGTATTTTTTGAGCAAGAAGCTCGCATTTAATGTCCGCATTAAATGCATTTAAAGTTTTCTTACGCACAGAGAAAAAGTGACTGTGATTTGATGCAGTAAAGAACAGCTTCTAAGTGGTGAACTTTCATTTATCTGTGCTTTCTATTTTTTTTTATCTCATTCATTTACATGCTGTTGTGATATGCAACTATTCATTTCAGTAAATCCTCTAAATATGCATTTTTAATGGGCTGGTGCAGGGGTGTCAAACCTATGGCTTGTGGGCCAAAAGCGGCCCATCAGGGGGTCCAGTATTTCTCTTTGTGAATTTACACCTTTATTTCTAATAAATTTCTGACTTTCTACTGATTACAATAGTTTGTGTAAATCTGAGACATTTTTTTCTCTGTAAGATATTTTTTTTTCTCATCAGTTTTCTTTTTCTTCTTTTTTCTGATGAGAACAAGGGGCCCTTGATCTTGGTTTGTGTGCAAGATGATTTAAGTATGCATTTAAAAGTAACATGAAAGTTACTTTTCCAAGTAACTAGTTACTTTAATCATGCAGTAACTCAAAAGTAATTCATCTACTTTTGAAAAGAAGTAACTAGTGACTGTAACTAATTACTATTTTTTAGTAACTTGTCCAGCACTGTTCATTACACAATGAATTATTTCAGGCCCTTTTAATTTAGATGGTTATGTGTCATAAATGCCCTTCAGGGCAGGAACGAAGACCCAGATGCTGGCTGTGAGTTTGCAGGAGTTGAAAACTAGCTGAAAACCTAGGACTACTGGGCGAGAACATAAGGCAGTTCAGATGGTCCGCAAGAGTCACAAGACCACCAGATCACGGGGTGGAATGAATCAGGTGTCCTCCCAGAGTCCCTGAGCCACCCAAGCAAATGGCATAATCCATCAGGTGGTTTACCAGAATTCCACCACCGACAGATCAGAGAACACGATTTGTCGGGTGGCCTCCCAGTGTCCCTGAGCCAGCAGACCGTAGAGCACAATACACCCGTTTTAGGAGGCAACAGTTGGAAAATGTGCTCTTTGTGGGCCGTAGGGGCTGAGGTGTGGAAACCAGACAACGAAGCTGGCTGACCAGCAAAGAAACCAGACGACAATGATAGCTGACCAGCAAAGAAACCAGATGAAGAAGGTGACTGACCAGTGAGGAAACCAGATGAAGAAGACGACTGATCAGAGGGGAAACCAGACGAAGGGGGCTGATGACCATCGGCGAAACCAAGCAAAAACTGCTGACCAGCGGCGAAACCAGATGAAGACTGTTGACCAGCGATGACCTCAGGCGAAGACTGTTGACCAGCGACGACCTCAGGCGAAGGCTGTTGACCAGCGGTGACCTCAGGTGATGACTGATGACAATCAGGCAAAGTGGACCAATGACCCTCGGCGAACCCAGGTGGCTCAGGCTGGAGCATCTCGAGTCCAGCTGCCTGGGAATCCATCCCCGACATAACCACCTCAGACGGGGAGGAAGAAACAAACACCAGGTCACTGTCACTGGCAGCGGCAGAGCCCGACGAGGAAAACTCAGAAGCAGATGGCAGCTGCAACTGGTTCTCCCCATCAAGAGCATAGCAAGATCTCTCTAATACTGACATAGTAAAGACAAAGAAGATGACTTGCCTTAACTCAGATTCCATCATCGACCAGGACTCTGGTGAGTGTGCTGTGGCGGCCCAAGTCAGCAGGCATGATGGCGGGTGACGCTGGCGGAACTCCAGACGTGGCGGCTGACCCTGGTGGAACTCCAGATGTGGCGGCTGATGCTGGCAGAACCCCAGATGAGGCGATTGATGCTGGTGGAACTCCAGACATGGTGGCTGATGCGGGCAGACCCCCAGATGTGGCAGCTGAAGCAGGTGGAACCCCAGATGTAGCGGCTGACGCTAGTGGACTTCCAGACATAGCGGCTGAAGCTGGGGATTGTCTCACCAAAGACGTCGGGTCCTGCGATGCCAAAACCAGGGGACACTCTGTTGTCGGCTCAGGCTTCAGGATACAGGGGGCACTCCTCTCCCATCCAGGATGTGGCTGCAGGGATGGAACAGGACTCTTTGGAACTGCAAGCCCCTCCATCATCTGGTGGCTCTCACCCAGGACCGGCGAGGTTGGTGAGGGCTCAGCCAAAGAGGAAAAGAGGATGGCTGCTGCTGAGCCCCCCCTTCCCCCGGGGAACAAGGCAAGACAATTCACTTTTAGATGGAAGAAAATGAAAGGATACTTGCCTTAGTTCTCGGGGAGTGGTGGTTGCTGCTGCTGAAGTCCCAGCTAAGTCCCTCTTGTTAGCTGCAGCGAGTGAGGGCACTAATGTGGAGAGTGGAGGAGCTGGCGCTGCAGGCATGAGGACAGGTGGATTCTCAGCAGCGGGCGGTGACGCTATGGAGAAGAGGGGGACAGCAGCAGTAGACAAGGAGGACGTAGCTGACGGGACAGACAATGAAGGAGAATTCTGGTGAGAGGAGGAGGCTGCTGCTGTGGTTCTCCGAAACGGCGAGGGAGGAGCTGCTGGGAAGGCAGAGGAGTTCCACAGGCGGGATGCAGCTGGGTGGCAGCGAGAGGGCTGAAGGTGTCTGCACCCAGGGATGCTCTTTCATCGGCTTAGGTACGTACGGGAAACAGTGAGGAACGGAGGCTGGAGACGGCTGCACCAGGGGAAGTTTTTTCGTTGGCTCAGGCATAGTTGGGGGAGAGCTTCTTATCAGCCCACGGAGCATGTGTTGAAGGTTGGGAACCAAGATGAGGAGACCCGTGAGTTCCGGACAGCTCCACAGACTGGGGTATGTCTCAGTAACCTCTGCTGCACTCTCCAAAAGCTCCAAAGCCTCCTCGGGAGTGCGGGAAGTGCGAGCGTCCAATATTAAGTCCTCCACCCATCCCGCAGCCCAACACTGTACCTCGTCCAGACCATGCTGACTGAAGTCGGTTCTGTGGGGACTTCAGACAGAGAGGCGGGTTGCTGAGGGCAGAAGATAGGCAGGTCCCATACCTACAGTAACACTTCCAGCCGCGGAGTGCCCTCCAGCTCTCCGGTTGCTGCTGTCCAGAGCCGGCATTCGTCCTCTGGATCGCTGCAGCTGTGCGCCGTGGAGAACAGATCTCTCAGCTGCTTCATGGCCTCCAGCTCCCCCTTAGTTAACACCACACACCTGAACATGGCTGGACACACAGAGTCCGCTGGGTCCTCACTGATGAACACAAAAATGCAGGGTGGGGAAAAAAAGCAAACCTCACAGCTGCTGGGTCCACACTGGCAGCGTCCTTCTGTCATAAATGCCCTTCAGGGCAGGAACGAACACCCAAATGCTGGCTGTGAGTTTGCAGGAGTTTAATAAAAACACAAAATTCAAACAAAAACTTACAGAAGTAGGCAGGACTGACCAGAGGATAAGACATGGAATGCACTCCAAGATACAACGATATTAGCGTAGGGCACATGCTGGGAAACAGTGATGACATAAAAAGGAATAGCTTAATGCTGAGATGTGGAACACACGTCTGGACACTGAAGGACGCTGCGCCGAACAGTGGTGCAGCGGCCCTTAAATAGGACAAGGGGAATGACAGCAAATGATGACAGATGTGGGTAACAAGAGTGAGGGCAATCAGACCAAACTAATGACAGCTGTGACAGCCGGCGCACAGAACTTGAAACAACAGAAGTAAACAAAGAATGCTGTCAAAATAAAAGCACAGATGAACAAAACAACTGAGATAAATATAGAACTAGATGCAGACAAAATAATACAGAAGGAGACAATAACAGTATCCCTCCAGGATAAGGACAAGAAGGAATATAATCCCAAGAGATACTAATAGTAAAATACTCATGAATACCAATATACAAAAAGAGAAGTGAGGGCGAAGGCGAGGGTAGACTCAAGTCCAAAAACACAGGCAGCTATAATTTCAAATCAAATCAAACTTTATTGTCATATTGCTGTACATACAACTGTAGTGCAGGCAATTTGAAATGCAAGATGATTCATTAATACATAGACTAACTAAATAAGACTATAAAAACTAAACTAAGATTGTGATAACAGGACAACTCAAAACAAACAGAGACGAAGGCCAAACTCAGAACATCATACAAACAAAACCATACACGAATACAATAATAAAACTGAAGTGGGAAAAATACAGAAAATAACTAGAAATAAACTGAAAATGTGAGCACGGTTCTCCCACCGTACTCCGCATCATGACATTATGTTTTTAGTTTTTGAAATGAAATATATATGTTTGGCCTTTTGGAATTTGCTAAGTTTTGAGTGTGGGTGCTTGAAGTACTCAGTAGGAAGAAACAGAGTTAGTTTAGATCTCACTCAGTATCACTTACTTTACAAATTACGCCGATGAACACAGGTGAGCTAGAGTTCAGCACTTTGCCTTACATGCTGGCTTTGAGGAAGGTGACCCTGATTGCATAACACTACAGTGCAGCCATTATTAACATTATTTTTAACTCATCACGGAAAATGAAAGGGCCCCGTGGTGTCTACACACATTGGGCTTGTTAGGCTACAGCTAAACTGTGGCTGTTATGAAATTCTGAGGCTGCTTTTACTCAGCTGGGATGCTCCTCACGAGGTTCACTAATACCTAACAACAGTGTCTTATTGTGAAGACTCAGCAGTACACTTGTCTGCTGTATTCATTCATTGCTGATCACAAACCAGCTTTTATTTGCAGATTGTAAATGTTAAAATTATATTTTAACACCTTGCATTTTACCATTTTACAAACTAGTATAGCTTTAGTGAAACACATTCAATAGGTTGAAAAATACAACTAATAAATAATACTGCCACAATTCCAAAGACGTTTGGACAAATATGACAAATTTAAGATAAGATAAGAAGAAACTTTTAGTCCCACAATGGGGAAATTACAGGATTACAGCAGCACTCAGAGCACTAGTAAATAAGATAATAAATAAAAAATGGGTGGAAAAACCATATACACACATACAGTGGTGTGAAAAAAGTGTTTGCCCCCTTCCTGATTTCTCATTTTTTTTGTATGTTTGTCACACTCAGAGGTTTCAGATCATCAAACAAATTTAAATATTAGACAAAGATAACACAAGTAAACACAAAATGCAGTTTTTAAATGAAGGTGTTTATTATTAAGGAAAAAAAAATCCAAACCTACATGGCCCTGTGTGAAAAAGTAATTTCCCCCTAAACCTAACAACTGGTCGGGCCACCCTTAGCAGCAACAACTGCAATCAAGTGTTTGTGATAACTGGCAATGAGTCTTTTACATTGCTGTGGAGGAAGTTTGGCCCACTCATCTTTGCAGAATTGTTGTAATTCAACCACATTGGAGGGTTTTTGAGCATGAACCACCTTTTTAAGGTCATGCCACAGCATTTCAATCGGATTCAGGTCAGGACTTTGACTAGGCCACTCCAAAGTCTTCATTTTGTTTTTCTTAAGCCATTCAGAAGTGGACTTGCTGGTGTGTTTTGATTCATTGTCCTGCTGCAGAACTCAACTGCACTTCAGCTTGAGATCATGAACACATGGCTGGACATTCTCCTTCAGAATTTTTTGGTAGACAGCAGAATTCATGGTTCCATTTACCACAGCAAGTCTTCCAGGTCCTGAAGCAGCAAAACAGCCTCAGACCATCACACAACCACCACCATATTTTACTGTTGTTATGATGTTACTTTTCTGAAATGCTGTGTTACTTTTACACCGGATGTAATGGGACACACACCTTCCAAAAAGTTCAACTTTTGTCTTGTCAGTTCACAGAGTATTTTCCCAAAAGTCTTGGGGATCATCAAGATGTTTTCTGGCAAAAATGAGACAAACCTTTATGTTCTTTTTGCTTGGCACGGGTTTTTGTCTTGGAACTCTGCCATGCAGGCCATTTTTGCCCAGTCTCTTTCTTACGGTAAAATCATGAACACTGACCTTAACTGAAGCAAGTGAGGCCTGCAGTTCTTTGGTGGTGTTGTGGGGTCTTTTGTGACCTCTTGGATTAGTCGTTGCTGCGCTCTTGGAGTAATTTTGGTCGGCCAGCCACTCCTGGGAAGGTTCACCGCTGTTCCATGTTTTTGTCATTTGTGAACAATGGCTCTCACTGTGGTTCGCTGGAGTCCCAAAGCTTTAGAAATGGCTTTGTAAGCTTTTCCAGTCCAGTAGATCTCAATTACTTTGTTTCTCATTTGTTCCTGAATTTCTTTGGATTGCAACATGATGTCTAGCTTTTCAGGATCTTTTGGTCTACTTCACTTTTTCAGGCAGGTCCTGTTTAAGTGATTTCTTGATTGAGAACAGGTGTGGCAGTAATCAGGCCTGGGTGTGGCTAGAGAAATTGAACTCAGCTTTCCAAAGACGTGATAAACCACAGTTAATTTATCTTTTAACGGGCGGGCAATCATTTGTTCACACAGGGCCATGTAGGTTTGGATTTTTTTTACCCTTAACAATAAACACCTTCATTTAAAAATTGCATTTTGTGTTTACTTGTGTTATCTTTGTCTAATATTTAAATTTGTTTGATGATCTGAAACATTTAAGTGTGACAAAAATACAAAAAAATGAGAAATCAGGAAGGGGGCAAACATTTTTCACAGCACTGTAGTAGATACTAATAATAAAATTCAAAACTATGACACACAAAATCCAATCTACACTTGTGAATGACGTCCAGTTAACACATGATATCACATCTAGCTAGGAAGCTGTCACATAGCTCATACACACAATGAAACGCAATCAAACGCATGTGCAGCATGCATCCTCCACCCTCCACCCAGATGCAATACTGGTAGGCAAACTGAAGTGGGTCCGTTGCTTGTCTCACCAGGGGGCGGAGATGGGCAAGGAGCAGCCTCTCCAGTGTCTTAATCAGGTGTGATGTAAGGGCCACTGGTCTGTAGCTGTTCAGGTCCTTGGGGTGCGGGGTCTTCAGTACGGGTACGCAGGATGTTTTCCATGGCTGTGGTACCCTCCCTAGCTTCAGGCTCAAGCTGAACATGTGCTCCACAATCCCACACAACTGGTCTGCACAGGACTTGAGGAGCCTCGAGCTGATGCCATCCAGACCTGCAGCCTTCCTCTCCTTTATTAGAAAACCAGGAAATTTATGAGAAAAATCCCTTAATGTTGATGGCCTCAGGGTCAAATTGAAGTGATAATGTTGCCATTTTATTTTCATGCTCAGATATTTTTTGTGTCGGATTTTGCTGGTCAAAAATCTCTCAAAAAGGCTCTTCGCGTAGTTGAGGTTGCCAACCTCCGCTCTAGGGCAAACAGACATAAATAACAGGAATTTTAATTATTTCCAGTACAGATACAGCATTTTTATATTAAACAATTTAAGTTATTAAACAATCACTACATAGGTTTTCCCCCACATTATCTAATTGCTTTGGGTGAACCTCAGATTACCTTCTTTCATCTATAGTGCAATTTATCTATAAATGCACCATATCTGTGTCTGTGTGTATGTGTGTGTGTTTGTGTGCGTCTGTTCCTCAGATATCTCCTAAACCGTTCGTCAGACTGGCCTCAGATTTTATGTGTGCTTTACTGAGGTTACGAGGGTGTGCCTCCCTGAGTATGGAGTCGCTCAGTCAAAATATGTAATTTTTATTAATAAAAGTTTAGCCACCCCTCTGTCACCACTCTGTGTCTTCATGCCCTAGTGTCAGTAAGTGTGGGTGGGGTTTCAGATTGAATCCGTGCTGATTGGACAATATGCCACATCACGGCCATGCTGATTAGATAATACACGGCACCACGGCCAGTCAATCACCACTTCACTGAACAAAACAAGGAAGTGAAAAACGACAGATTTGACTAGAAAAAGATAATACTGAAGATTTAATACTTAAAAAAATTATACCATAAAGTTGCAGTGATAGCATAGGTCTAAAGGATAATATGTGGAAGACATGAGGCGCATGAGCAGACTGGCGGAGCACCAGCGGGGACCTGGGTCTGATAAAGAACACCAGTGTATCCAACACAGACCATACCGGGAGAAGCAGCGGCCCCACCGGGCAGACCGCGGTCCTTGGTGGGAAGGCACGCCCAACCTGCCCAGTCAGTGGTAGACGGGAGTTCCTGCTTCTGCTTCACCCGTGTGGTACCACTGTACTTTGCAAGACTGCAAGTCCCTCCTCCCGCGTGAGCATCTAAAAATTAAAATAATAATAATATGGCCATGACTGTGGAGCGGAATGACTTAATGACCAAACGCAGAACACAAAAACACCCAACTAACGAAATAAATCATTTTTAGTTAAACACTTACTGACAAATGGGCAACACTAATACAACGTGTGAGATCATATATATATACAGTATATATACAGTATATATATATATATATATATATATGCTTCATCCAGCAATGACCTACAGCTCTTGCTGGGACGGTTTGCCGCTGAGTGTGAAGTGGCTGGGATGAAAATCAGCACCTCCAAGTCTGAGTCCATGGTCCTCAGCCGGAAAAAGGTGGATTGTCCTCTCTGGGTTGGGGACAGGCTCCTGCCCCAAGTGGAGGAGTTTAAGTATCTTGGGGTCTTGTTCACGAGTGAGGGGAAAATGGAGCGAGAGATTGACAGATGGATTGGAGCAGCATCTGCAGCGATGCGGACGTTGTACCGGTCTGTTGTGGTGAAGAGGGAGCTTAGTTCTAAGGCAAAGCTGTCGATTTACCAGTCAATCTACGTTCCTACTCTCACCTATGGTCACAAGCTTTTTGTAATGACCGAAAGAACAAGATCACGGATACAAGCGGCTGAAATGAGCTTTCTCCGTAGGATTGCTGGACTCACCCTCAGAGATAGGGTGAGGAGCTCAGTCATCCGGGAGAGGCTCAGAGAAGAACCGCTGCTCCTCCACATTGAAAGGAGTCAGTTGAGGTGGTATGGGCATCTGATTAGGATGACTCCTGGACGCCTCCCACTTGAGGTGTTTCAGGCACGTACCACTGGGAGGAGACCCCGGGGCAGACCCAGGACTCGGTGGAGAGACTATGTCTCCCAGCTGGTCTGGGAACGCCTTGGTATCCTCTCTGAAGAGCTGGAGCAGGTGGCTGGGGAGAGGGAAGTCTGTGTCATGCGGTGACCCTCGTGGATCACCATAAGACGCCAAGAGTCCACCAGTGAGTTTTGCAAAGATGGTGATTCATTAACACAACAATACGGGACAAGACTGTGAGCCGCTCTCAGCAAAAACACACAAATCAATACATGGGCTCGCAGGGCTGACCCCAGCCACTACGAGCTAAACTGTGACATGAAAAGCACAAACCTGACATGAAGGTCTAACAATGCTTTGACGAGATCTTGACAAGGTGTTGCCCATACTCCTGCCACCTTACTGCCGCTAGTGCCCGCTTTATGAAGGCGAACACTAACGAGCAGTAATGACACACAGCTGACCAGCCTTGACAGGCGGAAGCCCCACTGAGCACCTTCACAATAAGAGCCCGGTGAGGCCAGAATACAACCCACAGCTGTCACGGCCGGCAGCCAGTTGAACTTAGCCCGAGCGCGATCAGAACCCAGCGCTCGGGTCGTAACAGTACCCTCCCTCCGAGGGCGGGCTCAGAATGCCCCAAGGACCACCCTGCCCCCCCCCCCCCCCCCCCCAGGGTGGGTGGCTGGGGGTAGGAGCGGAGGGAGAGAGACCAAACCCAGAAACAAAACAGTGACAAGAACAATTACATACAGGACAATGACAAGAATAACTACTCAGGTTAAATCAAAAAATGCACATGGAGAAAACGAAAAACCAGAACTACTGGGTCAGACATACTAAACACAAGACTATGACAAAATACCAAATATTCAAAATCAGACAAAAATACAAAGAGAAAAACAAGGCAACAGTAGAACATAACACATGCCAGGGCAACTGCAAGACATAACCAAGCACAAAATACACAGGACAGCAAGGACGAGAAAAAAAAACAAAAAACAGAACAATCACAGTGAAGGATTAGCCCAGAAAAACCACTACCCCCCCAACAGTTTATGCTGACCGGCGGAGACCAAGCGCCACAGGAACAGTTCAGGTGGTCTCCCCATGTCCAATAGCCGGCGGGTGGTCTTAGGATCCGGAGCATGACCAGGCGGCTCACCAGAGTCCAACACCCAGCACGTCCGCTCCTCTGGTGGTCGAACCAGGTCGCCCGAAAACACACACAACATGTCAGGTGGCCGACCCGAGGCGCCGAACCGGCGAAACAGTTCCTCAGGCGGCCGACCCGTGTCCCTCAGCCACCAGGCCTGGGGAAAAACAGCCCGCGGCGGCCTCCCTGACGAGGACAAAACTCGGGAGAGCCGGGGTGAGCGAACAGGAGCCCCCACGGCCCCCGGCGATGACGCACAGGGGCGGTGACTCAGTAGAGGGGACAGATGGCCAGGATGAGCCTATAATCCGTTCGACGGCGAAGGGTCTGCAGGTCCTCCCCCGTCCGCGGACCACGCTGGCATTGCACCTCCGCTGGACCCCGATTGGGTCCCAGCTGCACCCACGTCGGGCCCTGATTGGGCCGGAACCGCACCGGCGGTGGACCCCGATCGAGCCTCTGGTGCACCCACGTCGGACCCCGATTGGGCTGGAACCGCACCTGCGGTGAACCCCGATTGGGCCTCTGGTGCACCCACGTTGGACCCCGATTGGGTCAGAACCACACCCACGGGGGACCCCGATTGGGCCTCTGGTGCACCCACGTCGGACCCCGATTGGGCCACAGCAGCCTCCACGACAGACCCCGACTGGGTCGGTGCAGCTCCTCTGACGATCTCCACCCCCGAACCTGGGACCTCCAACCCAGTGACTCCGACTTGTTCCACGCCGGTGACACTGCAACAAGGCTCAGAAACAAGAAAACCGGGATCAGAATCATCGGTAGCAACAGAACCCAGCGAGACGAGCTCGGGCACAGCTGGCGGCTGCTCCTCACTCGCCTCCCCGAGAGGCAGGCAAAAATGCTCCAACACAGGGGACAGAGACACAAGAGGGAGCACTTGCCTGCACTCGGGTTCTGTTGCCACCCAGGGCTCCGACGATCCAGGTTCAGGGCGGCGACTCTCGTCAGCAGGCTCCAACTCAGCTGCGTCGGGCTCCGCAGCTGGCAGGATGTCATCTGCAGTCTGAGGTTCCTCCCGCGCTGCTGTCCACGCCGATGTCCCGTATGGCGTGGGGGCAGGGGACTCTTGACCCACTGGCTCGGACCGCTCCAGCGAGGAGACCCGGGGACGCTTCATCGTCGGCTCAGGCTCCGGGCCGCAGTCCGCTCTTCTCCTCCATCCACGACGTGGCTGCAGGGCCGGATCCAGGCTTTCCAGCACTGCAGGCCCCCTCTTCATCCGACGACGTTGGCCTGGCGTCGTGGACCGCATAACAGGGGGGGACACAGAGGCAGCAGGTTTAGTTACATTCTCTACAGCAGGTGGAGGAAGCTCGGAGGGCTGTGAACCCCGAACTCCGCCCCCAGGAGTCAGACAAGGCAGATTATAATCAAGATGTAATAAGTTATCATGCACTTGCCTTTCTCCTGGAGAAAAGATGGTTCCTGCTGTAGGGGACGTTGTTCCTCCTTCTCCCCGCTGGATGTCGACAGAGGACCCCCTGGAAGGATTAGGTGGGGCCGCTCTCGGCGGTTTGCTGATGGACTTCGCCCACAGCAGGTCCAGCCGGGGATTATGCTGTGGGTGACCTGGGCCGTTGCGCCGACGTTGACGTCGGCCCCCAGATGACACACACTCCTGGACCAGTTCCAGGACAGGAACGGGACTCCAACGCCTCCTCCTCTGCTTCCTGCTTTCTTCCTCCTCCATCCCACGAAGTGTCTCGCGCTGTGCAGCGAGTTCTTCTCTCCTCAGAATCACCTCCGGGTGATCGTCATAATGGAGGGGAAGATTGTCCAGGAGTTCCTCAGTGCAGTCTAGGTGCCAGTGCATATAGCTGGAGTTGACGTCGAAGGTAGCGGCGAGGAGCATCCCGTCGACATACTCCAGCGCGCTCGCTAGCTCCTTGCCCAGGCGCCGACCGCGGCCCCTGGATGACGGCATTCTCCCAGATGTTGACACCCAAACAGGGAAGAACAATTGTCCAATTACTGCAAACACTCACGGTGAAAGGCGTCTTGGTGTGGCATCTCCGTTTAGACGTCCTGGCAGGAGTATACTGTCATGCAGTGACCCTCGCGGATCACCATAAGACGCCAAGAGTCCACCAGTGAGTTTTGCGAAGATGGTGATTTATTAACACAACAATACGGGGCAAGACTGTGAGCCGCTCTCGGCAAAAACACACAAATCAATACATGGGCTCGCAGGGCTGACCCCAGCCACTACGAGCTAAACTGTGACATGAAAAGCACGAACCTGACATGAAGGTCTAACGATGCTTTGACGAGATCTTGACAAGGTGTTGACCATACTCCTGCCACCTTACTGCCGCTAGTGCCCGCTTTATGAAGGCGAACACTAACGAGCAGTAATGACACACAGCTGACCAGCCTTGACAGGCGGAAGCCCCACCGAGCACCTTCACAATAAGAGCCCGGTGAGGCCAGAATACAACCCACAGCTGTCAAGGCCGGCAGCGAGTTGAACTTAGCCCGAGCGCGATCAGAACCCAGCGCTCGGGTCGTAACAGTCTGGGCTTCTCTGCTTGAACTGCTGCCTCCGTGACCCGGACCTCCGGAAAAGCTATAGAAGATGGATGGATGGATGGATGTGTGTGTGTATATATATATATATATATATATATATATATATATATATATATATAATTATTATTATGGTGGTGCCCTGGGCTAGAGAGGGGTGACGCCCCGCCTCTGGGGGTGGCATCACCTGAGGTATATAAGCCAGCTGTAGGAGACATATTGTCTCCTCGCTGTGGCTCCTGTACTCTCGGTAGGGACTCCTGTGTTCGTGGTTCTTATTATAATAAAACTTATAAAACGTCACCTCGACTCCTCTTTAATTCAAGACACAACATTTGGCAATGAGGATATATGGCGATACAGAGGGCTGCTACCATGCTTCGTCCTTTTTTGGAGGCTCCGGGTGAACCGTTGGTCCCTTGGGCCAGATGGTATGTGTCCTTCCAGAACTATCTGTTGCCGTTAGTCTTCGGTGACCTTGACAAATTAAGAGTGAGGGCTACAGTGATCCCTCGCTACTTCGCGCTTCACCTTTCGCGCCCTCAGTGCATCGTGGATTTTTCAAAAATATTCATCAAAAATTCAAAATTGAGAAATAATGGGCGGGCGCTAGCAGAAGGCAGGGAGACTACATTAGACCATCAGGTATCAACACGGAGAGCCGCACAACTCAAAAAATCCACCTCTCTGTTCGCTGTTCTCGTGTTGGCTCGGCTCGGAAATCTCGCAAGCTGATTGGCCGAGACGTTTCACCCCGCAAGCTGATTGACCGAGACGTTTCACCCACCTCCTCTCCCTGCCGAGCGCCCATGAAGGGAAGGAAGACCGCATTCATTGCTCTTTATCGCTCGTGTTACGTAGTCTCGCAGCGTGGAACTTTTTGCTGTTCTCTTGTGCCATTTTGTGCGAAATAGTCTTCCCGTCGAGCCACTACGCCGCCTCCTGCAGCTTCTCCAGCTCTATCGGAAGCTGCCCTCGATGATCCTGCGCTTCTAGCACCTGACGATGAGGCGTCACCTGAGGAGCAGTAAAGCTCTCATTAACCTGTGAAGTAAATCATCTTCATCTTGAGTTACGTATCTTGTTATAAGAATAAAAGAGTTCTAAAAACATATTTATGTACACTTTATTTACATCTACGTATGTATGTACACGTACACACACACACACACACACACACACGTGTCATATGTGAGAGAGAGAGAGTGAGAGAATGAATGTACGTATTATTTATGGTGACGTCATTAGGGGTGACGCTACTTCGCGGTTTTTCACTTTTCGCGGTCGGTTCTGGAACCCATTAACCGCGATAAGTGAGGGATCACTGTATTCTGGTCCATAACCTAGGTATGGAGAGCCAGAGAATCCTAAGCACGCTTGGAGGAGGTGACTCTTTCGATGACTTTGTGAGGCTCATGGCCGGCTACTTTCGCACCCCCTGAGAACATCATAATGCAGCGCATTCAGTTCAGACAGCGGCGCCAGTGACCCAGAGAGTCGGTCCAATAGTTTGTGGTGGACCTTCGACAGCTGGCGGGTGAGTGCAGGTTTGGGGCTTTGGAGGAGGAGATGGTCCGCGACCAGCTGGCCGAACACGTGGCCTACTCCTCGGCAAGAGTTCGCCTGCTAACGCAGGAAAGCTATCACTGCTAGTGGCCTTGGAGCTAGCGCAGCAACACGAGGCAGCGGAATGGCCAACGAGAAATCTCGGTGATAATGAAGCCCTGCCCAGGAACGACACGCGGTGGAAGACCCTGGCCTTGGATTCGGATGATGGCAGCAACGATGAGCATGTGGCCATCATAAAAATAAAGTCCACCCCGGGGACGCGGTGATGGTACGGCTGCGGATCCAACAGGCACGGCTATAGCGAGGGAGTGCACAGCGAGGGGCAAGTGTTGTGGACGGTATGGTCTGCTCCACCACTTCGCCAGAGTTTGCCGCAATTTCGACAAGGAGGAACGGAGACCTGCAAAGGACAGTGTGAAGAAGAAAACGCTTACGGTGGTTCACACTGCCCAACATGGACGGTCGTATTGTCTGTAACGTTCTGCTGGATGGGACACCGATACTGTTGTTGGTGGACACTGGATCAGAGGTCTCCATTCTGAACTTGGAAATGGTGAGATGGTGTTTTCCCCACTACACTGTGAGTAGAACAAGCATAGCCTGTTATGGGTATGGCAGTAATCCCCTTGACATCGTGGGCTCGGTGTGGCTGTCGGTGAGGTACAAGGAGGCCTCTATGTGCGCAGCCAAGTTCATGGTGTCTCGAGATGGTAATAATTTAATGGGCTGTGACTTGTTTTACGGGCTTGGGTTCTCCATCACCTGCGGAGAAGTGGAGGAGTGGTCAGGTGGTGGCCTGTGGGACCGGCCATTTTATGTGGGTAGTGGGGAAGAAGTGTGGGACTTTGGGTGGCCCATTCAAGATGAAAAGGGATGACGCCATCACCAGAGTACACCGACGAGACGCAGGCTCCGTGCCAGTGTTTGTGGTCCCAAGGACGGGGGTCCCGAATGGCATGGTTTAGTTCCCATGAAGGCAGAAGGGTCCAGAGAGCGAGAGCAGCGGGGCTCCGGTGGCTGGCCAAGTACCACTGTTGAGCCGGACGCTGCCGGTGCCGCTCCAACGCAACAATGACAAGCAGCTGGGGTAACATCAGATGGCACAAACCCTAGCCGTGCCAAAAATGAAAACAAGGGAATAGGCTCAAGTAAACTTGGAGGACCGCTGAGGAGCCATAAAGGTGCCAGATCGCGACACAGAGGACGGAGAAAGCCAGTGAGTGCTCCCCTGGGTGAGGGTGATGACATCCACCCTAGGGTCGAGCCTTGCTTTGGTTGGGTGCGCAGTTCGAAAGTTAGACAGAATGATCTACGGGTGGTTCGATCCGACGGCGACGGGTACCTGAATTTGACTGGTGGGTCGAGATGGCATCCAAACGAGCTGCGGCGTTTGGGCAGAAAGGAACATCAATGCAGTCATCTCCGATCACAAGAAAACGGAGTGCTCTGGGAGTGGGTCGCAAGATGGACAGTCCAGAGGGGGGCCTTCGGAAGACCCAGGTTAGAACTTTGAGTGAGGGCTTACGGTGTGTCTGGTTCAGTGCATTTAACAGTGTGTCTACTAAGGTTATTGTTATTATGTTTGAGATAAGTTCAGAAGTTATGTAAGAAAAGCAAAAGACACAGTTTTGTGAATATGGAAATGTAAAATGTGTGATATTGACTATTTGAATAGGTGATTTTATGCACATGACCACCGTTGTATGTTGTGAAAACCTTGTGACTGAATGTTGTGTATGTGCAGTAACGCCTGGGCACGAGAATTTGTATGGGGTGTAAGTGTGATATTTACCCTATATTGTGTAATTTGTGTAGTTTTTAACAGGAATCTCTGTGTCTACTTGTGTTGTGGTGGACACACTCATGGAGATTTTGTGACTCACATTTTAGGTCAGAACAAAGGCAGGAAGCTGCAGGAATATTAGCTTTGGTATGCAAGACCTGAGTCATTAAAGGATTAAGGAAGGATGCATTGGAGACAGTGGAAGTGATATCATGGAGAGAAATGCATTGTGACTGTCTTTATAATGCAAAGTGGTCTGTGTGACATGTGATCTATGAAGTGTGAAGTCCCTGATATTTAAGGACAAGAGTCTACTGTTTCATTCTCTTTTTTCTCTCTGCTGTGAGAAGATGGTGTTGTGAATAAAAGTTGACTTTGAGAGAGAACTCTGTCTCGTCATTTTCACAGCACCACAGTGTAATAACCTGCGAGTTTATGGAGTTGGGTACCGCCATTGTTCACGTCTGTAATTATTGTTTATTTGTGTATATATGACTATTTACCTCGGGATTAATTTATTTTGGTGTGTGGCCTTTTTCCTTTCAGTGACTGTTTCGTTTACATAGCGGAGAGCTCCGCTGGGCCAGTGTGGTGTGTGTGTGTGTAGGCCTATATCCATTTGTATTAGGGTGTGAATCGGGTGTAAATAATAAGTTTGGGTTAATTTGTGTGCTTGCATTTTTTTCAAAGGGGGGGGATGTGAAATTGTATAATACACAGGGTTACAAAAATAATTTTTTTGTAAATTGTCTGTTTTTTAAACTGATTTAGGACAATTTTGGACCGCTGAATCCGAAAATGACATCTGTTTCTCTCGATCGGGTGCTAAGTAAAAACCTGTACTTACTTAGTACTTAGTACTGTGCATGTACTTACCTTTATATAAAGGTAAGTACATGTGAATTGAATGCTATGTCATCATTGTTCAAAATTCAGAGAATTTCAAGACATAAAAAAGAATTTTGCATCATACAAAGCGAAAATACCCATACATGTAAACAAAAACGTATAAAACAACATGTGGCCATAATTCAAAAAGTTGACCTGACTGAGTAAAACCAGTGTGATCAAATCAAATTTGTTCTAAATCTGCTAAAAAAAACTTAGACAATAAATTTGGTGTTGACCAGTGTTTTATATATATATATATATATATATATATATATATATATATATATATATATATATATATATATATATATATACACTACTGTTCAAAAGTTTGGGCTCACCCAGACAATTATTTTGTGTTTTCCATGAAAAGTCACACTTATTTACCACCATGAGTTGTAAAATGAATAGAAAATATAGTCAAGACATTGACAAGATTAGAAATAATGATTTGTATTTGAAATAATAATTTTTTCCAGATACTCAACCTGCTCAAAGGAAGGTCAGTTTTATAGCTTCTCTAACCAGCTAAACTGTTTTCAGCTGTGCTAACATGATTGCACAAGGGTTTTCTAATCATCCATTAGCCTTCTGACACAGTGAGCAAACACATTGTACCATTAGAACACTGGAGTGATAGTTGCTGGAAATGGGCCTCTATACACCTATGTAGATATTGCACCAAAAACCAGACATTTGCAGCTAGAATAGTCATTTACCACATTAGCAATGTATATTAGATATTAGAGTGTATTTCTGATTAGTTTAAAGTTATCTTCATTGAAAAAAACAGTGCTTTTCTTTCAAAAATAAGGGAATTTCTAAGTGACTCCAAACTTTTGAACGGTAGTGTATATATATATATATATATATATTATGGCGGTGCCCTAGGCTAGAGAGAGGTGACTCCCCGCCTCTGGGGGTGGCATCACCTGAGGTATATAAGCCAGCTGCGGGAGACATATTGTCTCTTCGCTGTGGCTGCTGTACTCGCGGTAGGGACTCCTGTGTTCGTAGTTCTTATTATAATAAAACTTATAAAACGTCACCTTGATTCCTCTTTAATTTGAGACACGACACAATGGTTGTAGCCAAACGGGTCCTTCTGCTGTGTATGATAGATAAATAGATAGATAGATAGATAGATAGATAGATAGATAGATAGATAGATAGATAGATAGATAGATAGATAGATAGATAGATAGATAGATGCACTTTATTGATGTTGGATGTTTTGTAATTGATTCAGTTGATTACAGTTTTAAAAAAGCAGTGATATAAACTAAAATAATTATAATGGTGACTGAACAACTCCCATTCCCCAAAGTGCAAGATACACTATTATGAATAATGTATGAAGTGATAAAATATTACACAAATCAGTGATCTGACAAACAAATAAACAAGGGATCTGAAACAATTGCTGATATTGGATGTCCCATTCATTTTCAATAATTAGGTATTCTGTAATTAAAATTCCCTCTCGAGAATTCTTGAGGGTTCGTGGGAGTTTGCCCAACCAGTTTACATGTGTTTTGTGGACTTGGAGAAGGCATTTGACCGCGTCCCTCGTGGATTTTTGTGGGGGGTGCTTCGGGAGTATGGGGTATCGGGCTTGTTGTTACGAGCTATTCGGTCTCTGTACGACCGTTGTGAGAGTTTGGTTCGTATTGCCAACACTCGGTCGGAGTCATTCCCAGTGAGAGTTGGACTCCGCCAGGGCTGCCCTTTGTCACCGATCCTGTTCATAATTTTTATGGACAGGATTTTTAGGCACAGCCAGGGAATGGAGGGTGTCATGCTTGGTGACCACAGGATCTCATCTCTGTTGTTTGCAGATGATGTTGTCCTGTTGGCTTCATCCAGCAATGACCTACAGCTCTTGCTGGGACGGTTTGCCGCTGAGTGTGAAGCGGCTGGGATGAGAATCAGCACCTCCAAGTCAGAGTCCATGGTCCTCAGCCGGAAAAAGGTGGATTGTCCTCTCCGGGTTGGGGACAGGCTCCTGCCCCAAGTGGAGGAGGTTAAGTATCTTGGGGTCTTGTTCACGAGTGAGGGGAAAATGGAGCGAGAGATCGACAGACGGATTGGAGCAGCATCTGCAGTGATGCGGACGTTGTACCGGTCTGTTGTAGTGAAGAGGGAGCTTAGTTCTAAGGCAAAGCTGTCGATTTACCAGTCAATCTACGTTCCTACTCTCACCTATGGTCACGAGCTTTGGGTAATGACCGAAAGAACGAGATCGCGGATACATGCGGCTGAAATGAGCTTTCTCCATAGGATTGCTGGACTCACCCTCAGAGATAGGGTGAGGAGCTCAGTCATCCGGGAGAGGCTCAGAGTAGAACCGCTGCTCCTCCACATTGAAAGGAGTCAGTTGAGGTGGTATGGGCATCTGATTAGGATGCCTCCTGGACGCCTCCCACTTGAGGTGTTTCAGGTATGTCCCACTGGGAGGAGACCCCGGGGCAGACCCAGGACTCGGTGGAGAGACTACGTCTCCCAGCTGGTCTGGGAACGCCTTGGTATCCCCTCTGAAGAGCTGGAGCAGGTGGCTGGGGAGAGGGAAGTCTGGGCTTCTCTGCTTGAACTGATGCCTCCGCGACCCGGACCTCCGGAAAAGCGGTAGAAGATGGATGGATGGATGGATGGATGTAATTAATATTCACACAGTCAAATAAATCTTAGTGCCATTTAGTCCTTTTTATATTTGTCAAAGTCTAACATGTGATTGTTGACATATAGGCTACACCTCTTTGTATTCCACTTTAAAACACAGCCTACATTTGGTCCTGTAAAGCTGAATTGGGATACCCGTTTTCACACAAGAATGCTTGCGTTCTACGGTCATGCACTAGTATGTCTAAATCAGTTAGACATTGCTTTGCACCGTACGTGTGCATGAAAGACATTCACTGTTAAGCCAGTCATTACATAATCAGTACTGGACAGGCCAGTGGCTCAGAAAAGTAAAATCTTAGGCCTCGTTTGTTGCTATGATGTCAAAGAACAATGAGGCATTTGGTTATCAGTAAACTGACTCACACTGTAATATGAATCTACGAGCTTCCCCGAGTTTTCCGCTGAACCGGGCAGGGGTGGGAATAGGGGTGAGGCGAGAAGACGAGGAGATGTTAGTTTGTCCAGATGCTAAGCCCACAGGGGCAGAACTGTCTGCGGTGGGGGGAAACGTCTGGTGTCCCTCCAGACGATCCAGCCGACCAATTATTACAGATAGCTGATTAAAGATTACTGTCTGTTGGTGTGCAAATAAATCTACCCGGGCGCTAAGAGTGTTGATTTGGCGCGACAGTGAACTGTCCGCTGGGTCTTCGTGACGGAGTCGTACTGACATGTTTCGGGACCCAGGAGACAGACACTGATACGAGCAGATAGTGACAATAATCTTTATTTAATAGTGAGTGAGTGTAATGCGAGTGTGAGTGCGATGATATCGTTCTGGTCACTGGACCTGGCAACCCTGGAACAGATAAGCAGAGACAAATTACTAATGCTCCACACTAGCAAAGAGCTGCAGATAACAAGGCTTACTTGAGAGCAGCACTGGCTTCGCTCTGCTGAGTTCCAGCGGCCGGGCAGCGTGGAGGTGAAGGCGTCCGTGACCGTGCTGGGGTTACTACCCGTGGCTGTGAAAATGACAGTCCTGACGATGACACCGGCTGTGACAATGACAGCCCTGACGATGACACCGGCTGTGACTCCACAGACTGGGATGACGATGATCCTAACGATGACGCCGGCTGTGACTCCACAGACCGGGATGACGATGACACAGATGATGATGCAGACAAAGACGAGGTTAGTGACTCCACACACAGTGGCAATGACGACACAGCTGATGCTGATGACAGTGATTCCACCGATAACGTTGGCCAATACTCCTGTAATTGATACAATAATAGTTCTGGCAATTGAGGAGCAAGACGTACCGGTAGGCGTGGTGGTAGCGAGCCGCTACGAAGACGTGATGGCGTTACCCCGTCAGCTGGGGACGCAGGTCCGCCGCCAAGGTGGTCCACCTGTGCACAGGGGTATAGGTTTGGGGTTGAGTAACAAACAGTGCGCTTACTTGCTTGTCGCTGGGAGGAGTTCCTGGATGAAGCAAGTGAAGCTCTTGACGAGACAAACGAGGCTCCAGACGAAACAAACGAGGTTCCAGACGAGACAGACAAAGTTCCTGACGAGACAAAGTTCTTGACGAGACAGACAAAGTTCCAGACGAGACAAGAGATATTCTTGACGAGACCAGAGAGCGGAGTGCAGGTTCATTCTCCGTTGAGGAAGACAGACGACTCCGTGCCGGGCTGTCAGCGACACTGGCTTTTAACAGCCGTTGATTCACACCTGTTGGTCTGTGCGCAGCTGGGGCTAATGACACTAATGACGGCCCAGAGGCCGCCATGACAAAGCCATGGCTTTGCCTCCAGGAGGAGGTCTGTCTCTGCCAGTAAAACCAGTCTGCGTTCCTCCAGTTCCTCATCTGAAGGAGCGGGCCAAAACACAGGTGGAGGAGGTGGAGCTGCTGTGGGAGAGGCTGGAAGCTTCTTACGGCGAGAGCACTTCTTCTTCGCTGTAGACGGTTCGGGCACCAGACGAACTCCCACCATCGACTCATCTCTTGGGAGTGAGTAGAAAGAGCAGAGAAGCTCTGTAACGTCTGAGGATGAAGGCGGAGTAGCCACAGGGGGCTCGAATGCCAAAAGCTCCTCACCGGGCCCCTCACATGGCAGGGAAAAAA
Organism: Pholidichthys leucotaenia; assembly: GCA_020510985.1. Lineage (NCBI taxonomy): Eukaryota > Metazoa > Chordata > Actinopteri > Cichliformes > Pholidichthyidae > Pholidichthys > Pholidichthys leucotaenia. The sequence continues at coordinate 60,490,746 of CM035845.1, read as the reverse complement.
TGGAGCGGAGAATTTCAGTCACCTCTGGATGGTTCCAGAGGCTGGGATCCCAGTCCACTACTCTCGCTGCTGTGCCCCGAGCCCGTCGAACCATCTCGGGGGAACACGGCTCCAGTGTCCCTGAAACAATGTCCTCCAGGACACACAGAGCGCGCAGCTCCCTATCCTCAAGATCAGCCATAGCTTGGAATTCAGGTGGGTGAGAGAAAAAAAAAATATACATATATATACTGTATATATATATGTGTGTGTGTGTGTGTGTGTGTGTGTGTGTGTGTGTGTGTGTGTGTGTGTGTGTGTGTGTGTGTGTGTACAAAAAATGAAACCGCAATGCTCGGGTGTAACCTGCTGAATCCTTTTACAGCTGTATTTGACATAATGTAGCACACAGGCCCAGGAAACACGCACGCAGGCTCAGGATAGATTTAACAGCTTTATTCAACAAGCAGGTGTGTATGGATGGATGTATGCGGTATGGGAATGTGCTGGGGTGAACGCCGATGCGCAGGCAGCAGAGCAGCGTGCCGTACAGCCGGACAACCCTATGGAGACAAGAACAAAGGACAAAGGTAACAGGCACCACACTGAGACAGGGGATATAAGTGACGGTGTTGCTTACTTGCAGGGACAGGTGGCTGGCGTCGGCAGGCGATGAGCCCGGGAGACAGCGTCCTGCTGGGTCTGCGCAGAAGATGGAGATGCTATGGCGATGACGGGGGGAATCTGCTGCCAGGAGGGTCCACCTGTGCACAAGGGTGAGAACTTGGAAGACAAGGTAAGGAGTTCTTACGTGTCGTTGAATCTTTGCTGGTGATCTGAGGTAGAATCACGAGCCTTGGAAACGCTGATGAGAACAGACGGCTCCAGACTGCAGCAGAGGGCAGAGTGGGCTAAATAGCCCGCTGCTGACGAGGCGCAGGTATGCGCGCAGCTGAAGCCGCTGATGAGCGGCGGGTCGTGACAGTACTCCCCCCTCTAGCAGCGCCTCCTGGCGCTGGTTTGTCCGGATGTGCCCGATGGAACTCCCTGATGAGGCTCTTGTCTAACACCCAAGAGGAGGGCACCCAGGATCTAAACTCCGGACCAAACCCCTCCCAGTCCACCAGATACTGCAACCCGCGCCCTCGGCGCCGGGAGTCCAGGAAGGAGGCGACTCTCCAGGCCGGGTGGCCGTCGATCAGCATAGGCGCAGGCGGCGCTGCGGGCGGGGGGCAGAGGGGGTCAGACACATAGGGCTTGATCCTTGAAACGTGGAAAGTAAGACAAATGCGAAGGGAGGAGGGGAGGGCCAGACGCACAGCCACTGGGTTGATAATCCTGGAAATGGTGTGAGGACCAACGAAGCGTGGTGCCAACTTCTTCTTCTCCCCCTTAAGGTGGAAATCCTGAGTGGCCAACCAGACTCGTTGACCCACCTGGTAGGCAGGGGCCGGTCTCCTGCGGCGGTTGGCAGTGATGCTATTACGCACAGCCATGCGTAAAAGCGTGTCCCGTGTCCTGGACCACAGAGCCCGACAACGTCTCAGGTGCGCCTGGACGGAAGGAACAGCGAGCTCCGCCTCCTGGTCTGGAAACAAGGGTGGATCATAGCCCAGGGACGCCTTAAAGGGAGACATACCTGTAGCAGAAGACCGGGCGGTGTTGTGGGCGTATTCAACCCAGGCCAGATGTGAACTCCAGGAGGACGGGTCAGATGACGTTACGCAGCGCAGGGCAGCCTCCAACTCCTGGTTGGCCCTCTCACACTACCCGTTGGATTGTGGGTGATGGCCGGATGAGAGGCTAACTGTGGCCCCCAGGGCGTTGCAAAAGCACCTCCAGACCTCTGAGACAAACTGGGGACCCCGATCCGAGACGACATCTACTGGTATCCCGTGTAACCTGACCACGTGCTGCACCAGGAGATCTGCCATCTCCTGCGCCGTTGGAAGACCCCGCAGTGGCATGAAGTGGGCAGCCTTGGAGAAACAGTCCACAATGGTCAGCACGGCGTTATAGGAGTTGGAAGTGGGGAGACCAGTGACAAAGTCAAGGGCAATATGGGACCAGGGTCTGCCAGGGGTCGGCAGAGGCTGGAGTAGACCGGCGGGAGGAGAATTACCCGACTTGGCAGAGGCGCACACAGGGCAAGCCCGGACGTAGTTGGAGGCATCCTTCTTCAGACCCGGCCACCAGAAGGAGCGTTGGAGGAGATCCACTAGCCGAGATACCCCCGGGTGACAGGCGAGCTTGGAGGTGTGGACCCAATGAATGACCTCCCCCCGGACAGAAGATGGAACAAGCAACCTTCCCTCCGGTCCGCCGCCAGGATCCGGTTCAGCCTCCTGCGCCCTCCGGATCTTGTCCCTGATGGACCAGGAGATGGCACCTACCACACACGAACTGGGCAGGATGGGGTGGCCCGACTCCTCCGATGTCTCAGGGGCAAACTGCCTGGAGAGGGCATCAGGTAGGATGTTCTTAGAGCCGGGGCGATAGGTAATGGTGAAGCAGAACCGGGCAAAGAATAGAGACCAGCGCGCCTGGCGGGCATTCAGGAGTCTAGCAGATACTCCAAGTTCTTGTGGTCCGTCATCACCACGAATGGTAGCGCTGCCCCCTCCAGCCAGTGACGCCACTCCTGCAGGGTGAGCTTGATGGCAAGAAGCTCCCTGTCCCCGACGTCATAATTCCGCTCGGCCGGAGACAGATGCCGTGAGAAGAAGGCGCAGGGTCGTTTGGTCCCGTCAGTGGGTGAACGCTGGGACAGCACCGCCCCTACCCCCCGTGTCAGATGCGTCGACCTCAACCAAGCACTGCAGCGCGGGGTCGACCTGGGTCAGGACCCGGGAGGAGGAGAACTCCGTCTTCAGCACCTGAAACGCCACAGCGACCTCTTCAGTCCAGCGAAAGGCATTCTTGGGTGACATGAGACGGGTCAGCAGGGCAGCGATGGCACCAAAGTTGGGCACAAAACGGCGGTAGAAATTAGCGAACCCAAGGAATTGTTGGACCTGCTTCCTGGAGGTCGCCGTCGGCCAGTCCACCACCGCTTTGACCTTAGCGGGGTCGGGCAGAACCTGATTATGTGAGATCACAAACCCTAGAAAGGAGGTGGTCTTGGCGTAACACTCACATTTTTCTGCCTTCACATATAACCTGTTCTCCAGCAGCTGCTGTAAGACCCGTCTCACATGCACCTAGTGTTCTTCACGTGACCTGGAGAAGATGAGGATATCATCTAGGTACACGAATACAAAGAGGCCCAGGAAATCACGCAGGACGTCATTTATTAGGCGCTGAAAGACGGCTGGGGAGTTGGTCAGACCAAAGGGCATTACGAGGTATTCAAAATGTCCACTTGGCGTTCTGAATGCAGTTTTCCACTCATCCCCCTCCCTGATCCGGACGAGATGGTAGGCGCTGCGGAGGTCCAATTTGGTAAACCAGGTCGCCCCCTGCAGGGAGTGGAAGGCAGTGTCCATCAGCGGCAGAGTGTACCGGTCCTTCTCAGTGATGTCATTCAATGCTTGGAAGTCGATACAAGGGCGGAGGGACCCGTCCTTCTTTGATACGGAGAAGAAACCGACTCCGAGCGGGGACGAGGAGGGGCGGATGATACCTGCGCTGAGAGACTCCTTTATATAACTGTCTATCGCCTCCCACTCCGGCGCTGACAGGCTATACAGGCAACCTGACGGCAGGGGAGCCCCTGGGCGGAGGTTGATGGCACAATGATAGGGCCGATGAGGAGGGAGAGACATCGCCCTGGATTTGCTGAAGACCAAGCCCAGATCGTGGAATTCCGAGGGCTCCAAGGTGAGGTCCGGAGGCGCGGCGTCCTTGACCGGGGGAGGAGCAGACGGGGCGCAGGCTGCGGATTGTAAACAGGTGCCCATACAGAATGCACTCCAGGCGGCGATCTTCCCGGTCTGCCAATCCAGGACCGGGTTGTGCAGGCACAGCCAGGGGTACCCAAGGATAACAGGCATCACAGAGGAGGACAAAACGTAGAAGGAGAGTTCCTCTCGGTGATTGCCCGAGATAATGACTGGGACGGACTGCGTGCGATGAGTCACTTGGCCAAGGGGAGCACGGGAGAGGGTGATCAGGCTCAGAGGAGCGGGCAGAGGTTGGCAGGGGATGCCCAATAGGGTTGCCAGGCTCTTTGAAATGAAGCTCTGCTCTGCTCCTGAGTCCACCAGTGCGTGTGTGAGATGCTCCATGGCATTGTGACAAAATCGGATGGGCAAGGATAGGCTTGTGAGGGGATTTGACCAGTTAGAGTCCGCGAGGCCCCCTACAGTGACTCGCGGACCTCCCCGTTTGGCTTCTCCGGGCAATGCTCCACGGAATGTTGGCCTCCTCCGCAATACATGCAGAGTCCCAACTTCCGGCGGCGCTGTTTCTCCGCTAGAGGGAGCTTTGACCGGGCCACCACCATCGCCTCCGACTCCTCGGAGGCCTCCGGTGGAGGTGTCGCCAGGGGGCAGTCTTGAGGCGTGCGGACGGAGCCTCCACGCGAGCGGCTGCTAAACTTCCGCTCGGTGGACCGTTCACACAGCCTATTATCCAAACTAATGGCGGTGGAGATTAACTCCGCCAATGTCTCCGGAAGATCCCGACCAGCCAGTTCATCCCTCAGACCCGAGCTGAGGCTGCGGAGGAAGATGCCACAGAGAGCGGCTTCGTCCCAGCCCACCTCTTCCGCTGCAACCCGGAAGTCGATAGCATAGTCCGCTGCTGACCGGCTTCCCTGCTGGAGGGCGAGAAGCCGGTCAGTTAGGACGCTATCGCGCCGGGAATGATCAAAGACCACTAAAAAGCTCTGCACGAACTGGCTGTAGGAGATGCTCGCATAGCTGGGCTTTGCCATTACGGCGTAAGCCCAGGTTAACGCTCACCCCTCCAAGAGATTTCTAATATAGCCAATTCGGCTGTGGTCTGAGGGAAAGTCCCCGGGAACGCGCAAAAACACCGACTCACACTGCATTATAAACCCCCGCGCCCCTCCGAGCTTTCCGCTGAAGCGGGCAGGGGTCGGGATTGGTGTGAGGCGGGTTGGCGTTCCCGAGGTAGACTGACCGGGCATCGGAGCGGCAGGAGCTGGCTCGCCCTGGCGAGCCATGGGGAGCGCCTGCTGGGGGGTCCAGGCGATCTAACCGGTGAGTGATGTTAACCAACTGGTTGAGTATCACCTGCTGTTGATGAGCTATTAAATCCACCCGAGCCTCGAGAGTGGAAAGACGGTGTGCGAGCCCGCTGTCTGCTGGGCCACTTTGCTGGAGCCGTACTGACATAATGTAGCACACAGGCCCAGGAAACACGCACGCAGGCTCAGGATAGATTTAACAGCTTTATTCAACAAGCAGGTGTGTATGGATGGATGTATGCGGTATGGGAATGTGCTGGGGTGAACGCCGATGCGCAGGCAGCAGAGCAGCGCGCCGTACAGCCGGACAACCCTATGGAGACAAGAACAAAGGACAAGGGTAACGGGCACCACACCGAGACAGGGGATATAAGTGACGGTGTTGCTTACTTGCAGGGACAGGTGGCTGGCGTTGGCAGGCGATGAGCCCGGGAGACAGCGTCCTGCTGGGTCTGCGCAGAAGATGGAGATGCTATGGCGATGACGGGGGGAAACCGCCGCCAGGAGGGTCCACCTGTGCACAGGGGTGAGAACTTGGAAGACAAGGTAAGGAGTTCTTACGTGTCGTTGAATATTTGCTGGTGATCTGGGGTAGAATCACAAGCCTTGGAAACGCTGATGAGAACAGACAGCTCCAGACTGCAGCAGAGGGCAGAGTGGGCTAAATAGCCCGCTGCTGACGAGGCGCAGGTGTGCGCGCAGCTGAAGCCGCTGATGAGCGGCGGGTCGTGACAGTATTATTCTGTCATGAATTCCCGTGTGCTTTTACACCACGCACGGAGGAGGAGAGACGGATTCACATGCATGTTACACCACAGACAATTTATTAACATAAAGACTCACAGTTCCCAAAAAGTGCAAACATACAAAAATAGCAAACAGGATACACTTACAGTTAACACGATGTAACGTGTTGCAGGCAGACCATGGCATAACATGGCAGAGCAAAAAACCCAAGGGCAGACCACGGCGCAAAGTGTCAGGGACAAACAATTATCCAGCAATGCAACAAAGGACATGAGCTGGCTAAATACACATACTGATGAACCCTGGGTTGAAATCTCCAGCAGAACCAGGTTCAGGGAGGGGCAGTCATCTGCTGCGACTGGCTGGGGGAAGAGGGGATAGAGAAGACGAAAAGAACAGACATGTAGAGAGCAAACACCAATCTCAATCTATGGGAGAGAACAAACAGATGTTAATGACCAACAAAAATATTTCATTGAGAGTGAAGAAAGGAGTGAAGCCCAGTGCATTGTTGGAGGTCCCCCGGCTGTCTAAACCTATTAGCAGCATAACTAAGGGAGGGTTCAGGAGCACATGATATGAAAAGTTCATAGTGGTCAAATTTGACCAAATGGGGTTTATTTTTCAACCGCAGGGATCCAAGCACTGCCCAACGGAAGAAGTGTGTGGATTGAAGGGGAGACTATATTGAAAAATAAACACCATTTGGTCAAATTTGACCACTATGAACTTTTCAGCCTATGAACCTTTCAGCCCCCTGTATACCTGGCAGCTGATGAGGTACAGGTAGTGGCAATCAGCGCAGCTGGAGAGACTCATGTAATGACATATGGGAATATTGAATTGAAGGTGTGTGTGTGCTCAACCCTGGAATACTACAATTATGGTGAGACTTATGATATACTTTTATACTATTTCAGCATTCTGCCATAATGGAAAAAATATCAAATGAGATGCTATCTTCCTAACTCATTTCCTAACTCTAACTCATTGAAAGGAACCAAACTTGTCACAGTTATTCGTCTTTCTCTACATAGGTCTTCCAAGGATCACACACTTCTCCCATCGCTTTATGCAGCTGTGGAGACCTCATCTGTCAAAGTCTGCAGGTTGTGTCAGAAGTCACAACTTGACCTCAGAAATCAGCATTTCATCATCTTTAAAGTGCTTGCCATTCAAAAAGGACTTCATGGTTGGAAAGAGGTGGAAGTCAGATGGTAGGAGGTCAGGAGAGTAAGGAGGCTGAATAAGGATTTTATAGCCGCAGGACTGTGCTTCTGTCTGGGTAACATGCGAGTTGTGAACTGGGGTGTTGTCTTGCAGTAAATGGACACCTTTGGTGAGTATGCTATACATCTCGGCTTTGACGGCCTTCTTCGGAGGTGATGAGTCATAATGCTTCCATTCTTTCGACTGGGATGTAGTCTCTGGTGTCCAATCATGTCCCATGGAGGGCCAGGACCCTGCAGGCTTTACCTCCAACCAGTGTCTTTAACAGCAGATTTCACTGAATTTCTTCCCACTGATTGCTGATAAGTGAAAACACCTGCTTGTGGTGATCTGAGCACTGATCCCGTCCGCGCTTGGGTTACTCAGTATGTCCCCTTTTCTACCATATTATTTTGGGGTTTGTTATTAGGACCTCTCGAGGGCTCTTATTGTGATAGCATCACGGCCGTACTTCCGGCTGTCAGAGCCGAGCCGGCATCGTGACAGCTGTTTGTCATTTTCGTTAATTACATTCCCCTTTCTTGGTTGGTCTATGTCCGGTATTTAAGCAAGCAGCTGAGGCTCACTCCTCGCTACACACTTACACACCTCTGTGTTGTTGGACTGGAGTTCCTACCCCTGACTCCAGTCTTCCTTCTGTGTTTGGATTCCTCGCTGCTCGTCTTTTGTAAGTGTTTTCATACAGCGTAGGTTCCGTCCTCGCCGCATCTTCTCGTTTGTCATCCGTGTTTATTATTTTGTGCTTTAGTGCATGTACGTGTTTTGCCCCACGTGGCTGTTTACTTTGTCATTTTGTCCTTTTGTTTAATAAACAAGCAAACTTACTTCTGGCTCCTGGCGCCTCACTAATGCCCTGCAAGGGGCATTCATGACGCTGCTGAAGAGAATGGGCAGAAGAGAAAACCTGCAGGGTCTTGGCCCTCCATGGCACATGATTGGACACCCCTGCTCTGGATCATAGTGATGGACTCGTGTTTTGTCCTGCATGATTAGTCTTGTGAAGAAGTCCTCCTGGTTTTCTCAGATTTATTGCCTTACATCAGGTTAATTTGATACGGGGTGGTCACCTTTCACTAAAGATAAATAAATGAATGTGAAAGTAAATGTAGCGCTAAAATAAGGTAGTATGGGGTGAAATCACTGTTTCAGTTTCCCCAGTGGTTTTCTCTCTGGGGAAATTGCTTCAATAAACTGCTTCAATAAACTGCTTCGTTAATGACTGTGTGTTAAAAAATTAAAAATGTTTAGTTCCAGTGACAGAAGGTGTGGTATACTGTACATTCAACATTTTATCTGAGCAAATATGAGATTGTTTTTGTTGAGCATATATGATGAGGATAAATATAACATACATGACATATATGATGAGCATATGACAAATGTATCTGAGCATATAGGAGATTGTTTCTGATATCCGAAAAAAAAAAAAATATTATTTGAATACTTTCCAGTTTACTGTTTATTTGGAACAGGAAATGTGCAATACATATATTGTGCCAGATACTGTATAATTAAAAGCCAATTTTCATGTAGTTTCTGCTCTGAGCAGCTCCATATTTACAGAATGACCATAATAAGTGGTCTGAGTCTTTGTACCCAACTCTCAGAGAGAAAACTGGAAAAAGCTTGGCACTTTTGCACTCTTTAATCAGCGGACACGCTCTACTAATGTTTGCACAGCGTGCTATGAAACTGCTGCAGGACTCCATGTCAGACATCTACATGGGAAAGTATTTAGAGGCTATTCCCAGCCATATTATTCATTTTCCCATGTGTCAATTTTTTTGATTCACTCACAACTGGCAGAAGGTTACCCAGGCTGACCATGTCCAAATAAGCTTCCAGATTTAACAGATTCAAAACAGTTAATGTAATACTGTGTGATCAGTGGTGATATTTCTAAGAACCAGTCAAAAGCACTTTTCTTTTTTCCCCGTGAAAGTAATATTTTTTTCCTACAGTATGCGCCTAATTTTAGCCTCTGGACTCATAACGTTTCATAAAAATGTTCGATGCCTCTCCTGGGAACCAGTTTGCCATTTCCTCTATAACATGCTTCCAGAGCGGACTACTGTCTTATATACAAGTAAGACTGCCAGATCCCTATAAAAAACACTACTTGGTCACATAAGCTAAATATCCTTCCACCACTGCAACCACTGAAAAGACTTCGGTTTCACTTCTTGACAGCTGTGGCCTCACTTTGATTGTGTGCTAACACAAACACCAGTGCATTTGTGAACTGCAAGCAGGTGAAGGGACCATGTCATGTATATCTGCAGAACTAGTGGCTTCCCATCTCTGTGGAGAACTGCTTGTTTATTTTTGTCATGTTATTCCCAAAATTCGTCATAATTACATCTATATTCACTAACTTTTTAAGCATGCGATCTTCCCTCTATAAACCATGTCCAACATCTTTACTGAAACTTTGTTTTGTTGTCTAGTTGTTTTTTTTTTTAAACTGACCACAACTAACCACAATGCATTTGACATAATCAAACCTATTATGGTCATTTCCAGCTCTTTATTTTTAGTCCTAAACACTATTATAGTAATTATGTGGTATTCACAGTTCAAAAATAATCTTCTTTCACTGACTGATAAAACTTTTTAACTTGTCTTTCTTTAATAGTCACTTCTCATTTTCTTGTGCTTGGCTACTTCAAACAAAGCACTCTCCCTATGAACTATGTGCAGCAAGACCCCTGGTCAAAGGTCAAGCTGTCATCACCGCCATTTTGGATATCACACTGTAAGTTGCGTATGCAATAAAGATGCTAATCTACACCGTTTCATGATTGTTTGCAGCATGTTTATGTTATTATCATGTCTTGTTGTATTACTGTGTGGCACCAAGGGATTTCATTTTATCGCTTTCCCAAGGATGTTGAAAGGAGAACGCTGTGGATCGCTGCTGTCTAACGTGAGAACTACGTACCCACTGAGCATTTAAGAACTGGTAGTCAACATTTCATATCTGGTAAGCAGTGTTGGGAGTAATGTGTTATTTTGTAATGCGTTACTGTAAGGCTGTGGCGGGTTGATTCAACCCCCCCACAACACACAGGACACTCAGCTCTCTTGTCTCGGTTTTTCCCGCTGCACTACTGAGATGTAATGTGCCATTCATGTATTGTGATGCAATGTGCCACGCATGTATTGTGATGCAATGTGCCATGCATGTATTGTGATGCAATGTGCCATTCATGTATAGTGTTCATGCGTCCTGTCCTCACTGTGACCTAGAGGCTGAGATCAATATGTAGATGTGCTTTGTTGTAAACCCCCACAAACAGACTGGTCAGACACAGCGCTTGGCTAGAGCAATTAACAGAACAGTGAAATGTGTATTAATGTCTACAGACAGCCTCGTTTCTTCTGGCTCACTTCTGTGATGTTAATGTTGCCTTTCATGCATTGTGTTCATGCGTCCTGTCCTTACTGTGACCTAGGGACTGAGATCAATATGTCTCTCAAATGCAAATGTCTCATGCCGTTCTGTTATCTCTTTTGATCATGCCAACTGCTGGGGAATGCCCTTTGATGTATTGTTGTAGTTGGGTATATATGCTGCAACTCTGTAACGCAAACTCTCTCACTCTCTCAATCTCACTTCTGCAACTGCTGCTGCTGGACACAGACATTGTGTCCTCCTTCTCTGAGAGCCGTGGGCTCGCTCCCGGCGCGCATGCACGGTGCCGGGAGCGGAGCTCGTGACGGCTGGATGATATAATAAAGCTTCACTTAAAACCTTCAACAACGCTGCTTATTTTTTATCATCCGCCGCAAGGCTACTACTTTTGCAGTAACGTGCTCTGTAACGAAATTACTGTTTAAAAATTCAGTAATGCGTTACAGTTACAGTCTGGAGACCATCGGAACTGCCTCCAGATCAACGCGAGGAAAACTAAGGAGCTGGTGATGGACTGCCGCAGGCAAGGACAACCCCTCACAGCACCAGTAAACATCCAGGGAGCAGACATTGAGATGGTGACATCCTACAAGTACCTGGGTGTTCATTTGAACAATAAACTGGACTACTCACACAATACCGACGCACTCTACAAGAAGGGACAGCACAGGCTGTTTCTACTGAGGAGGCTCAGGTCTTTTGGTGTACAAGGGGTGCTCTTGAAGACCTTCTACGATTCGGTGGTGGCATCAACTATCACATTTGGAGTGGTCTGCTGGGGCAACGGCATCATGGCAGCCGACAGGAAGAGACTGAACAGACTGATTAAGAAGGCTAGCTCTGTCCTGGGGCAACGCCTCGACCCAGTGGAGGAGATAGGAGAGAGGAGGATGGTGGCTAAGCTGTCATCTCTGCTGGCATCTGAGTTCCACCCTATGCAGGACACATTGAATGCACCGAGGAGCTCATTTAGCAGTAGGCTGCACCATCCTAGGTGCATGACCGAGAGGTTTTGCAGGTCCTTCCTACCTACGGCTGTCAGACTTTATAACCTAAGCAGGGCTGCTCGTAGAGGTCGTAAAAACCTTTATGACCTAATAAGTATTGAATGCAAAAGACACAACAAACTTGCGCAATGACGGTCCCTTCCATTATACAACTAGGACAATACCAATCACTACAGAGGGTGACAACTAGGCTGATTCAAACACAAAATATGCTGTATGGGTACATATTCATACTAGGTGGGGTAACTGAATAGACCGTTATGCTGTTTATTCCATCAAGCTACAATGCTCCATGCTGTGTATATATATTCATATATTTATGTGTACATATGTACAGTATATTCACTGCTCTTTTTATCTTATCTGCTAAATTGTTGCTTTATGAATGTTGCTATCCCTGTGCTGTTGCATTCCTGGAATTTCCCCACTGTGGGACGAATAAAGGCTTATCTTATCTTATCTTATCTTACTGAAATTTGATCAGATGCGTTACTCACATTACTTGTTTTATTAATACGGATAGATAATTTTAGCGCAAATAGACGATCATACAACTTGCAGTTGCTAGACACCCTCTTCATCAGCTGTTTTGGTGGCTATGGGCGGGACTGCCATCCCCAGCGCCATCAGCTGCATCAAGCCACTGGAGGTTGTCATGCCAAAGGCAAAGGCAAGCAAATAAATATAAACTAACCCTACCGTAACTGACACAGCCATCACTCAGTCTTCTCCGCGGGTCCGTTTCCTGCCCTGCCCCAGTTCACATCACAACCCGGTGAAGAAATGCCGTGGCAGTGGCAACTTCTCATATCGAGCCCTGATCACCTGCTGTCCCAGCAGTGAGTAGCCCCTACCAGCTCCTACCTCTGTGGTTAAACATGAGTATTTTTTGAGCAAGAAGCTCACATTTAATGTTCGCATTAAATGCATTTAAAGTTTTCTTATGCACAGAGAAAAAGTGACTGATTTGTTGCAGTTAAGAACAGCTTCTTGTAAGTAGTGAACTTTCATTTGTCTGTGCTTTCTATTTTATCTCATTCATTTACATGCTGTTGGGATATGCAACTATTTCATGGAAGTAAATCCTCTAAATATGCATTTTTAATGGGCTGGTCCAGGGGTGTCAAACGGCCAAGAACGTTTGACGTTTGCCAAGAATGGCCCACCAGGGGGTCCAAAATTTTCTCTGTGAATTCACAGCTTTATTTCTAATAAATTTCTGACTTTCTACTGATTACAATAGTTTGTGTAAATCTGAGACATTTTTTTCTCTGTAAGATGAGACTTTTTTCTCATCAGTTTTCTTTTTCTTCTTTTTTCTGATGAGAACAAGGGGCCCTTGATCTTGCGGTGTGTGCAAGAGGATTTAAGTATGCATTTAAAAGTAACGTGAAAGTTACTTTTCCAAGTAACTAGTTATTTTAATCATGCAGTAACTCAAAAGTAACTCAGTTACTTTTGAAAAGGAGTAACTAGTAACTGTAACTAGTTATTTTTTTTAGTAACTTGCCCAACACTGCTGGTAAGACTGGGCAGCACGGTGGTGCAGTGGTTAGCACTGTTGCCTTACAGCTAGAAGGTTCCTGGTTCGAATCCCCAGGCTGGCAGGGGTTGGAACCTTTCTGTGTGGAGTTTGCATGTTCTCCCTGTGCTGCGTGGGTTTACTCCGGGGGCTCCGGTTTCCTCCCACAATCCAAAGACATGCATGTTAGGTTAATTGGCTGTTCTAAATTGTCCCTAGATATGTGTTTCCTATAGGCCCTTAGAATAGAGGGTTAGTACTAGTGAAAGCGCTTTGAGTGGTCTTTGTGACTAGAAAAGCGCTATATAAGTGTAGGTTAGTAGTAGTAGTAGTAGTAAGTGCACCCATTTAAGCTTAGATGGAAAGTTTGAATTTATAAGCTTCATGGTGTACAGCTGTGTCCACCAAGTGCATTTTTTCCACTCTGAGCATTAATTTTCTATTAATTTTCCATGTAATCCAGAGTTTAATGTGCTCAGCACTATTGCATTTTATGTCAGGTTCAAAAAAGTTCAACTTTTGGAGCGCTGCAGCACTCATCAGCGACACACTTCTCTGCAGTGCGGTGGTGGAGTGGTTAGCACTACGGCAGCACAGCAACTCAGCCTTGGCTGGGGGATCCTGAGTTCGATCCCAGCCCCTGACCAACCAGTGATCTGTGTGGAGTTTGCATTGTGTCTGCATGTGTTTACTCCGGGATTTCTCCGGTTTCCTCCCACATGCCAATAAAAAACAACAACATGCAAGTTAGGTTAATTGGAAACTCTCAAGTGGCCCCAGGTGTGAACGGTGAAAGGGTTGGGCGCCACACCAGTGGCTGCCTCATCCACTCATGTGGATCCCTGTAATTTCCCCATTGTGGGACAAATAAAGGAATTAAAAAAAAAAATCTAATCAGCCGATCAGAATTGGGCTGAAAAGATACCAAGATTAGTAATTAACAGCAAAAGCTTTCGGTGATGCATGTTTTTTTTACCTGTTTGATGTGGCTTAGTGCAGTTAGTGGAGAGCTTCAGGGCAAGCTGTGAAACCTGACAGCAAGCTTTAATTGATAGGTCAAGCAGTTGCTAGGATACAGGGTAGGGATAAGCCAATACCACGTTTTCAAAACCAATACCAACACTGTGACTTTGAGTATCAGTCAAAACCCGATACTGACATGGTTCAGGTGACCCACAGAGCAGACACAACTCAGAGTAAATGCAATTAACGTATTTTATTATAAGCGTGAGTGAGTGGGTGCGTGAGTGCGGGGTATATAGTGTAATGTAGTGTAGTGCGATCCGTAATTTCCAGCTGGGGCCGGCAGAGCACCGTACAACCTGGCAACCCTGTAATGAGACAAGGGCCATTAGTTTACAGTTCAACCTGTGCAGCTCAATAGATGTTACAGCGCTTACTGTCCAGGGATGTTGGAGGAGCTCAGGTAGCACCAAAGCTGCAGCCAGGAAGACAGTGCCTGCTGGAGGCTGGCTAGCTGGAGGTGAGAGGATGAATCCGCCGCCTGGAGGGAGATGGAGGACCGCCGCCACGGAGCTCTGCCTGTGCACAGGGGAATCAGACAAGATGAGAAGCGTTTAGGCTTACCTGGTAGATGGTCCGGGTGGAACCGGCCCGGACGGGGTTCAGCAGGGCTAGGAAGCCGATGGCTGGAGAGTAGAGTGCTGGGAAGCACGGAGGCAGGCGTAACTGGATTCAGCATAGAGAATCAGATGACTCCGCACCCAGCACTGGTCCTGGTGGAATAAATAGGCTGCAGGAGATGACATGCAGGTGCGTGCACAGGTGCCGTGATTGGCGGCCATAACAGTACTCCCCCCCACGGCACGCCTCTCGGCAGGCATTCCAACCTACCCGGGTGCGTCCGATGGAAGTCCCTGATGAGCTGATGTTGAGCACGAAGGAGGGGCGCACCCAGGGCCTCCACTCCGGCCCGTAGCCCTCCCAGTCCACCAGGTACTGTAGGCCACGACCCCGGCAGCGGACGTCCAAGATGGATGAGACGGACCATGCCGGGTCGCCGTCGATCACCCTAGGTGGAGGTGGAGACCTGGGAGGGGGACACAACGGGCTGGAGGAGACGGGCTTCACCTGAGAGACATGAAAGGTTGGACAGATGTGGAGGGAGGGGGGGAGAGTTTGGCGCACAGACACTGGGTTAATGATCCTACATATGGGAAAGGGACCAATGAACCACTGGGCAGTCTTATTCCGCTCAGCCTTTAGGTTGATGTGCTTAGTAGAAAGCCACATCTGCTGACCCACCTGGTAGACCGGACCCGGAACCCTGCGTCGGTTGGCCACCGAGGTGTTGTGTTCCGCCGTCCATTGTAATGCTGTCCTGGCTGTCCTCCAGATCTGTCGACAACGCCTCAGGTGGGCACGAACCGATGGAACGGCGATGTCCCCCTCCTCTTCAGGAAACAGCGGGGGGTTGTAACCCAACCAGGCCTCGAAGGGTGACATGCCGGTGGCCGTGGACACCGCCGTGTTATGGGCGTATTTGATCCAGGGGAGGTGTGTACTCCACGATGACGGATTGGCGGCTGCGACGCACCGCAACGCTGCTTCCACCTCCTGGTTGGCTCGTTCACATTGCCCATTGCGGCTGATATGTGTGACTCTAATGCAAATGTCCATGCTTTCCTGCAGTATACTGTGATGCTAATGTGCCATGCATGCATTGTCTGAGCTGGGTATATAAGTTGACTGCATATCTCTTGCTCTCTCTCTTTTTGATCACTCGCATTGTTTGTTGCTGACTTTGAGAGGCAGGGCTCGCTCCAGCACACAGCGCTGAGCGAGCCTCGTGATGGAGGATGATTAAAGCACCCTTTTAAACTTCAGTTCGCGTGTCCGCCTGCACTTATTTTGTTCCTCCACAAGAGAACCTAAAATCAACTGAACAGTAATTCGATGCCTGGCGAAATTGAGCGCACCTAACCAAGTTCATCCAAGTGCATTAGTGTAACAAAGCTGACAATTAAAAACTCTTTAATTCCAAGTGTATATATCTAGCTGAAAATTAAGAACTATATTCAGAATTATTCTTATTGTGTACTTTCAAATAAAGCAATCTACCTTGTGCTAATGTAAATTTGAAAAATATTGTTTTTTTATTTAGCACGATATCGCTCAAAGCGCGCGCATGAGACATGTCTATGATCACACGCTATAGCGCACCCCTGATAAAGCTGACATATGTATTAATCACGCTATGATAAAGCACGATATCGCTCCAGCACGCTGTGGCAGGAGGAACAAAATAAGTGCAGGCGGACACGCGAACTGAAGTTTAAAAGGGTGCTTTAATCATCCTCCATCACAAGGCTCGCTCAGCGCTGTGTGCTGGAGCGAGCCCTACGTCTCAAAGTCAGCAACAAACAATGTGAGTGATCAAAAAGAGAGAGCGCAAGAGATATGCAGTCAACTTATATACCCAGCTCAGACAATGCATGCATGGCACATTAGCATCACAGTATACAGCAGGAAAGCATGGACATTTGCATTAGAGTCACACATATCAGCCGCAGGATTACTGGCACTGGGATTCCTCTCTGTTCCGGAGCTCCAGGACGAAAGAGGGTGCGAGGCGCATCTGCATAATGATCAGTCCATACCTCTCACTGTTCTGATAATTGCTCACCCTGAGCGCTCTGCCAGCCCCGTCGCTGTGGGGGTCACACACGAGGTGTTCCTCCACACTCTCAATAATTTCTTTCCCGTATATTTTTCTTTTTGGCGTGCAGAAATGGCAATACGCCCGTCTTTGCTAAAATTGCATTTTCCCCGTATTAAAATGTGGCGAAACCGTATCACTTGACATGTATGCGTGACAAAATTCGAACCGTGATTTGCTTGAGCATGCGCAAAGCTCGTGCGCTTTGAGCGATATCGTGCTGTATCATAGTGTGATTAATACATATGTCAGCTTTATCAGGCGTGCGCTATAGCGCGTGATCACAGACAGAGTGACGGAAATGTGGCTGCCAATCCGCGCCAACGGCCTCTCTGGCCACCACCGAGCATTTAAACATTTTTACACATTCATACCCAGTGTTATGGGCACTGGAGGCAATGCGGGTGAAATGTCTTGCCCAGGGACACAACAGCAGGATATCTGGGGAGAGTGTGATGCGAACCGCCAACCATCGGGTTATTAGATGACCTGCTCTACCTCCTGAGCCGCTGCCGCCCCACTTTTTCCTCCACTTTCCCTCTTTAGGAAAGCTATGGAGGCTTACCCCACTCTCTTTATTTCCCTTTGATTGGAAATTACATCCAAAAGTCGCGCAATGTGGCATTTTCACTGACAAATGGCAGTAGTTAGTAGCTTCGCTTCTTGGCTTGTCTAAGACAGAAAAAACGGCTGCAACCATTCTACGTCACTACCCAGAATGCATTGCGACGTAAACAAAAATGGCGATTTACATCGTAATAAAGTTTTTTAAAAATATATAAAACTGGGAATTATTTTCAAAAAAATTATATTATAGTTATGTTACTAACATAAAAATAAAGCATGTAGAGCTAACATGCCAATATAATCGGGGTTCCTTTTAAAGGAGCAGCTGAGGCTAACTCCTTGCTACACACTTACACACCTCCGTGCTGTTGGACTGGAGTTCCTACCCCCGACTCCAGTCTTCCTTCTGTGTTTGGATTCCTCGCTGCTCGTCTTTTGTAAGTGTTTTCATACAGCGTAGGTTCCGTCCTCGCTGCATCTTCTCGTTTGTCATCAGTGTTTATTATTTTGTGCTTTAGTGCATGTACGTGTTTTGCCCCACGTGGCTGTTTACTTTGTCATTCTGTCCTTTTGTTTAATAAACAAGCAAACTTACCTCTGGCTCCTGGCGCCTCACTAATGCCCTGCAAGGGGCATTCATGACACTGCTGAAGAGAATGGGCAGGAGAGAAAACCTGCAGGGTCTTGGCCCTCCATGGCACATGATTGGACACCCCTGCTCTGGATCATAGTGATGGACTCGTGTTTTGTCCTGCATAATTAGTCTTGTGAAGAAGTCCTCCTGGTTTTCTTGGATTTATTGCCTTACAACAGGTTAATTTGATACAGGGGTGGTCATCTTTCACTTAAAAAAATGAAAGTGAAAGTAAATGTAGCGCTAAAATAAGGTAGTATGAGGTGAAATCACTGTTTCAGTTTCCCCAGTGATTTTCTCTCTGGGGAAATTGCTTCAATAAACTGCTTCAATAAACTGCTTCGTTAATGATTGTGTGTTAAAAAATTAAAATTGTTTAGTTCCATTGACAGAAGGCGAGGTGTACTGTACATTCAACGTTTTATCTGAGCATATATGAGATTGTTTCTGTTGAGCATATATGATGAGGTTAAATATAACATATATGACATATATGATGAGCATATGACACATGTATCTGAGCATATAGGAGATTGTTTCTGCTATCCGAAAAAAAGACTGAAGTGCATAACCACACATATTTTCCTTTATAAAATGATGATGGTGATGAGGTCCACCACCATCGTGTTGTCCACAAACTTGATAATGTGGTTGGTATTGTAGGCTGGTACGCAGTCATGGGTCAGCAGGGTGAAGAGCAGCGGGCTGAGCATGCACCCTTGTGAGGCCCCTGTGCTCAGTGTGATGGTCTGGGAGGTGTTGCTGCCAACCCTCACGTTCTGTGGCCTCCCTGTAAGAAAGTCCAGCACCCAGTTACACAGAGAGGTTTTGAGTCCCAAGTATCTATCTATCTATCTATCTATCTATCTATCTATCTATCTATCTATCTATCTATCTATCTATCTATCTATCTATCTATCTGACTCTCCCCCGAAAGGTACGCTCCCGTCTGGTTTTTACTTTGTTTCATTCTTTTTAGGTTTCACTTTTAGCGTCCAGCCTCCCAAGCTCAGTGCTGCTCACTTGGCAATGTTCTCTCTAAATCTGACGACTTTTCAAGTCTTCTTGGTGACTTTTTTTTGTCAAAAGTGACTAGCAACAAATCTAGCGACTTTTCCTGGTGTTATCGGAGACTTTTCTGGTGTTTTGGAGAATCTGATGTGAAAGCACTATTGCTCTGCAGTGACTGTGCTCAACAAGCAGTGGGTGCTACCGTGAGCCTCTCCCCATCCCAAAGCACTCACAGGCGGTCAGTCTCACAGCAGCCTTGTGCAGCAGTTAGCTGCAGTCAGAAAGGGGACCCACGCCACTGGTGTCCAGACTGCCAATGAATTACGCATGCACAACCCCCCCCCCCCCCGCCAATCCTGCACTGTTTTACAGAGCGGGATGTACATGTTTCTTCACTGTCAGAGTCACACTAATAAATCACTGCATTTGACTTACAGCCTCAGTCATGTACTCACCTCGTCCACTGTGTGTG
The DNA here is from genome assembly GCA_020510985.1 of Pholidichthys leucotaenia. Classification (NCBI taxonomy): domain Eukaryota; kingdom Metazoa; phylum Chordata; class Actinopteri; order Cichliformes; family Pholidichthyidae; genus Pholidichthys; species Pholidichthys leucotaenia. The sequence goes on along the minus strand of CM035845.1, from coordinate 60,471,331 downwards.
TGTGTCTCTCTGTGACGTAAGCTAAACATCTAGCTATGTTTCTTCACTGTCAGAGTCACACTAATAAATCACTGCATTTGACTTACAGCCTCAGTCATGTACTCACCTCGTCCACTGTGTGTGTGTGTCTCTCTGTGACGTAAGCTAAACATCTAGCTAGCTAGCTCATCATGTCACAGTCTAAACTGTATGCTCAAAAATACAGAAAGGAGTGGGAATCAAACCCTAAGTTCAAAGGCTGGTTGAAGCCGTTTATTGGAGATGATAAACGGGAATACTGCCTGTACTGTCCCAAGCCTGGATAAAGGAGGAAGGTTGGACGTAAAGCTAGCAATTCCACCCCACATAACAGTCTTTTGATTAAATTTGATATTCTAGCATTTAACAATGCAGAACAAAATTGATTTATGCAATGTGGGTCTAGACAAAGCAGTCATGATGTTATTTTGAGAAGTAATGGCCTATTTAAATAGCAAACTTAAAACAAACAAAAAAAGAATCAACAGAAGAAAGTTAATTTGTCATTCTAAACATATTTAGGGTGTTTTTTACTCAAGTTTTGTCTCTCCCACGGCATTTTTCTCTCCTACAGCATCCATTACAATTACATGCAAATGACCAATTATGCAAATTAGGTGATGATGTCATTTAGCAACTTCTAGCAACTTTTAGGACAGCCAATAGCTACTTTCCTTACTGAGGAGTTGGCAACACTGCCTGAGCTGGAAAAGCAGCAGCTGCTGCTGCACGACACACGTCCTTCTGCTCAGTTCTTGACAGAAGACAGCATATTCCTTTGCTGTGATACTTTAGCAAGCATTTTATCAAGTTGGTGGTGTAAATTTGTAAATGCTGGTACCACACAGCAACATACTGAGGCGAGTCCCACAGACAAGCTGTTTGTGGCAGCGCCTTGCATGGCAGTGGCCCCTCTGATTCTAGATGTGTAACACTGTAGATGGGACAAATGCAATTTTGTTCTACTGTACACGACTGCCTGTATGTATTGAATGACAATAAAGTTGGCTTCTTCTTCTTCAAGCTCCAGTGATGTGACACTCGTTGCCTCTTTCTTCAGAAGCTGTGCACAGCATGGCTGAGAACATGATTGCACCTTCACTTTAATATTATTAATATATCGAATCTGTAAATTACTTTTATTCCTTATTGATACCAATCCAGCCATTTTGCCTGGAGTGAACCTGATACCAATACGACAGATTGGGTCGGCTCATCCCTAATACAGGGTGGAGATATTTTTTTAAGAGCACCTGTGAAGCACCCAGGAAAACAGGTTTAAAGCATTTTTATGCACTCAAAGGACACCCAGTCTAAATAAAGTTGCCAGGCATCTCCTGTAGCATGATAACAAAAATGGCAGAATAAACAAAGTCACGTAAGTGGTGATGTCACGTGAATGAGGTCCATATGACATGGCAATCCAAGAGCTGAAAAACCATCAGGAAACTGAAGGTTTAGGTCACAGACTGTAAAATATGGATGTAGCCTCTTGTTCTCAGCACAAACTGAACCTGTATGCTTTGAAATAACCTGCTAAGGTCTCCAGCAAAAGACAAGAGACTTTCTTGGTGGTTTTATGTCTTACACCCATCAAAAGCCATCTTCATGTTTGACCCCAGGGCCTCAGGGTGGAAAAGACCTCAGGGCAAGCCACGTACCAGATGGTTTGATGTGGTGGAGCGAGACCTCCGACAGCTGGGAGTCGCTGTTCACGACACAGAGGAGCTGGCCCAAAACTGGCAATGTTGGCACACACTGGTTAACCTGATTGGCTCTACGCATGGTGATGGCCACCCAGCTCTCACCCACAGGAGTAGTAAGCAAGTAAGCAATAGGGCCCTATGTGTGTCTGAGAAAGTGGGTGGAGTGTAATGTGTTGAATTGATTAATGGGGGCAAAATAATCATAATCATAATAATCTCTCACTGATTGGACAAACTCCCACAAATCATCTGATATTCTTGAGTGGGTATAGAGTTTGTTCAGTATATTCTGACAGTGTTAAATGTTAAATCTTTAAACATTAAAATTTCTCTGCAACCCTTTTTTAATAGTCATGTAATGTCGAATAAATGCCTAAACAGCATTTCTTTTGAAAACTGTATATTTTTCTTTGTGTTTTGCTTTATGGTAAATGAAATCAGGGTGTTGAAGTCCTTGACCTCTGTCCCTGCTGTGAACCAAAGTCAAATATTTTCCCTGTCATCACGCGGCCTTTGGAGAGACCCGGCCTCGTGAAGGAAAACATTTCATCACGTTTCACCATGAAACAACAGCTAACTCCACAAGAGTTCAGAGAAACTGAGTGAAATCAAAACCTCTGGGGGCTTAAAACAGAGAAATTTAACCACTTACACATGCAGCTGATGAAGAAAGACGGACAGTGAAAGATGAATTGAAGTGACTTTAAAAAAAACTCCCAGCCTTCTAAGTGGAAGCCCTAATCGCTCCTTTTCCCCCTCTCTCGCTCTCTCTATGCATCATTTCCCCATCAGACAGAGTTTTGACATCTCTGCCTGCCAGTCGCCCCAACACTTCACTTCCTCTCCATTATCTCTTCCCTCACCACGTCCCTGCACTCAAATGCTGACTCGTCCATTTCTGCCTCCTCACTTCATCCTTCAGTCTGCTCCAGGAACTTTTAAACTCTTGTGGGTCATGAATGGCATAAATGATCTAAAGTCAAAAATTCATATTCTATGTTTATAGTTAGAATCTCTTCACATTTCTGTCAGAGTTTGAGAAATACTGGAAATCTGGACAATGTTTGCAGTCGTTTAAATTAGATTTCTTATTGTTAGTGGTAGGATGAAGCAGTCTTTGCTTCCCAGGGAGACTGCAGACGTCATTTGAAACATGTCAAGGTAAAATAAATACATGTATCTCCTTCTCATCTTTGTGTGAATAAAGGAAAACAGTAAACTAATAACTGAAAAAGAAGGCAAAATGAACCTACACAAACCAAAAACTACTGCCATCGTGATTGAGAAGAGAAACAGTCAGATCAATTATACAACATATTCAAGTTGTGTGACCACGTAGAGAGAGCACTGGGAGTGCACAGGCATTAAGGGGCGTGTCCACCAAACTCATTTTTTCTGCTGTACTGTGGACGACTATTTTCTATTCATTCTCTATGTAGTCCAGTGTTTACAGCGCTGAGCACCCTCGGTGCAAAGACGCTCTCAGCAGTGACAGTTTTTGTTGTGGCACTGAGGGCGCTGAGGGCTGAAAAAAGTTCAGCTTTTTAGAGTACAACTGCACTCGACTTGTCAATGTCAAAACTGTTATGTCCACAAACCTGGTGATGAATGAGGTGAAGAGAGTGGTAGCATTGGACACAGCTTTATTGATGGAACAGTATGGCAGTACACGACAAGCACCTAACATGGGCATCCGGCACAAGAGGAAGTGCCATGGTGGCTCACCCCGTTATATAGGGCAGTGTGGTGATGCTGCACTTCACAATAAGTGCCGTCACGACATCCCCCCCTTTATAAAGTCCAAAACCACATATACAATTCAAACCCACCCCAACTTAGAACCCGAATCACACTCTAAAATAACAAAAACTAAGGTACTCAAATGGCCTAACACATTCACACAAACCCACCTAAATTAGGCTGTGTCTCCACCAAACACATTTTTTACGGCTCTGGGCGGCTATTTTCCATTCATTCTCTATGTAGTCCAGTGTTTACAGCGCTGAGCGCCCATGGCGCTGCAATGCTCTCGGCGGTGGCTGTTTTTTGTTGCGGCGCTCAGGGCACTCAGAGCTGAAAAAAGTTCAACTTTTCAGACTGCAGCTGAGCTCATCAATGTCAGACCTAAGCAGCCAATCAGAACTGCTGCATGGGCAGGACATAGGATGCCGGTACTCGTCTGTACTCAGACTCCTGTTTTCCATGTCATCATATTTCACATCCAGAGCTGCTAAAACACATTTCCTGTGCATTGTTATTTAGAGACTGCTATTAAAAAATCAGAAGAAAGTCTGACAATAGGAAAGTGGAAGTGTTGCGCTGAGAGTGACAAGCTGTTGCTAGGATACAGAGCACAGGCTTTTTCCCCCCCCCACAGCGTCATGCACAAACGCTGAAAAAAAAGCTCAGGGTGGTCGGGTGACAAAAAGCGTGTTTTGTGGACAAGCAGCCTTAGAGTTGGTGGGTGGACTACCATACAAGCCGCACGGCACAGTGAATTATTCTGCCACCGGATAAACTAAAAGATGTCCTTTATTAAACTAAAATATCAGCCATGCTCCTAAACTATACATTTTAACACACAATGACAGAACTATAAACAACACTGCTACAGCACAGTCACTTGGGTGGGAAAGGTGAAACCGGTATGGGGGGGGCCCAAGGCAGCCTCTCAGCAGGCGCTCCCCTGGAAGCAGAAGGCCACCGGAGTGATGGCTGATCTTCTGGACGATGGAGCCTGGTTCCCACATTGTCATCACTGACTCCCGTCCAGCCTCGCCACCTGGAGCATCCTCCTGGACACGCCGAAGCTGAATGGCATGCCTCGATGAGCCGTCAGACAACTGGAAATATGCTGCGCCCAACTTCGCTACTATCCGCAGATGTGCTTGGTGTTTTGCTGGCTGTTGTTTGGGCCATTTTTGCCATGGTCTTTGATCACTCTGAACCCGAACCAAGTCTGTAATCCTAAGTGGGGCCCTACTCGGCCTGGTGTGCTGCTTCTGAGCATGCGGTAACTCCATGCTCATTGGTCTGGCCCGTCCTCTTCTAAAAACGTTACATCGGTCACCGTCGTAGCTGCAGACTCCCCATCCCCCTGCGGCCAAGCTCTGGAGGCATCTAGGGCTAGCATGGTGTCACTCACTTACACAGATGCCCTGCCCCCACACTCAGTACCCCCCTCTACTATGTCCCGAGCACTGGCACGAGACTTTCCTGCGCCGAACCAGAGTGAGGCTGGTCCTGCTTGACTGCTAGAGTGTCTGGTAGCTCTTTGTCACACACTGCATCCTCATCGACTGCCAGAACTGGTGGGTTCCAGCGGCCACAACTTGACCACTCGTTCCCGGCACTGTCTTTAATGGTAAAACCCAGTCCATAGAATAGGTCACAGCCCATGATGTTATCATTGCACGCTGCCACTTGGAACATGAAGTCAACCATCTTTGCAGACTTGTAATGAACTGATAATGCCAATGTCCCAACCGTGCACAGCCTGCTACCTCCGTAGCCATACAGTGACACCGAATTATTTTTAATCCTGTAGTGGGGGAAGAACTTCTTCACCATGGCCCAGTTCAGCATCGACCGCTCCGCCACTGTGTCGAGCAACAGTGCCACCTCCATGCTGTCTAACTCCACTGAGCAATACGTGTACCCGTTTGTGCTGGGGCTCACCGTATGGATGGTTGTCGGGGGTGGGAGGAGTGATTTCTTCTGTGGGCTCTCCGGCTCCAATAAGCAGCACACTCTGGCGTAATGGTTCAAGCATCCAAATCTGCTACAACATTTTCCTCTTGCCGGGCATTCTTTCGCCTTATGTTGGTGCATCGTGGACCCACACTGGGGTTTTCCCAGGGCAGACCTTCAGCTGGCAGCAATGGTTTCCATAATGTCGTCATCCAAGCTATCCTCAATATCCGAGTCCGCAACATTTGCTGTGGCGGGCGACTCTGGTGGCCGCTGTGACTGGCACCAGTTTAGCTCCAAGGTTAGCTTGTCTGCGGCCTCCAACTGGAGAGCTAGCTCGACAGCTCTGGCTAATGTTAAGTCATTTGGTGTCATTAGTAGCCTAGCTCACAATGCAGCATTGCATGTGTACTCTGTTAGTTGGTCACACACCATTTCATCTTCCAGCTGTCCAAAGCGGCACTTGCTAGCTAGCTGTCTTAAGTCAGTGACAAATTGGTGGATGGGCTCACCTACACGTTGGTGTTGCTGGTGAAAGCAAATACTCCGTACAGTCATGCTGTCTGGAGTGTGGAAATGGTTAGCTAGCAGCTCCACAACATCCTCAAACGAGTCCAATGTGCCGAGCGTCCGCAGGACTTGCTGGCCCTCGATACCCAGGCTGTGGACGAGAAGCGCACGTGCCCTCAACTTATCGAGCTGTCCAAGGTCCAGCGCGGTGATGTAGGTTTGAAAAGCCTCGAACCAATGCAGCCAAGACACCGGCGGTTCGCCTGGGAGCTCCAGGAAGGGACGAAGTGGTGTAATGCACACCTTCATGAGTTAATCCTCAGTTGCCAAATGTTATATCCACAAACCTGGTGATGAATGAGGCGAAGAAAGCGGTATTGTTGAACATAGCTTTATTAACGGAACAGTATGGCAGTACACGGCAAGCACCTAGCGTGGGCATCCGGCACAAGAGGAAGTGCTATGGTGGCTAATCTCGCTATATAGGGCAGTGCAGTGACGCAACAGGAAGTTGGCGTCACCACAATGCTCTTCACAATAAGTGCCGTCATGACAAAAACTTTCTAAGCAGCCAATCAGAATTAAGGAAGGGCGGGACATAGGTTGCTGGTGCAGGAAGAAGAGAACGGTAGGATGGCGGGGGACAGCCTGAACTTTGCTGCATCAAACAACCTGGTGTTGTGCCGAGAAAAGCATGTCCACTGAGAAAAGTACCGCCTTCGCGGGAGCACGCATCTGAGCAGTGATGCTGTAAAACAGGGCTATTCAATTACAAAATCATTTGGGTCACAATTTGAAATCAAGACATGTAACTGGGCCACACATGTTCAGCGATCTGTTGAATATGACAAATTTCAAAAAAACAGATTAATTTGACGAAAAATATGCACTTTTTTTTCATTGTCTTGGTTTTCAATGTGCACTTGGCACATGACAAAGGCACATCAAAAGTGCATAAAAACACAATAACAGTGCTGGGGTTGTGCAGAACTTGTAGAAATATTTTTCCTTTTGAACAACAATTAGATAAAAAAAAATGAAAAAATAAAATTTTGTAAACCGTTTTGGTCACATCTTACTCAGGCATATCTCAAAGTGCTTAAAAACTCAATGTGCACTATTAGTAGCATTAACATTTGTTACCCTTTTGAAATAAAATATACTACATCCTGGTCATAACTGACCTTGACACATCACAAAGTGCCTTTAGCTGAATAAAAAAAGAACTGTCAAACTCTTCAGTGCACAAACCCCCCAAGAAAAAATTGAAAACATTAACAAACATTGCACATCCACTTTTGTGGTGTCAGTCCAAACCGACGATTTTCATCAATTTTACACTCACACAGAGTTAACAATGACATGTTCTAAGATGCCTTCACACCAAACATGAATGGGTGAATTTTTCGTGTGGCGCAATTACATTATAACTCAATGTAAACATGAATAGACATGAATTCACCATCTGAGTGAGTTGCAGACAGGCAAAGTTGCCTTCATAACTTCTGCAGCTGTGTTCAACCTGCTCTTGAAATCCCCAGAATTACGTCATGTTTAGGTTCACATTATGTGACCGGGGGATCACCTGTGTGTTTGTGTGTGTGTGGGGGGGGTGTCCCTGCCTCTGGGGCTTCACGGGATGGTGCGCGTTTGCGTTGCTGGCCTTGTTCGCATGTCCGTAGCAGGAGTCTGTTTGTGGGTGGCAGCAGCGTCCCAATTCGGCTGGGGAGCTCCCAGTCCTTCTTTCTCCGGGTGAGTGTCTCATTTTCGAGCTGATTTGCTCTCCAATGTTGATGCTTTTGCTCTGATGACAGTGGCTGTCCCTTGGACACAAGTGCGCAATTTTGCGTGTGCTCACTGTTATGTTGGAATAACATGAGGCCGAAGCCACATTCAACTGAGCACTGAACTAACTTTATTATAGAAAAAACAGCTCAATATATTCCAGCCGTAGCCCACCTGACATCATCACCCACAACCCCCTTGCCAGGCTACGGCAAGCTCCAAATATCAAATCCCCACACAACAGCCCCCCCCCCCCCCACATACACACACACAAAACATGAAGAATCCCCAGAACATGAGTAACAAACGTTTCCTCTTTTTTTTTTTTTTTTTTCCAACTGAACACTCAAAACTCAGTCAACTAAGTGGGCGTCTTGGCAGACTACCAGAACCCCCCTTCGTGTTGGGGCAGATTATTCTGCCGCCCATTCCCAACACGCATTTGCCAACGCTGTCTTTAAAACATAGTCCTCCAGGTACCTGGGCCTCTGACGTATTCTAGTCGAGCGCCCCCTAGAAGGGGAACCTGCTCCAGTTGCCGTCGGCCGCACCTGCAAGTCCCTGACCCCCTCATCCGGTAAGTCCCAACCCACACCAGTCCGTTCTGCCATAGCTCCTGGACTCTGGGCAGGCAAGGACTTCCTGAGTCGGCTGGAATGCCACCGTGACCTGTCCGAGAGCTCGAATGTGTCCCGGCCCCGCCACTTCACAATCTGTAGGGACCCCATCCAGACAGGTTGCAGCTTATGTGTGCGGTTGGGGTGTTTAATCCAAACCCGATCCAGCACCTCCAGTCCGTGGGTCCTCACCCTAATTCCCAATGGAACCATTGTTTCATCTTTTGCTGTTGGTGTTGGGCAGCCACCCGGTCCCGTGGAGGGTCCATGCTCCCTGGAGAAGGGGTCGTAGATGGTCTCATTTGGTCCAGAGGCAGGTGGAGTTCACGCCCCAGCATGAGTTTCGCTGGGGAGCACCCTGTCGTAGCATGGGCCGTTGCCCTGTAGTGGAGGAGTGTGCGCTGGAGGGCATCCAGAAACGTGAAGCCATCCTCCAAGTGTGCTCTCAGCCCATGTTTCAGTCTTGTTGAAACGCTCCACACCCCCATTGGCTTGGGGGTGATAGAACACTGTTTTGATGTGCTCCACGCCCTTAACGCCCCCCCCCCCCGGTTGTCCATCGATCAGTTGATGACCGTCCCTCATGTGTTTAGTCCTCTTCTTCCGTGAGCACGGCGATGGCTGTTTAGGCCGATCCTCGATTGGCAGACACAGCTGCGGTAGGGGCAAGGAAACTGCCCAGGTAATAACGCCTTTCTTCATACCCGTGCTTCAGCTACATCAGCTCGCCTCTTCTCTTCAAAGTAGTCTCGCACCTGGGTAGTGGGGGTGCGCCAAAAACTCCTCAAATGCCCCAGAAGTGAACTGTGGGCTATTGTCATCTGGGACCCCCCCATCTAGTGAACAGTGATTAGAGGAAACCCATAACCACATTGACCGTGACTGAATTAGTGGGCAACACCTCCGGCCATTTAGAGAACAGATCGTAGACCACAAGCAGAAACCGCCTGTTTGGGGGTGCTGCATGCAGTTCGCCGCAGATGTCTAATTGGATGTGCTTCCAAGGGCCCTCGGGGTATGGTAATGGTTGCAGGGGTAGGGGTGGGGGGTGGTCCGCCAGTCTTCCTGCTCTCCAAGCACGGGACACAGTTCTTTACCATAGTTTCAATATCCTTATCAATACCAGGCCACCAAACTGAATCCTTGCAATGCTGCTTCACCCTGACCACACTCAGGTGACCCTTGTGGAGCATTGCCAGAATTCGTGATTTCAGAGACACCAGGATCAACGTGCCATGCCACCTCGCTACATACACACTGTTCTAACAGCTCAGTTTGTCCCTAAACCGGTGAAAAGGTGCCAGCTCGCCCTGCACTTTCACGGGCCAACCCTCCCTGATGACTGAGCACAGTTGTGGCAATGTGGGGTCCCGTTCTGATTCTGTCCCGAGCTCCTGGAGGGATGCCTGGAGGGGTCCGTGCAGCGAATTGACCAGATCCGCCTCCGTGGGATCATCACCGTCATCGTCTGGTTGCACGGTGTTGGCCATGGCACGGGACAGGAGGTCCGCCACTACGTTCTCTTTTCCAGGGGTGAACTGGGTAGTAAAGTTGTAGGACCTCAGTCGCTCCGTCCACCTGTGGATCTGTAGGGGTCTGTCTCCCGAGCCCGTCATCTCCAGTAGTGTTGTCAGCACCTGGTGGTCTGTCTGCAGTGTGAAGTGGCGCCCATAGAGGTAGATGTGTCACCGTTCACACGCCCAGACACAGGCGAGCGCTTCCCTCTCACCCACGGCATATTTCTGTTCAACTGCTGAAAGAGACCTTGACGTGAATGCCACCTTTTGGGGGTCCACCCCAAAGAGTTAGCTACATTGCTAACGGCTAGAGACTTGGAGGGAAAACTTGAGTAACTACGTTCTCTTTAGCTAGCACTGGCAGGCCCAGCTGGGCGGTGGACTCAACCCACCTAGTCAGTTCAACCACCTTCTCTAGCATGAGGACATCAGCAGTCAGCATCAGCTTGTCTTTCAGCCACTCGTTGTTCATAGAGTGGGCTAACTTATCTCGGACTAGCTACTCCTCGATAGGCCCGAAAGCGCTCTCCCTTGCTAAGCTACGAAGTTCCATAATGAAGGATTGGATGGACTCACCAGCTCACTGTCGGCGGTCAAAAAAATTATATCTTCACGCCATGATGTTGGAATGGTCCCTGAAGAAATAGTCCATTAAGTCCAAACCTTTCAGTGAGCCGTTGCCACCCAGCCCAAAAAATATCCATTGGCCCTCCTCACCAAGGCAGTGAACGAGTAGGATCCCCTGTCTCTTTTCATCTGCGCCACTCAGACCGGCCGAGGCCACATACACCTCGAATGTCTCCCGCCAGTGGCCCTGTGGTATGGCTGGCATGCCTGGAGATTGCAAAAATGGAGGTGGCGGTCTAATGCACGCTCCCATGGTTTATTCTCATCGCCAAAATGTTATGTTGGAAAAACATGAGACTGGAGCCGCATTCAACTGAGCACTGAACTAACTTTATTATAGAAAAAACAGCTCAATATATTCCAGCCACAGCCCGCCTGACGTAATTATCCACAACCCCCCGGCCAGGCTACAGCAAGCCCCAAATATCAAATCCCCACACAACACTCGCCTCTTTCTATTGACTTGCCCATGTGTCCATTCGCGCTGCCTGTTCGCATTTGGTGTGGGCTTGGTGTCTTGCCGCTCGCACAGCCACAGTCATATTAATAGAGTCCTTGCTTCAGGCAGGTGTGCTGCATTGTGGGTTGACAGTTGCTGGGCTGTGCAGAGTGTTGCATTTGTGGTCTGTGATAATTGATGGATTTCTGCGGTTCTGTGATGCGTGTTGGCCTTTGCTTCTATGGCTGGGCCATGTTCTGGGCCTAGGCCACTCGGGGGTTGGTTCTGGGCCGCATGTGGCCTGCGGACCGCTAATTAAATAGGCCTGCTGTAAAACCACAAACAAACAAAAAGTGTAACCCTGCAGCCAGCGTATAGACCCTTTATATGCTTTTAGAAGTGAAAATTAAAAAAAAAAAAAACGCTTGTAATTGAGTTAAATTGTGTTTTTTCGCCCAGTGTTTCATTGTTCAGAGAATTAAGAATCCTTGATGTAACATGATTTTTTTTTTAAGGATTGTTGTAAAAAGGGTAATCACTTTTTTCAAAGTAGACGTATTGACTTTGATTTCATCTAAACGCCTGCATGGGGTTTGTCAGATCAAATTCAGTAAATCCTGGTGGTGTTAAAGAAGGGTGTTCTGCAGCCTTCATGGAGTCTACAGCTGGAACATTTACAGACAAGGATGAATATTACTGAGTGATTTTTTTTTTAAATTGCAATCAATGACAGCAGGGGAGAGGTCAATTATGTAATCTATACAAGTCTATAAAATAAGATAATAAAATAATAAAGTGATTATAATGACATAGTGACACCTGTGTGTGTGTAAATGAAGTTAAATAACAGTTTGAACCACCTTACATGAGAGTCATGATAAAGTTACACTTAGACTTATAACATCTGAGACTTTTGATGTGTGGATGTACAAAAGAATCCTATGTCACTGTCCGCCTTATTCCTGGGGGTGCCGCTGTAGAAACAATTACGGGCTCAACCTCCGGTTTCGGCTGAAGTCAAGTTAAATCAGTCAGCAAGAGAGGACTAGTGGGGCATTTGAAATAGTGTTTTTAAAAGTTTTTCAAATTCATTTTAATGTATAGCCCCCATACGTGTTTTGCAGTCAAGTGGCAACTAATTTTAGCACTTGCAGTTTTTTATATTTTTTGAATGTTTTGGCGTAGTTCTGGTACTTGTTGCTGGTGTTCGTGGTTGTGCCATAGACTGTGTAAATGGAGGCTTCTCGCCCGCAATGCATAGATCACGCACTGAAAACTAACAAGGACTGTTGGTGTGATCGGTGGTACAGACGCAAGAGCACCAGGTATGTTTTCACTTGTATAAATGTTACAGATCTGACGTTTATGCGTCATATATGTCACCAGATGCAAGGCTGCATGAAGTAAAATAATAAATAAAAAAGAGTAACAGTTTGCTTCCTAAGGCTTAACGATTTAAGAAAGATATCAAATAGTTTTTTAGGGTAGTTTTTTGCTTTCATTGCACTGCATTGGAACGATATGGACTTTATTTTAGCACCTTCAGCATGCATTAATTTTTAAATTATCACAAAATATAGATCATTAAAATTGTGAACAATTGTCAGAAAAGGTCTGTACGTGTTAAATTAAATAACAAGCATTCACAGGATGACAGAAGCATGAGCATTTTAATTTCGGAGTAAAACGGCCAGCTGCAGCTGTCTGTATTTACCGCGACATTAAAACACCCACACACGGTGCTGTGGTTCTTTGCGGGTCTGACTAGATTCTGCATCTGCTCTGAGGTAAATTTGATTATGTCCAACATCTTTTAACAAAATGCATCCAACTTTATTGCGGTGGAGCCACTGATATGTCTCAGAGCTTTTATTTGTTTACAGCATTAGCATCTTAGCAGTGGCGCTAACAAACAGAGCTACTGTCTGCGAGGCCACTTTTTAAAGTCATCTTCCCATCCCTCCATAGTCGTGGGAAGTGGTATGATTATATTACTGTTTTTGAGGTGAAAAAGGCCGTGTTCTCGCATTTTTGATGCCGAAGTCATTGTTTTTTAACAAGGAAAAATGTCCCGTTTCAGTGACAACGATACGGTCTAAACTAGTACCGGAAGTTGCGCCCATAATTCATACAAGGTATCATGGGGGCTAGGAATAAGGTGGATAATCATTTTTTCATTTTATTATCTTATTTTATAGACTTGTATAGATTACATAATTGACCTCTCCCCTGCTGTCATTGATTGTAATTAAAAAAAAATTCAGTCAGTAATATAAGATAAGATAAGATAAGATAAGCCTTTATTAGTCCCACAATGGGGAAATTCCAGGATTGCAACAGCACAGGGATAGCAGCACTCAGAGCAACAATCAGAAGGCAAGAAAAAACAAGAGCAGCTAGTATACATATGTACATATTACTATAAATATATATATATATATACAGTATATAGTATACTGTGTATATATATATATATATATATATACTGTATATAGACACACAGTGCGGAGCATTGTGGTTGGTGGATGTGCAGCAGAAAGTCTAAGCTCTCTCTTCGCGGATGTGGCGGGCCAGCTGGATGTCTTTGGGCACGATGGTGACCCTCTTGGCGTGGATGGCGCACAGGTTGGTGTCCTCGAAGAGACCCACCAGGTAGGTCTCGCTGGCCTCCTGCAGAGCCATGACGGCGAAGCTCTGGAAGCGCAGGTCGGTCTTGAAGTCCTGAGCGATTTCCCTCACCAGGCGCTGGAAGGGCAGCTTACGGATGAGCAGCTCCGTGGATTTCTGGTAGCGACGGATCTCTCTCAGAGCCACGGTACCAGGCCTGTAACGGTGAGGCTTCTTCACTCCACCGGTGGCCGGAGTGAAGGATATTCATCCTTGTCTGGAAATGTTCCAGCTGTAGACTTCTTGAAGGCTGCAGAACATCTTTCTTTAACACCACCAGGATACACTGAATTTGATCTGACAAACCCCATGCAGGCATTTAAAGGAAATTAAAGTCAATACGTCTACTTTGAAAAAAGTGATTGTGGAGGAATACGATCAGGCGAGATGTGGCGAGCTGGAAGGGTGCAAAGTTTTATTTCCTCCAACATAATGAGACACACATTGTAGCTAAGTGTTCTACTGTGCTGCTGAGGCATGTATCACAAGCTCTTTTATACATGTTATACAGACAGAGAGAATACATGGCACATTAGCATAGTGATATACATATCAGTCAATACATATTAGCGTGACCAACTGGCGCCCGGATGTCCTCTCCCTAATCCTGGGATGTATACACAACAGTCCATTGTTCTGATTGCCCCCTGGGGCTCTCTGTCAGTATGTAAATTGTCCTCCGTTTCCTCCAGCCCTGCTGAGTGTGAATAGTATTAGTCTGCAGTGTGCTGGATCACCACACGGCTCTCCCCAGTGTGCTCCGCTCCGGGTCCCTGCATGTTGAACGGCCGTGGATCGTGGACGCATGGGACCGGTGCGCATTGTGCGTAATGGAACCAACTGGCGATCGGCCGGCTTTAGGAAGTGAGGTGCGGGAAGATCGCTGTGGAGGAGGAGGGGGAGAGGGGGGGGAGTAAGTGAGTGCCAGCCCGGGACGTCAAATGTGTCCGCACCACGCAAAAATTGCGTGTGGATCCGCGATGGTGAGGGACTTTCCCGGTCAACCTGGAGGTGATCTGCAGCGGCTGTGAAAAAATTAAGTCTCTGACTCCTTTCGCGGCTCGGTCCAGTGAGGATGTGGAGAAGGCAAACAGCCAAGTTCCCCAAGGATGCGTAGTGGCTGTGAAACAACTGCAGCTGTGTGAGGGACTTGGCGGTTTGGCTTTTAGGTGCGGAAGCAGCCCTAAAGCCATCGGGGACAGCAATCGGCTAAATTCCCCTTGTGCACCGTGGCCGAGAAACCCATACAAAGTCCTGTGTGCGGGCTTCACGTCTGCTTCAGGTGCGTGAGTAGCCCTGAAAGTTCCGAGGATGGCGGTCGGGCGTGTTTCTCGGGCATGTGCAGCGGTGGAGGACGATGTATCAGTCTGTGGAGCCGGTTTGTCCCTGTGCGTGGCGCTCGCTTGGCGTAGTGACCACGTAGCTGGAAGTTGCGCTGTCCTCGTAATCCTGCAGTGTGCATGCGGGGCTTCTGTGCACAGGAGGTCCGCTGTCCGGAGTGAGTCAGAGTCGGGGAGCTCGGTGGAAATCAATGCAGACGGCGCTGATGATTTTCCCCGTTCAGGCTGCTTCCTTCGGTTCGCTTGTGTCGCCGCTCATGGTGTGTGTCGGTCCCAGCGCTGCCTGCTCCGGAGAGTGCGCTCTGGTGTGGATGAAGAGGATGCCGGCATCACCATGACACGTCTAGGATCACCAGTGTGGAGGTATATGATCAGGCGAGATGCGACGAGCTTGAAGGGTACAAAATTTTATTTCCTCCAACATAATGAGACACACATTGTAGCTAAGTGAGCTACTGTGCTGCTGAGGCATGTATCGCAAGCTCTTTTATAGATGTTATACAGACAGAGAGAATGCATGGCACATTAGCATAGAGATATACATATCATCCATCCATCCATCCATCCATCTTCTACCGCTTTTCCGGAGGTCCGGGTCGCGGAGGCAGCAGTTCAAGCAGAGAAGCCCAGACTTCCCTCTCCCCAGCCACCTGCTTCAGCTCTTCAGAGGGGATACCAAGGCGTTCCCAGACCAGCTGGGAGACATAGTCTCTCCACCGAGTCCTGGGTCTGCCCCGGGGTCTCCTCCCAGTGGGACGTACCTGAAACACCTCAAGTGGGAGGCGTCCAGGAGGCATCCTAATCAGATGCCCATACCACCTCAACTGACTCCTTTCAATGTGGAGGAGCAGCGGTTCTACTCTGAGCCTCTCCCGGATGACTGAGCTCCTCACCCTATCTCTGAGGGTGAGTCCAGCAATCCTACGGAGAAAGCTCATTTCAGCCGCTTGTATCCGCAATCTCGTTCTTTCGGTCATTACCCAAAGCTCCGTGGGCTGCACGGTGGCGCAGTGGTTTAGCACTGTGGCAGCACAGTTTTACCCTCGGCCGGGGGATCGCGGGGATCATGAGATCGTGGGTTCAATCCCAGCCCCCGACCAACGGTGAGCTGTGTGGAGTTTGCATGTTCTCCCCGTGTTGCGCGGGTTTACTCCGGGATTTCTCCGGTTTCCTCCCGCATACCAAAAACATGTAGGTTTAGGGCGCTCGCGCACGCAGCGACCAGCAGCCGGTGGCTTGTCACCAGACTGCAAACCAAGTCTACCTACGGGTACAAATAAGTAACAAAAAAAAAAAAAAAAAAGCTCGTGACCATAGGTGAGAGTAGGAACGTAGATTGACTGGTAAATCGACAGCTTTGCCTTAGAACTAAGCTCCCTCTTCACCACAACAGACCGGTACAACGTCCGCATCACTGCAGATGCTGCTCCAATCCGTCTGTCGATCTCTTGCTCCATTTTCCCCTCACTCGTGAACAAGACCCCAAGATACTTAAACTCCTCCACTTGGGGCAGGAGCCTGTCCCCAACCTGGAGAGGACAATCCACCTTTTTCCGGCTGAGGACCATGGACTCGGACTTGGAGGTGCTGATTCTCATCCCAGCCGCTTCACACTCAGCGGCAAACCGTCCCAGCAAGAGCTGTAGGTCATTGCTGGATGAAGCCAACAGGACAACATCATCTGCAAACAACAGAGATGAGATCCTGTGGTCACCAAGCATGACACCCTCCATTCCCTGGCTGCGCCTAGAAATCCTGTCCATAAAAATTATGAACAGGATCGGTGACAAAGGGCAGCCCTGGCGGAGTCCAACTCTCACTGGGAATGAGTCCGACCGAGTGTTGGCAATACGAACCAAACTCTCACAACGGTCGTACAGAGACCGAATAGCTCGTAACAACAAGCCCGATACCCCATACTCCCGAAGCACCCCCCACAAAAATCCACGAGGGACGCGGTCAAATGCCTTCTCCAAGTCCACAAAACACATGTAAACTGGTTGGGCAAACTCCCACGAACCCTCAAGAATTCTCGAGAGGGTAAAGAGCTGGTCCGATGTTCCACGGCCAGGACAAAAACCACATTGCTCCTCCTGAATCCGAGGTTCGACCAACGGCCAGACTCTCCTCTCCAGTACCTTGGCATAGACCTTCCTAGGGAGGCTGAGGAGTGTGATCCCTCTAAAGTTGGAGCACACCCTCCGGTCCCCTTTTTTGAAGAGAGGAACCACCACCCCGGTTTGCCATGCCAAAGGCACTGCCCCCGACCTCCACGCAATGTTGCAGAGGTGTGTCAACCATGACAACCCAACAACATCCAGGGCCTTGAGGTACTCAGGGCGAATCTCATCCACCCCCGGGGCCCGGCCACCAAGGAGATTTTTAACCACCTTGGCGACCTCAGCCCCTGTGATAGGCGAGTCATCCCCCTCGTCCCCAAACCCTGCTTCCTTTGTGGAAGGCGTATCAGTGGGATTGAGGAGATCCTCGAAGTATTCCTTCCACCGCCCGACGATATCCCCAGTTGAAGTCAACAGTGTCCCATCCGCACCATACACAGTGTGGACAGGGAGCTGCTTTCCCCTCCTGAGCCGCTGAACAGTTTGCCAGAATCTCTTTGAAGCCGACCGAAAGTCTTGTTCCATGGCCTCACCGAACTCCTCCCATACCCGCGTTTTTGCTTCAGCAACCACCCGAGCTGCACTCCGCTTGGCCTGCCAGTACACCTCAGCTGCTTCGGGAGTCCCACAAGCCAACCAAGCTTGATAGGACTCCTTCTTCAGCTTAATGGCCCCCCTCACCACTGGTATCCACCACTTGGTTCGGGGGTTGCCACCACGAGATGCACCGACCACTTTGCAGCCGCAGCTCTGGGCCGCCGCTTCAACAACAGAGGTGGAGAACATGGCCCATTCAGACTCCATGTCTCCAGACTCCCTCAGAATGTGGTTGAAGTTCTTCCGGAGGTGGGAGTTGAAGACCTCCTGGACAGGGGCCTCAGCCAGACGCTCCCAGCACACCCTCACTATACATTTGGGTCTACCAGGTCTGAATGGCTTCCTCCCCTGCCATCGGATCCAACTCACCACCAGGTGGTGATCAGTTGACAGCTCTGCACCTCTCTTTACTTGGGTGTCCAAGACATACGGTCGCAGGTCTGATGATACGATAACAAAATCAATCATCGACCTGCGACCTAGGGTGTCCTGGTGCCAGGTGCGCATATGGACACCCTTATGCTTGAACATGGTGTTCGTTATGGACAGACTGTGGTTAGCACAGAAGTCCAATAACTGAACACCACTCGGGTTCAGATCGGGCAGTTTCTCTGAAACATCATTTGGTGCATAGGCACAAATGATGGTCAGGACCCGTTTCCCAACCCGAAGGCACAGGGAAGCAACCCTTTCGTCCACCGGGGAAAACTCCAATATAGAGGCAGCAAGGTGGGGCGATACAAGAATACCCACCCCTGCTCGTCGCCTCTCGCCCGGGGCAACTCCAGAAAAGGCCAAGCTCCAGACCCTTTCCAGGAGACTGGTTCCGGAACCGGAGCTGTGTGTTGAGGTGAGGCTGACTATATCTAGCCGGTATCGCTCAACCTCGTACACCAGCTCAGGCTCCTTCCCCACCAGAGAGGTGACATTCCACGTACCAAAAGCCAGTTTAGAAAGCTTGGGATCAGTCCGCCAAGGTCTCCGCCTTTGACCGCCACCTAATCCACATAGCACCGGACCCCCATGATCCCTCCTGCAGGTGGTGAACCCACTGGAGGGCGGACCCATGTAACTCCTTCGGGCTGAGCCCGGCCGGGTCCCATGGGTGGAAACCCGGCCACCAGACGCTAGCCTTCGAGCCCCTCCCCCAGGCCTGGCTCCAGGGTGGGGCCCCGGTAACCCCATACCGGGCGGGGTACACTGAATCCTTGATATACAATTTATCATGAGAGTCTGTTGGATCGTTCTTAGTCTGGCCCTTCACCCAGGACCAGTTTGTCTTGGGAGACCCTATCAGAGGCAAATTGCCCCCGGACAACATAGCTCCTGGGATCACTGGGGCACGCAAACCCCCCCACCATGATAAGGTGACGATCCATGAGGAGGGATATACATATCAGTCAATACATATTATTAGCGTGACCAACTGGCTATGTGATGTACTGATGTCCTCTCCCTACATCCCAGGATTAGGGAGAGGACATCTGGGCGCCAGTTGGTCACGCTATCAGTGACCAACTGTGATATCAGCCATTACATACATTCCTCCCTCCCTCTTCCCTATAGTGCTTTTAAGGTCCCTCAGAAAACACATAACTATTGAACAACGATAGATACCTGAACATGGTGAACACATAACATCAGACAGAACCCCACATGTCACACTGCCCCCACCAAAGAGGTTAGGTGTCCCCAGCAACCTAAGCGTCCATTACAAAGTCTCTAAAATATTTTGGTAGTTGACAGCGGCGGTGTTTTGGCATAGCTGGTTCACCCACATCTTGGGGAGAAGGCTGGGCTGTTTGAGGCTGGCTTAAAGCTTCTGGCTCCTCACCCCTAGGATCCTTGGGTTGGTAGGGTGCAAGGCGATCCCTGTGAAGCACCACCACCCGTCTCCGCTGACCAGGCGTACTCGGTACACCACGTCTGATAGTTTTTGAAGCACCATGCAAGGCCCCACCCACTGGCTCATCAGTTTAGGGGACAACCCTTTCTTATGTTCAGGGTTGTACACCCACACCTGATCCCCTGGAGAAAAGTCTATTCCCATGCAATGGGTGTCGTAGGCCCTCTTCTGCTTGGCTCCTGCTTCAGTAAGAGCCTGCCCGGCCAATTCATGCACCTCCTGTAACCTTTCCCAGAGGGAGCAGAAGTAGTCCAGTCCCAGCTCACCCGCTAACTCCGATTCCGGTGGTCCACCAAACACCAGGTCCACAGGTGTACGGAGCTCCCACCCGAACATGAGGCTGGCAGGGGTGCATTTTGTCAACTCTTGGACATCAGTACAGTAGGCCCAGAGGACCAAAGGCAGATGCAGATCCTAATCTCTCTGCTGGTGGCTAGTAAGGATTGCCAGCCGGGTGGCCAGGATGTGATTAAATTGCTTGACAAGCCCATCACTCTGTGGATGCAACAGTGTTCTTCTGGTCTTTTTGATGCCCAACCACTGGCAGACCTGGCTAAAGACCTCAGCCTCAAAATCCCGCCGCTGGTCGCTGTGCTGTTCCTCTGGCACCCTGAAGTGGCAGAACATCTCACTGACAAGGTGTTCGGCAGTGGTGGCTGCACTCTGATCTGGGAACGCATATGCTCTGGCCACTTAGTGAAGTAGTCCAAGGCCACAAGGATGTACGGTGGGGCAAAAAAGTATTTAGTCAGCCACCAATTGTGCAAGTTCTCCCACTTAAAAGATGAGAGAGGTCTCCAATTTTCATCATAGGTATACTTCAACTATGAGAGACAAAATGAGAAAAAAAACATCCAGAAAATCACATTGTCTGATTTTTAAAGAATTTATTTGCAAATTATGGTGGAAAATAAGTATTTGGTCAATAACAAAAGTTCATCTCCATACTTTGTTATATACCCTTTGTTGGCAATGACAGAGGTCAAACGTTTTCTGTAAGTCTTCACAAGGTTTTCACACACTGTTGCTGGTATTTTGGCCCATTCCTCCATGCAGATCTCCTCTAGAGCAGTGATGTTTTGGGGCTGTCGCTGGGCAGCACGGACTTTCAACTTCCTCCAAAGATTTTCTATGGGGTTGAGATCTGGAGACTGGCTAGGCCACTCCAGGACCTTGAAATGCTTCTTACAAAGCCACTCCTTTGTTGCCTGGGCGGTGTGTTTGGGATCATTGTCATGCTGAAAGACCCAACCACGTTTCATCTTCAATGCCCTTGCTGATGGAAGGAGGTTTTCGCTCAAAATCTCACGATACATGGCCCCATTCATTCTTTCCTTTACACGGGTCAGTCGTCCTGGTCCCTTTGCAGAAAAACAGCCCCAAAGTATGATGTTTCCACCCCCATGCTTCACAGTAGGTATGGTGTTCTTTGGATGCAACTCAGCATTCTTTCTCCTCCAAACACGACAAGTTGAGTTTTTAACCAAAAAGTTCTATTTTAGTTTCATCTGACCACATGACATTCTCCCAATCCTCTTCTGGATCATCCAAATGCTCTCTAGCAAACTTCAGACGGGCCTGGACATGTACTGGCTTAAGCAGGGGGAAACGTCTGGCACTGCAGGATTTGAGTCCCTGGCGGCGTAGTGTATTACTGATGGTAGCCTTTGTTACTTTGGTCCCAGCTCTCTGCAGGTCATTCACTAGGTCCCCCTGTGTGGTTCTGGGATTTTTGCTTACCGTTCTCGTGATCATTTTGACCCCACGGGGTGAGATCTTGCATGGAGCCCCAGATCGAGGGAGATTATCAGTGGTCTTGTATGTCTTCCATTTTCTAATAATTGCTCCCACAGTTGATTTCTTCACACCAAGCTGCTTACCTATTGCAGATTCAGTCTTCCCAGCCTGGTGCAGGTCTACAATTTTGTTTCTTTTTTTTTTTTTTTTTAATTTAAGTTTTTGTAAAGGGTATACAGGTCGTTACAGCAATGCATTGTTTACATTTTCATCACATGTTCCCTTATTTTCTGATATCTGACAACATTGGAAGATTAATTCTTACAACACCCCTTTTTTTTTAAAGTGAAAGAAAAAGTGAAATTAAAGAGAAAAAAAACAAAAAACAAATAAAAAAACAAACAAAACCAGTAAAAAACAAACAAAAAGAAAAAGTAAGTAAATAAAGATAAAAGAGCATCTGAGTAGTGATGGAACAAAGAGCGGAACCATTATTGAAATGGTATTTGTCAAAGATTAGATCTAATGGAAGACACATATGCGGTCCAGGGTTGCCAAAAGTTCATGAACCCATCCATGTCCTGTCTCAGTGCGAATGTCAACTTTTCCATCGAGTAAATGTCTTGGATCACGTTAGTCCAATCTTCAGGTGTAGGACAGTCCTTCAACATCCATTTTTTAGTTAGAGCTTTTTTGCTTGCCAATATTAAAACATTGAATAAGTATTTTTCTCCTCGTCTTTCCAGTGAGTCCGGTAGTAAACCCAAATACAAAGTTACAAAAGAAAAGGGAACTGTAATTTTGAATATTTTCCCCAATATTGTCTGTACCTTGGTCCAATATTGGTGGATAACTGGGCATGACCAAAACACATGAAAATGATTTGCAGTCTTTTCACCACACAAGCGCCAACAGTTCAATCCCTTATGGGTAAATTTGTTTTGTGCAGGTGTTCTGAAAAATCTTGCCAAGTTTTTCCATCCAAATTCTCTCCACTGCAGGGATGAGGTACTTTTCCATTGCTGTTTATTTAGCTTTTCCCATATTTCCAGTTGTAAAGTGAAATTCCTCTCTTTTTCCCATCTCTCTTTTATATAAGATGTGTTGTCTCCTTTTAAGTCTTGAAGACCTTAGTATATTTTAGAAATGTATCTGATCCCTGGGATCCCTTTATATGGCATTAAGAAGACCTTCAGAACACCTGACTGGGCCCTTTCCAAAACCTCCTTTTTAAGTATATTGTTTATGTGGTGTCTAAGCTGGAAGAACCTGTAAAGGTCTTGATTTATTAGGCCTTGTTTTTTCAAATCTTCAAAACTTCTTAAGATTTGCCCTTTAAAAAAATCGTAATATTTTATCAGCCCTTTCTCCTTCCACTTTTTAAATCTGGTGTCTGTTTTATTAGGAGTAAAGTCCTGATCATAGGCAATCCATTGCAGAAGTCGATAGGGCTCTTTAGTTTGATTCTCTCTGACTATCTTAAACCAAATTTTTAGCGGGGTCTCTATCCACGGGTTAGTGTTATTCAAAAGCTTAGGTAAGGCATTGTTCCCTATTATCGCCTGTAGGGGGATGTCACTTGTTATTTGGCATTCGATCTCCTTCCATTGTGCAGTGTAGACTGGGTTACATATCTCTACTAAAGTTTTAATTTGTGCGGCTTTAAAGTAGTCCCTGATATTTGGCAGCGCGAGCCCACCTTTGTCTTTGTTTAGCTGTAGGGTTCTATATCTGATTCTAGGTCTCTTGCCCTGCCATATGAATCTTGAGATCCTTCTGTCCAGCTCCTGCCATGTTTTTTTGGGAGGTTCTACCGGTATTGTTTGGAAAAGGTATAGAAGACGTGGAAGTATATTCATTTTGACTGCTTCAATTCTTTGTGCAGTACCCAAGAATGGTATCATATTCCATCTTGCTAGGTCAGATTTTATTTTTGTCACCAGTGGATCATAGTTTAGTGATATAATTTTGTTGAGTTGTTTCCGGATATTGACCCCCAGATATTTCATAGATTCCGACTCCCAGTTAGTTTTGAGTTTGCTTAGTAAATAATGATTTGGGTCATAGTTGAATGTTAAAACTTGGGTTTTATGCATGTTTAATTTGTACCCCGATAAATCTCCATACTCTGAAAAAACTGAGGTTAGTTCTGGTAAAGAAGTGTTCGGCTGCCCTAGGTATATTAAAATGTCATCAGCAAAGAGTGCTATTTTATGTTCCTTCTGACCAAGTGTAATACCTTGAATTTTTTGGTTTTGTCTTATCCAATGGCTCAGAGGTTCTATGAAGATTGCAAAGAGCAGTGGAGACAGGGGGCAGCCCTGACGACATCCTCTTTCCAGTTCAAAAGATGATGATAAATTACCGTTAATCCTTATTTTAGCTGTTGGTTTTTTATATAATGCCTGTATAGTTCTAATGAAGTTGTTATGAAAATTGAAACTGGATAAGATTCTATATAGAAAAGACCAGTCAACCGAATCGAATGCTTTTTCAGCATCTAATCCCAATATGACTGCATTTAAGTTATATTTTTTTATATGATGAATTATGTGTAAAGTGCGTCGAATGTTGTCTTGTGTCTGTCTTTGTCTTATAAAACCTGTTTGGTCTAAATGAATTAGGTCTGTCAGTATATTTTCTAACCTTTTGGCAAGGATAATGGTAAAAAGCTTATAGTCCTGATTTAGTACACTGATTGGTCTGTAGTTGGAGCACTCTAGTTTATCCTTTTCAGGTTTAGGTATAACTGCAATGACCCCTTCTCTCCAGGAGGGGGGGATTTCCCCTGTGTGGAGAACATAATTAAATGTTTTCAGGAGGAGAGGAGATAGTTGCTGTTTAAAGGTTTTGTACCACTCTGCTGTATAGCCATCAGCTCCTGGGGATTTGTTAGCTTTAAGTTTCATAATTGCTTTTTCCAATTCTTTAGGATGTATTTCTGACAGTAGTGTTTTATTTTGTGACTCCGTAAGTTGGGGAAGGTTTAATGTGTTTAGGAATGCCTCGGATGCGTTTTTATGTTTTTTGTGGGAGTATAAGTTCTTATAGTAATTCTCGAAGTTTTTAAGAATATCCTGAATTCTGAATTTTATTTCCTTTGATACTGGGTCTCTGATTTTGTAGATTGCTCTTTCTGTTTGATGTTTCCTCAATTTATAGGCTAGCAATTTTGCCGATTTACTGCCTGCTTCATAGTATTTTTGTTTCAGAAATGTAAGTTTCTTCTGGATTTCTATTGTGTAGATCTCATTTATTTGGTTTTTAATTTCCTTAATCTTGAGCGAGTCAGTAGAATGAGTGTTGCCTTTGTGTTCTTTTTCTAGGTTCCTAAGTTCTGACTCTAATGTGGATAGTTTTTCTTGTCTTAGTTTCTTTTGGGTTGCCAGTTTTGCAATAATCTTTCCTCTTATTACAGCTTTGCATGCATCCCACAGTATTAAAGGGGATACTTCTCCATTATCGTTATCTTCCAAATATCTGAGAATATCTGATTCCAATTCATCTTTCAATGGTCCTTTCAGGACATTTGAATTTAACCTCCAAGAAAATGTATTATTTGTGTATTTTTGGATATTTAAGTCCATGTAGATCGGACTGTGGTCGGAGAGATCCATCAGTCCTATTTTACATGTTTTTACTCTTCCAATGTCTCTATTAAACATAAAAAAATAGTCAATCCTTGAGTAAGATGAATGTGGAGTTGAGTAAAATGTATAGTCTTTTACACTGGGGTTGAGTTCCCTCCACACGTCACAGATTCCCATTTCTTTTAGTAGCATCCGAGTCTTCCTGTTTTGGGTGTTATTTTGATGTGGGGAATTACCAGAAGCATCCCAGTATGGATTCAGTCTAAGATTGAAGTCCCCACCACATATCACTAAACCTTGAGCTTTAGTTATCATTAGGTCGAATACAATTTTAAAAAATTTCCAGTTAGCCCCTGGGGGAGCATACACATTCAGCAGGGTGATATCTTCTCCCTCTAGCCGCCCAGTTACCAAACTGTATCTCCCTTCTTTATCTTTGTGTTCTGATTTTTTTTCAAATGTAATTTTGGTTGATATCAATGTCGCTACTCCCCTCCTCCTCCCTGATTTATATGAAGATGAAGAGATCATTTTAAACCCTTGTCTACTGAGTTTATTGTGTTCCACGTCTGTTAGGTGGGTTTCTTGTAAAAATATTATTCCTGATTTGTCTTTTTTCATTTTGCCTAGAATCTTGGATCTTTTAACTGGATTCAGGATTCCTTTTACATTATATGAAATTATTTTGGTTACACCCTGTTTCTCCATTGTGTTGTTTTGTTTAGTATAACTGTGTGGTGGCCCTCATTTGTGCTACTCAGAAACTGAAAGAACATTAAAAACAAGAAAAACATTAAGAACATAGTGTAAAAAACTTTAAAACAAAAAGCTGTCATAAGAACTTCCTGAGCTGAGGTCTTTTTAAAGACCCTGGAAGAGCCTTGATGGAGTGAAGGCCCTGAGGGAAATTCCTCAAACTCTGTTACGTGTTGAGGGCCCTCTCTTACCACTGAAAGTAGTCCCATGCTTTTAACATGAGTTTCAGAACCCAATCCAAACTTGTAATGATTTTTTTTTTCCTTTTATGCCTAAACCCTGTGAAATTGTGTGCACCCTCCCACCCCCATCACATCAAACATTCACACAAAAACAGTATTTGTTAGTATGAGGAGAACATGTGGATTATTGTCACATTTCTATTTTAACAAGTTTTTTTTTTTTTTTTAATTACAAAGACTTATTTGTTTCAAATAATATGATTGTTCCATGAAATGTTTTACCACATGCTGAATATGCATCTCCTTTAATGTTTGTTACCTTGTATGAGGGGGGTTGGATGTGCGGATTGATTCAAGAGAAAGGAAAAAAAAAAAAAAAGGTCGCTATTCCAACCTGAAAACGGATAGTTTATCCGCGACGCTCTGGCGCTGGGTTTCCCGCTGCTGGTCCGTGGATTTTGAGGGTCTTTGTGTTGTCCATGTTTGCGCTTTGATCTTCTCACTCGGGTCTGCTGCGGGTTTAAATACCGTTACCGGGAGCCCTCTTTTCGCCATGTCAGCTGTTGCTTCTTCCGCCGAATTATAGAGACACGTTTCATCGCCGTAGAAGACCCTTAACTTCGCAGGAAATGGAGTCTGAAAGCGCAATTTCTTCTCTCTTAACACCTTTTTGGCGTCATTGTATTCCCTGCGCTTTTTAAGGACCTCCGGGGCGTAATCGTGTTCCACGTAGACTTTTCTCTCCTGGTGCATAAATCCTTTTTTCTGCCAGGCCAGTCTTACAACCTCTTGTTTTATTTTGAAATTGGAAAATCTTACCAACACCGAACGTGGGGGCGCTTCCGCCGCCGGCCTAGCGGCTAATGAACGATGTGCCTTTTCTATCTTCAAGTCGGTGGTTTGTGGAATATCCAATTTCTCTCTTAGTAAGGATTCCACGCATTCTGCCATTGAGTTAAAACCATTTTCGGTTCCTTCTATCAGATCATGAATTCTTATGTTGTCTCTTCTTTGTTTTCCTTCTTGGTCAGTTAGCTTAGCCTCTATAGCTGCTTGTCTTTTGCGTAGGTCTAGCACAGAATCTTCGAGCACTTTTATTCGATCCTCTGTTTCCAAGATTTGGTTCTCGGCCTGGTCCACTCTGCTGTTTGTCCTTTTCAATTCTTCTCTGAATTCCCGAAATTCGGCCGTAACTTCTCGGCGAAATCGTCGTAGCTCCTCAAATAGTGATTTCAGGCTAACCCTTTTGTTAGCTATCACCAGTTCCTCGTCTTCTGAACGGAGATCTTCCAGTTCAGATTCTCCGGCCGATACGTGTCCTGGCCTGGAGAATTTCAGTTTCTTCTGTTTTCCTTTAGACATGATGATTTTGTCTTTTGATTTTCACTCCTCCAAAAATCCGTTGAGTTTGATTTTCAAGGTGTTATCCTGGATTGGGTCTGAGAGCTTCAGTGTTAAGCTGCAGTCGCCATGGCGTCCAGACCGGAAGTCTACAATTTTGTTTCTGGTGTCCTTTGACAGCTCTTTGGTCTTGGCCATAGTGGAGTTTGGAGTCTGACTGTTTGAGGTTGTGGACAGGTGTCTTTTATACTGATAACGAGTTCAAACAGGTGCCATTAATACAGGTAACGAGTGGAGGACAGAGGAGCCTTTAAAAGAAGAAGTTACAGGTCTGTGAGAGCCAGAAATCTTGCTTGTTTGTAGGTGACCAAATACTTATTTTCCACCATAATTTGCAAATAAATTCTTTAAAAATCAGACAATGTGATTTTCTGGATTTTTTTTTCTCATTTTGTCTCTCATAGTTGAGGTATACCTATGATGAAAATTGGAGACCTCTCTCATCTTTTAAGTGGGAGAACATGCATAATTGGTGGCTGACTAAATACTTTTTTGCCCCACTGTAGCGGCTCCTTTGATCAGTGATGGGGAAGGGTCCTAGGATGTCAACACCCACTCGCTCCATTGGGCCCCCAGCCTGATACTGCTGCAGTGGAGCATAAGAGCACCGAGTTGGGCCCTTTCTGGCTGTGCACAAGTCACATCGATGGACAAACAGTTTCATGTCCTGGTGGCAGCCTTGCCAGTAGAACCTGGACAAGAGCTGATGCAGGGTCTTGGCCATCCCAAAATGGCCTGACCCCACAGAGCCATGGACCATCTGCAGAACCTTGTGACATAGCCGGCATGGCACCAGGAGCTGAAGGACATCACGGTGACCCCCCGGAGCCTGCCAGCATCGATAGAGAAGGCCATCCTGGCTGGTGAGGCTTAACTACTAAGAGTAGAGCACCTTCATCTTGGGATCTAGTGCTGCCACTTCTGCCCATTCTGGTTGTTGTCCTACCCCTATCCGTGCATGAATCTGGGCAAGCACAGAATCCTGACTCTGCTCCTGCTTGAATTGTTTGGGTTTGGTGAAGTCCCAGTTGTCAGTAGCTGGAGCTGGTGATAATGAACCTCCACCAACAGGGAGGTGATCTTCATCCAGTGAAGCAGTCTGTGAGGCTGCCACCACCCCTGTTGCAGCATGCTGTTCCTCAACTCACCCACAATAGCGGCACACCTCTTCCAGACACAGCCGTCGGGACAGCGCATCTGCATTGGCATGAAGATGGCCAATCCGGTGATAAATCTCAAAGAAGTAGTCCTGTAGCACCTCCAACCACCAGAAAAGCTGCCCCTCTGGTTCTTTAAAATGGAGCAACCATGAACTTCTTGCCATAGAAGTAGGGTCGGAAATGGCAGAGTCCTTGGGTCATAGCTAACAGCTTCCGGAAGGTCACACAGTAATTTCTCTCTACCCGGAAGAGAGATTGGTTGTAATAGGAAACAACCTGCTCCCCTATTTCCCCCTCCTGTGACAAGACCACACCAAAGCCCACCTTACCGGTGTCAGTGTCCATGATGAATGGCCGCTGGGGGTCTGTGAAGGAGAGCACTGGCGCCTCCATGAGTGCTGATCAAAGTTAGCTGTAGGCATTGGAGGAGTCCCCACTTCACTGGAAGGCTTGACTCTTCTGCGTCATCCGATGCAGCAGCCTGGCAATGGTGGCAAAGTTCTTGACAAACTGCCGGTAGTAAGAAGCCAGCCCCAGGAAGCTCCACAGCTCCCCGATGTCACAGGGGATAGGTCAGTTCCAGTCCCTCACCGCGGTGACCTTAGCAGGATTGGTGGCTACCCCTTTTGCGTTGATGATGTGGCCGAGGTATGATGTCTCACGCTGGAGCAGGTGGCATTTCTCTGAGTGAAGACAAAGCCCAGCCCGTCAGATGGTGTAGAAGACATCCCTTAGTCTTGCCAGGGCATCCTCAAAGTCTGCACCATGGGACAGGAGGTCATTGAGGTAGACTATGCACCGGATTCGGGGGGATGTCAGTCAGCACCCTCTCTATCAGTCTTTCAAAGGTGTCAGGCGCGTTGCAAAGACCGAAGGGCGTAACCCTAAACTGTCACAGCCCTTGGCCAATGGTGAATGCGGTCTTGGGGCAGACCTTTGGTGTCCGCTCCACCTGAATCAGAATCAGAAAAAGATTTATTGCCAAGTACATTAACAGATCACTGATAACATACGAGAGAATTTGACTTGACACAGTAATGAACCTGCATTTCCGTGCCGCGGTGCATCTGCAACGCGCCTGTCAGCAGGAGGGTACAGGTCGCATAAAGATGATACAATAGGAAGGAGCAAAAAAATCATTGATTCAAAATACTGGTTACATACTTAATCAATATTAAGAGTTCAAGGAAAAAAAAAGCTCAATGCACATATATTCGCTACACACAGAATTCACAGGACACAAGAGAGCAGTGTTATCTTTATTCAGTTCATGGATCAATGTGTGTGCGGTGTTGAGCAGTGTTGATGATAATAAGAGAGACCCAAGGACCCTTGGCAGAAGATGTTTTGTCTGTCTGGCGCCAGTCTTATCTGGCGCTGCAGCTGGCTGTCCAAGGCCTTGTGCTCATGATTTTGAAAAAACACAGTCTGCAGACAGCCAGGAGGAATTTTCATGGGGAATAATAATGCCAAATAGGACTGATCACAGAGAAGACTTGTATTTCTTCTGTAGATTCAGTACATTAATCCTTCATTGCGCAGCTTTGAATTCGTCGTGGAAAGACCTGAGCGAACCCATGATGTAATCCACCTTACGAGACAGTTCTCCAGTAGTCGCTATCAGGGTCTTCTCCAGTTTTTCAATTTGTTGGATGCACCTCGCCTGGCCAGCATTTTGATAGGTTGAATCCATCTTCAGCAATTTGCGGTAAACCAAGACAATTCCCGTCCCAATCAGAATTATCCCAATCACCAAGATTACGAAGATAAACAAATCTTCAATATCTTCGATAGAGAGATTAGAGAGACACAGCATTCTCCAAATACCTGTGTCTCGTAAATAGCCCGCTGGAGCCGTTCCTGCGGGGCAGACAGCTTCCCCCGGAGCACTTTTCCTTGTTGAAAAAATGGTGTCAATTGTGTTCAAAGCCCAGCTTATTAACTCCATAATTTCTTTTCGGCGGTCGCAGTTAGACGCAGACAGACGACAGCAAGCTGGGATCCAGTAGTTAGGAGGGGAGGAAAAGTCAGAGCAAGAGAGGAGAAAAAAGCGTCTACTCTCTTGGGAGGGCGGAAGTGATTTTTTTTTTTTTTTTCTGCCAATAACCATTGCGGAGATCCAGGGAGCTGAACCAACTGGAACCAACAATGCAGTCAAGGGCATTGTCCACCTGTGGTAGCGGATAAGAGTCCTTGTGTGTGGCCTTGTTGAGGAGCCGGTAGTCGATGCAGAACCTCCACATACCATCTTTCTTTTTCACGAGGACTGCTGGAGCTGCCCATGGGCTACTGGAGGGTTCTATGACCCCTGCTGCTCCCATCTCTTTAATCTTAAGCTCTGCTGCCTCCCACTTGGCGAGGGGCAGGCGACGAGGGCGGAGGCGGATTGGGTGAGCATCGCCGCTATTAATGTCATGCTGTACTAGGCTGGTGTGCATGTAGTCTTCATCTCGTGCAGCAAAGATGTCGGTGAAAGATTCCAGCAGCTCCCGCAGTTGATGTCGCTGTTCAGTGCTCAGACCCTTACAGCTCCAGCGATACAACTCCTCGAGCGCTTGCATGGTCTCTGGAGATGGCAACTGGGGCACTGATGATGATGCTGCTGCAGACCCCATCTCCCTCTGTGGCCATGCCAGGGGCTCCTCAGCTGGCTGTGGTGATGCACAGACATGCCGTAGTCCTCCCTTTAAAGTGGGGTGGAGTATCACGGCTTCCGAACCCAGATAGAGTGTCGCCCTGGGTACATCCACCATGGTCCCCAATTTGGTCAGCAGGTCCAGCCCGATGATACAAGGGTCTTGTATTCTGGCTAACCAGAACTGGTGATTAACAGTACAGTCAGCAACAGTCACCTTTAGCAGTCTTTTTCCCCTCATTGCCATCCGTGCCCCAGTGACTGTGGTTATCTTCAGACCTCTGGCTTCGTAGCCCGCAGGCCTCTGCCCCCCAGTCCCCGGTAGAACCCCAGGGCGGACCAGGGAGAGTGTGGAACATGTATCCACCAGGGCTCTGCATAAGATGCCATTCAGATTACAGTCCACATACAGTCCATTAGTACGTCCCAAACACCCTAGTCGCTGGTGTGACATAGTGAGGGGGAAAAGTTCATCAGTGGGGAGCGGTTCCCTCACTGTGCCCCCTTCTTTAGTTTAAAGGGGGCTGGGGGACTTGCTTCGGTGGAGCAGGAGCTGGGCAGTGTCGGGACCCAGTTCCCTGCACCGGTAGCAGCCCTCCATGTCCTGCTTAGATGCCCTCCTGCTGCCTCGGTGTTGCCGCCGTGGAGCTGAGGTATCAACTGCACATATTTTCTCCTCCTCTCCACTGTTTTCATAATCTGACTGGTGCACTCTGTGGTTTGCAGTCAGTGGCCAATCACTCCCACACAGCACGTGTTTAACCCATTCACCTTCAGTGATGACTGACATCAAGGAGGTTGTTGCAAACAGGCGTATACGCTCCATTATGCTCCCTTACGCTCCCTTACGCTCTGGACGAAGACCCCGAACAATGGCTTGGAGGGCCAGCTCCTCTTGGTCTTTATCATTGAACGTAGGGTAACCCTGCCGTGCATACACGCGAAGGTCACTGCATAAGCACCCAGGTGTTAGAATAGCCCTCTCTGGCGGCTGTGGAGTTGGTCTCTTGAATAAACATGGCGGCCAAATCGGCGTTGTAAGGACGCCCTCTACCTCTACCTCTACCTCCCTCTACTGCTGGCCAGCTGGAACGCTCCTCCGGTTGGAGGTCAGTGAGAACTTAATATATTAATCATATTAATAATACGTGTGTTTATTATGATGAACAACAATTAAATGGAATTATGAATTTGGATCAGACATTGACAATAATACATATTAATAGTAGGAGTCTCTATGCAAACTTTGATAGTATTAAGGAGTTTTTAAATCAATTTAACACAACATTTAGGATTATTGCAATAAGTGAAACATGGATTAATGAAGAAAAAGATGTAAATTTTGAACTATATGGATATGAGATGTACACACAAAATAGGAAATGTAAAAGCTGTGGCGGGGTAGCACTGTATGTTGATAGAAAATTAAAAAGTAAAAAAGTGGACAGCATGACATCAACAGTGAATGAAAGTATTGAATGTTTAACAATTGAGATTACGATGGAAAATAGAAAAAACAAAATAGTAAGTTGTATATAGAGAGTACCGGGATCTGATATGGAAAAATTTAGAAATGGGATGGAAAAGATGTATGCAAAAATAAGGCAAAAAGATATCTTTATTTGTGGTGACTTTAATATAGATTTAATGAAAACAAAACAACACAAACCAACTGAAGATTTCTTAGATACAATGTATAGCTTAACCTTATTTCCAAAGATTACAAAACCTACGAGAATAACGATACACTGTGCTACCCTGATAGACAACATTTTTACCAATATTACTGAATATAATATAGTGAGTGGTATACTAATAAATGATATTAGCAACCTCCTGCCTGTATTTGTTTCTTTAGATGTTAATTATGGGGCTAATGAGAGTAAGAATAATAATAAACCATGTAAAAAGATTATCTATAAAAGAATATGAACAGAAGACAGAATCAGTGATTTAAAAAAAAAGACTTAATGTTACAGAATTGGGATGTTGTCTATAGAGAGAAAAAAGTGGACTTGGAATATGATAAATTGATATATTTAAATCATTATATGATAAAAACTGTCCAATTAAAGAAATTAATAAAAAAACAGAGATACAAAAATTGCCCATGGTTAACCAAGGGGCTACAAAATGCTTGTAAAAAGAAAAATTCTCTATAAAAATTTCATTAAATTAAGAACCAAAGAATCTGAGAAAAGATATAAAACATATAAAAATAAATTAACTGAAATAATACGAACTAGTAAAAAATTATACTATAGGAAAATGTTAAATGAAAATAAAAATAATATAAAAGGAGTCTGGGATATATTAAATAAATTAAGGAAACATGGAACTAAGAAAATGATATATCCAGAGTATTTTACTGATAATTGTGATTCAATTCAATTCAATTCAATTTAACTTTATTTATATAGCGCCATTTCACAACAACAGTCATCTCATAGCACTATCAACTGTAGGGGGAACCCCAACAGTTACAGAAAGACCCCAGCAATCAGGTGATCCCCTGTGAGCAAGCACTTGGCGACGGTGGAGAGGAAAAACTCCCTTTTAACAGGAAGAAACCTCCAGCAGAACCAGGCTCAGGGAGGGGCAGTCATCTGTTGCGACTGGCTGGGGGGTGAGGGGACAGAGAAGATGAAAAGAACAGACATGTAGAGAGCAAACAGCACGATGGGGACTCAAATCTATGGGAGAGAACAAACAGATGTTAATGACCAGCAAAAAAAAATATTTCATTGAGAGTGAAGAAAGGAGTGAGGCCCAGTGCATTATTGGAGGTCCCCCGGCTGACTAAACCTATTAGCAGCATAACTAAGGGAGGGTTCAGAAACACATGATCCCTCTCTAATTGTAGGCTATATCAAAAAGGTAGGTTTTGGCCCTATTCTTAAAAACAGAGATCGAGTCTGACTCCCGAATCCAGATTGGCAGCTGGTTCCACAGGAGAGGAGCTTGATAACTGAAGGCTCTGCCTCCCATTGTACTTTTGGAGATTCTAGGTATTACAAGTAATCCTGCATTTTGGGAGTGTAGTGCTCTGTTAGGATGATACGGTAGTATCAGATCTTTTAAATAAAAAGGAGCCTGATTGTTTAGAGCTTTGTAAGTAAGAAGAAGGATTTTAAACTTAATTCTAAACTCTATGGGAAGCCAATGAAGGGAGGCCAGAACCGGAGAGATATGATCTCTCTTTCTAGTACCTGTTAAAACTCTTGCTGCAGCATTTTGGATCAGCTGAAGACTTTTTAAAGATGTTATAGGACAGCCTGATAATAAAGAATTACAATAATCTAATCTCGAGCTAACAAAAGCGTGGAACAGTTTCTCAGCATCACTCTGAGACAAGATGCTCCTAATCTTGGCAATATTATGCAAATGATAGAAGGCAGTCTTAGAAACAAATTTAATATGTGAATTGAAGGACAGATTTTGATCAAAAATAATTCCAAGGTTCCTCACAGAGCTATTAAGAGAAAGAGTAACCGCATCCAAACTGAAAGTTTGATTTGGAAAGGTATTTTTAAGGTTTTTTGGACCAACAAGAATGACTTCAGTCTTATCTGAATTTAATAGCAGGAAATTACAAGTCATCCAAGCTTTGATTTCCTTAAGACAGGCTTCTAATTTGGCTAATTGATTACTATCATCTGGCTTCATTGACAGGTATAATTGTGTGTCATCTGCATAACGATGAAAATGTATACAGTGCTTTCTAATAATGTTGCCTAACGGAAGCATATATAAACTAAAAAGAGTAGGGCCTAGCACAGATCCCTGTGGAACTCCATGACTAAGCTTTGAGTTGAAAGAAAACTCATTATTTACATGAACAAACTGGAACCTATCAGATAAATAAGATCTAAACCACTGCAGCGAAGTTCCATTAAGTCCAACATAGTGTTCTAATCTATCATGTAGAATATTATGATCGATAGTATCAAAAGCTGCACTAAGGTCTAAAAGGACAAGTACAGAAACCAGTCCATTATCAGATGCGATGAGGAGGTCGTTAGTGACCTTCGTTAAGGCTGTTTCAGTACTATGATGGATTCTAAACCCAGATTGAAACTCTTCAAGTAAACCATTTCCCTGCAGGTGGTCAAATAATTGCGTAGCAACAACTCTTTCTAAGATTTTTGAAATGAAAGGGAGATTAGAGATTGGTCTATAGTTAGCTAAAGCTCCTGGATCTAGCGTTGGCTTTTTGAGTAAGGGTTTAATTACAGCAGTGGTGATAATTATGATAAGAATATGGTAGTAAATAAAATGAATAATTTTTTTGTAAATGTTGGACCAGAGTTGGCAGCAAAAATTCCAAACCAAGGAAGAGACACTGTGAGTGAGACATTGATTGGAAATAACCCTCGGTCAATTTTTCTCTCAGCGGTGGATGAACTAGAGGTAAAATCTGTTGTTGAAAAGTGTAAAAATAAATTATCTACAGATTGTGATGGTATTGATATGGCACTAGTAAAAAGAACTGTTGATGGCATATTAAAATCATTCACATATATTTGTAATTTTAAACTGGCTCAATCCCGCAGAAAATGAAAATAGCAAAAGTAATACCATTATTCAAGCAAGGAAATAAACACCAATACACAAACTACAGACCAGTATCGCTTCTCCCACAATTTTCAAAGATTCTGGAAAAACTTTTCAACAACAGATTAGAAAACTTTTTAAATAAACACGATGTGCTTAATCAGAACCAATATGGATTTAGAGCCAAGAGTACAACATTGCTGGCGATAATGGAAGTAACAGAGGAAATAATAAATTCATTAGATCAAGGAAAATATGCAATTGGTGTATTTATAGATTTTAGAAAAGCATTTGATACAATAAATCATTCAATACTTCTTAATAAACTGCAAATGTATGGTATTAGGGGAATGGCTCTGAATTGGGTTATAAGTTATCTATCTGAGAGACAACAGTTTGTGAAGATGGGAGAATATCTGTCTGGGTGTATGGGAATTGCCTGTGGGGTCCCCCAGGGGTCAGTATTGGGCCCCAAATTATTTAACATATATATAAATGATATATTCCAAGTTTCTAAATGATCAAAAATAATATTATTTGCTGATGATACTAATATATTTTATTCTGGAAATAATTATAATCAACTAATCCATACTCTAAATAATGAATTAAACAAGCTTAAAAAATGGATGGATTGTAATAAATTATCACTAAATATAGATAAAACTGAGGCAATGATATTTGGTAATTGTAAAAATAAAGAAGATATACATATTCATATAGATAATGTGATTGTTGAAAAAGTTAAGGAGATCAAGTTTTTGGGTGTAATACTAGATGATAAAATTAGTTGGAAATCACACGTCAGATACATACAAAACAAAGTTGCAAAAAATATTGCAATTATAAATAAAATTAAGCAGGTTCTAGATTACAAATCACTTCATATCTTGTATTGCTCATTAGTACTTCCATACTTGACTTATTGTATAGAGGTCTGGGGTAACAATTATAAAAGTAAACTTAATTCATTGCTAATATTACAAAAAAGGGCAGTCCATGTTATACACAAAGTCGGGTATCTCGAACATACTAATTTATTGTTTTTACATTCAAAATTATTGAAATTACGGGATCTGGTTCATTATTATACAGCACAATTAATGTTTAACCTCTTGCATTCTGGTCAATTTCCCTAAAAACGCCAAAAAATAACATACCCAAAGTAAATCAAAGGCTGTTCTTCAACCCTTTGCAGCATCTTCATGGGGTTGGTCTCATTTAAAAGAAAACACTTTGAATTTCTTGGCAAAACAGTCATAATCTCTCTAAGTGCTCCTGCCACTGAGTAACAGTCATCTAAACATACTGAACTTGAAGAAAATAAATTTGGCCTGGGTGTTTTTTTTGATACAAATGCTTGCAAATAACACACAGCTGTCAGATATGGGCTGGAAAATGCAACAGAAATGTAGAACCAAGTCTTATCAAGCTGAGGTTCAAATTTGGTAACAATACCACAAAAAATGAATATATTACACAGCTTTTTCTCAGGTTGTTCCCAGGCGTTTTTGAACTGTGCCAAACTGTGCCAAACTGTGCCAAATGGCACAGTTTGGCACAGTTTGGAAAAACGTCTATAACTTTTGAATGCTTCAACATAGAAGCTTCATCTTGGGCTCTAATGAAAGATGACACTCAGGGCTATCTTGTTAGAGATCCAGAAACACTGTCAGTAGTAATGATGCAGAGAAAATGAAGTTTCAATTCTAAACACGCTTTACTGAACAAAAATGTCAATATACAAAACATACTATTTACAAACAACAAATTCAATTCAATTCAACTTTATTTATATCGCGCCATTTGACAACAACAGTCATCTCATAGCACTATCAACTGTAGGGGGAACCCCCATAGCTGCAGAAAGACCGCAGCAATCAGGCGATCCCCTGTGAGCAAGCACTTGGCGACGGGATATTTTACAAGTTGACAGCAATACCCTCTCAATCAAATATAATTTTCTAATCCTACTCATCATCATACTGATTCCTAGAAAATGTGTCAAGATTTTGCTGAGGCGGTCATGCATATCGGTGCCTCTCTTCTGCTCATTGGCCTCTTCTGCTGCTGGGCTGCTGAGTTGAAGGGCCCAGCTGATCAGGAGAAACTTTGTCCTGGTCATTACACTCTTGGGGAAAGGAAGGCTGTACAGGTGTCCCCCTCGCCAGTAATCACTGAAGGATTTGCACTTGACTATACCCATGTAAATAATCAGGCCAAAAAATGAGAGCAGGTCGGAGCGTGTGAGGTCAATCCAGGGGCTGGTGGGTGTGTTGTAGTGTGCAGAGCCATGTAGGTTGGTGTTCTCAACAATGTGGTCTAGCACAGATGGAGTGAAAAATAACTCAAACAACTGAACGGGGGTGTATGAAGCTGTTGTAATTAGCTGAGGTCCAGGTGGATTTTTGGGACAAAAAATGGGCTGTGGTGGAATGATGTCAGGGGTGTCGGAATCATGCCACCTCTCCTCAGCTGATGAAGGGCCAGCCGATGTCCTAGGCTGAGGGCTGCCATCACCACTCTCGCCTCCTCTTCCTCTCCTGCTACCTCCTCTTCCTCTCCCTCTTCCTCTCCTTCCTCTTCCTCTCCCCAGTGGTGTCCCTCTTTTTGGGGTAGGGGTTTCCTCTTCTGACGAGCTCGCCTGCAGCTCCCTTCTTCTGCGCTTGCTGGCAGAGTGCTCGTCTGGCACTCACTCCTCACCAGAGTCTTCATCTGAAGTTTGTCTATTATGTGAAAATAAAGTCATTTACAAAGTTCATTTTTTATTTTTCACTATTCTCCTATTTTCCCAGAGTGAAAATAGCTCTCGGGAGAAGAGCTACCCAGAAGAGGAACCAGACACCTTCCGTACCCACGACAAGCCACAACCGACGACGGACACAATGGGTGAAGGGTCCGCAGCGAACATGGTGGCAAAGGAACCACCGCAGTACTACGGCGATCCCAAGCTGAATGAGCACACAGAGCCGCCAGGAGCACAACAACTACGCATAAAAGCAAGTAAGGCGCCGCTTCATGTCATGGACTGGGTTCGGGTTTGCGCCGGCAGGTGACCAGGATGGCGACTGACCGGGCTGCAGCCAGCAGAACAATGGGCACCACTGAGGACAACATGCTCTCGGCTGCCAGAGGGTTCGGTTCGGCACACAAACCAACTACGGCGTGTCCGGGTGGAAGTTTCAGACAGCGAGGCTCTGCGGGAGGCAGCTACCGCAGTGTGGGACCCAGGCCCTAGCGTCGTGAAGATTGGCCCGACAGCTCTGGGGAGGCAGCTCTCATGTGCACGCTTCAAAGCTCCAGGGACTCGTTTGCCGCAGGACACCCCCCGGTAGACCCACCCTTACCATGGGAGAATGTTAAAATGAAAAGTAGGACTGTTTAGTTAGGAGCACGGCTGGACACATCAAAGTGGCAGAATACACCACTTAGTCGTGCGGGGTCTCGTGGTAGTCCACGCACAGACCCTAGTTTAATTGCTGTTCAATGTGTTTATTGTTTTTGTTTTGGTGTGTTTATTGAGGGTTTCTGTTTTAAAAAATTGGGGAGGGTCTTAATTGGATGTGTTTTGTGTTTTGTAAAAGGGGGTGAATGTTGTGATAGGATTTTAGTGTGATATGCAAAGTGATGACGCAGCCAGCTGGTGACGTCATCAAGCCAACATGTATATGGGAGTGTCCGCCATTACGGGGCTCTCTTTCCCAGGCAACTTGGTACAGTGTGGTGTATGTGACACCGTGTACATAGTTCTGCAATAAAGGCAGTTCCAGTGTGTGATGTTGCCAATTATATATAGTTCATATGTTGTATATTTGTCGGAGCTCTTATTTGTGTGGCACAGGGTGGTGGCTCTGCCTTCCGGTTCCGTCAACCCCGTGGCTATAAGAACGGCTGCAGGTAGGAGGGCGGTCTCTTGGCCGTTTCCTCTGCCAGCAGTTTGGTGTGGTTAGGTGCAGTGTGCCTGGTATAATAAAATGTGTGTTCAGCTCCACAACGGGTCTCCTCCTTGGCTCCAACCTCTGACAAAACACAGTGCAGCACCCTCGTCCGTCTCTTTACTGCCAGGTTTGTGGACATAACAGATACCATGATCAAAATTTGAAAGAAAACGCTTGGAGGAATGTGTTCACATCTGTTAGCATGCCACGTGAGTGTTGGAGCCTTTGTCACGGTCATATTTCTTTCTTACAAGTTTGTTGCGGTAGATAATATGGATTCTCTGTGAATTTGTACAGTTGATGACTGCAAAAAAAAATAGACATAGCTCCAATATGAATTTACCAACAGTCATTTATGAGTTTAGGAAACCAAATGTTGAACATATCTCAGCTGATTTATGAAAATAGATGTAAAAATAAGTGAAATTTTGACCATAGACTATTCTACTCACCTCAGAAAGGCACATGGGCTTCCTGTAATTAGTTTGCATCCGAGTATTATTGACGGGTTGATGTCATGTACATAGACTCTTGTTTTCTTTTTTTTGTCATCATATTTTGCATCCAGAGCCGCTGCCAATGCCAGAATGCATTTCCTGTCTATTTAGAGACTGCTATTAAAAAATAAATGGGAAGTCTCGATCGGAAAAGCAGAAGTGCTGAACTGTGAGTGACAAGCTGTTGCTGGGATACAGGGTACAGACTTTTTCTTTCCAGAGCACAGAGCACAAGTGCTGTAAAAAAGAGGTTCAGGGCAGTCGGGTTACAAAAAAATGCATTTGGAGGACACACAGCCTTATGAGGTAGAGCAGTGGGCCAACTGCTTATACTTAGGATGTGGATCCAGATTACTGTCCAGCGGGGGATGAAATCCCCACTACTGCTGCACTGTGCTCCCACGGCTGTTCTGTAAAATCGACCCGTTCCTCTCCACAGTCATTAAACAACAACAGTGGCAGGTTGGTCCCATGCACTTCACTCTAGACTCATTTTGTGCATAATCATTTCTGTAAGATTTCAACATATTTCAAAGAATGCATTATGTTTGCTTCAACGTGCTGCCTCATGGTCGAAACTGTCAAACAATTCCATCATGGACATAATGTCTGGAGACCATCGGGTCCTACTCCCACAATGGAGACACAACGGGTGAAAGGCCCAGATACAGGAACGGCCCTCACCAAAGTTACCATCCCCTAAAATTGGTTAGTACTTCCTGCAGTGGAAATCGGGCTATGGTCTCCTAAGCTGGAAGTGTGAAGTGAGAATAATCTTATGCCCCTTTTTTAAAAAAAATAAATATTCAAGACAAAGTGTAGTTTTAGAAGAAGTGATCATTTACATCCATCCATCTTCTACTGGGAAGCAAAAAGCATAAATATGCATGTGCATCTGAAGGCACATTTTTCTGGTTCTGGGGGAATCCACCTTATTCCTGGGGGCGCTGCTGCAGGAACGGTTATGGGCAGAGCTTCTGGTGTTGGCTGATGTAGTGTTAAATCAGCCAGTAAGAGTGGAGTGTCGGGGGCATTTAAATAGCATTTTTAAAAGTTTTTCAAATTCATTTTAATGTGTAGTCCACATACGTGTTTTGCACTCAAGTGGCAGCTAATTTCAGCACTTGTAGTTTTTGTATATTTTGAATATTTTGGCATAGTTCTGGTACTTGTTGCTGGTGTTTGTGGTTGTGCCATAGACTGGATAAATGGAGGCTTCTTTGTGGCTCTGACTAGATTCTACATGTGCTCTGAGGTAAATCTGATTAAGTCCAACATATTTTAACAAAATACAGCCGACTTTATTGCAGTGGAGACATTGATATGTGTGACCCATGCTGGCAAAATGAGTCGGAATGTGCACCGCGTCATTACGAGCTACAGGCAGAGAAGTCATAAATCATGACTCTTTTTTGTTTGCAAGCAGCAAGTCCTGGAAAAACAACCCATGAGTGCCTGGTATCACTGAAAAGCTTAGAAGTCGTACTTTCTTAAAAATACATATGTTTTTGCAGAAGATGTAACTCCCGACCGATCGAACGCGAGTTTTCAACTTAGCCAAAACATAAACAAATCGTCTTTTTCTGTCCGTTTTTGCGCACTTCCTACAAATTAAATATCATTTTGAAGGTCTTTCAATACAGAATATGGAAATAACGTTACATTAATTTTGAAAATGTCCTCAAAGTGACTAATTTTACCAGCACGGATCATTTGTTTACAGCGTTAGCATCTTAGCAGCGGCACTAACAAACAGAGCTACAGTCTGCCAGGCCACTTTTTAAGGTCATCTTCCCATCCCTCCATAGTCGTGGGAAGTGGTATGATTATATTACTGTTTTCGAGGCACAAAAGGCCGTGTTCCCACATTTCTGATGCTGAAGTCATTGTTTTTTAAGAAGAAAAAGTGTCCTGTTTCAGTGACAACCATACGTTCTAAACTAGTACCGGAAGTTGCTACCATAATTCACGCAAGGCATCATGGGGCCTAGGAATGAGGTCGATAGTCTAAGGGGGGAACACCAAGGTGGGGTGGAGGTGGGTAGTGGGGTGATATAATTGCCCTGGGCCTGCTACCTTTGCTTTACCCTTACTACTTTATTGTAAAAAATCCAAACTCAAACTTCTAGATGGCAACGTCTAATGTGTTTCCACACTTATCTCAACATGCGTCATTGTTTTACATAAGAACAGCATTCAACTTGTTAACCAGAGAGACATATTTTTTCAGTAAACTGATCATAACTAAACTAAATACATAAAAACTAAATTATAAGGGACAGAAAATGATCTCTGATAACTGCAGTAA
The DNA here is from genome assembly GCA_020510985.1 of Pholidichthys leucotaenia. Lineage (NCBI taxonomy): Eukaryota > Metazoa > Chordata > Actinopteri > Cichliformes > Pholidichthyidae > Pholidichthys > Pholidichthys leucotaenia. The sequence continues at coordinate 60,429,034 of CM035845.1, read as the reverse complement.
AGGGAGTAACCACACCCATAAATATGCTGCACCGCTCATGTTTTAAGTCAAAATGTGTAAAGTACAGTCAAATATAACCCGTCAATGATGGAGTAGCTCATTCCAGCCTGACAAAATCACCCTGAGAGTGCTCAGATCTTCTGACCTTTGACCTTGACCCTAAGCACAGCATACAGTATCTCACAAAAGTCAGTACACCCCTCACATTGTTGTAAATATTTTATTATATTTTTTCATGGGAGAACACTGAAGATATGACACTTTGATACAATGTAAAGTAGTCAGTGTACAGCTTGTATAACAGTGTAAATTTGCTGTCCCCTCAAAATAACTCAACACACAGCCATTAATGTGTAACCCACCGGCAACAAAAGTGAGTACACCCCTAGTGAAAATGTCCAAATTGTGCCCAAAGTGTCAATATTTTGTGTGGCCACCAATATTTTCCAGCACTGCCTTAACTCTCTTGGGCATGGAGTTTACTAGAGCTTCACAGGTTGCCACTGGAATCCTCTTCCACTCCTCCATGATGACATCATGGTGTTAGAAACCTTGCGCTCCTCCACCTTCCGTTTGAGGATGTCCCACAGATGCTCAATAGGGTTTAGGTCTTGAGACATGCTTGGCCAGTCCATCACCTTTACCCTCAGTTTCTTTAGCAAGGCAGTGGTCATCTTGGAGGTGTGTTTGGGGTGGTTATCATGTTGGAATACTGCCCTGCGGCGCAGTTTCTGAAGGGAGGGGATCATGCTCTGCTTCAGTATGTCACAGTACATGTTGGCATTCATGGTTCCCTCAATGAACTGTAGCTCCTCAGTGCCAGCGGCACTCATGCAGCCCAAAACCATGACACTCCCACCACCATGCTTGATTGGAGGCAAGACACACGTCTTTGTACTCCTCACCTGGTTGCCACCACACACTCTTGACACCATCTGAATCTAATAAGTTTATCTTGGTCTCATCAGACCACAGGACATTGTTCCAGTAATCCATGTCCTTATTCTGCTTGTCTTCAGCAAATAGTTTGCGGGCTTTCTTGTGCATCATCTTTAAAAGGGGCTTCCTTCTGGGATGACAGCCATGCAGACCAATTTGATGCAGTGTGCGGCGTATGGTCTGAGCACTGACAGACTGACCCCCCACCCCTTCAACCTCTGCAGCAATGCTGGCAGCACTCATATGTCTATTTTCAAAAGACAACCTCTGGATATGACGCTGAGCACGTGCACTCAACTTCTTTGGTCGACCATGGTGAGGCCTATTCTGAGTGGAACCTGTCCTGTTAAACCACTGTGTGATCTTGGCCACCGTGCTGTAGCTCAGTTTCAGGGTGTTGGCAATCTTCTTATAGCCTAGGCCATCTTTATGTAGAGCAACAATTCTTTTTTTCAGATCCTCAGACAGTTCTTTGCCATGAGGTGCCATGTTGAACTTCCAGTGACCAGTATGAGAGAGTGTGAGAGCGATAACACCAAATTTAACACGCCTGCTCCCCATTCACACCTGAGACCTTGTAACACTAATGAGTCACATGACACCGGGGAGGGAAAATGGCTACTTGGGCACAATTTGGACATTTTCACTAGAGGTGTACTCAGTTTTGTTGCCAGCGGTTTAGACATTAATGGTTGTGTGTTGAGTTATTTTGAGGGGACAGCAAATTTACACTGTTATACAAGCTACAAACTGACTATTTTACATTGTATTAAAGTGTCATATCTTCAGTGTTGTCCCATGAAAAGATGTAATAAAATATTTACAAAACTCTGAGGGATGTACTCACTTTTGTGAGATACTGTAGATACAGACCCATGTAGGATGTGCTTAAGGTCAATGTCAGTGGCCTCGGAGGAGTAACATTTTTCATGAATTTATAACTCTCCTGACCTTTGACAATGACCTTGACCTTAACCTGGATGCAGACATATGTGAGGATCTTTGTGAGTGAGTTTGGTGAGAATCAAGGTAATTGCCTAGAAGGAGTAGTGATTCTTCTAAAATCATAAAAGTACCCAGTGACATGGTGTAAAACTTAGACCTAGGAGCAGACACAGAAGACAACGTTAAAGGTAAGTGAACAGTTATCTTTATTGACAATAATATTGCAATAATGTAGTGATGGAGAGGATCTGGCAACCCGGCAGGGGAGAGAGCAGAGACAATGGTGAGTATATGAAATAGTGACAGTGAGATTAATACTGATGTATGCTTACAGGTTTCTTATGGAGGCAGTGGCAGGGATAAACAGCAGATCCTCTGATGATGGGCATCAGGGAAGGAGTCCTTAGTGCAGGTGAACGAGTGAGGAGGAAAGGCTGACCAGGCCTAAGTGCTGGGGAAAGGGGAATGGTGATAATGACGAAATATCGTGGTAAGTCGACTTACTTGGGGAGGTGATGATGTGTACAATCTGAGAATATCCAAATCCAATCCGTTTCCAATTTCCAGAGTCCAGAGGCAGCCAAGGGTCAAAGCACAGCAGGCTAGATCAGGGCAGGCAGACAAATCCAATACAGAAGCCAGGCACATGGTGAGATCATGGCAAGACAAAAGCACAAGGTTAATCAGGTTAGAGCACAAGGCAGGATACAGGCTGGTCGAGGGTCAGACGCGACCAGCCAGAGTAATGGGAGAGCATCCAGTTTATCATCTCCTACTGATTGGCAGCAGGTGGTGCTTGCAGCTGCAGGGAGAGGTGCTCAATCAGCGGAGGAAAGCGGGAGGCAGGGTAACAGAGTAGACAGGAACCCTTACACCCAGATCTCCTGATCTATGACCTTGACTACAACCCAGATGCTGACCCTCATGAGGATCCTTGTTAGTGAGTTTGGTGACCACTGGGGCCAACTGCCTAGGAGGAGTAGCAATTTTCATGAAATCACCTCAGTGCCCAGATCTTCTGACCTTTGACCTTGAGCACAACTTGGACGCAGACCCACCTGAGGATCATTGTAAGTGAGTTTGGTGAGCATCAGAGCAAATGCTTAGGAGGAGCAACAACTCTCATGAAAGACAGACGCCACATCTAGAATCGGAGGGCCCACTGCATCCAAGGTGACACCACAACCAGCTTTCCTTCCCCCATTCTGTTATACTGAGCACCAAGCTAGAAGGTGGGAAGTACCATTTATATACTGTCTTTGGTATGACCCGGCCGGACCTTGAATCCATGATCTCCGGTTGTGGAGGCGGATGCTCTATCACTAGTCCACCACATTGTTAAATAAAACTGTGTTGTAATGGCAGCACTGACAATGCAGATGATTGAATGGCTGAACTCATCTTTTTCTGCCTTGTACTTGGCAGAATCTACAAAGTTACAACAATGCGTTCCCATCAGTCAGTCGTTTCCTATAAATCAGTTCACATCCAGGTTATTGGACCTGATCAGGCACGCTCAAAGAGTTTCTACCTTTTAGACACTAACTGAAAAGATACGTTTCGTGCTGCGAGACATGTGAGAATATATATAGAGTGACTCAGCTGTCCTGAATCCTTCCCTCAGCTTCTCCATCCTGGACGGGACTGCGGTAATAATTCATGTTGTGTGTGTCTGTCCTCCTTGGGAAAGAAGAGTGTGTGTGTGTGGGGGGTGGGGGGGTGGGGTGGATGCTGCCAACATGTCTGGGATGAGAAGAGATGGGAGGATACCTGAAAATAGAGGAGGGGATGACGGAGACCGAGATGGGTGAAGCAGGGAAGAGCGTGTGAGGGACAGAGGGAGACTTGTCAAAACCTGGCATCTTTGCTGCTTCGCCAACTGCTTTTAACATACCGCTGGCGCTCACTCGGGGGCAGGATTTATGTGTGTGTGCCTTGCGTGCCTCAAATCAGCAGCCCCATGCCTATCTCGGAGCTAATGCTTGAGTTCTGGCAAGGGTTTAAGAGTCAACAAAACTGAATTAAGAAGTAGGACTAAGCAGATAAGCACACTCAGTGGCACTGGAAATGAGACATGCAGGTCAAGTACAGGGTTTATACACAAGACCTGTGAATGCTTTCAAAAAAAAAATTCATGTGCCTGATGACTGGACCGGATTTTATTTTTACATGTGTATGTATTTTATAGGATAATGTCGAGCTGAAAGAGTCAGAATGGAGCAACATGGACTGCAACTTGGTTTTAAATAATTCTCCCATTTGGGTTATGCTAAGGCTAAAAGTTAGGTGCTTTGACGGGTGCATTATACATCACTGAACTGGACAACATGCACTGCTGTGAAAAAGTATTTACTCCCTTCCTGATTTCTTATATTTTTTTTATATTTGTCACATTTAAATGTTTCAGATCATTAGACAATGATAACCCAGGTAACACAAAATGCAGTTTTTAAATGATGATTTCATTTATTAAGGGAAAAAAAAGCTATACAAACCTAGATGGCCCTGTGTAAAAAAGTAATTGCCTACCACTCCCTCCTTTGCTACATCATGAATTAACTGTGATTAACCACATTTTTTGGAAAGCTGAGTTCAACTTCACCAGCCACACTCAGGCTTGATTACTGCCAGACCTGTTGAATTGAGAAATCACTGAAATAGAACCTGTTTGACAAGTAAAGTAGACTGAAAGATCTCAATAAGCAACACACCATGCCATGATGTAAAGAAATTCAAGAACAGATGAGAAACAAAAACCCAGAAGAACATCTAAATAACTGCAGGCCTCACTTGCCTCAGTTTGGACACTGGTCCATGATTCAACAATAAGAAAGTGTCATGATCCGGGGTAGTTGCTCTGCTCTCTTAATTAGGTGCAGTTACCTCCTGTCACCACCTGCAGCTCATCAAGACGCTGCCTATTTGTGACCCGTGCAGGCAAAATGAATCAGAATGCGCACCGCGTTATTATGAGCTACAGGCATGAGAAGTCATAAATCATGACTCATTCTTTGTTTGCTAGTGGCAAGTCCCAGGAATTCCCCCGTGACTGCCTGGTATCACTGGAAAGCTTAGAAATCGTACTTTCTAAAAATACATATGTTTTGGTGGAAGATGTAACTCCAGACCGATCGAACGCGAGTTTTAAACCTAGTCAAAATATAAACAAACTCGCTTTTTCCGGGTCCATTTTTACGCACTTCCTACAAATTAAATATCATTTTGAAGGTCTTTCAATACAGAATATGGAATAAACGTTACCTCAGTTTTGATAATTTCCTCAAAGTGACTCATTTTGCCAGCATGGGTCACATTTAAGGGCTGGAGTAGCTACCCTGAGCTGTGGAATTGTCAGACTACTCCATGCTGTCATCGCCACCCCAGCCTTCCAGAGAAGTTCCCCCTAATTCATCTTCATTCCCTGTTTGCCTCTCTGCCTGCTACTGCTCATCCTGGAAACCACGTAAGGAACCACTCATCATTAACCTACCTCTGACTACTTACCTGTGCACAGGTCTCCACTGTGGACACTCCTAGGTGGATGTGGACTCCTCCATAGGCGGACTCATCCTGGAAAACAATATACGAACATTCACAAGTAAGCACCGTTACCATTCTGCTAATAACTTCTCCCCAGTCTGGACCAGGCTTGAGACTCCCCTGTCAGTCGTCACCCTTCATCTACCTGTTCCAGTCAACTTCTATTGGTGTGCTGCTGTCTGCTCTAATCTCTCCATCGTCAGCCAACTCTACCTCCTCAGTAAGAAAGCAAACTTAATTACTACCTTTGCATATTCAGTCAGTATGAAGAGCTTATATTTATTATCCTCTCTCTGCTCTCTCCTTAGGACTGCCAGCGCACCAACACTTCCACTCACACTTGCCTGTTCAATAAAAACCCTTAAATGTGTCTTTGTCTGTGGTGGTTCTGTGCCAGAAACTGAGTCAATAAAAACTAGGGGTGGGAAAAAATGATGACTGATTCAATGATGAATTGCAATACTTGGCACTCGAGACAATGCACCGACCCATAAATGCACAGATCGATCTTTTAATTACAAAACAGCACACTAAAACCACTGTACGTATATTTAGGCATCAGTTAATCAATTGAGTTTTCAGTCCACTAGATGGCGCAAAGTCATTGCTGCAAACATGTCTTGGGAGCTTTACCTGCAGCCCCGCCCCGGTACAATTTAAGATGGCAGAGGGAGCAGCACCTACACAGCCTACAAGCAGTACACACACACACACACACACACACACACACACACACACACACACACACACACACAAAAAAAAAAACCCCTATGAACTGTAGTGTCAAAGTTTAAATTAAATGTCTGGACTTTTTTGGATTTTATAACGTAGACGGGACAAATGATCTGGATTATGACACATTCAGTTTGCAAGGAGGGTTTTTGCCACATATTAAAACACTGGAGCCCAGGTATGTGATTTCATCTCATCGTTACTTCACTGATTATTTATTTTAAGACTATACGTATTTTATCAGTTGAACATTTATTCTAAGAGCATTTGTTTTTGTGTCCACCATCATCAGTGTGTGAATGGGTGGATAGCAGGAACTGTAAAGCGCTTTGGTCATCCAGAGATGAGTAAAAAAGCGTTATGTAAGTGAATGCCATTTACCATTTAATTTAAAAATAATTTACTATGAAATTGTCCAGTTGATGACCATTTGGACTGAATACTTTGTTATATGAAAGCGATGTCAACAGTTTTACTGTGGGACATGATTTGAGTTTAAATAAGGTGAAAAAAATTGAAATATATGGTATTGTGATACTTGATACCGTGATTATCGTTGAATCATAATAGGATCGAATCATGACCCAAGTATCGTGAATTGAATCATGAGGTCCTTTGCAATTCCCACCCCTAATAAAAACCCAAACCATGTCAGAAAGACTGGGCAAAAATGGTAGTTTCAAGGAGAAAACCACTGCCGACCAAAAAGAACACAAACTCTCGTCTTATGGAAGTCAGGTTATTTCGCACCTCAGACAGAGACAATGAATACACAGGGGAGAACAATGCCCAAGAGGGTGAGAGGGGGTTGAATGAAGTGTAGTGTAAATATCATGCTGTGTATGAGGAAGTGCCTTGAAGCTTGTGAAAGTGACTTGATATATAGGGAGGAGTGCTTGCTGTAACCAGTCAGTCTGTTCTGTGCTTGTGAGATGTGAGTGTGTAATAAATTGTTTGACATGAAGCTGCCTCTTCATTTACACTCTCCACAGTCTCCCATTTACCAAAAAACATCTTGATAATCCGCAAGACTTTTGGGAAAATATTGTGTGTGTGGAGCCCATAGTTATAACCTATGTAACTCACATGTGGCTGGCTGAATTCAGCCAAGAGAGACTTTGAGCTAGCCATGTGTATTGACTTCACACCTCAAGAGGAAGACGTGTCTGCACCCCCTGGGGACTCAGGAGAGGGGAGAAGATTACCCGGCCTGACCTTTGAGGGTCGGAAAGGAGAACAGAAGGACTCTGGGTGTTCTATTACAGATGAAAGGATGTAGCTGAGTATTGTGACTTTTGTGTGTGATGTATTGTGAGAGATGAATGTATAAATGTATGTGTGTGACTGCGTCCTGCCTCTTTTCACGCCGATCGAGAGAGGACGTAGGATGAATGGGGAATTAAAGCAGATACTGGAAAAATCATCCAGTCTCCTCAATTCTTGATTCCTACAATTGGCGACCTACGCATGAATCTGAGCACGCCGAGGCTGGAGGACAGCCTCGTGATTGATATGGAAGAGCTGGGAGACAGCCGCTCAGACCCGGATTCACCGGGGAATGCCAGCAGGGGCACAAGACTGATTAAGCTCCCCGAGTTCTGGCAAAGCGGCCCGCACTTGTGGTTCCAGCATATGGAGTCGCGGTTCCAGCTCGGGGGAGTTTCAACGGATGACATTAAATTCCATAATGTCATCGCGACGCTCGACAGCCGGGCAGCTCGGTGTGTGTGGAGCCTGGTGCAGCAACCACCCGCTGTCGGCAAATACGACACGCTGAAAGCCACCCTCATCAGGAGCTTCGTACCGTCGTCTGAGGCAAGAGCCAGGCAGCTACTGGACCTGCGCGACAGAGGTGGACGCAGGCCGACTGTCCTCATGGAGGACATGCTGCAAATGATTGGGACGGACAACGACGCGTTCCTTTTCAAACATATTTTCCTGAGAACCCTCCCAGCGCACACGAGAGGTTCCCTGTCCAGTAGGAGATGTTTGACCCAGCAGGACTTCCGCGACCTGGCCCAGGAGGCGGAGTGGCTCCTCAACGCCTGCGAGGAACAAGAGGCTTCCGTGGCAGTGGCAGACCTCGGCGCGGCGGCCGGGGGCAGTGTGGAGCCAGAGACGGCAGTGACCACCCCAGCGGCGACAGCAGCGGCGAGATTCCGTGGCAGGGGAGATGACGGCCTCTGTTTTTGCCATCGACGTTTCGCTGGGAAGGCGCACAAATGCATTCCGCCCTGCAAGTTCAAAAAAGCAGGGAAACGACCGGGCCGAGAGCCGTTAGCAGCTTCCACTCTCGGCGAACGGAACAAGCTGCTTTATCTTACAGACGCGGGCTCCGGGTGGCAATTCCTAATGGACACCGGAGCCCAGAGGAGCTTCATCACTGCCACCTATGCTGATAGGGTCGCGGGACCCTGCGGAGATGGAGCGACAGCGGCCAACGGCTCCAGCATCAAGACGTACGGAGAGAGAACCTTGTCTCTGTCCTTCCACGGCCGCGCCTATGAGTGGAATTTCATCGTGGCGGCAGTGAGCTTCAATATGTTAGGTGCTGATTTTCTGTGTTCACATGGTTTGTTAGTTGATCTGGCCAACAAACGACTAGTAAATGCACTCTCTTTCTGTTCTATCCCTTGTGCAGCTCGGGTGTGCCCGCCGCCAGTTCAGACCAACGTCGCCACAGCAGGTGGTAAGTTTCACAGCCTTCTACACCAGTTCCCAGCACTCACAGTTCCTACTTTTTCAGCTAAGGTGGCGAAGCACGGGGTGGAGCACTTTATTACCACGAGTGGCCCACCCGTTTTTGCGAAGGCTTGGCGCTTGGCTGCAGCCAAACTCTCCATTGCGCGCGAGGAGTTCGCCAACCTGGAAAGGTTGGGCATAATTCACCGCTCGAAGTCCGCTTGGGCTTCCACCCTCCACATGGTACCTAAAGCTGACGGCTCATGGAGACCTTGTGGCGATTACCGCAGGTTGAACAATGCCACAGCGCAGGACCGGTACCCAATTCCGCATATCCAGGACTTTTCGGTGCATTTGGCGAAGGCGCGCATTTTTTCTAAAATAGACCTGGTCCGCGGTTATCACCAAGTCCCGGTCCGACCAGAGGACGTCCCCAAAACAGCCATAATAACCCCGTTCGGGCTTTTTGAGTTTTTACGAATGCCTTTTGGCCTTAAAGGCGCCGCACAAACCTTCCAACGGATGATGGATGCAGTGTTGCGCGACCTTTCTTTCGTTTTTGTCTATTTAGACGACATTTTGGTAGCCAGCACCTCCGAGGATGAGCACGCAAAACACCTCACGATAGTTTTTCAGAGGTTAGGAGAGCATGGGTTGATAATCAACCTGGCCAAGTGCCATTTTGGCGTGGCACAAATCGACTTTTTAGGGCACCACGTTTCCTCGGAGGGAGCAGTTCCTCTGCCGGCCAAAATACACGCAGTGGCAGATTTTCCCCAGCCTCGAATGGTAAAAGCGTTGCAAGAATTTTGGGGGATGGTAAATTTTTATAACCGTTTCATACCCCACGCAGCGCAGCTTATGCAGCCCTTGTACACCGCGCTCAAAAAGCAGAAGCCCTCCCATGTGATTGAATGGTCCCCGGAGCGGGAGCGCACATTCACAGAGGTTAAACGGGCACTGGCAAACGCGGCACTGTTGGCCCACCCAGACCCGGCAGCCCGCATAGCGCTAACCACGGACGCTTCAGATGTGGCCATAGGGGCCGTAGTGGAACAGCAGGTTGCCGGGGTTTGGCAACCACTCGCATTCTTCAGCAGATCCCTACGCGAGGCTGAGCGAAAATACAGTGTGTTTGACGGGGAGCTGCTGGCGCTCCACTTGGCTATTCGCCATTTCCAGTTCTGGTTGGAAGGGCGGCGTTTCACCGCGTTTGTCGACCACAAACCGCTTACTTTTGCGATGTCCAAAACTTCAGAACCGTGGTCAGGGCGGCAGCAGAGACAGCTAGCCGCAATTTCTGAATTTACCACCGATATTCAGCACGTAGCCGGTAAAATCAATGTGGTGGCAGACTGTCTGTCACGCGCAGTAACAGCACCTGTCCGCGTGGAAATGGATTGCGCGGCCGCTTACCCAGAGCGCGGTAACAGCACGGTAACAGCGCGGACACGCGCGCGGCTCCGGTCCACGTGGGAATAGATTATGCAGCCATGGCGGCGGAGCAGAGCGAGGACGCGGACGTGCGCGCGCTCCTGTCTGGACCAACAGGGTTAAGGCTGGAACGCAGAAATCTACAAACCGGTTTCCCCCCGCTTATTTGCGATGTATCCACGGGGCGACTGCGCCCGGTGGTGCCAGCCGCGTGGCGCCGTCGCGTTTTTGACGCCATGCACTCCCTAGCGCACCCAGGGGTGTGCGCTTCGGTGAAAATGGTGGCGGAGAAGTTTGTTTGGCCGAGCCTGCGCAAGCACGTGAAGGAGTGGGCTAAAACCTGCATGGCTTGCCAGCACGCTAAGATTCACAGGCACACTAAGGCGCCCATAGAACCGTTCCACATTCCGGCTAAAAGGTTCGATCATGTGCACGTGGACCTCGTGGGCCCACTGCCCACTTCACAAGGGTTCACGCATCTCTTGACAATGGTAGACCGAACCTCTCGTTGGCCGGAAGTGGTCCCGTTAACATCGACCACAGCGGCAGAGGTGGCACGCGCTTTTTTAACAGCCTGGGTAGCGCAGTTCGGGGTCCCGTCAGATATTACGTCTGATAGGGGACCTCAATTTGCGTCGGAACTGTGGTCAGCAGTGGCCAGCGGCTTAGGAGCGGCGGTACATCGCACGACCACTTATCATCCCCAGGCCAACGGTTTATGCGAGCGTTTTCACAGGTCTTTGAAGGCAGCCCTCAGAGCGTCACTGACGGACACAGATTGGGTGAACAAACTACCATGGGTTTTATTGGGGTTGCGTTCGGCACCCAAAGAGGATCTAGATGCCTCACCAGCAGAATTGGTCTTCGCACAACCGCTCAGGCTGCCAGGTGAGTTTTTACCCGACCACACGGCACCAGGGCCCCCCCTGATCCGGGGGTCTCTGAGTAACACGGGAGCAGAAATGCTCCCGGGCCCCGCTCATCACTCTTTCCCGCGTGTATTTGTGCCCCAGGCTTTACGAGACGCAGAGTTTGTTTTTGTCAGGCACGATGCTCAGCGGCATAGCCTCCGCCCACCTTACGACGGTCCATTCCGAGTGCTGGAAACCGGAGAGAAATATTTTGTGCTAGATTTGGGGGGCAGGAGGGAGACGATCAGTATCGATAGATTAAAGCCTGCTTTTGTGTTGCATAACGAGTCTGTACGGCCGGCGGGCGTGCCTCGACGCGGCAGGCCTCTGAAGGGGCGGCCCCGGGACCCCCCACGGGGGCAAATAACCCTTCTCCCCCTCATTCCACAGATGCACAGCAGGACGGCCCAACACAGAGCAGGAGACCTGCATACAGCAGATTCGGGTGAAGATTGAAACCTAAGCTGCATGCAGAATGATGTGGGGGTTTTTTTTTTGGTCAGGTTGTTTGGGTTGCTGTGAGATTCTGTTGGGGGGGTGACGTGCTGTATGACTGTATGTGGGTGCCCAGTCTTTCGCGTGGAAGGGGGGAGTGATGTGGAGCCCATAGTTATAACCTATGTGACTCACATGTGGCTGGCTGAATTCAGCCAAGAGAGACTTTGAGCTAGCCATGTGTATTGACTTCACACCTCAAGAGGAAGACGTGTCTGCACCCCCTGGGGACTCAGGAGAGGGGAGAAGATTACCCGGCCTGACCTTTGAGGGTCGGAAAGGAGAACAGAAGGACTCTGGGTGTTCTATTACAGATGAAAGGATGTAGCTGAGTATTGTGACTTTTGTGTGTGATGTATTGTGAGAGATGAATGTATAAATGTATGTGTGTGACTGCATCCTGCCTCTTTTCACTCCGAGCGAGAGAGGACGTAGGATGAATGGGGAATTAAAGCAGATACTGGAAAAATCATCCAGTCTCCTCAATTCTTGACTCCTACAGTGTGGACTGACAAGACAAAAATTGAGCTTTTTGTTAGGCATCTGGACATCTGGTGTAAAACTGACACAGCATTTCATAAAAAGAACATCATTCCAGCAGCCAGACATGGTGGCGGTAGTGTAATGGTCTGGGGCTGCTTTGCTGCTTCAGGACCTGAACAACTTGCTGTAATTGATGGAACCATGAATTCTGCTCTCTACCAGAAAATCCTGAAGGAGAATGTCCAGTCATCAGTTCATGGCCTCAAGCTCAAGCCCTCCAGTATGGCTGAATTAAAACAATTCCGCAAAGAAGAGTGGACCAAAATTCCTCAACAGGAATGTAAAAGACTCAATGTCAGTTATCACAAACGCTTGATTGCAGTTGTTGTCGCCAAGGGTGGCATAACCAGTTATTAGGTTTAGGGGGCAATTACTTTTTCACGCAGGGCCAAGTAGGTTTGGATAGCTTTTTCCTGTAATAAATGAAATCATTTAAAAACTGCATTTTGTGTTTATTTAGGTTATCTGTCTGATATTAAAACTTGTTTGCTCTGAAGTGTTTCAGTGTGACAAATATGCAAAAATATAAGAAATCAGGAAGGGGGCAAATATTGTACATTTTCACACCACTGTATGTCAAAAACATTTCATTAAGACCTGTGGGAGACGTCAAAATGTGGGAAAAGTTCACTGACTAGAACCTTTAATCAAAAGAAAAAGACTAACACAGTAATGCATAGTGGTGGCCTAGTTGGTAGAGCATCTGCCCCACAACTGTGGAGGTTGTAGGTTCAAGCCCTGGCTGGGTCATACCAAAGGCCCTATAAAAATGGTACTTCCCACCTTCTGGCTTGGTGCTCAGCATAATAGAATGGCGGAAGAAAAAGTTGTTTGTGGTGCTGCCTTGCATGGCAGCGGCCCCTTCTGATTCTAGATGTGATTAACATTGTAGATAGGAGAAACATAATTTTGTTCTGCTGTATTGATTGAATGACAATAAAGTTGGCTTCTTAAAATAAAAAAAGAACAAAAAACTGAAGCGTAACAAAAAATGAAAAGATTCATTAGTTTTCTTCGTGTGTTGCCCAAGGTGAAATATAAAATGTTGTTATATTGAATTATACTTGTTAGATTGGATTTAGCTATTTTTGTTTGACAAAGACTGTAACATACAGTATATAGCCACAAAATCCTGTCTCCTACACACAGCACCACTGTCATCATATACATTAACAAGGAAAAGCACTGGGTTACCATCACAGGGTCACATGTAACAGCATTAAATTTTATGTATTTTGTCTTATTACAGACACACTCAATGTTATACTACAAGCGCTATTATCAGCCGAGAATCAATGACTGTGAATTTGATTTTTAGTGTGCGCTGCGAGGATTCAATCTGTGGTACATCTGCCCAAGTCCAGGCTGTAGAATAATGCAGCGGAGATAGAGGAAGTCATGAGGGAAATGATAATGGAAGGGAAAGAATTAAGAATGACCAAAAAAGGGAGAGAGAGAGAAAAAACCCTCGCTCCTGTTCTCTCTCCTATTCTGTTCCTGGCACTCTGATCCAGGATGCAAATTCAGTAATTGATCCTGAGTGGCTGCACTGAGATTACTGCATGTGTGTGCTTGTCTGGGGTTACAGCCCTTCTTGTTCTGAATCAGGGATGTGGAAGAAGAGGAAGGTTCACCCCATGGGAACAGAAAAAAGGCCAAGGAAGAAATTACAGAAAGCAGTAGAAAGTTTCTGTGGCAGAGTTTAGCCACCTGGGTCACAGGTTTAAGGTGAAACTGCAGAGCAGATGTAGTGGTTGAGGACGGGAACGTGGTGAAACAGCCATTGATGAAGGGTCTTTGAGCTGATGCAACACATTTTTCCTGCTAGAGGAAATTTAACCTCCAGGGCATCAGTTTGTTGAATCCACTTCAGCTTTGTAGCTTAGATACTGAATATGTGTTTACTTTTCACCAGTGTTGGGCAAGTTACTAAAAATTAGTAACTAACTAGAAAAGCATTCGGAAAGTGCAGACCTCTGCCAAGCAGCTATAAGATTTATTGAAATAACAAATAAATAGTATTAGGTAACTTAGCTACAGAAATTCTGGTGTACCAACAAAAGTAAAATTTAACCAAGGTGATACTGATTTTTCCTAAAAATTCCTGGATCCAGGTGGTGATCCGGATCACTACAAAAATGTAATCATCTGTTCCCCATGACATTACACAACTTTCCTGAAAATTTCTTCAAAACCCATTCATAAATTTTAGAGTAATGTTGCTAAGAGACAGACAGATAAAGCAATGCCGGTGTTGTGGCAAAAAGTAACCAGCTGCCAAAAGTTGATCATCAGGTGCCATATTATAGTTATGGGGTTATATTAGCTATAAAATATATATTTCAATAGGTAAACAGTACTGAGTTAGGCATAAGATATATTGAAGACTTATGATGCATTTTGAACCGGAAACAAACTTGATGTAGGATTAAACAGCAATTAAAATGATGCAATCACAAGGTTACATGGGAAAAATACATAGATTTACTAGATATATACATGTACCAGCCAGATCACTGTCTGGGGTTACAGCCGGATTACAGGATTTTGAAGCTAGAAGTCAAAGGTGTGATGTTGAATGTTGTCACTGCGTATGCCCCACAAGTTGGATGCCAGGTAGAAGAGAGAGGGGAATTCTGGAGTAAGCTGGATGAAGTGGTAGAGAGTGTTCCCAGGGGGAAGAGAGCGGTGATTGGAGCGGACTTTAAATGGGCATGTAGGTGAAGGGAACAGAGGTGATGAGGAGGTCCTGGGTAGGGAAGGGCTGAAGGAGAGAAGTGTGGAAGGACAGATGGCTGTGGATTTTGCTAAAAGGATGGTATTGACTGTGGTGAACACATACTTCAAGAAAAGAGAGGAACATAGGGTGACTTACAAGAGTGGAGGAAGGTGCATACAGGTGGACTACATCTTATGCAGAAGGAGAAATCTGAAAGAGATAGGAGACTGCAAGGTGGTGGCAGGGGAGAATGTAGTAGCTAGACAGCATCGGGTGGTAGTCTGTAGGATGACTTTGCAAAGTAAGAAGCGGAAAACAGTGAAGGCAGAGCCAAAGATTAAGAGGGAGAAGTTACAGAAGGAAGAAGGTTGCACAGAGTTCAGGAAGGAGTTGATACAGGCTCTGTATGGTAGGGAAGAACTCCCTGGGAAAGTACAGCAAAAGTATTGAGGGAAATGGGTAGAAATGTATGTGGTGTATCCAGTGGACAGAGGAAGGAAGACAAGGAGACTTGGTAGTGGAATGAGGAGGTATATGAAAGTATTCAATGGAAAAGGTTAGCAAAGAAAAAGTGGAATAGTCAGAGAGATGAAGAAAGTAGAAGTATTTGGAATCTAGGCACATGGCAAAGAGAGAGGTGGCAAAGGCAAAGGAAAAGGCATATTGTGAGTTGTGTGAGAGGCTGGACACTAAGGAAGGAGAAAAGGACTTGTACCAATTGGCTAGACAGAGAGATCGAACTGGAAAGTATGTCCAGCAGGTTAGGCTGATTAAGGACAGAAAGGGTAATGTACTAACAAATGATGAGAGTGTGTTGAGAAGGTGGAAGGAGTACTTTGAAGAGCTGATGAATGAAGAAAATGAGAGAGAGGAGGAGGATGGATGAAGGTAAGATGGTGAACAAGGAAGTCCCGAGGATTAGCAAGGCAGAAGTGAGGGCAGCTTTGAAGAGGATAAAGAATGGAAAGGCAGTTGGTCCAGATGACATACCTGTGGAGGTATGGAGATGTTTAGGAGAGATGGCAGTGGACTTTTTAACCAGATTGTTTAACACAGTTTTGGAGAGTGAGAGGATGCCTGAGGAGTGGAGAAGTGTTTTGGAGCCAGTTTTCAAGAACAAAGATGATGCTTATAGCTGTAGTAACTACAGAGGCATAAAGCTGATCAGCCACACTATGAAGATGTGGGAAAGAGTTGTTGAAGCCAGGTTAAGAGGAGAGGTGACAATCAGTGAGCAGCAGTACGGTTTCATGCCAAGAAAGAGTACTACCGATGCAATGTTTGCTCTAAGAGTGCTGATGGAGAAGTATAGAGAAGGTCAGAAGGAGCTGCACTGTATCGTCGTGAATCTAGAGAAAGCATATGATAGGGTGCAAAGAGAGGAAGTGTGGTACTGAATGAGGAAGTCAGGAGTGGCAGAGAAGTATGTAAGGGTGGTGCAGGACATGCATGAGGACAGCGAGATGGTCGTGAGGTGTGCTGTAGGAGTGACGATGGATTCAGGGTGTGGGTGGAATTACATCAGTGATCAGCTCTGAGCCTCTTCTTATTCACCATGGTGATAGACAGGCTAACAGAAGAGGTCAGGCAGGAGTCCCCATGGACCATGATGCTTGCAGAAGACATTGTGATCTGCAGTGAGAGTAGGGAGCAGGAGGAAGAGAATCTGGAGAGGTGGAGGTATGCTCTGGAGAGAAGAGGAGTGAAAGTCAGTAGAAGCAAGACAGAATACATGAGTGTGAATGAGAGGGAGGCAGGTGCAACGGTGAAGATGGAAGGAGTAGAGATAGTGAAAGTAGATGAGTTTAAATACCTTGGGTCAACCATCCAAAGCAATGGAAAATGCACAAGAGAGGTGAAGAAGAGAGTCTGATCAGGGTGGAGTGGGTGGAGACAAGGGTCAGGGGTGATTTGTGACAGAAGGATAGCAACTAGAGTGAAAGGGAAGATTTAAAAGACAGTAGTGAGACCTGCTATGATGTATGATTTGGAGACGGTGGCACTGACAAAAAGACAGGAGGTGGAGCTGGAGGTGGCAGAGTTGAAGATGCTAAGATTCTCATTGGGAGTGACTAGGAGGGACAGGATTAGAAATGAGTATATCAGAGGGACGGCTCAGGTTGAATGGTTTGGAGACAAAGTAAGAGAGGCAAGACTGAGATGGTTTGGACATGTGCAGAGGAGGGATAGTGGATATATTGGACAAAGGATGTTGAAGATGGAGCTGCTGGCCAGGAGAAGAAGAGGAAGACCACAGAGAAGATTCATGGAGGTAGTGAAGGAGGACATGGAGAGGGTTCGTGTTACAGAGGAAAATGCAAGGGATAGGGTGAGATGGAGACAGATGATCCGCTGTGGCGACCCCTAAAGGGAGCAACCAAAAGAAGAAGACTGGATATATACATGTAGATACTGTATAAATACATATTCTATGCATCAACAATGGACAATTACAGTGTAGCTTCTAAACAATAAGGTTTTTGCACATATACTGTATATTGGAAACAATGAAATCTCGTAAATGGTATGTGTCATTATCCAAACTGCACACTGGCCAACACTAATTTTTTTTCAGATACAATAAAACCTCAAAACATTTATAGACACATTGTAGGTGGACTGAGACCAGGTAGTACAGCTTTAACAAGCAGGTGCTTCCGGCTCTTGCAGCCCGTAATCACTTTTTGGCAGCCCAACGCACCCCCCTTGATCAGTTTTTGGCACGACACTGGCAAAAACATTACTTCCTCCTCTTTGCGCAGGTAATAAAAATTAAACATTGTCCAGTGCTGTGTGTTTACATACCGTGTGGGTAACATGCCTCGCAAGACTTCCTTAGCTTGTCTGCCGGTGCTCTGTTCCCCCTGCCATTATGTTATGTATGGAAATACCTGAGTGAAGGATGAGGCAGGATGATGGTTGGCAAACACAGCTTTATTACAAGAACTATGTACAAGCAGGCACACGTTATGTACCAGCAGAGGCATCCAGCAAAGAGGCCCTAAGATGGACGTCCTCTGGTATTTACAGGGCGGTGCAGCGACATGACAGGAAGTGCACATCACTACACCGCACTTCACAGTAAGGTGACGGAACCTGACACCACATTCTCTCCCCCGCTTAGAAAAGTCCAAAACCATGTACACAATTGAAAACCTCCCCATATTTGGGACCCGAATCACACACTGAAATAATGAAAACTAAGGTACTAAATGGCCTAATACATTCATACAACATAACCTAAAATAGGGCTGACGGGTGGACTACCATGCAGTCCACACAACACAGTAGATTATTCTGCCACTGGTAAACTAAAAGTCTTTATTTGAAACTAAAATTACAGCCATGCTCTTAAACTAAAACACAAAAGCACATACATATACAGTAACCCCCATAACATAACATGCAAAACATTAAAACATCAGAACTATAAATAAAGTGCTACCGCACAGTCATTTGGGCAAAAAAAGTGGAACCTGCATGGGAGGTGTCCAGGGCAGCCCCTCAGCATACACGCCCCTGGAGACCACAGACTCCCTGAGCGTTGGCCATTCTTCTGGATGGCAGAGCCTGGATCTCACACCACTATCTCCGACTCCCGTCCAGCCTCACCACCTGGACCGTCTCCCCCGACGCACCGAAGCTGATTGGCATGCCTCGATGAGCTGTCAGACAACCTGAAGCACGCTACGCCCAGCTCAGCAATAATGCACAGACACTCTCGATGTACTGCTGGCTGTCGTTTGGCCCATCTTCACCATGGACGTCCTTCACCCCAAACCCGCACCAAGTCCATAACCCGAAGTGGAATTTTACTCGGCCCAATGTGTTGCTGCTGAGCATGCAGTAACTCCATGCTCGACGGTCCGGCCCCGTCCTCTTCCCGTCCTCGTTGTAGTGTTCACCGTTGTAGCTGCAGACCCCCCCATCCAACTGTGGCCAAGAACCGGAGGCACCTGGGGCTAGCATGGTGTTGCTCGTCAGCCTGGGTACCGACCCTGGGTGAAAACTGGTCAACTTGACCGCCATGGCGTCCATTACCTCTTCGTACTGTTCACTCCCAGTGTCCGTTGGGGGCAAGTGGGGTGATTTCTCCCGTGGGTTTTCCGGGTAAAACAAATGACATACCCTGGCGTAATGATTCAAGAATCCACATCAACCACAGTGTTTTCCTCTAACCGGGCATTTCTTAGCTTTATGGCGGTGCGTCGTGGACCCACAACCCTTGCAAAGGGATTTTCCCGGGGCAGACCTTTGGCTAGCAGCATTGACTTCCCAAAATTCTTCGTCCGAGCTATCCTCGCTATCAGGGTCCGCAACATTAGCTGAGGCAAGCGGCTTCGGTCTCTTTTGTGGCTGGCGCCAATTTAGCTCCACAACTAGCTTATCAACGGCTTCCCACCAGAGAGCTAGCTCCATTGCTTTAGCTAACATCAATTCATTAGGTACTATTAATAGCCTAGCACTCAGCTTAGCGCTACATGTGTGCTCTGCTAGTTGATCGCGAACCATTTCATCTTCAAGCGGTCTAAAACGACACTCGCTGGCTAGCTGCGTCAGGTCAGTGGCATACTGGCAGATGGGCTCACCTACCTGCTGATGTCAATGCTGAAAACGAATCCTCCGGACAGTCACGGTGTCTGGGGTGGAGAAACATTTAGCTAGCAGCTTCACAATGTCCTCACATGAGTTCGCCGTGTCAAACGTCAGCAGGACCCTCCAACCCTCCATACCCAGGTTTTTAATGAGAAGCGCCTGCTCTCTCACCTTATTGAGTTCCACGAGGCCCAGTGCTAACATAGGTCCGATAGGCCTCCAGCCAATGCGGCCATGAAACCAGTGGTTCGCCCGGGAGCTAGAGAAAGGGACGAAGCAGGGTGATGCAAACCTCCATGAGTTAATCCTTGATCACCAAATGTTATGTATGGAAATACCTGAGTGAAGGATGAGGCAGGATGATGGTTGGCAAACATAGCTTTACTACAGGAACTACGTACAAGCAGATACATGGTATGCACCAGCAGAGTCATCCGGCAAAGAGGCCCTAAGATGGACGTCCTCTGGTATTTACAGGGTGGTGCAGTGATGTGACAGGAAGTGCACGTCACTACACCGCACTTCACAATAAGGTGGCGGAACCCGACACCACACATTACACATCTTTCCTGAAAATGCCATCAAGATCTGTTCATAACTTTTGTAATAATGTTGCCAACAGACAAACAGACAAACAGAAAAACCAACGCTACCTCCTCCTCTTGGCAGAGGTAATAAAAATAAAAATTAAACATTGTTCAGTGCTGTGTGTTCACATACTGTGTGAGTAATGTGGCAGCTGCTGGTACAAGTCCTCTGTGCCTGTGGACATGTCTTAAAGGGGTGGACATATTTTACAGGGGAAGCTCAATATTATTATTATCCCCCCCCCAAAAAAAAAAATTCTGGATCCACTTCGTGATACGGCTCACCACCAAAATCTACTCATCTGTTCCCCGTGCCATTACACACCTTTACTGAAAATTTAATCAAAACCCGTTTAGAACTTTTTGAGTTATGTTGCTGACAGACAGACAAACCCAAAAACCAACCAGCACCACTAAAAACATCACCTCCTCCCCTTGGTAGAGGTAATTACAGTTACTAGTTACTTCTTTTCAAAACTTTCCCAATTACTGCATGATTAAAGTAATTACTTTTAAATGCATACTTAAATTATCTTACACAAATAGCAAGAAAATTTAATTAATGAAAATAACATTCATCATCATCATCATCATCATCATAGCAGTCTGTTGTGGGCAACAATGACTGTTTCATTTAGGTCTGATAAGATTCCTCCACACAGCTCTGTCCTTAGCCTTCCGCTGCCAGGAACTCCTGTCTATATCCAACTTCTTAAAGTTTCTTTTTACAGTGTCCTTAAATCTGAGCCTTGGTCTACCCTGATTGCATTTGCCCTCACATAACTGTGAGTAGAGTAACTGCCGAGGGAGACGCTGGTAGTCCATCCTCTCAACATGTCCGAGCCATCTCAGGTTCATCTGTATTAGCATGTCCTCCATTGATGGTAGACCAGCTCGTTTCAACACTTCTATGTTGGTTATCTTGTCTTTCCATGAGATGTTCATTATGGCTCGAAGGTGTCTCATCATGTACGCGTGGAGTTTCTTCACCTGCACTTTGTAGACAGTCCAAGTTTCAGCACCGTACAATAGAGTAGCCAGTACTGTCACTCTGTACACTTTGCATTTCACACGGATAGACACATGTCGATTGTTCCACAGTCTCTCCCTTAAGTTTCCAAACACAGCACTTGCTCTTCCCATTCTGAGAGATAGTTCATCCTCCAGCCTAGCATCCTCTGAAACAGTACTCCCTAGGTACTTGAAAGTCTTGCACTTGACTAGTGGCTCTGTACCAATGCTGATCTCTTGTGGTAGTGATGTTGATAATTGGAACTTTGGTGGTTGATAAAGGCACTCTGTCTTCTTGGTGTTGATTCTGAGGCTGAACTGGCTAGCTGCTCTTGCAGATTTCTCCATTAAAGACTGCATATCTTCCACACTGTGCACAACTAGAGCACTGTTGTTGGCAAAGAGCATTTCTCTTACTACCTTTATCAATGTCTTACTCTTGGCTTTAAACTGTGCCACACTGAACAAGTCTGCTTCTTTCCTTGTTTGAATGTATACTCCTTCTGAAGTGTCTTTGAAGGCCACCTCAATCATGGCTGCTAGATATAGCGAGAAGAGTGTAGGCGCCAGGACACACCCTTGTTTCACCCCGTTGCTTACTGAAAAGTCTTTAGATACTGAACCACTCATTGCCATGTTTGCTTGCATACCTGTATGGAGTGCCTTGATCAGGCTGACAAACTTCAGCAGACGCATCCGGCAAAGAGGCCCTAAGATGGATGTCCTCCGGTATTTACAGGGTGGTGCAGTGACGTGACAGGATGTGCACGTCACTGCACTGCCATCCATCCATCCATCGTCTACCGCTTTTCCGGAGGTCCGGGTCGCGGAGGCAGCAGTTCAAGCAGAGAAGCCCAGACTTCCCTCTCCCCAGCCACCTGCTCCAGCTCTTCAGAGGGGATACCAAGGCGTTCCCAGACTAGCTGGGAGACATAGTCTCTCCACCGAGTCCTGGGTCTGCCCCGGGGTCTCCTCCCAGTGGGACGTGCCTGAAACACCTCAAGTGGGAGGCATCCAGGAGGCATCCTAATCAGATGCCCATACCACCTCAACTGACTCCTTTCAATGTGGAGGAGCAGCGGTTCTACTCTGAGCCTCTCCCGGATGACTGAGCTCCTCACCCTATCTCTGAGGGTGAGTCCAGCAATCCTACGGAGAAAGCTCATTTCAGCCGCTTGTATC
This sequence comes from Pholidichthys leucotaenia, assembly GCA_020510985.1. NCBI lineage: Eukaryota > Metazoa > Chordata > Actinopteri > Cichliformes > Pholidichthyidae > Pholidichthys > Pholidichthys leucotaenia. The sequence goes on along the minus strand of CM035845.1, from coordinate 60,406,718 downwards.
CGCGATCTCGTTCTTTCGGTCATTACCCAAAGCTCGTGACCATAGGTGAGAGTAGGAACGTAGATTGACTGGTAAATCGACAGCTTTGCCTTAGAACTAAGCTCCCTCTTCACCACAACAGACCGGTACAACGTCCGCATCACTGCAGATGCTGCTCCAATCCGTCTGTCGATCTCTCGCTCCATTTTCCCCTCACTCGTGAACAAGACCCCAAGATACTTAAACTCCTCCACTTGGGGCAGGAGCCTGTCCCCAACCCGGAGAGGACAATCCACCTTTTTCCGGCTGAGGACCATGGACTCGGACTTGGAGGTGCTGATTCTCATCCCAGCCGCTTCACACTCAGCGGCAAACCGTCCCAGCAAGAGCTGTAGGTCATTGCTGGATGAAGCCAACAGGACAACATCATCTGCAAACAACAGAGATGAGATCCTGTGGTCACCAAGCATGACACCCTCCATTCCCTGGCTGCGCCTAGAAATCCTGTCCATAAAAATTATGAACAGGACCGGTGACAAAGGGCAGCCCTGGCGGAGTCCAACTCTCACTGGGAATGACTCCGACCGAGTGTTGGCAATACGAACTAAACTCTCACAACGGTCATACAGAGACCGAATAGCTCGTAACAACAAGCCCGATACCCCATACTCCCGAAGCACCCCCCACAAAAATCCACGAGGGACGCGGTCAAATGCCTTCTCCAAGTCCACAAAACACATGTAAACTGGTTGGGCAAACTCCCACGAACCCTCAAGAATTCTCGAGAGGGTAAAGAGCTGGTCCGATGTGCCACGGCCAGGACGAAAACCACATTGCTCCTCCTGAATCCGAGGTTCGACCAACGGCCGGACTCTCCTCTCCAATACCTTGGCATAGACCTTCCCAGGGAGGCTGAGGAGTGTGATCCCTCTAAAGTTGGAGCACACCCTCCGGTCCCCTTTTTTGAAGAGAGGAACCACCACCCCGGTTTGCCATGCCAAAGGCACTGCCCCCGACCTCCACGCAATGTTGCAGAGGCGTGTCAACCATGACAACCCAACAACATCCAGGGCCTTGAGGTACTCGGGGCGAATCTCGTCCACCCCCGGGGCCCGGCCACCAAGGAGATTTTTAACCACCTTGGCGACCTCAGCCCCTGTGATAGGCGAGTCATCCCCCTCGTCCCCAAACCCTGCTTCCTCTGTGGAAGGCGTATCAGTGGGATTGAGGAGATCCTCGAAGTATTCCTTCCACCGCCCGACGATATCCCCAGTTGAAGTCAACAGTGTCCCATCCGCACCATACACAGTGTGGACGGGGAGCTGCTTTCCCCTCCTGAGCCGCCGAACAGTTTGCCAGAATCTCTTTGAAGCCGACCGAAAGTCTTGTTCCATGGCCTCACCGAACTCCTCCCATACCCGGGTTTTTGCTTCAGCAACCACCTGAGCTGCACTCCGCTTGGCCTGCCGGTACACCTCAGCTGCTTCGGGAGTCCCACAAGCCAACCAAGCTTGATAGGACTCCTTCTTCAGCTTAATGGCCCCCCTCACCACTGGTATCCACCACTTGGTTCGGGGGTTGCCACCACGAGATGCACCGACCACCTTGCGGCCGCAGCTCTGGGCTGCCGCTTCAACAACAGAGGTGGAGAACATGGCCCATTCAGACTCCATGTCTCCAGACTCCCTCGGAATGTGGTTGAAGTTCTTCCGGAGGTGGGAGTTGAAGACCTCCCGGACAGGGGCCTCAGCCAGACGCTCCCAGCACACCCTCACTATACGTTTGGGTCTACCAGGTCTGAATGGCTTCCTCCCCTGCCATCGGATCCAACTCACCACCAGGTGGTGATCAGTTGACAGCTCTGCACCTCTCTTTACTCGGGTGTCCAAGACATACGGTCGCAGGTCTGATGATACGATAACAAAATCGATCATCGACCTGCGGCCTAGGGTGTCCTGGTGCCAGGTGCACATATGGACACCCTTATGCTTGAACATGGTGTTCGTTATAGACAGACTGTGGTTAGCACAGAAGTCCAATAACTGAACACCACTCGGGTTCAGATCGGGCAGGCCGTTCCTCCCAATCACCCCCCTCCAGGTTTCACTGTCGTTGCCCACGTGCGCATTGAAGTCCCCCAGTAGGACAATGGAGTCTCCAGGAGGAGCACCCTCCAGCACCCCAGTCACAGACTCCAAAAAGGGTGGGTACTCTGAAACATCATTTGGTGCATAGGCACAAATGATGGTCAGGACCCGTTTCCCAACCCGAAGGCGCAGGGAAGCAACCCTTTCGTCCACCGGGGAAAACTCCAATATAGAGGCAGCAAGGTGGGGCGATACAAGAATACCTACCCCTGCTCGTCGCCTCTCGCCCGGGGCAACTCCAGAAAAGGCCAAGCTCCAGCCCCTCTCCAGGAGACTGGTTCCGGAACCGGAGCTGTGTGTTGAGGTGAGGCCAACTATATCTAGCCGGTATCGCTCAATCTCGTACACCAGCTCAGGCTCCTTCCCCACCAGAGAGGTGACATTCCACGTACCAAAAGCCAGTTTAGAAAGCTTGGGATCAGTCCGCCAAGGTCTCCGCCTTTGACTGCCACCTAATCCACATAGCACCGGACTTCCATGATCCCTCCTGCAGGTGGTGAACCTACTGGAGGGCGGACCCATGTAACTCCTTCGGGCTGAGCCCGGCCGGGTCCCATGGGTGGAAACCCGGCCACCAGACGCTAGCCTTCGAGCCCCTCCCCCAGGCCTGGCTCCAGGGTGGGGCCCCGGTAACCCCATACCGGGCGGGGTACACTGAATCCTTGATATACAATTTATCATGAGAGTCTGTTGGATCGTTCTTCGTCTGGCCCTTCACCCAGGACCAGTTTGTCTTGGGAGACCCTATCAGAGGCAAATTGCCCCGGACAACATAGCTCCTGGGATCACTGGGGCACGCAAACCCCCCCACCACGATAAGGTGACGATCCATGAGGGGGGTCACTGCACTGCACTTCACAATAAGGTGCCAGAACCCGACACCACACATTGCAGGGCATGCAGAATGCTGTCCGCAGTGGGATGGGTCTCCTCGGGATGCACCCATCAGCCTCCCTCCCTCACCCTCTCCATCAGGCTGGTCTAAGCGGGCAGTGTGTGGTGTCGGGTTCTGGCACCTTATTGTCACTGCACTGCACTTCACAATAAGGTGCCAGAACCCGACACCACACATTACACACCTTTCTTGAAAATGTCATCAAAATCTGTTCATAACTTTTGTAATAATGCTGCCAGCAGACAAACAGACAATCCAACGTTACCTCCTCCTCTTGGCAGAGGTAATAAAAATAAAAATTAAACATTGTTCAGTGCTGTGTGTTCACATACTGTGTGAGTAATGTGGCAGCTGCGCCACTAAAAACATCACCTCCCCCCCTTGGTGGAGGTAATTACAGTTACTAGTTACTTCTTTTCAAAACTTTCCCAATTACTGCATGATTAAAGTAATTAGTTACTTGGAAAAGTAACTTTCACATTACTTTTAAAAGCATACTTAAATTATCTTACACAAATAGCAAGAAAATTTAATTAATGAATTATGTTATGGGCTCATTATTATTAATGGCATGCTGAAAACTGATTGTTTCAGACAGAGCTTCACAGGCAGCTTTGTATGTAATTGTGCCAAGTTTCACACTGAGTATAAACAAAGTACAAGACTAAATTGTCATTAGATATACTGTAATAGGCTACCATCTGTAATTTTTGTAATATTTTAGATTCGTGAAGTGCTGAGGAATTTCTTCACTGTAAAAAGGGTTCCGTGAGTCAAAAAAAAGGTTAAAAAACATTGATCTACATACCTCATCACTATCTGGTTAGAAACTAGCTAGATAATGTGTTTAGTATATTTTTTAAAAACTGCCTATATACTTAAAAATAAAAGTGACGTTTAAAGAACCGAACTTTTGCTAAGTAGCTAATAAAATGCTTGTATCGTAAGTGTACTGTTAATATAGTGTCTTTCAAAGTTAAAGTCTCACATCATCTTGTGAGGTGTAATTTGAAGTTAGTTTCCTCTAAGTTTGTATTTGGTACACCATCATCTTCGCCAGTTTCCCCACCTCAACAAATTGAGTTTATATAACATTTTATCTTTTTTAAAAAAAATCTTAATTTTCCTCTTATGAAATTTGGAGGAACTGGAATAACAAATAGGATCCAAGAGTATATACCAGTACTAATACAGAATAATAGTATCTGGCACGCCAGCTTGCTCGGAGGCTCTGGAGCTGTCAGCATCATGGTTGGGTCACAAAGTCAGAGGGCTGGGTTAGAGTTAATGAAGCTACGTGAGGACCTGCAGGGCAGTAAAGAGGCGACGACACCAAGACACTCTAATCTTCCCCTTCCCCACGTTTGAAGTAATAACTCTCAGCCCTTTTTCTGACCTTATTTAGTCTTTCCCACGTAGCTCAGTGTGTCTGAGCAGCTGTGCACAGAGTAATAAAAAAAAGAATCTTTAATATTTTGGTCAAAATATTTCACTATGAATCTGTAGAGACAAAGATCAGAAGTTATCTCAGATGTTGGAGTTCTGAAATATTGCTCTTGTTTCACATTGGCATATTTTCTTGTGCTAACTTGACCATAGAGGTTCAAAAATCTTTCAGCAGTTCATCATCAGGAACTCTGCAGACTAGTAGGTAAAACTGATTGCCATCCTTGGTAAACTGCAACAGAAACTTCTGTTGTTACATTTTAATGTTGTTTCAGCTTGTTGTGCAGCTCACAATTTTTGGAGCCTGATGCATGCAGCTGGCACAGTTCAACTCTATGATAAGCCCATATCTTACTGGGCTGCAACAGCTTGCGACTAGTTGGAAATACAACGTTGTGAGAAAATACACAAATCTAAAAGCAGATCTCAAGGGTAAAAAGGTTAGACACTCCTGTTCTAAATGAACTGATCCAAGGTTCAGTTTGACCGAGACCCAGACCACCTATTTTTGCTGACCAAATTTCATCTCTTTGATCTGGACTGTGGTTCAGGGGAGGTTTCACTTCTAAAAACTGAAAAGTCTGAACCACTCAGGTTAGGTAGGAAAACCCAATGAAAATGCTGTCAGCTTTCCAGGACTTCTGACATAGCTAAAAACTATTCAGGACAAACCCAGAGACAGTTTTTTTTTTTCTTCAAAGTTACGAGTAGTCAGACCTGAAAGAGTGAAAATAGAACTTCATTAGAGTAGGAATTTATCACCCTCTATCTAAGATGTTTCATAAAGTAACTGTCAGCACTGCTGTTTATCGTATTTCCTCATGAGTTTGACAAATGGAACGAGATTTACCGGAGCATCCACCTGCGAACCCTCACAAGAATCTAAGCACAACTCTTCAACTTATGTGCACAGATGCCAAACTCTAACCACATTTTCTGCTGCAATAAATTGTTTCAAACCAAAGCGTTCTCAGCTTCACCCAGCTCTTAATGTCTTCTCCATGCTTTTTCAGTCATTACAATGGTGTGAAAAAGTGTTTGCCCCTTCCTGACTTCTCATTTTTTTGTATGTTTGTCACACTTAAATGTTTCAAATCATCAAACAAATTCAAATATTAGACAAAGATAACACAAGTAAACACAAAATGCAGTTTTAAAATGAAGGTGTTTATTATTAAGGGTAAAAAATCCAAACCTACATGGCCCTGTGTGAAAAAGTGACCCCCCCACCCCGTTAAAACATAAATTAACTATGGTTTATCACATCTTTGGAAAGCTGAGTTCAATTTCTCTAGCCACACCCAGGCCTGATAACTGCCACACCTGTTCTCAATCAAGAAATCACTTCAATAGCACCTGTCTAACAAAGTGAAATCGACCAACAGATCCTCAAAAGCTAGACATCATGCTGCGATCCAAAGAAATTCAGGAACAAATGAGAAGCAAAGTAATTGAGATCTATCAGTCTGGAAAAGGTTATAAAGCCATTTCTAAAGCTTTGGGACTCCAGCAAACCACAGTGAAAGCCATTATCCACAAATGGTGAAAACATGGAACAGTGGTGAACATTCCCAGGAGTGGCTGGCCAACCAAAATCACCCCAAGAGCACAGCGACGACTCATCCAGGAGGTCACAAAAGACCACAACAACATCCGAAGAACTGCAGGCCTCACTTGCTTCAGTTAAGGTCAGTGTTCATAACTCCACCATAAGAAAGAGACTGGGCAAAAATGGCCTGCATGGCAGAGTTCTAAGATGAAAACAACTGCTGTGCAAAAAGAACATAAAGGCTCATCTCAGTTTTGCCAGAAAACATCTTGATGATCCCCAAAACTTTAGGGGAAATACTCTGTGGACTGACGAGACAAAGGTTGAACTTTTTGAAAGGTGTGTGTCCCATTACATCCGGCGTAAAAGTAACAGCATTTCAGAAAAGGAACATCATACCAGCAGTAAAATATTGTGGTGGTAGTGTGATGGTCTGGGGCTGTTTTGCTGCTTCAGGACCTGGAAGACTTGCTGTGGTAAATGGAACCATGAATTCTGCTGTCTACTAAAAAATCCTGAAGGAGAATGTCCAGCCATCTGTTTGTGAGCTCAAGCTGAAGCGCACTTGGGTTCTGCAGCAGGACAATGATCCAAAACACACCAGCAAGTCCACCTCTGAATGGCTTAAGAAAAACAAAATGAAGACTTTGGAGTGGCCTAGTCAAAGTCCTGACCTGAATCCGATTGAGATGCTGTGGCATGACCTTAAAAAGGCGGTTAGTGCTTAAAAACCCTCCAATGTGGCTGAATTACAACAATTCTGCAAAGATGAGTGGGCCAAAATTCCTCTACAGCACAGTAAAAGACTCATTGCCAGTTATCGCAAATACTTGATTGCAGTTGTTGCTGCTAAGCGTGGCCCAGCCAGTTATTAGGTTTAAGGGGCAGTCACTTTTTCACACAGAGCCATGTAGGTTTGGATTTTTTCCCATTAATAATAAAGACCTTCATTTAAAAACTGCATTTTATGTTTACTTGTATTATCTTTGTCTAATATTTAAATTTGTTTGATGATCTGAAACATTTGTGTGACAACCATACAAAAAAATGAGAAATCAGGAAGGGGACAAACACTTTTTCACACCACTGTACATTCTGGCCCTGAGAGAGATCTTCACGTTGTATTACACCGAGCACCTGCAGTAACGTTCCCACAGAGGGAAGCCTTACATGGCTGTATTCTGAGGTGTTTAATTTCCCCTGTGTGAAGCTGAAGAGGAAATCACGTATTGAAAATGTAGGCGGCAGCATCGGTTCACAAAACAGAGTAACAAAGTATAGGTGCATTCCAGGAGTTGTCCTTGCTTGGATTTTCCCAGTTAATTGCCAGAAATTTCAAATGGGACCATCTTTTACCCCCCAGCCAGCACCACCCTCAAGTTACAGAGGAGCCAATAATTCAAAATATCTGCACCCAGCATCAACCAAAAGTGGAAGCGCAAGTAAAATTTACTATTTATTAGCACTTCTTAGAGAAAGCAACTTTTACAAAGCTCTTTTTTGCCTTTCAGCTGCTCCCTTTAGCAGTCTCCACAACAGACCATCCGCCTCCATCTCACTCTGTCCCTTACATCCTCTTCTGTCACACCAACCCTGTCCTTCACTACATCCATGAATCTTCTTTTTGGTCTTCCTCTTCTCCTCCTGCCTGGCAGCTACATCTTCAACATCCTTTGTCCAATATATCCGCTATCCCTCCTCTGCACATGTCCAAACCTGTAGTGTCTCAGGTTTGGCGCACTCATCTCATGGTGATTACCTGACTGCTTGCAGCTGCCTGGACTAACCACCTGTGTCTCCTTACCTGCAGCCTTGATAAGTTGTCTCCTAGCTCATTACTGGAATGTTAGACTCACTGGCCAGAAGTGATGTGCTCTATTCCTGTTGCCAAACCTGAATGCTCTTACGCCTTCCTCCCCACCCTTCTACCCTTTTCCTTCTAGTCACCACATTGTATTAAACAGTTCTCACCATTTCCCTGGTAGACTGGACTTCCCTCCTGGTGGAACCATTGACCTGGAACCCATCAACCTCCTCTCTCTGTAAGTCACACCATTCACAATCCTAATCACGTCCTCGGCCAATCAATCAATCAATCAAAGACTTTATTCCAGACTCAAGGTCCATCAAAAAAAGTAGAAAAGTAAAAAACAAGACAGTTGAAACAATCAAAAAGTTACAAAAAAAACAAAACACTAAGACACAACTGCTAAGAGAAGTACAAAGACAGTACAGACTTTTAAAAAGACTTAAAAAGACAACTGTACCAGTGCCTTCTAAACTGTGACTGACAGCGAATAGAAGTGAGCTTAATGCTAGACATGACTTGAATGATTTCATTTCTAGATACATCAAGCCGACAGATGAATTTATACATAAGATTCCTAATTACTGCATGCAGAGTATTTACACGTGATGAGACAAATAACTCGGAAGCACTGCACCATCGAGGCTTTTTAAGTAAAATTCTTAAGGCATCATTGTAGGCAAACTGTAATTTCTGCATACTTTGTTTCCTATAATTTATCCATAAATGAGCAGTGTATAAAGGTGTACTGTACAATAGGTTTTAAAAAGAACCAGTTTCACCTCATCTGAGCAAAAACCAAATCTGCGTGCAAGAATATTTGCTTGCATGTAGATTTTGCAGCGTTGTCTGAAAATATCATTATCATCAGTCATTCTATCATTAATAAAATGTCCCAGATATTTAATTTTATCCCTGACAATTAATTCCCTGCCTGCCAATTCAAAGACAGGGAATTTCATTAACAAATCTTCTTTAGTGCGGCAAATCAGCACACAACTCTTATTTGTATTATATTTTATGTCATTTTCCTCTCCATAAGCAGTACACACTCTTAATAACTCCTGAAGACCAGCACTACTTGGACTGAGAATAACTAGATCATCAGCATACATAAAATGATTCACTAACTTATTCCCTATTAAACACCCAGTTTTACAGGCATTCAGTTGCTTTGACAACTCATCCATGTAAAGATTAAATAGAATAGGGGACAGTATACTGCCCTGTCTGACACCACTGCTCACACCAAATGGGGATGAATGACTCTTCCCCCATTTCACCAGCATCTTCTGATATGCGTACCAGTAAATCAGGATACGTACTAAGTACTTGGGAACCCCCCTGTCAATCATTCTCCTAAACAATATCCTGTGATTAACACGATCAAACGCCTTGGATGCGTCAATAAAACACAGAAAAACTGAAGAGTTTTGATGTCTGTACTTATTTATAATTTCTTTTAAAGCATATATGTACAGATCTGTTCCATGATGGGATTTGAATCCAAATTGATGATCAGTAGATTTGATGAATACATTTAATTTTTCAAACATGATTTTTTCCAGTACTTTAGATATTATATTGGCTATAGCTATGGGCCTGTAATTATCCAGGCTACACAGCTTGCCAGCTTTATCTTTAATGATTGGTACCAACACAACAGACAATAAAGATTCTGGTAACATCCCATGAATCATGAAGCTGGTGAAACAGATTGCAAGAAGAGGAGCAATTCTTGAGCTAGCATATTTAAGATGCTCAGCAGAAATACAGTCTAATCCACTCGCTTTGTTATCTGATAGCTCTCTAATGGCTTTGGTCACTGCATGAGTGTCAATCAGGAGTGACTCGTCCCTTTCTACTTTCCCTACCTTATAAGTTTCATCCTTAGTTGAATTAAATAATGAGTAAAAGTGTTGCTGCCATAGATCCACAATATTTTCTGTACCTGAAATGCCTTCCAAAGTACAGGGCAAAGACGTTTTACTGTTACTAATCCGTCTAAGCTCCTTCCAAAAATCTGTGACATTCTTATCTAACAATTTCTTGGCCAAGGAATTACTTCTCATTAGCTGCTCATTTTTAGAAATATGACGAATAGCATACTTAAACTTTGCATTTGTACATTTCTTCATCTCAAATTCTGGCCCTTGTCTGCGTCTCCCAGCCACCACCCATGCTTTATATGCTTCCCGAGCTTCAGAATAAGGCACAGCTACGGCCTCATTCCAGCCAGGTCTAACATTGTGTGTTTTACGTATTTTCTTATAATAAGGCTTACTGTCCTTATACAGGGAGTTAACTATAGCATTGTACAAACTACAAAGGTCTTTCTTATGCTCAACAATGCTACAGTTCACATCGCTGCACATTACAGCATCTCTAGGAAGACATATTTTACTCAAGCATTTATCTGTACGAACACAATATTCTACAATTTCTTCCTCAGAAAGAGTGTCCCAGTCTAATTTTCCCACCTCATCCTGACTGACATTTTGACAAAGTGCAGGTAGACAGTCAACATTAATTATCATCTCAAACGGTATATGATCAGACATTGCTAACCCATAATAAATACTCATGCCACCCAAAGAAGCATGTGCATCACCAGTGCTGATGCAATGATCTAGCCAGGACGTAGTGTGCCAAGCCTCACTTATATAGGTATAACTATCAGGAGGCATTAGTACCTTACTTGACAAGATTAAGTTGTTCTCATGACAAAAATGATACATATGTTTTGCAAATAAGGAGTCAGTGTCAGATATGTCTGCATTCAAGTCCCCCATAATAAAAATACAAGTATTATTATAGTCTTGCATATAAGAATTAATAAAGGCAAGCTTATTTAAATATTCATCCTCATTCTGTTGACACTCAAATGGCGTATATACATTAATAATAAGGAATTCCTTATCATTACAATTAAACTGCACACCAATACACCAATCTACACCAAGTCGGACCACTTTTATCAAGGAGTCCAGCTTCTTTCTCCAGAGGATAGCCACACCTCCAGGTATCCTCCCCCTGATAATCCCCTTGCTGAGGTCAGTTGTAGACTCCCCAGCACCATGGAAATCAGGGTTAAGACAGTTCAAACGTTCCAAGTCTTGTTCTGAAAGAAACGTCTCCTGAAGGCACAAAATATCACAATTGTTCAATAAATTGTCAATAACTAACCGGCGAGCTTTCTCCCCAGCACTTTGCCCCAATTTAAGGCCACGACAGTTGTAAGACATGACCTTAATACCCATCAAAAAAGGAGGAAGAGTTAAGAAAGATCGCCATCATGCGTGGGTGCCCGCATATTCTCCACAGCAATGACCCCAATGACCCCTCTCCATTTCTTTGCAGAAACCACAAACTCTCCATAACAAGACTGGATCATAATTCACCAAATCAGGATCAGCAACCAACCTGCAATGACTTCACTGCTCTAAAGTATTGCCATCTGTAAGAAAGAAATCAATAACATTAATTATTCAAGCAGTTATCATTAGCACCCAGTATCTCTACCCTCCTCTCCTGCAGGGTTGCCAGAGCCGCTTGGTCTATTCACTACACAAGAGCTATAAGAGCAGCACGTCACTGACCAGCTGTGACACCACACTTCCAGACAACCTGAACACATTCTTCACACACTTCGATATGCCCACCGATGGTGCTACAGCTCCAACCACAGCAACAACCAAGCAGGAGCCCATCCTAGTCCTGCAACAACATCAGGTGAGATCATCGCTGAAGAAGATTGGCATCATTAAGGTGGCGGGATCAGACAGGGTGTCTGGCCAGACCTTGAAGTTGTGTGCAGACCAGCTGGCAGGGGTGTTTACAGACATCTTCAACTTGTCCGTACAGCAGGCTATTGTTCCTTCATGCCTCAAGTTTACCACCATAGTGCCCGTGCCCAAGCAGTAAAGTGTCTAAACGACTATCGCCCAGTTGCCTTGACACCAATATTTTAAGGTTATTTTACTGGTTTATAAATGTCTACACGATCTTGAGCTTTCTTATTTATCAGAACTACTTATAGCGTATGAGCCCCCACAGCCCCTGAGGTCCTCCGGCAGTGGTCTTTTAATTATGTCAGAACGTGCACCCACGGTGAGGATGCTTTTAGTTACTATGGCCCACATCTGTGAAACAGCCTGCCAGAGAACCTCAGGGCTGCCGAGAGTGTTCATGTTTTAAAAGCAGGCTCAAGAACTGCTATTTTAATTTAGCTTTTGATTAGTTTCCTATTTTAATTTTCTCAATTTCTGATTTTAAACTTATTTTATGTTGTTCTTGTTATGATATCACTCACTGCAAAGCCGTCACTGTTCATGCCAACCAGAAGCCATGGATGACAGCAGAGGTCCACGGGCTTCTGAGGGCTCGGGACCACTTCATCAACTCCAGAGATGCACGTTCTCACTGGCGTGGCATACAGATCCTCACCAGCTACAAACCTCCACCTCAGACCTGTGTGAGTGACATTACACTTCTTAACAACCTAAATGACTTCTTTGGCTACTTTGAAGCAGAAAACAGCACATCAGCCCAGAAGACCACTCCTCCCCCAGACAAGCAGGCTATAAGTCTGGATCCAGCTAGCGTGAAAAGGACCCTCTCCAGGATTAACCCACACAACACAGCCGGACCAGACAGCATACCAGGTCGCGTTCTGAAGGACTGTGCGGAGGAGCTCAAGAATGTCCTGGCTGACATCTTCAACATCTCCCCAAGTCAAGATGTTGTCCCCACGTGTTTCAAAACTGCTACCATAATGCCAGTCCCATCCAGCTACAGTGAATACCAGCCCGTAGCACTGACCTCCATCATAATGAAGTGCTTCGACCAGCTGGTCATGCAGAACATCAAGTCCACCCTCCTTCCCTCCCACAACCCATCTCACTTTCCATATGGGTCAAACAGATCCACAGAAGATGCCATCGCTGCTGCTCTCCATCCAGCCCTGGACTCAAATAACTCCTATGCACAAATGCGGTTCTTGGATTTCAGTTCAGCATTCAACACAATCATCCCCTGGCACCTGATACAAAAACTCAGACACTTGGGACTCAAAATCTCTCTCTGTAACTGAGTGCTAGACTTTCTCACAGGGAGGCTACAGAACGTATGGATCGGCAGGAACATCTCCAAGACATCACACTGAGCACAGGGGCCCCACAAGGGTGAGTGCTCAGCCCACTGCTCTTTATCCTGCTGACCCATGACTGCATACCAGCCTACAGCACCAACCACATCATCAAGTTTGCGGATAACACAACGGTGGTGGGACTCGTCACAAAAAATGGAGGCCAACTACAGAAATGAGGTGAGCCAACTAGTCCAGTGGTGTAAAAATAATAATCTCTTCCTGAACATGGGAAAACTAGGGAGATTGTGGTCGATTTTAGGAGAGGACACACACAGCATCCCCCTCTGATCATCGATGGAGCAGCTGTGGAGAGGGTGAGCAGCACCAAGTTCCTGGGGGTGCACATATCTGAGGACCTCTCCTGGTCCAACAACACCACATCACTGGCCAAGAAGGCTCAAACTCACCTATATTTCCTTCGCAAACTGAGGACAGCATGAGTCCCATCCCCCATCATTTGCTTATTCTACCGGGGCACCACTGAGAGCATCCTCACCAGCTGCATCACAGTGTGGTATGGAAGCTACACTGCCTCCATGCCGGAAGACACTACAACGCACAGTGAAAGCAGCCAGCAAGCTTATCTGTCCGACCCCACCCCCCCACTCCTCTCTGACATCTACCACACCTGCCTCACTCACAGAGCCATCAACATTGCAGGCGACATCGCCCATCCTTCAGACTCCCTCTTCAGCCTTCTGTCCTCGGGGAAAAGGTACCGAAGCCTCTGGGCCCGCTCCACAAGACAGCTAAACAGCTCTGCTCCATGAGACAGCAAAAACCGTAACACACTCACCCACACAATAACTACCTCAGCTGTTTGCACAGAAAGACTTGGCACAGCAACAGTAATTACATCTGCTACTGTATGTCTGCGCATTACTGCAACCATTTGCACAAATGCCATACCTGCTGCTGTCTGTCTTTTATTGAAATATTGATCATGTGCAGTCCAAACTGTCACTGTCTGCACCTCCACTACCGCATTGAACTTGCAATTATGGGTATTACGGCTCCTCTTTTTCTGTATATAGGATTGCTGGGTGTTATTGTTTATCTTTATTTGCACTATGGGATTGCTTGGTTTTATCTTTAATCTTTACTTGCACTGCAGGTAGCATTACTCTACATAGACTGCTGTTGGTGTTTTTCATCCTGATTCCTTCTTTTCTTATATATTGCGCACACCACTAAGAGAGAGAGAAACGACATTTCAATTCTCCTGTATGTCCTGTACGTACAGAAGTATCGACAAATAAAAATCTTTGAATCATTGACTCTTTATAATTATTCACTTTGTTCATTCATTCATTCATTCATCTTCTTCTGCTTAATCTTTTTCGGGTCGCGGGGGGGCTGGAGCCTATCCCAGCATCTCTGGGCGAGAGGCAGGGTACACCCTGGACAGATTGCCAGTCCATCGCAGGGCCAACACAGAGAGACAGACAACCATTCACTCTCACAGTCATACCTAAGGACAATTTAGAATCCCCAGTTTGATGCCAATTAATCCCCAGTTTGATTGCTGATCGTCACTTCCTTGTGGTAACGTATCGTCACTTCCTGTTTTGCTGTCTGCCTGTGTGGTTTGCTCTCCAGCTCTCCAGCCACTAGCTAGCCACTAGCTATGGCTACTACCTCTCTTTCCTCTCCTCCTCTGGTGTGCTCTCTCTGTCAGATGTTTAGCTACACCTCTGCCTCTTTTAGTGATAACGGTAAATGTAATAAATGTTGTCTTTTTGAGGCGCTCGAGGCGAGGTTGTCTGATTTGGAATCCCGGCTCCGCTGCATTGAAACACCGCCTGCGCCAGTTAATCTCGACGGACGCCCATTAGCTGCAGCGGAGCTAGCTAGCTTAGGTCCCACTGTCAGCGGTTCCCCGGCTCTCCTCAGCAGCGAGGAGACTGGGTGGGTGACGGTGAGAAGGAAGCCTAGTCGCAAAGCCCCGGTTCACCACCAACCTGTTCACGTTTCTAATCGTTTTTCCCCGCTCAGCGACACACCCGCTGAGGAAAAAACTCTGATCATTGGCGACTCTGTAGTCAGAAACGTGAACCTAGAGACTCCAGCAGCCATAGTCCAATGTATTCCTGGGGCCAGAGCAGGCGACATCGAGTCAAATTTGAAAATGCTGGCTAAAAGTAACTGTAAATACTCCACAATTGTTATTCACGCCGGCATTAATGACATCCGTCTCCGGCAGTCGGAAGTCACGAAACTTAATATAGAATCGGTGTGTGAGTTTGCAAAAACGATGTGTGCCACTGTAGTATTCTCTGGACCCCTCCCCAATCTGACCAGTGATGACATGTTTAGTCGCTCGTCATCCTTGAACCGCTGGCTGTCTGTGTGGTGTCCTAAAAATGACGTGGGCTACATAGACAATTGGAGCTCTTTTTGGGGAAAACCTGGTCTTATGAGACGAGACAGCATTCATCCCACTTTGGATGGTGCTTCTCATTTATCTAACAATCTGGCATCTTTTTTATCCAAATTTCCAAAACCCTGACTACTCAGAGTTGGGACCAGGAAGCAGAGTCGCAGTCTTACACGCCTCTCTGCAGCTCCTCTTCATCCGCCACCCCTCAGCTTAGCCCCTGACTTCCCCATCAGAGAATCGTTGTCTGCTCCCTCCAAAGTAAATAAAAATATAATGTATAAGCATCCCAAAGTGATAAAGCAAAATATTGGTAAAACTCAAATTAAACATAAAGCCTCTAAATTGAATGATTTGGCCTCTGTTCCTCCTCATAATTTAAAAATTAAATGTGGTTTATTAAATATTAGGTCTCTAACTCCCAAGTCTCTGTTAGTCCATGATCTGTTAATTGATCATCAGATTGATTTAATTTCCCTTACAGAGACTTGGTTAGGGCAAGAGGATTATGTTGGTTTAAATGAATCAACTCCCTCTGGTTATTTAAACTGTCAAAATCCCAGAAGTTCTGGTCGTGGAGGAGGAGTAGCAACAATTTACCATTCCAAATTACTAGTTAATGTAAAGCAAAAAACATGTTATAATTCCTTTGAGGGCCTGGTCCTCAGTGTTGGGCACTTTAGCAATTTCAGGTTAAACCCAATTTTATTTGCCATAGTTTATCGTCCCCCATCAACCTATTCAGAATTTTTATCCGAATTTGCTGATTTCTTAGCTGATTTAGTGCTGAAATCTGATAGAATAATTATAGTAGGGGACTTTAATATACATGTGGATGTAGATAGTGACTGCCTTAATGTGGCTTTTAATTCAATATTAGACTCGATTGGGTTTTCTCAGAAAGCAGGAAATTCTACTCATTACCTCCACCATACATTGGACCTTGTTCTGACATATGGCATAGAAATAGAAAATCTTGTAGTGTCTCCTCATAACCCTGTACTGTCAGACCATTGTCTGTTAACCTTCGATTTTACTATTTCTGACTATTTGGCTCCTAAAGAAAAATATTATCACAGTAGATGCCTCTCAGATGATGCTGTTTCCAAATTTATGCAGATTGTTTCCTCTATGCCATGTGTCAACACAACGGAAATAAGCTATAGACAGCTTGCTCCTTCTGTAATTGATAACATGGTGGATAGTGTTTCAGCTTCTCTGCATCAGGCTCTAGACTTGGTGGCCCCCTTAAAAAAGAAAAAGTCTAATCAGAGATTTTTAACTCCTTGGTTCAACACAGAAACTCGTAGCTTAAAACAGAAGACTCGTCAATTAGAGAGAAAATGGCGCTCTACTAATTTAGATGAAATCTATTTAGCTTGGAGAAATCATCTTTTAATTTATAAAAAATCTCTTAGAAAAGCTAGAACGAGTTATTACTCTGCATTAATAGAAGAGAACAAGAATAATCCCAGGTTTCTTTTCAGTACTGTAGCCAGGTTGACAAAGAGTCAGGACTCTGTCAATCCTAGCATCCCCTTAGAGCTTACTAGTCAGGACTTTATGAACTTTTTCAATAATAAAATTTCATCCATCAGAGATAAAATCAATCAGATTCTTCCCACAGTTAACTTAAATACTGTAACTATTACAATTCCTTCTATTGATGTCTGTCTTGATGAGTTTACTCCAATCGACCTTTGTGAGTTAGACAAAATAGTTTCCTCATCCAAACCTTCAACTTGTCTTTTAGACCCTATTCCTACCAGGTTATTTAAAGAAGTCTTCCCACTTATTGGTAGCTTTATTCTTCATATAATCAACTCTTCATTAACTTTAGGCCATGTACCGCAGGCTTTTAAAACAGCTGTAATTAAACCCTTACTCAAAAAGCCAACGCTAGATCCAGGAGCTTTAGCTAACTATAGACCAATCTCTAATCTCCCTTTCATTTCAAAAATCTTAGAAAGAGTTGTTGCTACGCAATTATTTGACCACCTGCAGGGAAATGGTTTACTTGAAGAGTTTCAATCTGGGTTTAGAATCCATCATGGTACTGAAACAGCCTTAGCGAAGGTCACTAACGACCTCCTCATTGCATCTGATAATGGACTAGTTTCTGTACTTGTCCTTTTAGATCTTAGTGCAGCTTTTGATACTATTGATCATAATATTCTACTTGATAGATTAGAACACTATGTTGGATTTAATGGAACTTCGTTGCAGTGGTTTAGATCTTATTTATCTGATAGGTTCCAGTTTGTTCATGTAAATAATGAGTTTTCTTTCAACTCAAAGCTCAGTCATGGAGTTCCACAGGGATCTGTGCTAGGCCCGACTCTTTTTAGTTTATATATGCTTCCGTTAGGCAACATTATTAGAAAGCACTGTATACATTTTCATTGTTATGCAGATGACACACAATTATACCTGTCAATGAAGCCAGATGATAGTAATCAATTAGCCAAGTTAGAAGCCTGTCTTAAGGAAATCAAAGCTTGGATGACTTGTAATTTCCTGCTATTAAATTCAGATAAGACTGAAGTCATTCTTGTTGGTCCAAAAAACCTTAGAAATTCCTTTCCAAATCAAACTTTCAGTTTGGATGCGGTTACTCTTTCTCTTAATAGCTCTGTGAGGAACCTTGGAGTTATTTTTGATCAGGATTTGTCCTTCAATTCACATATTAAATTTGTTTCTAAGACTGCCTTCTATCATTTGCGTAATATTGCCAAGATTAGGAGCATCTTGTCTCAGAGTGATGCTGAGAAGCTGATCCACGCTTTTGTTAGCTCGAGATTAGATTATTGTAATTCTTTATTATCAGGCTGTCCTAAAACATCTTTAAAAAGTCTTCAGCTGATCCAAAATGCTGCAGCAAGAGTTTTAACAGGTATTAGAAAGAGAGATCATATCTCTCCGGTTCTGGCCTCCCTTCATTGGCTTCCCATAGAGTTTAGAATTAAGTTTAAAATCCTTCTTCTTACTTACAAAGCTTTAAACAATCAGGCTCCTTTTTATTTAAAAGATCTGATACTACCGTATCATCCTAACAGAGCACTACGCTCCCAAAATGCAGGATTACTTGTAATACCTAGAATCTCCAAAAGTACAATGGGAGGCAGAGCCTTCAGTTATCAAGCTCCTCTCCTGTGGAATCAGCTGCCAATCTGGATTCGGAAGTCAGACTCGATCTCTGTTTTTAAGAATAGGGCTAAAACCTACCTTTTTGATATAGCCTACAATTAGGGAGGGATCATGTGTTTCTGAACCCTCCCTTAGTTATGCTGCTAATAGGTTTAGTCAGCCGGGGGACCTCCAGTAATGCACTGGGCCTCACTCCTTTCCTCACTCTCTATGAAATATTTTTTTTTTGCTGGTCATTAACATTTGTTTGTTCTCTCCCATAGATTGAGTCCCCATCGTGCTGTTTGCTCTCTACATGTCTGTTCTTTTCTTCTTTCCTATCCCCTCACCCCCCAGCCAGTCGCAGCAGATGACTGCCCCTCCCTGAGCCTGGTTCTGCTGGAGGTTTCTTCCTGTTAAAAGGGAGTTTTTCCTCTCCACCGTCGCCAAGTGCTTGCTCACAGGGGATCGCCTGATTGCTGGGGTCTTTCTGCAACTGTGGGGGCCCCCCCTACAGTTGATAGTGCTATGAGATGACTGTTGTTGTGAAATGGCGTTATATAAATAAAGTTGAATTGAACTGAATTGAATTAACCTAACTTTCATGTTTTTGGCATGTGGGAGGAAACCGGAGAAATCCTGGAGTAAACCCACGCAGACACGGGGAGAACATGCAAACTCCACATAGATCACTGTTGGTCGGGGGCTGGGATCAAACTCAATGCTATTACATTTTAAACTGTTTGAGTTTAAATGTGTGTGTGTTTATGATTATCTTTTTATTAGTAAATTACAGTATGTATCTTATTATTACTATTTGTTATTGATAATTTCATTCATCTTATTATCCTTTCCTAGCTCCAGTGTTGCCTCATGGGGCGCCCTCCCACAGGGGGTTGCCTGGTTTTGGCTGCAGGGTGCTGGCCTGTGACTGTCCTGACCGGCCCAATGACTGGTCTTGGGTGGTTGGGTGGTAGCAGAGGTGGTGTCCCTGTAGCTGCAGACTTGGCGCTTCCCTTGTGTTGATGACTCCCTAAGATGGTGCTTCTACATGCCATGTTCAGGTGAGTGCACGCCCCCTCCTTCCTAAGAAGAATTTCCCAGACCTCACAGGCAATCACTTCACCTGTGTGATTAGACACACCTGCCACTTCTGCCTCGCCAGCGCATAAAAGACCACCAAGCGGAGACTTCAGCGCTGGCTCGTTGGGTATACTGCCTCAGCAAGTATAAGCAATTTCTAGTCGAGGATAACCTAATTAATTCCTCTGCTTTTCTCCTTTTCTCAGGTTGCTGCCATCTGCGTGGTGTGTCTTCAGGGATTGTTGTGCGCTCACCTGCCCCATCAACCTCATCCCGCTTCAGCAGCCTTCTCCACCCGGTAAGACACCACCCAACTCCTTCCCTACCTGTTTCCTGCCGGTTTCATCCCACTGGTTCGTCTATTTCTGCTGGGTCTCTCTCTGTCGGGTTCTCTGCTCGGCTCATGTAAGTGGCAATTTGACCACCCACTTCCTTAGCCGCCTTTCTCCACTAATTCATTCTCGTCTCTCCCCACAGGCTTAGTCTTCCTCTGGCGAATGGCGTTTTCCATAACAGTGCTTTCTGTTTTTGAAATCAAACTGTTTAAACGTTGTTTCTCTGTGTCGTGAGTGTTTTCTCTGGTGTGGTTCCCTGCACGTGAGCTGATCATTCTATCAATATGACAGAATGAGCCAGCCATAACGTAAGCTCAGCGGGCGCTGCATCAGCGGAACACTCCGCTCTTCATCGCTTAGACGTCACAGAGAGACAGGTGGCCGCGCTCACTCAACAGATGCAAACTATTACGCAGCAATTGAGCATGGTCACCAAGCATTTGGCCCATATTTCTCTTCCGGCTCCCTCCGCTCCACCTGCGGCCCCTATTTCTTCCACCGTGTGCCGAACAACTTCCGTCCCTCACCTGCCCTGTACACGGGGGAGGTGGAGATATGTAAGGACTTTCTTTGTCATGTTCGGCTTTATCTGGGCCGGGTGGGTGGGGATGAGATTTCCAGAATTCATTTCATGACTCTCCTGCTGTGGGACCGAGCTCTTAGTTGGGCTTGGTCCATACTCAATAGTGCGGAGGGTCCCACCTATACATTCGATCACTTTGTCACTGAATTTTCCTGTACTTTCGATCACACGGAGAGAGAGGGCAACATTATGAGCCGCCTTTTGTCTCTCCGCCAGGGAAGCCGGTCTGTAGCCAACTTTTTTTTTTTGTAAATGAAATGAATCTTTATTTCAGGTCGTTTAAAAGTAAAGATTAAAAGAAAGGAACAGAATAATATAACAAAGGGGAAAAAATCTAACAAGGTCAAATTAAACAATAACTCCTCTGATCAAACAGTTCAACGTAAGTTATCCGAAATGGGTGATGGCTGAAGCCGCAGCTTATATTGCCTACCCATATTCTTTTGAATTGAATTTTTTTTTTGAATTTATTTATTTATTTCGGATAGTACATTACAGGTTAAAAGAAACTGTATAATATAACAAGGTCAAATTAGACAAAGACTCCTTCTACTATACAATTCCACGTGAGTTATCCGAAATGGGTGATGGCTGAAGCCGCAGCTTATATTGCCCACCCATATTCCATCCAAGAATTCAAAGGAGAAAAAAGAGAAAACAAGACAAGAGCGATTACAATTTAAAACAAGGCTAAGACAAAATATGACTGAGAGAAAAAGAAAACTGAGCTAGTCTAAGTTAAGCGGTTACTATTCAAAAACAAATCTAAGACATAGTGTCACAGAGAAAAAAGAAAAACTAAGCTATAACACAACACAGGCTGGAAATGTCAATCCTTATGTGAGTTTACATGTCGTCTTGTAAATATGTTTGGAGTATTTCTTCCTTTAGTTTTTGTTTAAATTGTCCAAGCTTTGTACATGATTTTAATTCAGGTCCAAAATCGTTCCATAATCTGACACCTTGCACTGAAATACAGTGTTGCTTGGTAGTTGTTCTCACTGTAGGCTTTTGAAATATACATGTTCCTCTGAAGTGATATCGTTTCTCCCTTGTTTGGAACAACTTTTGGATATTTGCGGGCAGTGATAGATTCTTCACTTTGAACATTATTATTGCGGTTTTAAAGTCGATCAGATCTTTCAACTTGAGAGTTTTTTGTTTAAGAAAAAGTGGGTTTGTTGGTTCCCTGTAAGCTGCTTTGTTGATTATTCTAATAGCTCTCTTTTGAAGCATAAAGAGTGGATATATGTTTGTTTTATATGTATTTCCCCATACTTCATTACAATATGTCATGTATGGGAGTATTAATGAATGATACAAGGTGTATAGTGTGGGTTGATTCAGCAAATTTTTCACTCTGTGTAATATTGCAATTGATTTGGATACTTTACCTTTTATATAATTAATATGTGGCTTCCAACACAGTTTGTTATCAATTATTACTCCAAGGAATTTAGTTTCGGATACCCTTTCAATCTCTACACCATTTACACTGAGTTTGGGTACTGGGTAGTTGTGATGGTTGTTAAAGACTATAAATTTTGTCTTGCTTAAATTGAGCGTTAATTTGTTTGAATCAAACCACAGTTTCAGCTTTCCTAATTCCTTTCCGAGTGTATCCAGAAGTTGTTCCAAGTTGTTTCCACTGCATAGCAGGTTAGTGTCATCAGCAAACAATATTAAGTCCATTTTTTCTGAAACTTTACATATATCATTTATATACATATTGAATAATAATGGTCCCAAAACTGAACCCTGTGGGACTCCACAGGTGACCTTCAGTAGCTCTGAGTTTTTGTTGTTAACACATACAAACTGATATCTATTCTTTAAGTAACTTCTTAACCAGGACTGTGCTACCCCTCTGATACCACAATTTTGTAGTTTCTTTAATAATAGATTGTGATCTACTGTATCAAATGCTTTTTTAAGATCCAGGAATACTCCAACTGAATACTCTTTATTTTCAATGGCTGTTGATATTTTTTCTGTAAATTCCATTAAGGCATATGCTGTTGTCCTTTTGTGTCTGAATCCATATTGCTGCTCACACAATAAATCATTCTTCAGTATGAAGTTGTCAATTCTCTCATAGAATATTTTTTCAAGTATCTTGGAAAATTGCGGTAATAGTGAAATTGGTCTGTAGTTGGAGAGTTCCCCTCTGTCGCCTGTCTTGTAAATCGGAATTACTTTAGCTATTTTCATTGCATTGGGAAATATACCTGATTGGAGAGACAGGTTACAGATATACGTCAGTGGTTTCACTATGCATTCGATAACAGTTTTGACTAGTAGCATATCAATACCATCGCAGTCAGTAGATGTTTTACTTTTGAACGATTTAACAATTTCAATGACCTCTCTTTCGTCTGTGTTCTTTATGAAGATGGTGTCTTTTACAGCAGTGTTATTGCATATTGAATCACCTGTTGGCACCGTAGTGGGTATTTCTCGGGCCAGTTTAGGTCCAATGTTAACAAAAAAATTATTAAATTCATCTGCAGGTGAAGCTATATTCACATTCGGAGTCGATTTATTATTTTTTGGAGTGTTAGTTGGGTAGCTGGTATTTCTGCTTTTATTTCCAAGGATACTGTTGATTATTGTCCATGTATTTTTAATATTGTCTTTGTTTTTTTCCAGTTCTTTACTGTAATAGTCTCTTTTACTACATCTTATTATATATGTTAACTTATTTTTGTATGTTTTATACCGCTGCTCTGCTTCTTTTGTCCTTTTCTTTATGAAAGCTTTATATAATAAATTTTTCTTTTTACACGCCTTTTGTAGTCCTTTGGTTAGCCATGGTTTGTCAGTAAATTTGTGTTTAAGCTTTTTTTTAACTAATGGGCAGTTTTTTTCATAAAGAGTGGTTACAATGTTTGTAAATGTGTCATAGGCTTCATTTACATCTGATACATAGACTTCTGTCCAGTCTTGCTTCAGCAAGTCCTCTTTAAAAGAACTGATTGCGTTTGGTGATTTGTGTCTGAACGATTTTGAGATTTTTTCTGGGTTGGGCCCCGTGTGGCCATGGATAAGTGCAAAGATTGGCAAGTGGTCGCTTATATCATTTATCAATAATCCACTTTCTATTTTCTTGTCGAGAACATTGACAAACAGGTTGTCAATAAGTGTAGCAGAGTGAGCTGTGATTCTACTGGGATGTGTTATTGTGGGATATAGACTCATGCTGTACATAGAGTTCATGAACTCTGTAACTACATTTTGTTGATGTGGATTAAGTAGATCAATATTGAAATCTCCACAAATTGCTACCATTTTCTTACTAGTAATATTATTGTACAGCTCGACTAATTTATCTCTGAATGGCTCAATGCAAGTTCCCGGCGTTCTGTATATGCAGCTTATGATTAGATTTTTTGTTTTGTCTAGGTCAATCTCAACAGTAACACATTCCAGAATCCCTGGTAGTGCTGAGGACATTTCATTTACAAGCTTACATCTATATAGGTCATCAATATACAGTGCAACACCACCACCCTTTTTTTGAGATCTGTTAATGTTAAACATCTGATATCCCTCTATTGCCATCAGGGGAGCCTGGTCTGCATTAAGCCAGGTTTCAGAGACTGCTATAGCTGCTATAGACTGCTATAGACTGCTATAGACTGCTATAACCATCCAAGAATTCAAAAGAAAAACAAAACAAGAGCAATTACAATTCAAAACAAAGCTAAGACAAAACGCGACAAAAAAAAGACAACTAAGCAACAGCACAATACAGACTGAATATGACAATTCTTATGTGATTTTACATGTCATCTTGTATATATGTTTGGACTATTTCTTCCTTTAGTTCTTGTTTAAATTGTCCAAGCATTGTACATGATTTTAATTCAGGTCCAAAAGCATTCCACAATCTGAGTCCTTGCACTGAGACACAGAGTTGCTTGGTGGTAGTTCTCACTGAAGGTTTTTGAAATATACATGTTCCTCTGAAATTATATTGTTTCTCCCTTATTTGGAACAACTTTTGGATATTTGCGGGCAGTGGTAGATTCTTCACTTTAAACATTATTACTGCAGTTTTAAAGTCAACCAGATCTTTCAACTTGAGAGCTTTTAATTTAAGAAAAAGTGGGTTTGTTGGTTCCATGTAAGCAGCTTTGTTTATTATTCTAATAGCTCTCTTCTGAAGCATAAAGATTGGATATGTTTGTTTTATATGTATTTCCCCATACTTCAATACAATATGTCATGTATGGGAGTATTAATGAATGATACAAAGTATATTGTGTGGGTTGATTCAGCAAATATTTCACTCTGTAGTATTGCGATTGATTTGGATATTTTACCTTTAATGTAATTAATATGTGACTTCCATCCATCCATCCATCCATCTTCTACCGCTTTTCCGGAGGTCCGGGTCGCGGAGGCAGCAGCCCAAGCAGAGAAGCCCAGACCTCCCTCTCCCCAGCCACCTGCTCCAGCTCTTCAGAGGGGACACCAAGGCGTTCCCAGACTAGCTGGGAGACATAGTCTCTCCACCGAGTCCTGGGTCTGCCCCGGGGTCTCCTCCCAGTGGGACGTGCCTGAAACACCTCAAGTGGGAGACGTCCAGGAGGCATCCTAATCAGATGCCCATACCACCTCAACTGACTCCTTTCAATGTGGAGGAGCAGCGGTTCCACTCTGAGCCTCTCCCGGATGACTGAGCTCCTCACCCTATCTCTGAGGGTGAGTCCAGCAATCCTACGGAGAAAGCTCATTTCAGCCGCTTGTATCCGCGATCTCGTTCTTTCGGTCATTACCCAAAGCTCGTGACCATAGGTGAGAGTAGGAACGTAGATTGACTGGTAAATCGACAGCTTTGCCTTAGAACTAAGCTCCCTCTTCACCACAACAGACCGGTACAATGTCCGCATCACTGCAGATGCTGCTCCAATCCGTCTGTCGATCTCTCGCTCCATTTTCCCCTCACTCGTGAACAAGACCCCAAGATACTTAAACTCCTCCACTTGGGGCAGGAGCCTGTCCCCAACCCGGAGAGGACAATCCACCTTTTTCCGGCTGAGGACCATGGACTCGGACTTGGAGGTGCTGATTCTCATCCCAGCCGCTTCACACTCAGCGGCAAACCGTCCCAGCAAGAGCTGTAGGTCATTGCTGGATGAAGCCAACAGGACAACATCATCTGCAAACAACAGAGATGAGATCCTGTGGTTACCAAGCATGACACCCTCCATTCCCTGGCTGCGCCTAGAAATCCTGTCCATAAAAATTATGAACAGGACCGGTGACAAAGGGCAGCCCTGGCGGAGTCCAACTCTCACTGGGAATGACTCCGACCGAGTGTTGGCAATACGAACTAAACTCTCACAACGGTCGTACAGAGACCGAATAGCTCGTAACAACAAGCCCGATACCCCATACTCCCGAAGCACCCCCCACAAAAATCCACGAGGGACGCGGTCAAATGCCTTCTCCAAATCCACAAAACACATGTAAACTGGTTGGGCAAACTCCCACGAACCCTCAAGAATTCTCGAGAGGGTAAAGAGCTGGTCCGATGTGCCACGGCCAGGACGAAAACCACATTGCTCCTCCTGAATCCGAGGTTCGACCAACGGCCGGACTCTCCTCTCCAGTACCTTGGCATAGACCTTCCCAGGGAGGCTGAGGAGTGTGATCCCTCTAAAGTTGGAGCACACCCTCCGGTCCCCTTTTTTGAAGAGAGGAACCACCACCCCGGTTTGCCATGCCAAAGGCACTGCCCCCGACCTCCACGCAATGTTGCAGAGGCGTGTCAACCATGACAACCCAACAACATCCAGGGCCTTGAGGTATTCGGGGCGAATCTCGTCCACCCCCGGGGCCCGGCCACCAAGGAGATTTTTAACCACCTTGGCGACCTCAGCCCCTGTGATAGGCGAGTCATCCCCCTTGTCCCCAAACCCTGCTTCCTCTGTGGAAGGCGTATCAGCGGGATTGAGGAGATCCTCGAAGTATTCCTTCCACCGCCCGACGATATCCCCAGTTGAAGTCAACAGTGTCCCATCCGCACCATACACAGTGTGGACGGGGAGCTGCTTTCCCCTCCTGAGCCGCCGAACAGTTTGCCAGAATCTCTTTGAAGCCGACCGAAAGTCTTGTTCCATGGCCTCACCGAACTCCTCCCATACCCGG
Source organism: Pholidichthys leucotaenia (assembly GCA_020510985.1). NCBI lineage: Eukaryota > Metazoa > Chordata > Actinopteri > Cichliformes > Pholidichthyidae > Pholidichthys > Pholidichthys leucotaenia. The sequence goes on along the minus strand of CM035845.1, from coordinate 60,380,086 downwards.
GTTTTTGCTTCAGCAACCACCCGAGCTGCACTCCGCTTGGCCTGCCGGTACACCTCAGCTGCTTCGGGAGTCCCACAAGCCAACCAAGCTTGATAGGACTCCTTCTTCAGCTTAATGGCCCCCCTCACCACTGGTGTCCACCACTTGGTTCGGGGGTTGCCACCACGAGATGCACCCACCACCTTGCGGCCGCAGCTCTGGGCCGCCGCTTCAACAACAGAGGTGGAGAACATGGCCCATTCAGACTCCATGTCTCCAGACTCCCTCGGAATGTGGTTGAAGTTCTTCCGGAGGTGGGAGTTGAAGACCTCCCGGACAGGGGCCTCAGCCAGACGCTCCCAGCACACCCTCACTATACGTTTGGGTCTACCAGGTCTGAATGGCTTCCTCCCCTGCCATCGGATCCAACTCACCACCAGGTGGTGATCAGTTGACAGCTCTGCACCTCTCTTTACTCGGGTGTCCAAGACATACGGTCGCAGGTCTGATGATACGATAACAAAATCGATCATCGACCTGCGGCCTAGGGTGTCCTGGTGCCAGGTGCACATATGGACACCCTTATGCTTGAACATGGTGTTCGTTATGGACAGACTGTGGTTAGCACAGAAGTCCAATAACTGAACACCACTCGGGTTCAGATCGGGCAGGCCGTTCCTCCCAATCACCCCCCTCCAGGTTTCACTGTCGTTGCCCACGTGCGCATTGAAGTCCCCCAGTAGGACAATGGAGTCTCCAGGAGGAGCACCCTCCAGCACCCCAGTCACAGACTCCAAAAAGGGTGGGTACTCTGAAACATCATTTGGTGCATAGGCACAAATGATGGTCAGGACCCGTTTCCCAACCCGAAGGCGCAAGGAAGCAACCCTTTCGTCCACCGGGGAAAACTCCAATATAGAGGCAGCAAGGTGGGGCGATACAAGAATACCTACCCCTGCTCGTCGCCTCTCGCCCGGGGCAACTCCAGAAAAGGCCAAGCTCCAGCCCCTCTCCAGGAGACTGGTTCCGGAACCGGAGCTGTGTGTTGAGGTGAGGCCGACTATATCTAGCCGGTATCGCTCAATCTCGTACACCAGCTCAGGCTCCTTCCCCACCAGAGAGGTGACATTCCACGTACCAAAAGCCAGTTTAGAAAGCTTGGGATCAGTCCGCCAAGGTCTCCGCCTTTGACTGCCACCTAATCCACATAGCACCGGACTTCCATGATCCCTCCTGCAGGTGGTGAACCTACTGGAGGGCGGACCCATGTAACTCCTTCGGGCTGAGCCCGGCCGGGTCCCATGGGTGGAAACCTGGCCACCAGACGCTAGCCTTCGAGCCCCTCCCCCAGGCCTGGCTCCAGGGTGGGGCCCCGGTAACCCCATACCGGGCGGGGTACACTGAATCCTTGATATACAATTTATCATGAGAGTCTGTTGGATCGTTCTTAGTCTGGCCCTTCACCCAGGACCAGTTTGTCTTGGGAGACCCTATCAGAGGCAAATTGCCCCGGACAACATAGCTCCTGGGATCACTGGGGCACGCAAACCCCCCCACCACGATAAGGTCACGATCCATGAGGGGGTATGTGACTTCCAACACAGTTTATTATCAATTATTACTCCAAGAAATTTAATTTCGGATACCCTTTCAATCTCTACACCATTTACACTGAGTTTAGATACTGAGTTGTTGTGATAGTTGTTAAAAATTATAAATTTTGTCTTACTTAAATTGAGTGTTAATTTGTTTGAATCAAACCACAGTTTAAGCTTTCCTAATTCCTTTCCGAGTATATCCAAAAGTTGTTCCAAATTGCTTCCACTGCATAATAAATTAGTGTCATCTGCAAACAATATTAAATCAATTTTTTCCGAAACTTTACATATATCATTTATATACAGTACATATTGAATAACAATGGCCCCCAAACTGAACCCTGTGGGACTCCGCAAGTAACCTTCAGTAACTGCAAGTTTTTGCTACCATCACATACATACTGATATCTGTTCTTTAAGTAACTACATAACCAGGACAGTGCTATCCCCCAATTGTCATGGCGGCCTCTGGGCCGTCATTGGCGTCATCAGCTCCAGCTGCGCACAGACCAACAGGTGCAAATCAACGGCTGTTAAAAGCCAGCGTCGCTGACAGCCCATCACGGAGTTGTCTGTCCTCCTTGTCGGAGTATGAGCCTGAACTCCGCTCTCGTGCCTCGTCAAGAACCTCTCGTCAAGTTCAACCAAGTAAGAGAACAATTTGTTACTCAACCCCTTGTCTTAACCCCTGTGCACAGGTGGACCTCCTAGGCGGCGGACCTGCGTCCCCAGCTGACGGGGCAACGCCACCTCGCCCACGTAGCTCATCGCTACCACCACGACTACCGGTACGTTTTGCTCCTCAGCTAAGAGAACTGTTATTATCTCAGTTGCAGGAACATTCGCCACCGCTATCAGTGGAGTCTTTGTTATCATCATCATCGGTATTGTCATCGCCACGTTCTGTGGAGTCACTAACCTCGTCATCGTCTGAACTCTCATCATCCCGGTCTGTGGAGTCACGGCCGGTGTCATCACCAGGACTTCCCTCGTCACAGCCACGGGTGGAATCTCCAGCACGAACACGGAGACCTTCACCATCACGCTGCACGGCCGCTGGAATCCAGCAGGGCGTAACCTGTGCTTCACCCAAGTAAGCCTCACCATCTGCAGCTCCTCAGGAGTTTTGAGCATAAGTAATTATATCTGCTTGTATGTTCCAGGGTTGCCGGGTCTCTGTCCAGACTGCTAAGTTCCAGTGACCAGAACCCAATCCTTGCACTCACTCACGCACTACACACTCTCACTATCAAATAAAAGGATTATTGTCACAATCTGCCCGTGTCAGTGTCTGTCTCCTGGGTCCTAAATCATGTCACCAATACCATAATTTTGTAGTTTCTTTAACAATAATTTATGATCCACTGTGTTAAATGCTTTTTTTAAGATCCAGGAATACCCCAACTGAATACTCTTTATTTTCAACAGCAGTTGATATTTTTTCCATAAATTCCATTAAGAGCAAGTGCAGTTGTCCTCTTGTGTCTGAACCCATATTGCTGCTCACACAATAAATTATTCATTATAAAGTTGTCAATTCTCTCACAGAATATTTTTTCAAGTATCTTGGAAAATTGTGGCAATAGTGAAATAGGTCTATAGTTTGAAAATTTCCCTCTGTCACCCGTCTTGTATATCGGAATTACTTTAGCTATTTTCATTGCACTGGGAAATATACCTGTTTGGAGAGACAGGTTACAGATATACGTCAGTGGCTTCACTAAGCATTCAATGATAGTTTTGACTAAAAGCATGTCAATACCATCACAATCCGTAGATGTTTTACTTTTAAACGATTTAACAATTTCAATGACCTCTCTCTTGTCTGTGTTCTTTATGAAAATGGAGTTTCAGGTAGTCGCGGCAGACTCTGGATGGAATGATGTTGCGTTACGCAACACGTTCCTACAGGGTTTAAACGCCAACCTCCGCGACAACCTGGCGGTTCATGCTGTTCCCTCATCTCTGGACGGTTTAATTGACCAAGCTGTCGGTTTGGATAACTGCTACCGCGAGTGCACGAAGGACCACAAATCCTCCTCTTGCCCGCCCTTCGCACGAGTGCCCGTCCAGGCTACTGATTCAGGTGGAGCCAACTCCTCCTCCGAACTGATGGTGCTCGGCCGGGTTCATTTGACCCCGGAGGAGCGCCAGCGGTGGAGGAAGATCGGCGCATGCATGTATTGTAGCTCTTTAGAGCATAAACTGGATAACTGCCACCTGATGCTAAAAGACACGGCCCGTCAGTAGCCGTGGGGGGTCTGACGGGTGGGACCTTTCTTCATCTCCCCGGTAATCTATCCATTTCGGCCCTTATTCAGTTGCCGGGGGTCGAGAGGAGGGTTACGGCTTTAATTGACTCAGGGGCGGAGCAGAATTTTGTTTCATCCTGGTTCGTGCGGGAGATGGATATTCCTATCCCCAAACTATCCACCTCAGTAACTTAATGCACAGCGCCGATACCTGTCCTTCTTTCCGGGAACCACCAGGAGGAGTTGTCATTCCTCATCCTCCCAAATTCTTCCTCCCCAGTGGTCCTAGGGTACCCATGGCTCTGGAGGCATAATCCCATAATTAATTGGACACAGAATTCAATTTCCTCCTGGAGTCTGCATTGTTTGGCATCTTGTTTAAGTTCGGCCGACTGTTCGCCATTCTTATTCATCTCCGCCGGACCTCACCCTTGTACCCGAGGTCTATCGTGACCTTGGGGAGGTCTTTAGCAAGTCAAGAACGCTCTCTTTACCACATCATCGCTCTTACAGCTGTGCTATAGATCTCGTCCTGGGTGCACGGCTACCCTCCAGCCGGCTCTATAGCATTTCAGGCCAGGAAAGTGAAGCAATGGAGAGCTATATTAAGGATTCACTGAACGCCGGCCTCATTCGGCTTTCCTTGTCTCCTCTTGGAGCAGGATTTTTCTTTGTCGGTAAGAAAGACGGATCTCTACGTCCGTGCATTAACTATTGGGAATTAAATGCTATTACCGTTAAAAACAAATATTCTTTACATCTGATAAACTCTGCATTTGAGCTCCTTCAAAGTGCGCAGTTGTTTACCAAACTCGACCTATGCAATGCATATCATTTAGTCTGTATTCACGAGGGGGACAAGTGGAAGATGACGTTTAAGTGTCACCTGGGGCAGTTTGAGTACATGCCTTTTGGTCTCACTAACTCCCCTGCTGTCTTCCAATGACTCATTAATGACGTCCTCCGCGATATGGTTAATCAATTCATTTTTGTCTATTTAGACGATATTCTCATTTTTTCCCGCATGCCAGAGGAACACAAGGTCCATGTCAGAGCCGTGTTACAATGGCTTCTGGAAAACCAACTGCTTGTTGGTTTGTTTGTTGAACTCCCGCAAGGAGCTTCAGTGCTTCTTGGGGTTTGTAAATTTTTATCGTAGGTTCATTAGGAACTATAGTGGGGTTGCACAGCCTCTCACACAGCTGACCTCCGTTAAGGTGCCATTTTGTTGGTCTGAGGCAGCTAAGCAGGCTTTTTCCAAATTAAAGAGCCTGTTCTCCAATACTCCCATCTTGGCCCAGGTCGACCTTCAGCTCCAGTTCACCCTGGAGGTGGATGCGTCTGACTCTGGGTGGACGCTGTTCTCTCACAGCCTCCGATCAGAAGCTCCACCCATGCGCATATTTCTCTTGGCAGCTCACCCCAGCCGAGAGGAATAATGACATAGGGGACCGGGAGCTCCTAGCCATTAAATTGCCTCTTGAAGAATGGAGGCATTGGCTGGAGGGGGCTATCCATCCCATAGTCGTGTGGACCGACCATAAGAACCTAGAATACCTCTGGTCAGCCCGTCGACTCAATGCCAGGCAGGCTCGCTGGGCCCTGTTTTTCCTTAGATTTAATTTCACCATCACCTATAGGCCTGGCTCATGCAATGTTAAACCTGATGCTCTTTCCCGGCAATTTAGCCCAGTTGATCTAGTACACCCCCCCACCCCCCCTGTCCCTCCATCAGCCTATTGTTACGCCTTCGAGCATCCTCGGAGCCCTTACCTGGCAGATTGAACAGAGGGTCTGACAGGCCCAGTCGCTGGAGCCCGAACCGGCAGGAGGGCTTGGTAACCGTCTGTTTGTTCCTGCCGCCCTCCGCAGTGATGTCATCCAGTGGGGCCATTCCAGTCACTTCGCCTGTCATCCTGGAGTGTCCCGCATTACGGACCTTATTCGACAAGTGTTCTGGTGGCCCACGCCAGAGGAACATACAGGAATACGTGAAAGCATGTCAGACCTGTACCCGCAACAAATCCAACTCCTCATCCCCTGCTGGCCTGCTTCACCCCCTGCCTGTGCCCGGTCTACCATGGTCCCATATTGCCTTAGACTTTGTCACTGGACTTTCCCCTTCCCAAGGCAAGATTGTCATTCTCACCATGGATGACCGTTTTTCTAAGGCTATTCACCTTGTAGCCCTTTTCAAATTACCCACCACATCCGAAACCGCTGACCTTCTCACTTCCCACGTCATCCGACTCCATTGTATCCATTTGGACATCGTGTCTGACCGGTGTCCACAGTTCACCTCAATGGTTTGGAAGGCTTTCTGTCGATCATTTGGGATGACTGTCAGTCTCACGTCTGGTTACCACCCCCAGAGCAACGGGCAGGCTGAGTGTACCAACCAGTCCCTGGAGGCCGCTGTCAGATGTGTGGCAGCCGAGAACCCGTCCACATGGAGCTCGCATCTGACCTGGGTGGAATATGCTCATAACTCCGCTGTCTCTGCTGCTACTGGACTCACTCCATTTGAGGCCTATATGGGGTCCACTCCCCCCCGTTGCCCATGGCGGAGAGACAAGTTTCCGTGCTCTCCGTGGGGGCTCACGCACGCCGCTGCCGCCAACTCTGGAAAGCCACCCGAGCCGCTCTCCCCCGCTCTACGGAGCGTAACCGCCAATATGCGGACCGTAAGTGGGTCCCAGCTCCCAAGTCAGCCAAGATTTGTTCATGAAACATTCCACTGATCTGCGCATGTGTCAGCGTCTGTTTGAAACCTTGGTCACTCTTACATGAACTGGTTATTTTATCTGTTTTTATTTATTTTACCTACTCCATTTTATTTTTATTTTTTTTTTGTCTTTTATTGATATTTACTTTCTATCTAGTGATATTAACTTTTTAAACTGGAGCTAGAACTTTACTGATCAGCTATATTGATCATACAGCTCCCAATGGCTGAACCGTTAATATTTTTAGTCAAAAATGGACATGACAGTGCCTGGGGATGATAAAATTCTCCTGCAGAAACCACAATAGAAAATTACTGACCTGGAGGAGGATATCCGAAGACTCTCTGATGAACTGCAGCAAAAAAACACGCTCCTCTCCAACTTCAGCTTACGTCTTCCTCTGCTGTCACAGACGATGAGTCTTTTAGCAGCCAAGGAGTAAAAAAAAATGGCCTTGAGTGACTCAGCCCTCCAAGACACAGTTGCCTGGGACCCTTCTGCCTGTCCACGGCCCTCGTCCTGCTCAATGCCGAATCAGATGGCCTGGTCTGAGGTGGTGGTCCGGGGCAGGAAAAGGGCCTCAGACACGTCAACCACCAGCCCTCCTCTGCCCGTCTCCAACTGCTATGAAGCTCTGGCAACAGCTGATAATCCACCTTCCACTGATGCTCCAGCTTCACCGGTTCCAGTTCGCTGGGCTCCGCTCGGGGCACAGCCCCCACTGACGTCGCACCCGTCCGTTCGTTGGAAGACCCGGCGGCCTTTCCTCCGCTGAGGACTGACAGCAAGTGGGGTGGCTGCCGTGACGGGGCCGGAGCCACAGCGGTGTGGCTCCGGCCCCGTTCTGGAGAGTCCTGTGCCCGACATATGATCCTGAGGGAGGCTGTTCGCTGGCACTCAGGGAGGCCACACTGCACGGAGCAGTCGGGGAATCCCTCCTTTGGTTCTGGCGCTGCTTCGCTGCCCTGCTCATCGGCTGGTGAGGTAAGGGGCCCTACCTGCCCCAACGACGGGACCTCCACTCTGCTGCTACCTCACTGCACTGACTCTCGCCGAGGGACCCTGCAACCACCAACATCCCGTCCGCTTTTTCCTCCAACCACGATGATTGTCGGTGACTCCATCATCAGGCATATCAGGTATTTTAACTCTATCACTCGCTGTTTCCCAGGAGCTACTGTCCCCAACTTGTTAGATAAGCTCCCGGATCTGCTGCAGTCAGAACCTCCATCCATCACACGGATTATTATTCACGTAGGGACTAACGACACCACCCGCAGACAGTCTGAAATCACTAAAAATGACTTCTGCAAACTTTTTAATATTTTATCAGACAGCAGAAAGTCCGTTTTTATTTCTGTCCCCATTCCCACACTGTACCGTGGATCAGATCGTTTAAGCCGTATTCTTGCCCTCTCAACTTGGCTCACATCCTCCTGCTGTAGCAACATTAATTTTATTGACAATTTTAACTTGTTTTGGGGCCCCCACAATCTCTATAAATCTGACGGCATACATTTAAATGCATCAGGTAGCCGGCTTTTAGCAGCAAACCTGATGGCTATCATTCAAACCACAACACGCAATTGACTGTTTACATCCCACAACCCCTCCCTTCCGGATCCACTCACATCTCTGACCCCCAGAAAGACTATCCAGCACCAGTCCCGTTTTTGTCAGCCTCCACCATCTGGTCTGGAAATTCATTCACTACCCACCTTCTCCATTAGGACACTGATCACGGACAGACCTCCATCCATAAAACATACAGTTCACAAGAACTCACGCCCACGCTGCCTACGTTCTGTGGATCAATCTCCAAACAATAATCCACAGAAAACAAATTACCCACCCATAAATAACTCACCACCTACCCTAAATATGGCTCTTTTAAATAAATGGTCACTCGCTAACAAGACTTTTATCATCAATGATCTGATTTTTGATAATAAGATTGACTGTTTATTTTTAACAGAGACGTGGCTTGGCACGGATGCACCAGTAATTCTCACTGAGGCCTCCCCACCAAAGTTTTGTTCAGTTTTTTCCATAAGAAAGGGCAGGAAGGGTGGGGGGACTGCTTCTATTTTTTCTTCCTCACTTGCAGTAAAGCAAATTTTACCTGATCAATATACCGCATTTGAGCACCACGCTTTTGTCTTTAGCAGCCCCACAGTTTTATGCGTCACAGTTTACAGACCACCCAAATACTGCCCTGTTTTTATTAATGAGTTCTCTGAGTTTTTATCAGTAATCCACTCCTCATATAATTTTATTCTCATTTCTGCTGATTTTAATCTACACACTGATAAGCAGGGCGACCATATGTCACAAGATTTTAATGACCTGCTCACGTCCATGAATTTTACTCAACATGTCATGCAGCCGACTCACAACAGGGGACGCACTCTGGATCTTGTCATTAGCCATGGCCTGCCCACAAGTGTGTCCTCTGTTGTTGACTTGGCTGTGTCTGACCATTACTGTGTGTTTTTTAACATCACTGGTTTTATGCAACTGGAGACCTCGGTGCGAACTGGGAGGAAGCGCCATCTGACACCTGAAGTGGCTGCTGATTTTATCAAACTCTTACGCAACACTCCCCCAGTTATTTCACCTGCATCGCGTGATTTCATTGTTGATAATTTTAACAGTAAATTAAGATCAACTACTGACAGAGTTACCCCAATAGTCACAAGGACAGTTAGGAATAAACCAAAGCCTCCATGGAGAAATAACGAAATCCAAAAACTGAAAAGAGAGTGCAGGATGTCTGAGAGGAAATGGAGGAAAAACAAATTAGCTACCAATTACCAAGTACTACAGAATAAATTAAAAATATACAATAATGCAGTCAAGACATCGAGAACTGAGTATTTTTTCCAACATAATCTCAACCCATAACAATAACCCTAAAGTTCTTTTTGCAACCACTGATCAGTTAATCACCCCAGATTTTGATAAAAACACAAGCCTGCCATCCGACTCTCTCTGTGAGAGTTTTGCAGACCACTTCAGGTGCAAGGTTGATTCTATTAGATCCAACATTTTATCTGACCAGAAGACTGCTTTTAATGGAATCTCGGACTCACCTTTAGCTGATGAAACGCTGGACTGTTTTGCCCTGGTTGATACTAAGATGCTTGGTTGAGTTTTTTCCCAGGTAAACTTGACTTCCTGCCTTTTAGATCCGATTCCCACATCACTTTTTAAAACATTTTATGGATTCTTCGTACATGAGATTTTAAACATTGTAAATTGCTCTTTTCAGACTGGTGTTTTCCCCGCTGTCTTTAAAACGGCTGTGGTGAAGCTCCTTTAAAAGAAGAAGAATTTAGATCCTGATATCCTCAGTAACTATTGACCTGTATCCAACTTACCGTTTTAAAGTAAAGTTTTAGAAAAAAATGTTTTTATCCAGTTAAACAATTTTCTTATGGACCACAACATTCTTGAGAAATTCCAATTTGGTTTTAGGACAAACCACAGTACTGAGACAGCCCTTTAAAAAATCGTTAATGATATCAGGTGTAACATGGACTCCCACAAACTGTCAGTCCTGGTGCTGCTGGATCTCAGCGCTGCCTTTGATACAGTAGATCACCACATTTTATTAAGCAGACAAATACCTGGTGGGCCTCTCAGGTACTGTTCTTGAATGGTTTCATTCCTATTTCACAGATCACCGCTATTTTGTAAGTATGGATACATGTTCTTCGGCAATCCATGAAATCAAGTGTGGGGTACCCCAAGGTTCAGTTTTAGGGCCAATACTTTTTAATCTTTATATGTTACCACTTGGGGATGTTATCAGGAGACGTGGCATCAATCTTCATAGCTATGCTGATGATGCTCAACTGTACATTGCCACGTCTCCTGATGACACAAACCCAATTAATGCCCTTTTGAAGCGTATTTTAGATATAAAGTCATGGATGGCAGAGAACTTCCTACAGCTCAACCAGGGCAAAACAGAAGTTTTAATAATAGGTCCTGAAGACAAGAGAGAGAAACTTCTACCAAAATTGCTAGGTCTAAAACCTACACATTGTGTCAAGAACCCAGGCGTTCTTTTAGACTCTGACTTTAATTTTATTTCACACATTAAAAATGTAACAAAAATTGGATTTTACCATCTTAGGAATATAGCCAGAGTCCACTCTTTTCTCTCTCTTGCCAGCACGGAGGTCTTGATGCATGCTTTTATTACTAGTCGTATAGACTATTGTAATGCCCCGCTCTCTCGTCTTCCTCAAAAAAGAACGTCACATCTCCAACTGCTCCAAAATTCAGCATCATGAGTGTTAACGAGGAACAAGGGGTGGGTGCATATTACACCAGTTTTAGAATCACTGCATTGGCTCCCCGTGTGTTTTCGGATTGACTTTAAGGTTCTCTTAGTAGTTTTTAAATGCCTCAGTGGTCTTGGGCCTTCTTATCTATCTGAGCTGCTCTTATCTTATGAGCCCTCATGAACCCTGAGGTCCTTTGGTACTGGCCTTTTAATGGTTCCCAAAGTCAAGACCAAGACCGTTGATGAAGCTTCCGTTCACTATTATGATCCTCATCTTCCGCTTCTGAGAGAGAGCAGACGCTTTTCTTCCCTCTCCCTCCTAATCCTCTCCCTTCTGATCCCAGCTTGCAATGTCACTCTTCTCCTGGCTGAATCTTAATCCAAATGGAAATTATGGATCTGGAAAGCGACTTATATGCGATTGTCACCACTTTAAAAAGTAGAAGATCGGGTCAGGGGGAACCCAAGGGAGACTCATGGTATTGGAATTCATGTGTCTGTGTGATTCGACTGAGATTGAACTGATCACAGGATCTTCTGTTTGGCCCCTGGAGTTTTCCTAGTGTATCGAAATTATCTGGGTGAGCTAATCAAATGCGGACCCCGGCGTAGCTCCCTTAACAAATTCAACAATTCGTCCAGCTGGGGGGAGCACTGACTGTCAGCGGCAGGATTAACATGGAATTTACTATCTGGCATGCATTGAAGAGAGAACGAACTCTCTGGACATGTTTTACCTATGTTTCGGTAGGTGGATAACATCTGTGGATCGCTGAGTGCTCTCCAGAGAATGATCTAAAGTATGATTCAAGCCTGTTTGAAATTGAAGCACAGAATCGAAGAGAGAGAAATTTTTTATTCTCTGAGTGCACTGTGCAGATTTGACCTTGTGTTTTGGCGCCTTTGTTTACATTCCTCCTCGATGAAGATAACGCTGGGAAGTGGCTTATGTCTACCCATACATCAACAATCAGTTGTTGTCGTCAGCGGATTGGTCTCTCGAGGACATTGCCCATGTGCCTTCTGCAAGGAAGAGGAAAAGAGAGACAGACTCTGATCTCTGACTTGTTTATAAGTCACATGATTATAACATCTATCCACTGCCTGGAGGCGCCCTCTGCTGCTCACTAACAACTGTTACACTCACACTACACAATGACATGCAAATATACACACACTGCTCTCCCTCCCTCTGCTGTGTGATTGTATCTATCGTCTGCTAATGTGCATAGAGGGTTTTTTTCTGTGTAATCAAAATTTGGCTCATAAGCTTATATGAGCTTATACGAGCGTGATTCTGATAACTATGTTTTTTCTCTCTGCCTATTGTGTTTCCCCCCCCCTCCCCCCTTTACCCTCACTGCAGACAGGCGCCTCTATGGCTGCCGTGTCATTGGATGCGCCTAATGTGCGCGCCCAATGTCAAGTCAAATTCCTTGTGTGTTTACTTGTAAATATACTTGGCAATAAAGCTGATTCTGATTCTGATTCTGATTCTGATCTGTGGAACAGCCTGCCAGAGAGCCTCAGGGCCACAGAGTCAATAGATGCTTTTAAGAACAGGCTCAAGACATACCTTTTTAATTTGGTTTTTCAATTCAATTCAATTCAATTCAATTCAACTTTATTTATATAGCGCCATTTCACAACAACAGTCATCTCATAGCACTATCAACTGTAGGGGGGAACCCCCACAGTTGCAGAAAGACCCCAGCAATCAGGCGATCCCCTGTGAGCAAGCACTTGGCGACGGTGGAGAGGAAAAACTCCCTTTTAACAGGAAGAAACCTCCAGCAGAACCAGGCTCAGGGAGGGGCAGTCATCTGCTGCGACTGGCTGGGGGGTGAGGGGACAGAGAAGATGAAAAGAACAGACATGTAGAGAGCAAACAGCACGATGGGGACTCAATCTATGGGAGAGAACAAACAGATGTTAATGACCAGCAAAAAAAAAATATTTCATAGAGAGTGAGGAAAGGAGTGAGGCCCAGTGCATTACTGGAGGTCCCCCGGCTGACTAAACCTATTAGCAGCATAACTAAGGGAGGGTTCAGAAACACATGATCCCTCCCTAATTGTAGGCTATATCAAAAAGGTAGGTTTTAGCCCTATTCTTAAAAACAGAGATCGAGTCTGACTCCCGAATCCAGATTGGCAGCTGATTCCACAGGAGAGGAGCTTGATAACTGAAGGCTCTGCCTCCCATTGTACTTTTGGAGATTCTAGGTATTACAAGTAATCCTGCATTTTGGGAGCGTAGTGCTCTGTTAGGATAATACAGTAGTATCAGATCTTTTAAATAAAAAGGAGCCTGATTGTTTAGAGCTTTGTAAGTAAGAAGAAGGATTTTAAACTTAATTCTAAACTCTATGGGAAGCCAATGAAGGGAGGCCAGAACCGGAGAGATATGATCTCTCTTTCTAGTACCTGTTAAAACTCTTGCTGCAGCATTTTGGATCAGCTGAAGACTTTTTAAAGATGTTTTAGGACAGCCTGATAATAAAGAATTACAATAATCTAATCTCGAGCTAACAAAAGCATGGATCAGTTTCTCAGCATCACTCTGAGACAAGATGCTCCTAATCTTGGCAATATTACGCAAATGATAGAAGGCAGTCTTAGAAACAAATTTAATATGTGAATTGAAGGACAAATCCTGATCAAAAATAACTCCAAGGTTCCTCACAGAGCTATTAAGAGAAAGAGTAACCGCATCCAAACTGAAAGTTTGATTTGGAAAGGAATTTCTAAGGTTTTTTGGACCAACAAGAATGACTTCAGTCTTATCTGAATTTAATAGCAGGAAATTACAAGTCATCCAAGCTTTGATTTCCTTAAGACAGGCTTCTAACTTGGCTAATTGATTACTATCATCTGGCTTCATTGACAGGTATAATTGTGTGTCATCTGCATAACAATGAAAATGTATACAGTGCTTTCTAATAATGTTGCCTAACGGAAGCATATATAAACTAAAAAGAGTCGGGCCTAGCACAGATCCCTGTGGAACTCCATGACTAAGCTTTGAGTTGAAAGAAAACTCATTATTTACATGAACAAACTGGAACCTATCAGATAAATAAGATCTAAACCATTGCAATGAAGTTCCATTAAGTCCAACATAGTGTTCTAATCTATCAAGTAGAATATTATGATCAATAGTATCAAAAGCTGCACTAAGGTCTAAAAGGACAAGTACAGAAACTAGTCCATTATCAAATGCAATGAGGAGGTCGTTAGTGACCTTCGCTAAGGCTGTTTCAGTACTATGATGGATTCTAAACCCAGATTGAAACTCTTCAAGTAAACCATTTCCCTGCAGGTGGTCAAATAATTGCGTAGCAACAACTCTTTCTAAGATTTTTGAAATGAAAGGGAGATTAGAGATTGGTCTGTAGTTAGCTAAAGCTCCTGGATCTAGCGTTGGCTTTTTGAGTAAGGGTTTAATTACAGCCATTTTAAAAGCCTGCGGTACATGGCCTAAAGTTAATGAAGAATTGATTATATGAAGAATAAAGCTACCAATAAGTGGGAAGACTTCTTTAAATAACCTGGTAGGAATAGGGTCTAAAAGACAAGTTGAAGGTTTGGATGAGGAAACTATTTTGTCTAACTCACAAAGGTCGATTGGAGTAAACTCATCAAGACAGACATCAATAGAAGGAGTTGTAGTAGTTAAATAAAACTGTTTAACTATTACTGAAGTAGTCATTTATGTTCCATTGTTTTATGTTCTTTTTGGCGCCATTTGTTCTTAGATTTTCTCATCTTCTTGTTGATGTGTTTAGTCCAGTTTTTTTTTTAAGTATGGGTTTTTAGTTCCTGTTTTTATGTGTTCTTAGTTCTTTTTGTACCTTTTTAAATTTTGGCTTTTAACAAACCGTTTAACTATTATTGAAGTAGTCATTTATGTTCCATTGTTTTACATTCTTCTTAGCTCCATTTGCTTTTAGATTTTCTTATTTTGATGTGTTCTTAGCTCAGTTTCTAAGTATGGGTCTTTAGTTCCCTTTGCTCTTTGTGTTCTTAGTTTTATTTTGTATTTATGTGTTTTAGCTTCAGTGTTTCCTCAGTGGGGCCCCTCATGCCGGATGCTGCCTGGCCCATCTGCAGGGGTGTTGGTCTCATGGGTCGCTCTAGCTTGGGTGGGTGGGGGCTTTATACCACTGCCTACAGCTGTGGTGCGGGCCCCGGCCTGTCCTGGTTGGGGCGACCCTTGTGGCACCTTCTGTGGTGACCGGCTGTGTGGTGTCCCGGCGTGGGGGGCTCCATAGGATGGTTGCTCCTTCATGTGGTGCCTCAGTGCTGAGCAATGTCTCTTTTATTTTATATGTGTGTAAGAGAAGTAGGGGATGATGTACGTGCCTGTGTGTGTTGTGCTTGTGGGTATGTTTATAGGAGGGTTGGAAGGGGTGGGAATGTATCATGTAAAATATGTAATTAAATGTGTCTATTGTTTTTATCTATGTAAAGCACTTTGTGCAGCATCTAATGTTTTAAAAGTGCTATACAAATAAAGTTTGATTGATTGATTGAAGTACAAGGTTGGACAGCGCGTCTGGTTATCAGCAGACCAAATACCATTGAAAACAGACTCCAGAAAATTGTCACCCCACTTCTTGGGTCCATATGCCATTACCAAGATCATCATCGATGCCACGGTCTGCCTACAGCTCCCATGGGCCCTCCGCGTCCATCCTACATTCCATGTGTCATGCATCAAACTCCTCACTCCTAATGAGAATTTTAGCATCTTCAACTCTATCACCTCCAGCTCTGCCTCCCGTCTTTCGTCAGTGCCCCTGTCTCCAAACCATACGTCAGAGCAGGTCTCGTACACTGTTTATTGGGGCGGCTGCGGCTCAGGAGGTAGAGCAGGTTGTCCAATAACCGGATGGTTGGCGATTTGAATCCCGCTTTCCCCAGATATCCTGCCGTTGTGTCTCTACCCAATTGCTCCTGGTGGGTCTGGACAGCGCCATGTTTGGCAGCTATGCCACCATCAATGTGTGAATGGGTGGATAGCAGGATCTGTAATGCGCTTAGGTCATCTAGAGATGAGAATAAAAGCGCTATATAAGTGAATGCCATTTATTGCTTTAGATGGCTGAGCCCAAGTATTTAAATTCATCTACCTTAACTACCTTCTTGCACTTTAACCGTTACACCTGTCTCCCTCTCATTCACACACATTTTCTGTCCTGCTTCTTTTGACTTTCATTCCCCTTCTCTCCGGTGCATACAGTGGTGTGAAAAAGTGTTTGTCCCCTTCCTGATTTCTCATTTTTTTGTATGTTTGTCACACTTAAATGTTTCAGATCATCATCCATCCATCCATCTTCTACCGCTTTTCCGGAGGTCCGAGTCACGGAGGCAGCAGTTCAAGCAGAGAAGCCCAGACTTCCCTCTCCCCAGCCACCTGCTCCAGCTCTTCAGAGAAGATACCAAGGCATTCCCAGACCAGCTGGGAGACATAGTCTCTCCATCGAGTCCTGGGTCTGCCCCGGGGTCTTCTCCCAGTGGGACATGCCCGAAACACCTCAAGTGGGAGGCATCCAGGAGGCATCCTAATCAGATGCCCATGCCAGCTCAACTGACTCCTTTCAATGTGGAGGAGCAGCGGTTCTACTCTGAGCCTCTCCCGGATGACTGAGCTCCTCACCCTGTCTCTGAGGGTGAGTCCAGCAATCCTATGGAGAAAGCTCATTTCAGCCACTTGTATCCGCGATCTCGTTATTTCGGTCATTACCCAAAGCTCATGACCATAGGTGAGAGTAGGAACATAGATTGACTGGTAAATCGACACCTTTGCCTTAGAACTAACCTCCCTCTTCACCACAACAGACCGGTACAACGTCCGCATCACTGCAGATGCTGCTCCGATGTGTCTGTCAATCTCTCGCTCCATTCACCCCTCACTCATGAGGCCCAAGATACTTAAACTCCTCCACTTGGGGCAGGAGCCTGTCCCCAACCCAGAGAGGACAATCCACCTTTTTCCGGCTGAGGACCATGGACTCGGACTTGGAGGTGCTGATTCTCATCCCAGCAGCTTCACATTCAGCGGCAAACCATCCCAGCAAGAACTGTAGGCCATTGCTGGATGAAGCCAAGAGGACAACATCATCTGCAAACAACAGAGATGCGATCTTGTGGTTACCAAGCATGACACCCTCTGTTCCCTGGCTGCACCTAGAAATCCTGTCCATAAAAATTATGAACAGGATCGGTGACAAAGGGCAGTTCTGGTGGAGTCCAACTCTCACTGGGAATGAGTCTGACCGAGTGTTGGCAATACAAACCAAACTCTCACAACGGTCATACAGAGACGAATAGCTCATAACAACAAGCCCGATACCCCATACTCCCGAAGCACCCCCCTCAAAAAAACTACGAGGAATGTGGTTGAATGCCTTCTCCAAGTCCACAAAACACATGTAAACTGGTTGAGCAAACTCCAAAGAACCCTCGAGAATTCTCGTGAGGGTAAAGAGCTGGTCCGATGTGCCACGGCCAGGACAAAAACCACATTGCTCCTCCTGAATCCGAGGTTCGACCAACGGCCGGACTCTCCTCTCCAGTACCTTGGCATAGACCTTCTCAGGGAGGCTGAGGAGTGTGATCCCTCTAAAGTTGGAGCACACCCACCGGTCCCTTTTTTTGAAGAGAGGAACCACCACCCCGGTTCGCCATGCCAAAGGCACTTCCCCCGACCTCCATGCAATGTTGCAGAGGTGTGTCAACCATGACAGCCCTACAACATCCAGGGCCTTGAGGTACTCAGGGTGAATCTCGTCCACCCTGGGGCCTGGCCACCAAGGAGATTTTTAACCACCTTGGCAACCTCAGCCCCTGTGATAGGCGAGTCATCTCCCTCGTCCACAAGCCCTGCTTCCTCTGTGGAAGGCGTATCAGTGGGATTGAGGAGATCCTCAAAGTATTCCTTCCACTGCCCGACGATATCCCCAGTTGAAGTCAACAGCGCCCCAGCCGCACCATACACAGTGTGGACAGGGAGCTGCTTTCTCCTCCTGAGCCGCCAGACAGTTTGTCAAAATCTCTTCGAGGCCCACCGAAAGTCTTGTTCCATGGCCTCACTGAACTCCTCCCATACCTGGGTTTTTGCTTCAGCAACCACCCGAGCTGTACTCCGCTTAGCCTGCCGGTACACCTCAGCTGCTTCGGGACTCCCACAAGCCAACCAAGCCTGATAGGACTCCTTCTTCAGCTTAATGGCCCTCCTCACCACTGGTGTCCACCACTTGGTTTGGGGGTTGCCACCACGAGATGCACCGACCACCTTGCAGCCGCAGCTCTGGGCCGCCACTTCAACAATGGAGGTGGAGAACATGGCCCATTCAGACTCCATGTCTCCAGACTCCCTCGGAATGTGGTCAAAGCTCTTCCGGAGGTGGAAGTTGAAGACCTCCCGGACAGGGGCCTCAGCCAGGCATTCCCAGCACACCCTCACTATACATTTGGGTCTACCAGGTCTGAATGGCATTCTTCCCTGCCATCGGATCCATCTCACCACCAGGTGGTGATCAGTTGACAGCTCTGCAGCTCTCTTTACCCAAATGTCCAAGACATACGGTTGCAGGTCTGATGACACGATAACAAAATCTATCATCGACCTGCGACCTAGGGTGTCCTGGTGCCAGGTGCACATATGGACACCGTTATGCTTGAACATGGTGTTCGTTATGGACAAACTGTGGTTAGCACAGAAGTCCAATAACTGAACACCACTTGGGTTCAGATTGGGCAGGCCGTTCCTCCCAATCACCCCCCTCCAGGTTTCACTGTCATTGCCCACGTGCGCATTGAAGTCCCCCAGTAGGACAATGGAGTCTCCAAGAAGAGCACCCTCCAGCACCCCAGTCAGAGACTCCAAAAAGGGTGGGTACTAACTAACCTACACTTACTGTATGTAGCGCTTTTCTAGTCACAAAGACCACTCAAAGCGCTTTCACTAATACTAACCCTCTATTCTAAGGGCCTATAGGAAACAGATATCTAGGGACAATTTAGAACAGCCAATTAACCTAACATGCATGTCTTTGGATTGTGGGAGGAAACCGGAGCCCCCGGAGTAAACCCATGCAGCACAGGGAGAACATGCAAACTCCACAAAGAAAGTTTCCCACCCCTGCCAACCTGGGGATTCGAACCAGGAATCTTCTAGCTGTAAGGCAACAGTGCTAACCACTGCACCACCGTGCTGTACTCTGAAACATCACTTGGTGCATAGGCACAAATGATGGTCAGGACCCGTTTCCCAACCCGAAGGCACAGGGAAGCAACCCTTTCATCCACCGGGGAAAACTCCAATATAGAGGCAGCAAGGTGGGGGGATACAAGAATACCCACCCCTGATTGTCACCTCTCGCCCGGAGCAACTCCAGAAAAGGCCAAGCTCCAGCCCCTCTCCAGGAGACTGGTTCCAGAACCGGAGCTGTGTGTTGAGGTGAGGCCGACTATATCTAGCTAGCCGGTATCTCTCAACCTCGTACACCAGCTCAGGCTCCTTCCCCACCAGAGTGGTGACATTCCACGTACCAAAAGCCAGTTTAGAAAGCTTGGGATCAGTCTGCCAAGGTCTCCGCCTTTGACCGCCACCTAATCCACATAGCACCGGACCCCCATGATCCCTCCTGCAGGTGGTGAGCCCACTGGAGGGCGGACCCATGTAACTCCTTTGGGCTGAGCCAGGCCGGGTCCCATGGGTGGAAACCTGGTCACCAGACGCTAGCCATCAAGCCCCTCCTCCAGGCCTGGCTCCAGGGTGGGGCCCCGGTAACCTCATACTGGGTGGGGTACACTGAATCCTTAATCTAGAATTTATCATGAGAGTCTGTTGGATCGTTCTTAGTCTGGCCCTTCACCCAGGACCAGTTTGTCTTGGGTGACCCTATCAGAGGCAAATTGCCCCAGACAACATAGCTCCTGGGATGACTGGGGCACGCAAACCCCCCCACCACAATAAGGTGACGATCCATGAGGGGTTCAGATCATCAAACAAATTTAAATATTAGACAAAAATAACACAAGTAAACACAAAATGCAGTTTTTAAATGAAGATGTTTATTACTAAGGGTAAAAAATATCCAAATCTACATAGCCCTGTGTGAAAAAGTGACACCCCCCACCTCCCGTGCTAAAACATAAATGTGACCCGTGCTGGCAAAATGAGTCGGAATGCACACCGCACATCATTACGAGCTACAGGCAGGAGAAGTCATAAATCAGGTACAGAAATCTGAGGCATTTATTTGTTTCAAAATTTTAATTATCTATTTACTACCTTTTTAACTTCATCCACTCCCAAATCCTAAGGCTAACCTCTTAAATTTTAATCCTAAATTCTATCTCATATCAAGTAAAATGGTGTGGACAAGGTGCTGAAAGCAGGACATGAACCATCAACCTTCTGATAATTGTTTGACCATATTATTTGTCTAAGCTACAGCAGCAGCTGGCTTAGAGCTGATCTGAAAAAATTTTGTTGGATTGATCAACTAAAAAAAACAGCACTGACCAACACACTATTCAAGACAACACTACACCAGCCTCACTCAGCATGATAAAATCTGACCAAGAAAAGTTGACACATTCTAACCCCAGCAACAACACCAAACAGTACAAAATGGGACACAAAAATGGCAAAATAATTAAATCAACTTAAAAGGAATGCAATACAGTGGGTCACAAGTATTTGAAAAAGTGTCCTGTTTGTTGACTTGATGTGACTTGGTCCTGTTAGATATGATTAGGCTGCGTGTCCACCAAACACATTTTTTTTATCAGCTCTGGGCCATTATTTTCCATTCATTCTCTATGTAGTCCAGTGTTTACAGCGCTGAGCGCCCACGGCGCTGAAACGCTCTCGGCGGTGGCTGCTTTTTGTTGCGGCGCTCAGAGTTGAAAAATGTTCAACTTTTCAGAGACTGCAGCTGAGCTCATCAATGTCAGACCTTATAAGGAGCCAATCAGAACTGCTGTGTGGGCGGGACATAGGACACCAGTACTAGTCCGTACTCAGACTCCTGCTTTCCGTGTCATCATATTTACATCCAGAGCTGCTAGAAAACGTTTCCTGTCCATTGTTATTTAGAGACTGCTATTAAAAAATCTGTAGAAAGTCTGACAATAGGAAAAGCGGGAGTGATGAGCTGAGAGTGACAAGCTGTTGCAGGGATACAGGGCACAGACTTTTCCCCCCAGAGCACGGTCGGGTGACAAAAAACATGTTTGGTGGGCATGCAGCCTTAATGTGTTATTTAGGAGTTGTGTGTCTCCTTAGTTACTACAAAAATGGCCATTTGTCATTAAATATTAACATAAAAATGATTTAATCGATTTTTTTTAGAGTGCTTAGTGGGCTTTTGGTGGCCCGTAAAAAAAATTTTGTTCATTATTTGGGCATTTCATGTCCTGTTTGGTCCTATTTGGTGTTGTTCAATATGGAGTCAAACTGAGCACAAATGAAAAATATTTTCCACAATCATACACTGCCTGACCCCCCCCCCCACACAAAAAAAAAAGTCACCACTAGGATTTAACTAAGCAAATAGATAAATGCCTCCCATTGGAGTTGGTCAGTCAGGTCTAGGTTCAGCAACATTATGTGCCCAAAGAATGAGGTCAGCTGACTACCTGAATCTACTGAATGACCAGGTTATCCCATTAATGAATTTTTTCTTCCCCGATGGCACGGGCATATTCCAAGATGACAATGCCAGGATTCATTGGGCTTGAATTGTTAAAGAGTGGTTCAGGGATCATGAGACATCATTTTCACACATGGACTGGCCACCACAGAGTCCAGACTGTAACCCCATTGAGAATTGTTGGGATGTGCTGGAGAAGACTTTGCACAGTGGTCCGACTTTCCCGTCACCAATACAAGATTTTGGCGAAAAATTAATGCAACTCTGGATGGAAATACGTAAATATTGTGGCATTGCAGAAGCTTATCAAAATGATGCCACAGCAAATGCGTGTAGTAATCAAAGCTAAAGGTGGTCCAATGAAATATTAGAGTGTGTGACTTTTTTTCTTTTTTTTTTGCCAGGCAGTGTATAAAGAGTTGAAAATAAAACAGTATACAGGCATAGACACATACAGGAGAGAAATAGGTTTTAACTCAACAGTTACCGTGTCTTTACATGTATCTGGATCCATCTGGAATTTCCCCATTGTGGGACTAAAAAAGGCTTATCTTATCTTGTCTTATCTTCATGTCATCAAATCCAGCTGTAATGGTTGCAAAATGCAAGGACAAGGCTTTATCTTAAGGCATGGTGTAATAACTTAAATCATATGATTCCTTAACTAGCTAAAGTTTTTAATAGTGACTTTTTTTTCCCCAATCAGTCTTTTCATGTTGACTGTAAGTGTTGTATGGTTTTCTTGGCAAAAACTTTAAGAGAGTTCATTCATTTCCTTGTAGGGATGTATAATTTAAGCATGATTTTCAAATACAATTTTAGATCAAACCGGTATTGAAACAAGACATGATGGAAAAAGGTTTAACATGCCAGCAGTTTTGGACAGATCAAATGAAGATCTGAGACGCTGCTGTTTTTCATCACACTGGGCCAGGACATACATTTTTGTGCTGGTCTGAAGGTTAAATGTCAGGACAAAGCAGCAGTTGGCCAAAGCATCAGCAGCAGAAATCCCACCGAGGACTGACAGGAGTAACTGGCCTGATGCAGCCATAAAACTGTGGGAGGTACTGTATGAGTTAAGACAATGGCAATACACCACTAAGATGTTCCCCTCTTTAATAAAGAGACACAATTACATTTGAAAACACTTTAGGAAGGGTGATTCACAAAGGTTATGTATATGTAGAGCGGCTGTTTCACGTCACCGTTGGATGTACAATATCCACAACATTTTCCTTAGAGTAAACATTGAGAGGGACATTATGAGTATTATTGTAGTCAGGGTCCTATCAGTATCTTGGGGGCCCTATGCAAAATTATAATGAATAATAATGCATTATAGGACCTGGGGGAAGTCAGATTATTTAGCACCTCAGACAGAGACAGTGAATAAGCATGGGAGAGCAATGCCCAGGGAGTTCCTGGGCATATAGCCACAAGGAGCCAGAGACATAGGGGGTTGAAGGCAGTGTGATGTAAATGTCATGCTGTGTGATGAGAAACTTCCATGTAAATGTGTGAAGAGTGACTTGGGTTAAAGAGGAGAGAGCTTGCTGTAATGATTCATTCTGTTCTGTGCTTGAGAGATGTGAAGTGTGTAATAAACCGTCTGTCATGAATCTGCCTCTCATTTCACACACTCCACAGCATAAGATTTACATAACGCTTATTCATGGGCACGCAAAGACACTTTACAATAGATACATTATGCATTCATTCCACTGACAGACAGCGGTAAGCTACCTCTGTAGCAGACTGACAGAAACATGGCTGCCAACAGCCTCTCCAACCACTACTGAACATTTACACCCAGTGTCATGGACACTAGAGGCAAGGTGGGTAAAGTGTCTTGCCCAGTGTTGTGTTGGGATTTGGCCTTTGAGGCTTGCCGTACCCGGTGCCGGGCGCACAACATGGTAAAGTCAGGCGGGTTACGGCCAGTGTGTATAAGTGCAACTTACGGTATGTTAATAAAGCTCAGTTCATTGCTCGGCCTAGAATGGCTCACGTCTCACTCTTTTGGAACATAACATTTGGCGACTGAGGATTAAGCCATGGGGGCGTGCGCAAGACCACCACCTCCGTTCTTGGAGTCACTGGCTGTGCCAGCCACACCGTGGCACTGCTGGTTGGAGGTTTTTGATGCCTATATCGTCATGACTGGCCTGGGCGGCACTGACGAAGAAAGACAGAAGAGCGTCTGAATCCATTGCCTCGGCAAAGAAAAACAGTGAGTGCTTCGCGCGCTGGGTAGCACAACTCTTTGGTCAAATGTTTGTGCATGATGGATGAATTTTTTGTTGACAAGTGTAATATCACAGCACGGAGATACAGATTCTCCGACTGCTGTCAGCAAGCGGGTGAGTCCATGCATCATTATCTTATGGAGCTCCGTAACCTAGCGAGCATGTGCACCTTCGGGCCTTTGGAAGATGAGCTAATTCGTGACAAGCTAGTGTATAGCATGAGCAATGAGTGGCTAAAGGAGAAGCTACTGCTAATGGAGGATGATTTCACGCTAAGTCAAGTGATGCAAATGGCTAGCCAAATCAAATCCGCTACCCAGCTAGGAATGTAAGTACTCGCTAACGAACACCTAGCCATCCAAGTTCTCTCTCCACGTCAGGCCGATAGCAACCAAGCTAGCTACTCAGGGTGGACTCCCACACGGCGGTGAACCATGGCATGGGCCTTAGAGCTTAGTTTCCTCTTCACCACAACAGACCGGTACAACGTCCGCATCACTACAGATGCTGCTCCAATCCGTCTGTAAATCTCTTGCTCCATTCTCCCCTCACTCATGAATAAGACCCCGAGATACTTGAACTCCTCCACTTGGGGCAGCAGCCTGTCCCCAAACCGGAGAGGACAATCCACCTTTTTCCGGCTGAGGACCATGGACTTGGACTTGGAGGTGCTGATTCTCAGCCCAGCTGCTTCACATTCAGCGGCAAACCATCCCAGTAAGACCTGTAGGTCATTGCTGGATGAAGCCAGAAGGACAACATCATCTGCAAACAACAGAGATGAGAGCCTGTGGTCACCAAGCATGACACCCTCCGTTCCCTGGCTGCGCCTAGAAATCCCATCCATAAAAATTATGAACAGGATCAGTGACAAAGGGCAGCCCTGGTGGAGTCCAACTCTCACTGGGAATGAGTCCGACCGAGTGTTGGCAATACGAACTAAGCTCTCACAACTGTCATACAGAGACCGAATAGCTCGTAAAAACAAGTCTGATTCCCCATACTCCCGAAGCATCTCCCACAAAAAAACACGAGGGATGCGGTTGAATGCCTTCTCCAAGTCCACAAAACACATATGGACTGGTTGGGCAAACTCACATGAACCCTCGGATTCTCGAGGGGTTAAAGAGCTGGTCCGATGTGCCACGGCCAGGACAAAAACCACATTGCTCCTCCTTAATTCGAGGTTTGACCAATGGCCGGACTCTCCTCTCCAGTACCTTGGCATAGACCTTCCCAGGGAGGCTGATGAGTGTGATCCCTCGAAAGTTGGAGCACAGCCTCTGGTCGCCTTTTTTGAAGAGAGGAACCACCACCCTGGTTCGCCATGCCAAAGGCACTGCCCCTGACCTCCACGCAATGTTGCAGAGGCATGTCAACCATGACAGCCCTACAACATCCAGGGCCTTGAGGTACACAGGGTGAATCTCGTCCACCCCCGGGGCCCGGCTGCCAAAGAGATTTTTAACCACCTTGGCAACCTCAGCCCCTGTGATAGGCGAGTCATCTCCCTCGTCCACAAGCCCTGCTTCCTCTGTGGAAGGCATGCCAGTGGGATTGAGGAGATTCTCGAAGTATTCCTTCTACCACCCATATGATATCCCCAGTCGAAGTCAGCAGTTCCCCATCTGCACCATACACAGTGTGGACAGGGAGCGGCTTCCCCCTCCTGAGCCGCTGGACAGTTTGCCAGAATCTCTTCAAGGTTGACCGAATGTCTTGTTCCATGGCTTCACCAAACTCCTCCCATACCCAAGTTTTTGCTTCAGCAACCACCCGAGCTGCACTCCGCTTGGCCTGCCAGTACACCTCAGCTGCTTCAGGAGTCCCACAAGGCAACCAAGCTTGATAGGATGCCTTCTTCACCTTAATGGCCCTCCTCACCACTGGTGTCCGCCACTTGATTCGGGGGTTGCCACCACGAGATGCCCTGATGACCTTGTGGCTGCAGCTCTGGGCAGCCGCTTCAACAATGGAGGTGGAGAACATGGTCCATTCAAACTCCATGTTCCCAGACTCCCTCGGAATGTGGTTGAAGTTCTTCCGGAGGTGGGAGTTGAAGACCTCCCAGACAGGGGCCTCAGCCAGGCGTTCCCAGCACACCTTCACTATACGTTTGGGTCTACCAGGTCTGAATGGCATCCTCCCCTGCCATTGGCTCCAACTCACCACCAGGTGGTGATCAGTTGACAGCTCTGCACCTCTCTTTACCCGAGTGTCCAAGACATATGGTGACAGGTCTGATGACACGATAACAAAATCGATCATCGACCTGTGACCTAGGGTGTCCTTGTGCCAGGGGCACATATGGACACCCTTATGCTTAAACATGGTGTTTGTTATGGACAAAATGTGGTTAGCACAGAAGTCCAATAACTGAACACCACTTGGGTTCAGATCAGGCAGGCCCTTCCCCCCAATCACCCCCCTCCAGGTTTCACTGTCATTGCTGACATGTGCATTGAAGTCCCCCAGTAGGACAATGGAGTCTCCAAGAGGCGCACTCTCTAGCACCCCAGTCAAAGACTCCAAAAAGGGTGGGTACTCCGAGCCATCATTTGGTGCATAGGCACAAATGATGGTCAGGACCTGTTTCCCAACCCGAAGGTGCAGGAAAACAACCCTTTCATCCGCCGAGGAAGACTCCATTATAGAGGCAGCAAGGTGGGGGGATACCCCTGCTCATCGCCTCTCACCTGGGGCAACTCCAGAGTAGGCCAAGCTCCAGCCCCTCTACAGGAGACTGGTTCCGGAACTGGAGCTGTGTGTTGATGTGAGGCCGACTATATCTAGCCGGCATCTCTCAACCTCATGCACCAACTCAGGCTCCTTCCCCACCAGAGAGGTGACATTCCATGTCCCAAAAGCCAGTTTAAGAAGCCTGGGATCAGACAGCCAAGGTCTCCACCTTTGACCACCACCTGATCCTCATAGCACCAGACCCCCAGGTCCCTCCTGCAGGTGGTGAGCCCACTGGGTCAGAATCAAGCTCTCCTAAAGCAAAAGGCTCCATGGCAGTGGACCCCGGCCTGCTCAGCAGCGGTCGCTAAACTGAAATCTCAACTCACCTACCCCCCAGTGTTGGCCCATTTTGACCCTCAATGCCCCACTTTTGTGACTTGTGACGCGTCTGGACCATAGGGCACTGACAACCCTGCTGGAGATGACTGGCTAGGGACCAGTGTTGGGAGTAACGCATTACGTGTTACTGTAACGTCACTACTTTTGCAGTAACGTGCTGTGTAACAAAATGACTTTAAAAATTCAGTAATGCATTAGTTACTGAAATTTGATCAGATGCGTTAATCACGTTAATCATTTTATTAATATGGATAGATATTTTTAGCGCAAATAAACAACCTACCATAGCTGGCACAGCTGTCAGTCTCCTCTGCGGGTTGGTTTCCTGTCCTGCCCCAGTTCACACTGCAATCCAGTGGCGACTTCTCATATCGAGCCCTGATCGCCTGTTGTCCGAGCGGTGAGTAGCCACCAACAGCTCCTACCTCTGTGGTTAAACATGAGTATTTTTTGAGCAAGAAGCTCACATTTAATGTCCGCAGTTGTGTAAATGTGTAAGTTGTGTCTGTAATTGTGTGAGTTTTCTTACACACAGAGAAAAAGTGACTGTGATTTGTTGCAGTAAAGAACAGCTTCTTCTAAGCGGTAAACTTTCATTCATCTGTGATTTCTGTTTTATTTTATCTTGTTCATTTACATGCTGTTGTGATATGCAACCATTTCATGGAAGTAAATCCTTTAAATATGCATTTTTAATGGGCTGGTCCAAGGGGTGTCAAACATATAACTCATGGGCCAAAAATGCCCCCCCAGGGGGTCCAAAATTTTCTCTGTGAATTTACAACTTTATTTCAAGTAAATTTCTGACTTTCTACTGATTACAATAGTTTATGTAAATCTGAGACATTTTTTCTCTTTTAAAATGAGACTTTTTTTCTCATCAGTTTTCTTTTTCTTCTTTTTTCTGGTGAGAACAAGGGGCCCTTGATCTTGCTATGTGTGCAATATGATTTAAGTATGCATTTAAACATAATGTGAAAGGTACTTTTCCAAGTAACTAGTTACTTTAATCATGCAGTAACTCAGAAGTAACTCAGTTACTTTTGAAAAGAAGTGAATAGTCACTGTAACTAGTTACTATTTTTTAGTAACTTGCCCAACACTGCTCAGGACACAGACCCCTGCGGATCCACAGGTGGGCGGAACGACTGTGAGCCTACAACTTCACTACTCAGTTCACCCCAGGCAGGGAAAACATGGTGGCTGACCTCCTGTCCCGTGAAACAATTAACACTGCGCAACCTGATGACTGTGATTCCTTGGACGCGGACCTGATCAATACGCTGCACAAACCCCTCCAGAACACAGTGTCCCTCCAGGAACTCCAGGCGGAGTCGGAATGGGACCCAACTTTGTCACAACTGCGCTCGTTCATGGGGGGGGGGGGGGGTGTTTGCCCTCAAAGATGCAAGGTGACCTGGCACCTTTTCACAGGGTCAGGGATGAACTGAGTTGCTGGAATGACATGCGTGTGGTGAGAGGACATTGCATGTTGGTTCCGGTGTCGCAAAGACTTGTCGTTTTGGCTGGGGGTGGTTAGGGTGAAGCAATGCTACAGCAATTCGGTTTGGTGGCCCGATATTGACAGAGGCTTTGAGACTATGGTTAAGAACTGTGTACCATGTTTGGAGAGTGGGAAAACTGGAGTGCCGCCTCCCCCACCCCTGCAACCGTTACAATACCCGGAGGGCCCCTGGAAGCACATCCAACTGGACATCTGTGGCAAGTTACACACAGCTCCCGTGAACAGTCATTTCATGTTGGTGGGTTATGATCTGTTTTCAAAATAGCCAGAGGTGTTGCCAACCGGTTCGGTCACGACAGATGTGGTCACCAGTTTCTTCTCATCGCTTTTCGCTAGGTTTGGGGTTCCAAGTGCCATTACTACGAACAATGGTCCACAGTTCATCTCTGGGGTTTGAGGAGTTTTTTTGGGGAAAGGGGCGTGGAGCACATTAGAACCACATTCTATCATCCTCAAGCTAATGGGGGTGTGGAACATTTCAACAAGATGTTAAAAAAAATGGACTGCGAGAACATCTGGCGGATGCCTTCACGTTCTCTGATGCCCTTCAGAACACGCTCCTCCATTACAGGGGGACGGCCCACACCGCGATGGAGGTTCTCCAGCAAAGCTTATGCTGGGATGCAAGCTACATCTTCCCCTGGATCACTGCGACCCCCCCCCCCCCCCCCCCCCCCGTGACTCCCCCTCCAGCGGACACGGGACCACCACAAGACTGGGTCCTTCAACAACAGTGGCGGATGAAACAGCGCTTTGACAAGAATCATAGGGCAAGGGCTCATGAACTTGGTGTGTCGGACTGGGTCAGAATCAGGCGCCTCAGCTGCATGCATAAGCTGCAGCCATTCTGGATGACACTACTGCAAATCATGAAGCAGCTGGGCCCGGACATGTTCCGGCTCTCAGATAGGTCACGGTGGCATTCCAGCTGCCTCAGAAAATCATCGCTGGCCCAGGATCTGGAAGCCGCAGTGGTTGAGACAGACACTGGTTGGGACTTGACTGATGGGACACTGGGGGGCGCCTGGGTACGGTTGAAGGAGCCTGGAGCAGGACCTCCATCTGTGAGGCGCTCGGCTAGGACCCATCAGAGGCCTAAGCACCTGAAGGACTTTGTGCTTGGACTAGGTTAGCTAGTACGTGTTGACCTTTAGGTGGCACTGTGGAGTGTGTAATTGATGAGGCAGGTTTTATCTCAAGGCAGTTTATTACACACTCCAACATGAGCAGAGTGGAAAAGAGAACATCACAGAAAAAACTCGTCCCTTATATACCCAGGACTCTCACAGCTCACAAGTCACATTGCATTATAATCACAAGTAACAATGCCTTTCCTCTTAAATCCCATAGCATCCCCCTCACAGTCTTTGGCCTCCAAGCCGTCTTTCGGCACACAAAGGATCCCCCCCAAGCAGTCTCTGCATACCAAAGGTTACACTTTCACAGTTTCCTGTGATCTCCAAGGAAACTGTACTTTGCTCTTATCTAATATGTGAGGCATTATGCAAAGCATTAAGTAAGTCACACGAGTGGCTACAGCACAATAATTCACCTCAACATGGGGGCATGCTGGCAGTCTACCCAGATGCCCAATTAGTTAATTGATTTACTGGAAATTCAACTTGAACTTGATTTATATAGCGCCATTTCACAACAAACAGTCATCTTAAAGCACTTTCAACTGCAGAGGAAGCCCCCACAATTGCAGAAAGACCCCAGCAATCAGGCGATCCCCTGTGAGCAAGCGCTTGGTGACAGTGGAGAGGAAAAACTCCCTTTTAATAGGAAGAAACCTCCAGCAGAACCAGGCTAAGGGAGGGGCAGTCATCTGCTGTGACTGGCTGGGGGGTGAGGGGATGGAGAAGATGAAAAGAACAGACATGTAGAGAGCAAACAGCGTGATGGGGACTCAATCTATGGGAGAGAAAAAAACAGATGTTAATGACCAGCAAAAATATTTCATTGACAGTAAAGAAAAGAGTGAAGCCCAGTGCATTGTTGGAGGTCCCCCGGCTGTCTAAACCTATTAGCAGCATAACTAAGGGAGGGTTCAGAGGCACATGATCCCTCCCTAATTATAGGCTATATCAAAAAGGGAGGTTTTAACCCTATTCTTAAAAACAGAGATTGAGTCTGACTCCCGAATCCAGATTGACAGCTGGTTCCACAGGAGAGGAGATTGATAGCTGAAGGCTCTGCCTCCCATTGTACTTTTGGAGATTCTAGGTATTACAAGTAATCCTGCATTTTGGGAGCGTAATGCTCTGTTAGAATAATAGGGAAGTATCAGATCTTTTAAATTTTTAATTTAAAAGATCTGAATGTTCATCTGAATGGGGCCTGAATGTTTAGAGCTTTGTAAGTAAGAAGAAGGACTTTAAACTTAATTCTAAACTCTATGGGAAGCCAATGAAGGGAGGCCAGAACCGGAGAGATATGATCTCTCTTTCTAGCACTTGTTAAACTCTTGCTGCAGCATTTTTGATCAGTTGAAGACTTTTTAAAGATGTTTTAGGACAGCCTGATAATAAAGAGTTACAATAATCTAATCTAGAGCTAACAAAAATGTGGATCAGTTTCTCAGCATCACTCTGAGACAAGATGCTTCTAATCTTGGCAATATTATGCAAATGATAGAAGGCAGTCTTAGAAACAAATTTAATATTTGAATTGAAAAACAGATCTTGATCAAAAATAACTCCAAGGTTCCTCACAGAACTATTCAGAGAAAGAGTAACTGCATCCAAACTAAGAGTTTGATTTGGAAAGGTATTTCTAAGGTTTTTTGGACCAAATAGAATGACTTCAGTCTTATCTGAATTTAATAGCAGGAAATTACAAGTCATCCAAGCTTTGATTTCCTTAAGACAAGCCTCTAATTTGGCTAATTGATTACAAACATCTGGCTTCATTGACAGGTATAATTGTGTAACATCTGCATAACAATGAAAATGTATACAGTGCTTTCTAATAATGTTGCCTAACGGAAGCATATATAAACTAAAAAGAATAGGGCCTAGCACAGATCCCTGCGGAACTCCATGACTGAGTTTTGAGTTGGAAGAAAACTCATTACTGACATGAACAAACTGGAACCTATCAGATAAATAAGATCTAAACCACTGTAACGGAGTTCCATTAAGTCCAACATAGTGTTCTAATCTATCAAGTAGAATATTATGATCGATAGTATCAAAAGCTGCACTAAGGTCTAAAAAGATAATTACAGAAACAAGTCCATTATCAGATGCAATAAGGAGGTCATTAGTGACCTTCACTAAGGCTGTTTCAGTACTATGATGGATTCTAAACCCAGACTGAAACTCTTCAAATAAACCATTTCCCTGCAAGTGGCCAAATAATTGCATAGCAACAACTCTTTCTAAGATTTTTGAAATGAAAGGCAGATTAAAGATTGGTTTATAGTTAGCTAAAACTCCTGGATCCAGCGTTGGCTTATTGAGTAAGGGTTTAATTACAGCCGTTTTAAAAGCCTGCGGTACATGGCCTAATGTTAATGAAGAATTGATTATTTGAAGACTAGAGCTACCAATAAATGGGAAAACTTCTTTAATCCCTTGCACTCTGGTCAATTTCCCTAAAAACACCTAAAATTAACATACCCAAAGTAAATCAAAAGCTGTTCTTCAACCCTTTGCAGCATCTTCATGGGGTTGGTCTCATTTAAAAGAAAACACTTTGAATTTTTTGGCAAAACAGTCATAATCTCTCTTAAGTGCTCCTGCCACTGAGTAACAGTCATCTAAACATACTGAATCTGAAGAAAATAAAATTTGCCTGGGTGGTTTTTTTTTTTTTAGATACAAATGCTTGCAAATAGCACACAGCTGTCAGATACTGGCTGGAAAATGCAACAGAAATGTAGAACCAAGTGTTATCCAGCTGAGGTCAAAATTTTGTAACAATACCACAAAAATTGAATATATTACACAGCTTTTTCCTCAGGTTGTTCCCAGGCGTTTTTGAACTGTGCCAAATTGTGCACAAATGGCACAGTTTGGAAAAACGTCTATAACTTTTGAATGGTTCAACATAAAAGCTTGATCTTGGGCTCTAATGAAAGGTGACACTCAGGGCTGTGTGTGTGTGTGTGGGGGGGGGGGTTGTTTATTCATTCATGAATGAATGAAAGAACAAACATGCCCCCCACACACAAAGAAGCATGCCACGTAAAAAATGTGTGGCCTTTTTTTACAAGAAAAAATAACCTACAGTGCACTAAAAATTATACTAAAATATCTGCAATGTAGAGGATAACAACTCCCCCCCCCCGCTGCTACAGAGGAGCTCGGCGCACAAAAAATGGCCCGTCAAGTGGCCATGACGCACTGTTGTAATTACCGATCGGTCAAAAGTCATTTTTATTACTATTTTCAGTGATAAAGAATAATTTAGCTTATAACACTTACCTGTCCACAACAGCAGTGTCATTGGCGAACATCTGTTCCTCATTGTCAGACAAACATGAAGCTGGTCCGCTTGTTACGGACTCATGGTTCTGGTCACGCGACCCGATCAAACCATCTCCGCTTCCATGATGGCGGTTTTTGCGAATGATTTTTCAAAACAAATAAGAACAGTAGTAATAAAAAAAGACTGGCGAACGCTACCGTTACACACAGCTCTCAATGTGTGTCATCCAGCGGCTTACACAAAACAGATTTTACGCACGGGACGCACGCATTTCAATCGTCGAACTTCTCTGCTTCAATTGGCTCGTTGTATTTGCTGTCGTTGGTAGGCAGGTCCTTCTTGGTAGGTTTTCAGTCATTGGTTCTTCAAGGTTTCAGAAACCCAATTCAAGGC
This sequence comes from Pholidichthys leucotaenia, assembly GCA_020510985.1. Lineage (NCBI taxonomy): Eukaryota > Metazoa > Chordata > Actinopteri > Cichliformes > Pholidichthyidae > Pholidichthys > Pholidichthys leucotaenia. Next base: position 60,346,886 of record CM035845.1, on the reverse strand, counting down.
TCTTATTAGTCGAATGAGAGGTCAATCAATTCTAAACCAATCAAAACACTCCTTTGGCTTTCTGTTTGCGGCTGTGTCTGCACTGGAAGAACGGAAATGCAGCTTTTTTTTTCAGTGCACACTGAGACGCACAGTGCGCACTGAGACGCTCTAGGACGCAGAGACGTGACCGCCCGCGGTATCCCGGAGTGCAACAGGTTAAATAACCTGGTAGGAATAGGTTCTAAAAGACAAGCTGAAGGCTTGGATGAGGAAATTATTTTATCTAACTCTAAACGGTCAATTGGAGTAAACTCATCCAAACAGATATCAGTTGAAGGAGTTGCAGCAGTTATTGTATTTAAGTTAACGGTGGGAAGAATCTGACTGATTTTATCTCTGATAGATGAAATTTTATCATTGAAAAAGTTCATAAAGTTGACTAGTAAGCTCTAAGGGAATGCTAGGATTGACAGAGTCCTGACTCTTTGTCAGTCTGGCTACAGTGCTGAAAAGAAACCTGGGATTATTCTTGTTCTCTTCTGTTAATGCAGAATAATAACTTGTTCTAGTTTCTCTAAGAGATTTTTTTATAAATTAAAAGATGATTTCTCCAAGCTAAATAGACTTCATCTAATTTAGTGGAGTGCCATTTTCTTTCTAACTGACGAGTCTTCTGTTTCAAGCTACGGGTTTCTGTATTGAACCAAGGAGTTAAAAATCTCTGATTAGACTTTTGCTTTTTTAAAGGGGCCACCATGTCTAGAGTCTGATGCAGAGAAGCTGTAACACTATCTACCATGCTATCAGTTACAGAAGGAGCAAGCTCTCCATAGCTTATTTCTGTCGTGTTGACACATGGCATAGAGGAAACAATCTGCCTAAATTTGGTCACAACATCGTCTGAGAGGCATCTACTGTAGTAATATTTTTCTTTAGGAGCCAAATAGTCAGAAATAGTAAAATCAAAGATTGATAGACAATGGTCTGACAGTACAGGGTTATGAGGAGAAACTACCAGATTTTTTATTTCTATGCCATATGTCAAAACATATGGCATAGATGGCATGGGCTGCACGGTGGCGCAGTGGTTAGCACCGCGGCAGCACAGTTTTACCCTCGGCCGGGGGATCGCGGGGATCATGGGATCGTGGGTTCGATCCCTGCCCCCGGCCAACAGTGATCTGTGTGGAGTTTGCATGTTCTCCCTGTGTTTGCGTGGGTTTACTCCGGGATTTCTCCGGTTTCCTCCCACATGCCAAAACATGCAGGTTAGGGAGTTAAGGGGCGCTTGCGCACGCAGCGACCGGCAGCTGGTGGCTTGTCACCGGACTGCAGAACAAATCTACCTACGGGTACAAAATAAGTAAAAAAAAAAAAAAAAAAAACCAAAACAAGGTCCAACGTGTGGTGGAGGTAATGGGTAGAATTTCCTACTTTCTGAGAAAACTCCATTGAGTCTAATATTGAATTAAATGCCATATTGAGGCAATCACTATCTACATCTACATGTATATTAAAGTCCCCTACTATAATTATTCTATCTGATTTAAACACTAAATCAGCTAAAAATTCAGCAAATTCAGATAAAAACTCTCAGTAGGCTGAGGGAGGACAATAAACTATGGCAAATAAAATTGGGTTTAACTTAAAATTGCTAAAATGCCCAATACTGAGGGCCAGGCCCTCAAAGGAATTATAACGTGTTTTTTGCTCTACATTAACTAGTAATTTGGAATGGTAAATTGTTGCTACTCCTCCTCCATGACCAGAGCTTCTGGGATTTTGACAGTTTAAATAACCAGAGGGAGTTGATTCATTTAAACCAACATTATCCTCTTGTCCTAACCAAGTCTCTGTCAGCTGTAAAAAAAAAAAAAAAAAAAAAAAAAAAATGAAGTCTCTGTAAGGGATATTAAATCAGTCTGATGATCAATTAACAGATCATGGACTAGCAGAGACTTGGGAGTAAGAGACCTAATATTTAACAAACCGCATATAATTTTTAAATTATGAGGAGGAACAGAGGCCAAATCATTCAATTTAGAGGCTTCATGCTTAATTTGAGTTTTACCAACTTTTTGTTTTATCACTTTGGGATGCTTATATATTATATTTTTATTTACTTTGGAGGAAGCAGACAATGATTCTCTGATGGGGAAGTCAGGGGCTAAGTTGAGGGGTGGCGGATGAAGAGGAGCTGCAGAGAGGCATGTAAGAGTGCGACTCTGCTTCCTGGTCCCAACTCTGAGTTGTCAAGGTTTTGGAAATTTGGATAAAAATGATGCCAGATTGTTAGATAAATGAGACGCACCATCCAAAGTAGAATGGACGCCGTCTCGTCAAATAAGATCAGGTTTTCCCCAAAATGAGTTTCAATTGTCTATGTAGTCTACGTTGTTTGTAGGACACCACACAGACGGCTAAACATGTCATCACTGGTCAGATTGGGGAGGGGCCCAGAGAATTCTACCCAGGCAGACATTGTTTTTGCAAAGTCACACACCGATTCCACGTTAAGTTTTGTGACTTCCAACTGCCGGAGTAGGATGTCGTTAATGCCGGCGTGGATAACATGGATAACAATTGTGGAGTATTTACAGTTACTTTTAGCCAGCATTTTCAAATTTGACTCGATGTCGCCTGCTCTGGCCCCAAGTGTCATGAGCGGGGCAATGTTCGACCCTGCCTGTGACTCGTGGCTGTAGTTTCCTGGTGTTGTTTTTTGTGTTCAGCTGGCAGGTTGTTAGAGCCCCGTGCTGGGGCCCCTGGCCAGCCTACAGCCGCACCCCTTCTCTCTCTCTGCTAGACACTCACCAGCTGTCTGCCATCATCCCTTAGGGTTCACTCATGCACACACACATTCATTCCCTCTCACTCATGCACGCACACACACTGCCATTCTTATTCACATGTGCACTCACTCATTATTCATCAGCTGCCGCCGCACCTGCTTCCACTTGCCACTCAGTAGTCTATGAGGGTATTTAATGTGTGGCAGTGTGATGGTTCAGCGCGGCGGCATCAGTCTACTGGGTCCTAGAGTTTTCTCCGGTCCATATTAAGGATGTGCAACATTTGATGCTCAGTCTCTTTCTCCCATCGGCGTGTTCCGTGGACTGCTTAAGGTGTTGTCCAGAGCCCAGCTGCGCTCTGACACTTAGTAGTAAGTTGTCCTTATTTTTGGGTTACGTTGTCTCTTCTCTCAGTGGCAGATTTCACCCTGAGGCGTGACGTAACCCCTTCACTGCCTGGAGAGTTAATTCCCCTGTTTATCTGTTGTTTACCTGCTTGGACTGTTTTCATGGACACTGGTTAACTAATTCTCTGCCTGAATGTTTTTCATGGACATGTGTACCTCATACCCTGTTTAATAAACCACACGCTACACTTGCACGTAGGCTTGTGTAATTTCTTCGGTCTGCTGCATGATGATGCAGCCGCCGTGACAGTATGCCGCCGCCGGTCAGAGCCTAGCGGTGTAGCGTGGGTGTGCATTTTCACCCTCGTTTTGTGTGTTTTACCCCTACCTGCTTGAGATGGCGATGGGCCGCGGCTAACCTCTAAGCCTGGGTTGGGAGCGCTGACGGGCCTTTATGAACATCGACGGGCTAATCTCCTCGGCTAATGTTTATTCCACACCCAAAGATGTCCTTTGGTACGTGGCGCTGGCAGAGAGGGCGGTTCGGCAGTGTCCTCAGCTCTCGGACTGCCCCGAGGGAGCTGAAAGGATAGCCCAGTTAGCGGCTCTACGGCGGGAGTATGGTGGAGAAGGAAGGAAGTCCCGGAAGATGGCCGCACTCGTACCATGAAAGGGACACACTCGGGACTCCGTCGTCCCAGTGGTTCACCAGAGCCTCACACTCATACTCGCTCCTATCCTGCTGGATTCAGCCCCAGCACGACCGCCGTCTGGTCAATGGCGGTGTCAGCATCGTCCTGCCCGGGGTCCCCGAACGGATCATTCAGCCACCCTGGCAGCCATTTCCACGGCACCGACTTTGGCCAATCCCGCAGCGGAGCCTTCCACGGTGCCTCCTCCCACTGCTAAGGGACGCTCGTTTTCCTTACCAGCAACTTCCGTACCTGTGGCTGCAGAGGCGGCTCTCCCACAGCTCTCAGAGAGAGATGGATCGATCCGGGACACAAAGAGGGACGAGAAAACTACTCCTGCAGTGGACAACATCACCTACCAGGATAACAGGCAAGTGCAATCTATTGCTATTCAGACTAATCATACTATGCCTTGCTTGAATCCTGGTAGAGAGGCTCAGGGTGTGCAGTCCCCTGAGTTTTCTTCACCATTGCAGAATGTAAATATTCTTCTGCTCTCTCCTTGTCTCCCCCTCTTGTTCATGGGAGCTTATTGGCTGCAGTGAGGAGGTCGGCAATTTGGGAGGAGTTCGGACTGGCGTTATTGGCAAAGATGGATCGCCTGATGGAACAGGAGAGATCTGCAGTTGCCTCTCCACCTATTTTTACCTCCGCCACGATGGAGAGGACAGAATCCTCTTCTAATCCATTTCCTCTGGAGCCGGTGTTGGAGGCTTCTCAGCAGCCTGAGGAGGAGCCCTGGACGCCACTTCATCTGAGAGGGGCATCACCTCGCCAGCTGCAGCCGAGGACTTTATAAACCAGGAAGACAGGCAACTGAACTCCCTTTTTTCGCTTAACACTGGTAAAAATTCTTGCCTGATTCCTGGAGGAGAGTCTCAGGGGGAGCAGTCCCCAGAGATCTCTCCACCCGCTGCAGCTATGAATTGCTCACCAGCCCTCTCTATGCTCTCTCCTGCCTCTCCTGAGGGTATACCGGCTTCAGAGCTGAACTGCCGGGACCAGGAGGAATCACCAGAATGGGTAATGATGGCTGGGACGTCGAGGACTGCATGGACTATCATGCCTGCTGGGGAGGCTGCTGCAGCAGAGCCAGCACCTGAACAGAACCTCCAGGAGGATGAGCCCGCAACATTGCCCGGATCATCGGAGTCCGGGACAGCGGTGGAACCTGAGCTAAGGCTAGTGCTCTCTTTTGTCTTTCTTCTATCTACTTTAGAACATTTTTGCCTAGCTTTAGTTGAGGAGCGTCAGTGGCAGCCACACCCTGCACCTGAGCCCTCTCCGCTGGGCTCCGCCACTGCCGGCGACCCTGACCCCTCATCTTCTGTGTATGAATCCCCTTTCAGGGTCGCCGGGAGTCTGGATCCATCACCAGACGAGTCCAAGGATTCAGGCTCACTCGAGGAGGTCACTGGTGCTGCCACCATCTATTCGGAGGGGGTCGTGGGTACTCTGCCCTTCTCCAGGGCACCCGTGGTAGATTGCCTCCTAGCCTAGACGCTTATGCAGGTCGGCTGGCCTGTAGTGAAGGCTGCATTGGGCTCAACAGTGACCCAGCCGGGTCCCATCGCGGGTGCAGCCATGGCCTGGTCGGGGTCCACCGCGGGTGCAGCTGAGCCTCAGCTAGAGGTCACCGCGGGTGCAGCTGAGCCTCAGCTGGAGGTCACCGCGGGTGCAGAGAGGCTCCCGCTGGAGTCCATTGCGGGTGCAGTGGAGCCAGCCCGGTCGGAGGCCGCCACGGGTGCCATTGCTGACCACCCTGAGGATGCCGTGGAGGTTCCCTCTCCCCGGTCTGGTTACCCACCAGTCAGCCTTCCGGTGGGTAAGCCACCTCCTCGCTCTCCCCTCCGATCCTGGTGGCTTAACAATGCTGGCTGGCCGCCTGAAGAACTGAGGTTTCTAGCCGGGTGGTCCGCTTGCCCTGGCAGGCCGCCTGACGCCGTTCTATGGGCCGCCTGCTGGGCCTTGGACTTTGGTCGGCCACTTGAACTGTGGGACTCTTGAGGTTGTATGGTGTTGGGTTTTTTTTGTTGGGTTGTTCCCTCCTGACCTGTTTCCCCCCCACCTCCCACCCTGGGTTGTTGTGTAGGGTTCTGTGGGGGGCGGGGGGGCAGGTTTTCTTTTTGGGTTTTGATGGCACAGTGGGTGTCTGGAATCCACCCCTTGAGAGGTGCTCTGTCATGAGCGGGGCAATGTTCGGCCCCGCCTATGACTCGTGGCTGTAGTTTCCTGGTGTTGTTTATTGTGTTCAGCTGGCAGGTTGTTAGAGCCCCGTGCTGGGGCCCCTGGCCAGCCTACAGCCGCACCCCTTCTCTCTCTCTGCTAGACACTCACCAGCTGTCTGCCATCATCCCTTAGGGTTCACTCATGCACACACACACATTCATTCCCTCTCACTCATGCACGCACACACGCTGCCATTCTTATTCACACGTGCACTCACTCATTATTCATCAGCTGCCGCCGCACCTGCTTCCACTTGCCACTCAGTAGTCAATGATGGTATTTAATGTGTGGCAGTGTGATGGCTCAGCATGGAGGCATCAGTCTACTGGGTCCTAGAGTTTTCTCCGGTCCATATTGGTGATGCGCAACATTTGATGCTCAGTCTCTTTCTCCCATCGGCGTGTTCCGTGGACTGCTTAAGGTGTTGTCCAGAGCCCAGCTGCACTCCGACACTTGGTAGTAAGTTGTCCTTATTTTTGTGTTACATTGTCTCTTCCCTCAGTGGTGGATTTCACCCTGAGGCGTGAGATAACCCCTTCACTGCCTGTGGAGTTAATTCCCCTGTTTATCTGATGTTTACCTGCTTGGACTGTTTTCATGGACACTGGTTAACTAATTCTCTGCCTGAATGTTTTTCATGGACAAGTGTACCTCATGCCCTGTTTAATAAACCACACGCTACACTCGCACATAGGCTTGTGTAATTTCTTCGGTCTGCTGCATGATGATGCAGCAGCCGTGACACCAAGAATGCATTTGACTATGGCCACTGGAGTCTCTAAGTTCATGTTTCTGACAACAATGTGAAATGTGAAGTTCTAGTGTTATACATGTGCTTTGGGGTCTTTACCTGCCTTTTTTTTTGTCGGGGGGGGGGGTTACTGGATGGGGTTCTACACTTTTTGAAGGGGGGTGGGGTGGGGATTTGACCTTTGAGGCTTCCCATAGCTGTCACAACATGGTGACATCAAGCGGGCTACAGCCAGTGTGTATAAGTGCAACTTATGTTAATCAAGTTCAGTTCATTGTTCAGCATAGAATGGCTCACGTCTCGCTCTTTTGGTACACAACACCCAGTGTTACAATGGCAGGACGGCTGGGGAAGACCGGGATTCGAACCACCAACCCTCCGGTTATTGGACAACCCGCTCTGCCTCCTGAGCCACTGCCACCCGTTGTTTGAGGGCCCATTTTTCTGGAATGGGGAAGAATTCAAACCCTTTAAAATGAATTAAATGCATAAATAAATCTATCCCCTCCCAACAAAAACATTTTAAAAAATGAAAGAGCAAACTCACATACCTCATGCATCCTCATATCAGAGTTCTCGCTGAACAATGTAATGCATGCCCATCTGATGCCAATATAAACCTGGCATGCAGCCAGAGAAATGTGTCTTTTTCAATCAAAGAAAGTTCATATTCAGGTTCCTGTAGTTGTTGGTTAACCTTACAGATTAACCCCACATTAGATGTGTGTCTAAACTGAACTTGTCCAAGGTTCAAGCTTCTGTGTAAATTTGAGGTGAATCCAATCAGAATGTTGAATGTAGACACTATGGTGGCATCAGCAGAAAATGTCAAATGGACGAATGGACAGACAGACGGGTCAAAAATATTATAACCGCTGTAACTTTGTTAAGTAGAGTATAATAAACTTGGGTCATTGTCTGGAGAAAACCTTAAACGGTTACACAGAATAAAAACATAACCAGCAACCATACAAAGTTCGTAAATTTACAAGAAAACAGTGACAAATTTATGAGGAAAAAAAACAGAAATTTTCAAAAAACACTGACACGACTGAATTCATGACTAAAAAGTTGTTGATTTACAATGAAAAAAGTAACAAATTTGTGAGAAAAAGGTTTTAAGTTTACAAAGAAATTTTTTGCATTAATTTATGCTATGTGCATGGGTGGAGGACCATGCTCACGCTTTAAGTTCATTCTTGTTATTTTCTGTGTTTATCATTATCATTGTTTTCCTGAGTTGCCATTATTATTATTATTATTGTTATTATTATGGACCATTATTATAAAGTAATAATAATAATATTATAATGGGCCATTAGGTGGATTATGGTTATCATGGGTTTTGGTGGTATTATCTTTTGTTCATTTCATTAGGTCTCATGTGTTTTCCCTGCCTGACTCTCCTTTGATTTTGATTATTATAATTATGATTGTCTTGGTCTTGTCTCCCTTTATCCTCTGTTCATGTCTCTGTGCATTTCCTGTCAGTGATTGCATGTGTTGTCCCGCCCGTCATTTTCCCATATCTGTCATTGCTGTTTTCCCCATGTGTCAGTTGTTAGTCTTAATTAGTGTCCACACCTGTTTGATATTCATTGATCACCTGTTGCCTTATTTAAACCTGTGTCTGCCTTTATTCTGTCTGGTGTCCTTAATCGTCATTTTGCGTGATTACATGCTTCAAGTCATGTATTTTGTCCTTGCCTAGCCTTGTTTATATTCCTGCCAAGTTTAATATTATTTGATTCCTTGTCAAGTCTTGTTTTTGAGCCATCAAGCTATGTCGGGGTTGACCAGCTCAAAATAAAACTTTAAAATTTTGAGTCCAGTGTTTGGGTCCTGAATTCTGCCCCGGAGGGGCACTCAGCATTGACATGCTTAGCATTGATGCTTCAGATTTATTATTTTATTATTATTTTAATCAGTTCTGTAATATGATATGGAAAAGGTTTATGATGATATTGGGGTGGACACTTCTCTCAACAATTAAAAAAAAAAAAAACAGTCCGTCAATGATGCAGTAGCTCATTCCGACTTGGTGAAATCATCCCAAGAGTGCTCAGATCTCCTGACCGACGACCTTGACTTTGAACGCAGCCTAGATGCAGACCCACTTGGGGACCATTGTGCATGGGTTTGGGGTCGTTGCCTAGGAAGAGAGACGATTTTCGTGAAATCATAAATGCCAAGATCTCCTGACCTTTGTCAGTGACCTAGATGTTGAGGTCAACCTGGATGCAGACCAACATCATTTTGAGTGAGTTTCTTGAGAGTTAAGTAAATTCCTGCTGAAGAGTAGTATCCACCCATCCATCCATCCATCCATCATCCATCCATTTTCTACTGCTTTTCTGAGTCATGGAGGAAGCAATTCAAGCAGACAAGCTCAGACTTCCCTCTCCTCAGCCACCTGCTCCAGCTCTTCAGAGAGGATACCAAGACATTTCCAGACCAGCAGGGAGAGATAGTCTCTCCAGCGTGTCCTGGGTCTGCCCCAGGGTCTCCTCCCGGTGGGACGTGCCCAGAACACCTTGAGTGGGAGGCGTCCAGGAGGCATCCTGATCAGATGCACAAACCACCTCAACTGGCTCCTTTCAATATGGAGGAGCAGCAGTTTTACTCTGAGCCGCTCCCAGATGACTGAACTCCTCAACCTATCTCTAAGGGTGAGTCCAGCAATTCTGTGGAGAAAGTTCATTTTAGCTGCTTGTATCCGTGATCTCATTCTTTTGGTCATTACCCAAAACTCATGACCATAGGCAAGGGTAGGAACATAGAATGACCGGTAAATCGACACCTTTGCCTTAGAGCTCAGCTCCCTCTTCACCACAACAGACCGGTACAACATCCACATCACTGCAGATGTTGCTCCGATCCGTCTGTCAATCTCCCACTCCATTCTCCCCTCACTCGTGAATAAGACCACAAGATACTTAAACTCCTCCACTTGAGGCAGAAGCCTGTCCCCAACCTGGAGAGGACAATCCACCTTTTTTCGGTTGAGCACCAGGTGCTGATTCTCATTCCAGCCGCTTCACACTCAGCAGCAAACCGTCCCAGCAAGACCTGTAGGTCATTGCTCGATGAAGCCAACAGGACGACATCATCTGCGAACAGCAGATGACATAATCTGCCAACAGTATTTTCATAAATTCCACAAGTGCCCAGATCTTCTGACCTTTGACCTTGAGCACAACTTGGATGCAGACCCACCCGAGGATCACTGTGTGAGAGTTTGGTGACCATTGGGGAAAATGCCTAGGAGGAGGAATGATTCAGGTGAAATGTGGACAGACGGACAGATGCTCTGCCATCACGTTAGCCCATTTAGGCTTTGCCAGAATAAGCTAAAAACTATTGATGGATGCAGATCAGGGGAAAATATTTACACAACTCAAAAACAAAATCGCAAACTGCTGAAATTTGTAAATCCTTGAAATGTTGTGGCGGCTACATGGTGTTGCTTTAACATTTGGAACAAATGGCAGTTTGACTACTTAGACCAGGATAGCAGCTAAAAAATGAGATTCATCCATTAAACTAAGGAATGTGCTGACTTCTATAGGTTGTCTGCTATAAAATAAAAAGTGTGCATGTAACCCACATCACAAATGCTAGTGATTGATTAGGAATAAAATAATAGAAAAAATGTTTTTTGGTAATAAATAAGAAAGAATCTGCACAATAAGTAATTCAGTCAAAATATTTCATTAAAAGAAAATTAATGTTTTGAAGGCGGAAGAAAGTTCTTTTATTGTTGTAACCTTTAACCTGCCTCCCTTCCTCCCTCCTCCTTCCTCCTCCAGAGCAGTGTTGCCAAGTATGCTTATTATAAGCGACTTTGGGCTTGTTTTTCTCTAAAGTTGCTTGCAAAGCTCATCAGTCGTGGGTTGCAGGTTTTTGGGTTTGTTTTTTTAACTTGTAGTTGCTTACAGTATTTGGGCTTGCTACAGCTCTCCCAGCTCCCAGCCTAAGTCAAGCCCCCTCTACTTCTGCATATGGGACACTAATCTTTATAGAAAAGTTGGATGGCTCACACCCCATTAGCAAGTACAGAGTTCAGTGAGGCCGCCTGGCTGCCATGTTGGTGCGACTGGACACTCGGCGAGTCAGTGGGGAGTGGGTGAGTTTGGTGGTGGATGGTGCCACTTTTGCCTCAGTGGCTTCCCAGGGAATTGGCAGATTTTAGACTTCTTGGTGTGGAGGCGTGGCTTGTGGTCTTGCGCAGCTGGTAAACTACAGAAATCTACCAACTATAGAAATCGATTTCTACAGTTCACCGGTCACGCAGGATTGTGGGCTGTGTCTCCGTGTCAAGAAGTTCAGGATCTGTTTTTTATTTTGGGAGGTTGTTGAGGTGTGGGTGGTGCCGTTTGCTGCTGGTCCCATTGTGGGGCTCAGTGTTTTGGTGGGACTAATAAAGGATTAGCTTATCTTACCTTATCTTAAATTATCTTTTGATCCTGATCAAATTTTGCCACGAATAATGTTGTGTGGGGATTTATTGTGAAGTGCGGTGTGGTGACACCACCTTCCTGTTACGTCATCACACCGCCCTATATTAGGGGGCAGCCACCATGAGGACTTCCTCTTGGGCTGGATGACTCCACTAGGTGCAGCTCATGTACAGTGTTCCTAAATCTCCCTTAAACACGCGTTCAGTGATATATCTCTGTCAGCCTCATTCTTCACCAGGTTTGTGGACGTAACATTTCGCAACTGAGGATTAAGGTATGGAGGCATGCATCACACCACTCCGTCCCTTCCTTGAGCTCCTGGGCGAGCCACCGTTGCCATGGCCTCATCACAGTGCTGGACCTCGGGAAGCTCAATAAGGGGAGGGCACGTGTGGTCCTTGTCCACAACTTGGGTATTGAAGGCCAGAGGGTCCTATGGATGCTCGGCGCATCGGACTTGTTCGAGGACATCGTGGAGCTGCTAGCTAACCATTTCACCACACCAGACTGTTCAGAGAATCTGCTTTCGCCAGAGCCGCCAATGTGTCGGTGAGCCTATCCACCAGTATGTCGCTGATTTGAGGCAGCTAGCTAGCAAGTGTCGTTTTGGGCCGCTGGAAGACGAGATGGTGCGTGACCAATTGGCTGAGCACACATGCAACGCTGGACTGTGTGCTAGGCTATTGACGGCACCTAATGACTTGACGCTAGCTAGGGCTGTCAAACTAGCTCGGGCTGTCAAACTAGCTCGGGCTGTCAAACTAGCTCTCCAGTTGGAGGCTGCAGATAAGCTAGCTTCAGAGCTAAACTGGCACCGGTCACAGAAGCTGCCAGAGCCGCCCACCTCAGCTAATGTTGCAGACCATGAGAGTGAAGACAGCTTGGATGAAGATGATTATGAAACCAATGCTGCCAGCCGAAGGTCGCCATAAAGCGGGGGATTGCCCGGCAAGAAGGAAACGATGCAGTAGATATGGATGCTTGAATCACTATGCCAGGGTGTACCGTTTGTCTGACCCAGAGAGCCCACAGAAGAAATCACCCCGCCCATGCCCGACAACCATCCACTCGGTGAGTCCCAACACCAACGGGTATACGTACGTATTGTGCGGTGGAGTTAGACGGCGTGGAGGTGCCACTGTTACTCGACACGGCAGCGGTGTAGTCGATGCTGAATTGGGCCATGGTGAAGAAGTTTTTCCCCCACCACAGGATTAGGAGTAACCCAGCGCCATTGTATGGCTAAGGTTGTAGCAGGCTGTGCATGATCGGGACTGTGGAGTTGACAGCTCATTACAAGTCTGAAGCAATGATTGACTTCACGTTCCAAGTGGCAGTGCGCAGCGATAACATCATGGGGTGTGACCTGTTCTACGGACTGGGTTTCACCATCAAGGACAGCACTGGGAAAAAATGGTCTGGTTGTGGTCACTGGGGCTCACAGGCTCCAGTGATCAAAGAGGACATGGTTTGGGACGAGAAGCTAACAGACATTCGCTTTCAAGACGGCCAGTTCTCGCTCAGTGTCGGTATGGGAAAGTTTCAGTGCCTGCACTCAACAAGAGGTAGTTGGGGGGGGGCAGAGTGTGATGGTGGGACACCCGTGCTGACGAACGACACCATGCTAGCACCGGACGCCTTTAGTACTCGGCCGCAGTTGGGTGAGGGGTCTGCTGCTACAACGGTGACCACTGCTACATTCTTAGAAGAGGGTGGGACATGACTGACAAGCATGAAGTTATCGCATGCTCAGCAGCAGTATGTCAGGCCAAGTACGGTTCCACTTCAGGTTATGGGCTGGGTTCGGGGTGACGAACGACCATGATGAAGTTGGGCCAGTCGACAGACGACAAAACATCGAGCACGCTTGAGGATAGTTGCAAAGTTGGGAGCAGCGTGCTTCCAGTTGTCTGACGGCTCGATGAGGCACGCTAACCAGCTGCAGTCTGTCCAGGAGGATGCTCCAGGTGGTGAGGCTGGATGGGAGTCAGTGAAGGTGGTTTGGGACCTGGGCTCCAGCGTTCTGAAGCTCAGCCCTCGCCCCGAGGGCTTGTTGTCTCCAGAGGCTGCCCAGGGCCCCCTGCCTGTCCCACCATTCTTCTAAGTGACTGTGCTGTGTGTTGTGTATGGATTTTGGCCTTTGGGGTTTGCCGTAGTACCGTCGGGGTGGGAAATGGGATGACGTTAGACGGGCTACGGTGGGGAGTATAAATAGTAATGTGTGTATAATAAAGTTAAGTTGAATGTTCTCTAAGACACTCTCCACCTGCTTCATTTCCCTACGTAACATTTGGCGACGAGTAAAATTATGGGCGCGTGTATTATGGAGCCACCTCCGTTCCTGCAGGACCAGGGTGAGCCGGCTATCCCATGGGCACGCTGGAAGAACTTGTTTGAAGTTTATCAGACAGCAGCCGGACTTGACAGGTTTTCCAACGATAGGCGAAGGTACCTGTTAATTCACCATTTGCGCGCAGGAGGGCAATGCCTGTTCCTCACGCCGTGTGGTGATGGCTCGCTGCAGGAATCTTTGTTGAAGATGGACAACCTTTTCGGTGAAAGTGCTATGGTCACCGAGAGGAGACGCAGGTTTTTCAGCCGTGTACAGCGAGCCGGTGAGTCCATTTTATCCTTTCTTATGGAACTGCGTTGTTTGGCGGGAGAGTGTGATTTTGGGCCGCAAACAGATGGGCTAATTTGTGATAAACTAGCCCATGGCATGACTAGCCAGCGGCTAGGAGACATGCTGCGGGTGACTTGGCAGCCTATGTCTCTGGCTGAGGTGATAGACATGGTTAAGCTACGGGAGTCCGCGTCCCTGCGGGGACTGGGTGCCTTTACGGGTGGGGTACCAGAGGACCGGGCCTCCGCGCCACAGGCGTTGGCTAATGTGCTAACTAGGCCTCAGGGCCACTCAAGGAAGAAGAAGAGGATAAGGCAGCCTGTAGCACATGAGAGGGCCCATGTCAGATTTGCGGACCGAATTGGTGGAAACCCGCGGGAAGCTGGCGGGGTGTGCGTGGCACAAGGAGGAAGAGGTTGCCTAAAGTGGTATATTGTGCAGCTGGACGGCATCGAGGTGTCCCTCATGGTGGACTCGGGGACTGGCAGGTCCATTTTGAGCCTGGCAACGTTGAAGAGGTTGTTCCCGAAAAAGGCTATTAAGGCGGGAGCAGTAAAAATGTTTGGTTATGGCCACGCCAAGATCGACATGGTCAGCACGGTGGAATTTGACATGTCGTGTGAGCAGAAGAGGGCGCTCAAGTTCATTTTCCAGGTGGCATGGCGCGGGTTGGACCTGCTTGGGATTGATTCGCTGGGACAATTGGGTTTTTCCATACGGGATCCTCAAGGTTCAGTGGTGCTAACGACATTTACGGACTGGCAGCTCTGTTGGCCGGTGCTGTTCATGGGCCTCTGCCGGATCAGAGCCTTTTGTCATCGCCCATTGGTGAACGAGTCGGTGACGCCCAGGATCCAACTGCTTGGATGCCTACCACTGGTGTTGCATGATGACATGTCAGCAGAACTCTCAAAGCTGTTGGATGCTGTGATCATCGAGAAGGTGGATGCGTCACCATGGATTTCGAACCTGGTGGTGGCGAAGAAAAAGGACGGGGGGATCAGGCCGTGCATTGATCTACGCATGGTAAATAAAGCGATCATCCCAGATAAATACCCCTCCCGACCATGGAGGAGCTTACGGCGACTTTCAGCCGGTCCAAGGTGTTTACTAAGCTAGATCTTCGACAGGGATATCCACAGGTGCCACTTCACCCGGATAGCAGAAACCTGACGGCATTTGTGACCCACATGGGGGTCTTTAGGTATACCCGAATGCTGTTCAGGTTGAGTTCCTCCCCCAGTTGTTTTCAAAAGGTTATGGCCACGATGCTGGCGGGTCTGAAAGGGGTCATAGCCTATCTAGACAACATCATGGTACACGGCGCAACGAACGAGCTTCACGACGAGAGGCTGGAGAAGGTGTTGACGCGGCTGCAGGAACACAGGGTCACTCTCAACGGCGACAAATGCTTCTTTGCAGCACAGGCGATCAATTTTGTAGGGTTCCAGCTGACGGGCGAGGGTCTACAACCACTGCATTCCAATTTAGAGGCGGTGCTCCGCATCCCAGAGCCTACTACACCTGCCCAGATTTCATCTTTCCATGGCATGGTGAATTTCTACGGCCGGTTTATAAGATAAGATAAGATAAGATAAGCCTTTATTAGTCCCAGAATGGGGAAATTCCAGGATTGCAACAGCACAGGGATAGCAACACTCAGAGCAACAATCAAGAAGACAAGAAAAACAAGAGCAGCGACTATACGTATGTACATATAAATATATAAATATATAAACACACAGTGCGGAGCATTGTAGCTAGATGGAATAAACAGCATAATCATCTACTTAGTTATCCTACATAGTATGAATATGTACCCATACATATTGTCACCCTCCGTAGCGACCGATATTGTCCTAGTTGTATACTGGAGGGGACCATTGTGTAAGTCTATTGCGTCTTTTGCATTCAATACTATTAGGTTGTCACGTTTTTTTGCTATCTCTGCGAGCAGCCCCGCTTAGGTTATACAGTCTGACAGCCATAGGTAGGAAGGACCTGTGAAACCTCTCAGTTGCGCACCTAGGATGATGTAGTCTGCTGCTACACTTATCCCACATTACTCAGAGACGATCGGACCCCTGAGGGCTCTGCTAAAGCAAGATGCGCCGTGGGAGTGGACTCTGGCATGCTCAGCGGCAGTCTCGAAGTTGAAGCAGCAGCTCACATCCCCACCGGTGCTAGCACATTTTGACCCTGAAATGAAGACGGTGGTGACCTGTGATGCGTCTGGGACGGCGTTAGGTGTGGTCATGTCCCAAATACAGGATGGAGTGGAAAGGCCAGTGGCGTTTGCATCGAGGTCCCTCTCGCCAGTGGAGCAGAAGTATGCGGTGGGTGAGAGGGAGGCGCTGGCCTGTGTCTGGGTGTGCGAGAGGTGGCACATATACCTCTATGGACACCGCTTTACCCTGAGGACTGACCATCGGGCACTCACTACACTGCTGGAGATGTCGGGATTGGGGCATAGGTTGCTGAGACTTCATAGATGGTCAGAGCATCTGAGAGTCTATGACTTCGCCACTAAGTTCACCCCAGGCAGAGAGAACATAGAGGCGGACCTCCTCTCGCGGGCCACTGTGGAGGCTTCACAGGCGGTCGATGATGCTGGTACTGCTGAAGAGCATCTGGTGAACGCCCTGTGCGGAACTCTCCAGGGTGCGGTCTCTCCACAAGACCTCAAAGATGAATTGGAACGGGACCTGGTTATGACGTAGTTGCGCACAGTGATTAGAGAGGGATGGCCAGCAAAGGTGCCGAGCAAACTGGCTCCCTTTCACCGTTTCCGAGACGAGTTGAGCTTTTTGAATGAGGTTTGCATGGCCAGGGGCCAGTGCGCTTTGATTCCTGTTGCATTAAGGGCTCGGGTCCTGAACATGCTGCATGATGGTCATTTGGGAGTGGTGCAGGTGAAGCAGAGGAGTAGGAGGTCGGTCTGGTGGCCCGGCATTGATGACGGTATAGAGGCCATGGTAAAAAACTGCGTGCTGTGTTTGGAGAGCGGCAAGATGAGCAGACCTCCCCCACCACCGCTCTGGTCTGTTGAGTTTCCAGAGGGTCCGTGGAAGCATGTTGAGCTGGACATTTGTGGTGAATTTCATGCGGTGCCATTCAACAGTCGGTTCCTGGTGGTGGCGTATCATTTGTTCTCCAAATGGCCGGAGGTGCTGCCCACCAGCTCGGTGATGACAGCGGTGGTCACAGGATTCCTGGCATCCTTGTTCACCCGGTGGGGAATCCTGGACACAGACAATGGGTCCTTGTTTGTTTCAGGGGTGTTCGAGTACTTTTTGGCCTGCAAAGGGGTGAAACATGTTAAAACAGCATTCTACCACCCCCAGGCTAATGGAGGGATCGAAAGATTTAACAAGACCCTGAAGAACGGGCTGAGGGCTCACCTGGTGGATGGTCTCTTGTTCCCGGAGGCGCTCCAGAACACGGTGCTCCATTACAGAGCGTTGGTCCACGCAACAACGGGCTGTTCACCAGCAAAGCTTATGCTGGGGCAGGAGCTGTCGCTGCCAGTTAATCGGTTGGAGCCTCCAAGAGCAGTGCCCTGGACGAGTAATGTGACGCTGAGGAGAAGGTTCTCGGAGCAGCAACGGAAGATGAAGGGATGGTTCGACAGGAAGCACCGGGTGAGGGACCATGACCTGAAGGAGAAAGATTGGGTGTGGATTAGAAACCCCATCCGGTCCCACAAGCTCCAGCCCCTGTGGACGGGACCATGGGAGATTAAGAGTCGGCGGGGCCCTGACACATTTGAACTGGACGATGGGTCCAGGTAGCACGCCAGCAGGCTAAGGCATGCGGTACCTGGCCGGGGTGTGGACACCACGGGGCAGCTTGCCGGGTCTTAGGATTGGCCAGCTACGCCAGATGTGGACTCACAGGTGGTTCCAACGGTGCCTGGAGTAGGGTCCCCTGGGGGGGAACGCCCAGCTAGAGTGTGTCGGAGGCCTGCTTACTTGGAGGACTATGTGGCAAGAACTATTATGGACGATATCAGCTGGGCGTAGTGATAATATACCTGGTCACCCACTGATGGACTTGTTTATATGTACATATGGAAGACTTTGTTTTGTTTATGTATTGGGTTGTTGAAATTTGTTCACTGTGTTATAGTTTGACCTTGTGGTGGTGGTGGGGGGAATGTTGTGTATGGAATTTGGCCTTTGGGGTTTGCTGTAGCACTGTCGGGGTGGGAAACAGGATGACGTCAGACTTGCTACGGCGGGGAGTATAAATAGTAATGTGTGTATAATAAAGTTCAGTTGAATGTTCTCTAAGACACTCTCCGCCTGCTTCATTTCCCGACATAACACTGTGACAGAGTCAGTGTGTTTATAGTTCTGTTTTGGGTTCTGTGTTTAGTTTAGGAGCATGGCAGGTTTTTTTTTTTTTAGTTGCAATAAAGACTTTTGGTATTATCAGTGGCAGAATAACCCACTGTGCTGTGCGGGCCATGTTGTATTCCACCCATTTTAGTTTTTTTTGTGTGAGTGTGTTAGGCCTTAGCTTTACTTTAGTTTAGAGTGTGCATGGGATTCTAAATTAGGATGGGTTTGATTTGAGTGAGTGGTTTTGGACCTTGAGTGTGGGGGGGGGGTGTTCAATTCAATTCAATTCAACTTTATTTATATAGTGTGGCGGCATGAAATAATAAGCAGCGAACTGAGGTTCAAAAGTGGGTTTTATTTCATTCCGCCATCACAGAACTCTCTCCAGCGCCGTGCAGGCGCGCCGGAGCGAGCTCTCAGGCTCTCGTCAGGAGATAGGCAATGCGTGGAGTCAAAAGCAGTGGTCAGAGAGAGAGAACATGTGAATTTCAGTCAGCTTATATACCCCGTTACAGACAATACGTGAAAGGCACATTTACATCACAGTAAATGCAGGAAGGCATGGGACATTTGCATCACAGTACAGAGCAGGAAGTCATGAACACCTGCATTTGAGTCAACATAACAGCAGGATACTGGCAGGAAAGAGCTAGACAAAGAGAAGCTGCCTATTGATCTCAATACACACATCTCATTGTTCTGCTAATTGCTCCAGCTGAGCGCTCTGCTTGTCCGTAGGCTGTGGGGGTGACCCACAATAGCGCCATTTCACAACAACAGTCATCTCACAGCACTTTCAACTGTAGGGGGAACCCCCAGAGTTGCAGAAAGACCCCAGCAATCAGGTGATCCCCTGTGAGCAAGTGCTTGGCGACGGCGGAGAGGAAAAAACTCCCTTTTAACAGGAAAAAACCTCCAGCAGAACCAGGCTCAGGGAGGGGAAGTCATCTGCTGCGACTGGCTGGGGGGTGAGGGGATAGAGAAGATGAAAAGAACAGACAAGTAGAGAGCAAACAGCACGATGGGGACTCAATCTATGGGAGAGAAAAAACAGATGTTAATGACCAGCAAAAATATTTCATTGACAGTAAAGAAAGGAGTGAAGCCCAGTGCATTGTTGGAAGTCCCCCGGCTGACTAAACCTATTAGCAGCATAACTAAGGGAGGGTTCAGAAACACATGATCCCTCCCTAATTGTAGGCTATATCAAAAAGGAAGGTTTTAACCCTATTCTTAAAAACAGAGATTGTGACTCCCAAATCCAGATTGGCAGCTGGTTCCACAGGAGAGGAGCTTGATAACTGAAGGCTCTGCCTCCCATTGTACGTTTGGAGATTCTAGGTATTACAAGTAATCCTGCATTTTGGGAGCGTAGTGCTCTGTTAGGATAATACAGTAGTATCAGATCTTTTAAATAAAAGAGGCCTGATTGTTTAGAGCTTTGTAAGTAAGAAGAAGGATTTTAAACTTAATTCTAAACTTTATGGGAAGCCAGTGAAGGGAGGCCAGAACCGGAGAGATATGATCTCTCTTTCTAGTACCTGTTAAAACTCTTGCTGCAGCATTTTGGATCAGCTGAAGACTTTTTAAAGATGTTTTAGGAGAACCTGATAATAAAGAATTACAATAATCTAATCTCGAGCTAACAAAAGCGTGGATCAGTTTCTCGGCATCACTCTGAGACAAGATGCTCCTAACCTTGGCAATATTACGCAAATGATAGAAGGCAGTCTTAGAAACAAATTTAATATGTGAATTGAAAGACAGATCTTGATCAAAAATAATTCCAAAGTTCCTCACAGAGCTATTAAGAGAAAGAGTAACTGCATCCAAACTGAATGTTTGATTTGGAAAGGTATTTCTAAGGTTTTTTGGACCAACAAGAATGACTTCAGTCTTATCTGAATTTAATAGCAGGAAATTACAAGTCATCCAAGCTTTGATTTCCTTAAGACAGGCTTCCAACTGTTGTGTGGTGACTTATTGTGAAATGCAGTGTGATGACGCCGACTTCCTGCTGGATCATCACACCACACTATATTAGGGGGCAGCCGCCATGAGGATTTCCTCTTGGGCCGGATGACTCTGCTAGGTGCAGTTCATGTACAGTGCTCCTAAAGCTCCATTAAACACGCGTTCATTGATACGTCTCTGTCAGCCTCATTCTTCACCAGGTTTGTGGACATAACAAATTACACATATGATGTTTGTCAATTTAAAAGATAATTTCCCACGAAATTAAAGTTGTTGGTTGTCGTATAATAACAGAGTAATATTTAGTTTTTGTTTCAACGACTAGCGGACAGCTCCCATCATCCCACATCACTAAACTGTAATCGTGTTTAGTGCTGTTACTTATGCAGAATGCATGTCTTTTCTTTTGGTCAGAGTTTAAAAATGTATTCAAAGTTTTGATGTTGACTGTGTTTACTATAAATTTGCTGTTGCTTATGCAGAATGCATATGCATTTTCCTTTAATTAGAGTTTATAAAATTCAGTTATTCAAGATAAGATAAGATAAGATAAGATAAGATAAGCCTTTATTAGTCCCACAACGGGGAAATTCCAGGATTGCAACAGCACAGGGATAGCAACACTCAGAGCAACAATCAGAAGGCAAGAAAAAAAAAAAAAAAACAAAAAAAAAAAACAAGCAAGCAAGAGCAGCTAATATACATATGTACATATTACTATAAAATATATATATACACACACACACACACAGACACACAGTGCAGAGCATTGTAGCTGGATGGAATAAATATATGAATATATGAACACACAGTGCAGAGCATTGTAGCTAGATGGAATAAATATGTAAATATATAAACACCCACAGTACGGAGCATTGCAGCTAGGTGGAATAAATATGCAAGTATATAAACACACACAGTGCGGAGCAATGTAGCTAGATGGAATAATATGTAGATATATAAAAACACAGTGCGGAGCATTGTAGCTAGATGGAATAAATATATAGATATATAAATATAAACACACCCAGTGCTGAGCATTGTAGCTAGATGGAATAAATATATAGATATATAAATATAAACACACCCAGTGCAGAGCATTGTAGCTAGATGGAATAAATATGTAAATATATAAACACACACAGTGCAGAGCATTGTTGCTAGGTGGGATGAAACAGCATAACCGTCTATTTAGTTATCCTACATGGTATGATTATGTGCCCATACATATTCTCACCCTCCATAGCGACCGGTATGTTCCTAGTTGTATGCCGGAGAGGACCATTGTGTAAGTCTATTGGATCTTTTGCATTCAAAAAAAACTATTAGTTTGTTACGTCTTTTTTGCTATCTCTGCGAGCAGCCCTGCTTAGGTTGTACAGTCTGACAGCCGTTGGTAGGAAGGACCTACGAAACCTCTCGGTTGTGCACCTGGGATGATGTAGTCTGCTGCTAAATGAGCTCCTCAGTGCATCCAGTATGTCCTGCATAGGGTGGAACTCGGACTCCAGCAGAGATGACAGTTTAGCCACCGTCCTTCTCTCTCCTATCTCCTCCATCGGATCAAGGCGTTGCCCCAGGACAGAGCTAGCTTTCTTAATCAGTTTGTTCAGTCTCTTCCTATCGGCTGCAGTAATGCCACTGCCCCAGCAGACCACTCCAAAAGTGATGGCTGATGCCACCACCGTGTCATAGAATGACTTTAGCAGCGCCCCTTGTACACCAAAAGACCTGAGTCTCCTCAGCAGGAACAGCCTGCGCTGTCCCTTCTTGTAGAGTGCGTCAGTATTGTGTGACCAGTCTAGTTTATTGTTCAGATGAATACCCAGGTACTTGTAGGATGTCACCATCTCGATGTCTGTTCCCTGTATATTTACTGGTGCTGTGAGGGGCTGCCCATGCCTGCGGCAGTCCACCACCAGCTCCTTAGTTTTCCTTGCGTTGATCTGGAGGCAGTTCCGATGGCACCAGTCCACAAAGTCCTGGATAAGCCCTCTGTACTCAGCTTCATCTCCGCTGGAGATGAGACCAACGATCGCAGAGTCATCAGAGAACTTCTGTAGATGGCAATGTGTTGTGTTGTGTGAGAAGTCCGCAGTATAAAGAGTGAACAGGAAGGGAGCCAGCACCGTTCCCTGGGGGGCCCCCATGCTACTGATGATCGTGTCGGAAACACAGTCCCGGGTTCTCACAAACTGAGGCCGGTTCGTGAGGTAGTCCAGGATCCATGATGACAGGTGCTGGTCCACCCCTGCGCGCAGCAGCTTGTCCTTCAGGATCATCGGTTGGATGGTGTTGAAAGCACTGGAGAAGTCAAAGAACATGATCCTCACCATATTCCCGGGCTTCTCCAGGTGGGACAGAGAACGGTGAAGGAGGAAGATCACCGCATCCTCCACCCCAATGCCATGCTGGTAGGCGAACTGGAGTGGATCCATCGCTGGTTCCACCAGGGGGCGGAGATGAGCAAGGAGCAGTCTCTCCAGGGTCTTCATCAAGTGGGACGTCAAGGCCACCGGTCTGAAGCTGTTCAGGTCTTTGGGGTGGGAAGTTTTTGGTACAGGTACCACACAAGATGTTTTCCACAGCTGTGGTACCCTCCCCAGTTTCAGGCTCATGTTGAAGATATACATCACAATCCCACACAGCTGGTCTGCACAGGACTTGAGGAGCTTTGCGCTGATGCCGTCCGGTCCCGACGCCTTCCTCGCCTTGATCTTCCTCAGCTCCGTCCTCACCTGGGTCTTGGTCAGGGTCAGGCTAGGGGGCTGTGTGTTAGGAGTGGGGGGGGTGTCGGTGGAGTGGGGAGTGGGCAGCAGGACTTGATTTCTTAGTGGCAGCAGTGGTTGTTGTGCAGACAGGGGGGAGGGCGGTTGGTCAAATCTATTGAAAAACAGATTCAGGTTGTTCGCCCACTCCCTGCCCCCCGTGGCCTGGGGGGAGGTATTCTGGAGCCCCGAGATGGTTTTGAGGTTTCTCCAGACCCCGCTGATGTCGCTCTGTTGCAGCTTGTCCTCCATCTTCTTCCTGAAGCTGTCCTTGCCTTCTCTGATCTTTCTCCTCAGCTCCCTCTGTACGGACTTCAGCATCTCCCTGTTCCCCGACCTGAAGATCCTCTTCTTCTCTCTCAGAAGTGTTTTTATCTCAGGGTTGATCCAGGGTTTGTTGTTTGAGTGACGGCGTATGGTCTTGGTGGGAACGGATTTGTCCACACAGAAGCTGAGGTAGCCCGTGAAGGTGTGAATGAGGCCATCGATGTCCTCACCATGTGGATCGCAGAGCTGCTTCCAGGCAGTGGCTTCAAAACAGTCCTTTAGAGTGTCCATTGTCTCCTCAGACCATAACTCCACAGTGTGCATGGCCGGAGGTTGTCTGTGCACTAGGGGTTTGTACACCGGTCGGAGATGAACCAAGTTGTGATCCGATCTCCCAAGTGGGGGGAGTTGTGATGAGGTGTACGCCTCCTTAGTGTTTGCGTAGAACAAATCCAGTGTTTTATTGTCTCTAGTGTGGCATGTGACATACTGGGTGAAAGTGGGCAGAATGGGAGACAGTGAAACGTGGTTGAAATCGCCTGAGATGAGGAGAAGAGCATCTGGGTGTTCTGTCTGCAGCCTGCTGGTTACTGAATGGATGACGTCACGCGCTGTCCCAGCGTTCGCCGTCGGATTTGCATAAACAACAATGCAGATCACGTGTGAGTGTTCTCTCGGGAGATATGTAGGCCTCATGCTAACAGCTAGCAACTCAATGTCTTTGCTGCAGTGTCGTTGTTTAACAGTGATATGTCCCGGTCTACACCAGTTGTTGTTAACATACATTATCACTCCACCGCCCCTAGTTTTGCCACTCTCTGGTGTTCGGTCAGCTCGTATCATGTGAAAACCCTCCAGCTCAATGTTAGCATCTGCTGCTAGTTCAGTTAGCCACGTCTCAGTAAACAAAAGGAGAGAGCACTCCCGGTAAGTGCTATCATAACGGGAGATAGCCGCTAGCTCATCTAACTTTCCCAGTATCGACCGTACATTTCCCATGACAACAGATGGAAGGGAGGGTCTGTACCTTATATTTTTTGTCCTCCGCCTTACTCCAGCCCGGCAGCCGCGGCGTTTTCGCCTCAGTTCTCTCGGTATGTCGAGTTTTTCCAGTGGGACCGGGTGGCGGTTAAATGCTAGCAGCTCTTCCCTGTTGTATTGAATCCTGCTATAAACAGTGGCTCCGTCCACCGGCTCAGGAGACATTATTCAATGCTGACTGTGTTTTACTCAATTCGCTGCAAACAAAAATAAATCTATATATTTATACTTATCAAGCAGCCTCTCTTTTACACAAAGTGGTAGGTTGCCTGTTGGGCTTTTTTGGGCTTGTTTCCATAGAGCTTGTTGTTTGTTTCTCTCGCGAGATCTGGCAACACTGTCCAAGAGCAGTGAGCTAACACAGCCACAGCTTCACTGCAGAGCTTTAAGCCTCATATTTGAGGGAAAAACTGGGCTTATTCTTTTTTAATCTGATACTGTGGAGATGAAATAACCAGACCGAACTTTCTGAACAGATGAACTTCATTTCACTCTCACATCTTCCAGAATCAGAACATTAAACTCGTGAAGCAGGGACTTTCTCTTTTATATCCCAAAACTCACACCTCCCTGCTACCTGAGGTCCTGCATTCACCATTCACTCTCCCCAGACAATTCCCCTTACCCCTCAGCCCTTTGATCTCCATGCTCTCTCAGTCTGAGAGGAAAACTACTGAACTCTACAGCATGGGTCCCCCACACCGCCCCCACAGAGTCTCAGACTGGGTGTTAACTCTCCCGTCCTCGTGGCTTCAGCCTCTGTCCATAACTGCTGTAACGGGGGGGGGGGGGGTCTTCGGCTCCGCGACACTGCTGTGCCGGTGGGGGGTTCCTGGGGGTGTGTCTGTCTGTGGGGGGACAATGGAGGGGGGGAGAAACATTCAGCATGCTCATGTGACTGCTGTGATGAATCATTTACCTGGGGAGCTCTCAGTGGGGGTCTTCCTCACAGAGGAGCTCTTGCCAACACCAGCTGCTCGTCTGCCACAACAAAGGCAGGCTTAAGCCTGTCTGTACAGATTCTTTCCAAGTGACCCCCCAGGTCTAACACAAAATGTTTGTCCCCGGTTTCCAGCACTCTAAACGGGCCATTGTAGGGTGGGCACAATGGGGTCCGGTGGGCATTGTGCCTGACAAACACGTGTCCTTCAAGGCTTTTGGCACAAATGTGCGGGGAAAACAGTGGTGGGCCGGGCCAGGGAGCGTCCGTGCGTCTGCGCTATCCCTGTTCCGCAGGGGCTGCGTAAAAACCAGCTCTGCTGGGGAAGCCGCTAAATCCTCCTTCAGTGCAGAACACAACCCTAATAGAACCCACGGCAACCGGTCCACCCAATTTGCATCCGTAAGCGAAGCCCTGAGTGCTGCTTTCAGTGACCTATGGAAACGCTTGCATAACCCATTGGCCTGTGGGTTGTACGCGGTCGTGCGATGAATTGAGATGGCCAGGCTCCCGGCCATCTTGGACCAGAGGTCAGAAACAAACTGCGGGCCCCAATTGGACGTGATGTCCGAAGGGGTGCCAAACGTGCCATCCATGTTGTTAAAAAGGCACGTGCCACGTCTGTGGACGTGGTAGAAGCTAATGGGACTGCTTCGGGCCAGTGCGTGGTGCGGTTCACCACTGTCAGGAGGTGCGTGAACCCCTGCGATGGCGGGAGGGGGCCGATGAGGTCCATGTGAACGTGATCGAACCTCTTAGCTCTTAGGGATATAGAACGGCTCAAGGGGGGTCTTTGTGTGCCTGTGCACTTTGGCTCGTTGGCACGCTACACAGGATGCAGCCCATTCTTTCACCTGTTTGCGCAGGCTCGGCCAGACAAACTTTGCTGCCACCATTTTGACTGACGCGCGTACGCCTGGGTGCGCCAGGGAGTGAACCGACTCAAAAACACGGCATCGCCAAGCTCATGGTACCACTGGGCGCGGGCGGCCCATGGAGACGTCACAGATTGGGGGGGGGCCCCTGTCTTGCATAACTCGGCTGTCCAGCCTTAGCCCTGTTGGTCCAGACTGGAGCATGCAAACGTCGGCATCGCCGATCTGCTCTGCGGCCATGGCCATGTAATCTATCTCCACGTAGACTGGGGATACTAAGGCACGCGAGAGACAGTCAGCCACCACGTTGAGTTTACTGGCCACATGACGAATGTCGGTCGTAAACTCCGAGATCGCTGCTAGCTGTCTCTGCTGCCAGCCCGACCATGGTTCCGAAACCTTGGCCATCGCGTACGTTAGCAGCTTGTGGTCCACGAATGCAGTGAAGGCGCGCCCTTCCAGCCAGAACTGGAAGTGGCGTATGGCCAGGTGAAGAGCCAGAAATTCCCTGTCGAACGCGTTGTATTTACGCTCATTTTCGCGCAAAGACCTGCTAAAAAAGGCAAGCGGCTGGCAAAAACCGGTGACACACTGCTCCACGACGGCTCCTATGGCCACGTCTGATGCATCTGTAGTGAGTGCAATCTGAGCCACCGGGTCTGGGTGCACCAGCAGTGCAGCGTTCACCAGAGCTGTTTTAACCTCAGACAACACTTGCTCCCACTCAGGAGTCCAGTCAACTCTGTCCGCCGGCTTCTGTTTCTTAAGCGCGGCGTACAATGGCTGCATGAGCTGGGCTGCGCGGGGGAGGAAACGATTGTAGAAGTTGACCATCCCCAAAAACTCCTGCAGCGCCCTGACTGTCTGAGGCCAGGGAAAATTCACCACTGCGCCCACCTTGTCCGGCAAGGGTATCGCTCCCTCCGGTGAGATGTGGTGTCCCAAAAAATCGAGCCTCGTCACGCTGAACTGGCATTTCGCCGGATTGATTACTAACCCATGCTCCTCCAACCTCTGGAAAACCGTCCTGAGGTGGGCTACGTGTTCGTCCTCGGACGCGCTGGCCACCAGGATGTCATCCAGGTAGACGAACACAAACGGCAGATCGCGCAACACGGCATCGATCATGCGTTGGAATGTCTGTGCCACGCCTTTTAACCCGAAAGACATGCGTAAAAACTCAAACAGACCAAACAGGGTTATTACTGCCGTTTTAGGTATGTCCTCCGTGCGCACTGGGACCTGGTGGTAACCAGGGACCAGGCCTATCTTAGAAAAAATACGTGCCCCGGCAAGGTGAACAGAAAAATCCTGAATATGGGGGATCGGGTAGCGGTCGTGCGCTGTGGCGTTGTTTAATCTGCGGAAATCTCCGCAAGGTCGCCACGATCCCTCGGCCTTAGGGACCATATGTAGTGGGGATGCCCATGGGCTGTTTGATCGTCTGATGATGCCCAGCCTTTCCAAGTTGGCAAACTCCTCGTGCGCTATGGCCAGTTTAGCTGTGTCCAGGCGCCAAGGTCGTGCAAAAACGGACAGCCCGGTGGTGGTAATAAAGTGCTCCACCCCGTGTTTAGTGCTGGCCGCAGAAAACGTCGGGACAGTGAGTGCTGGGAACTGGGTGAGCAGGGTGTGGAACTTACCACCTGGAGCTGTGACGTTGGCTAGCGCTGTTGGCCCGGCTCCTCGAGCTGTACAGGGGAGAGAATCAAAAGACATTGCATTAATCAGGCGTCTGTTAGTAACATTGACTAGTAGTCCGTGTGCACACAAAAAAATCAGCGCCTAAGATTGGGAAACTGCATGCCACTATGACGAATGTCCACTGGTATGTACGCCCATGCAAGGATACAGTCAGTGTCCTCTCACCAAAAGTCTTAATGTCTGAGCCGTTTGCGGCCGTCAGCTTGGGGCCGCTAGTTCCCGCTAGCCGGTCGGCGTAGGATGGCAGGATGATGCTCTTTTGGGAGCCGGAGTCCACGAGGAACTCTCTCCCCAAGCGTGAGCCTGTCACGTAGAGCAGCTTGCTTTCTTCACCGGCGGTCACAGCTGCTATCGACTGCCGGCCTTGGCGTTTCCCGAAAGCTTGAATTGGCACGGTGGCACGCATGGGCATGCGTCCTCTCCAAAACGGCGGTGGTAGGAGCAGAGCGTATCTCTCTGGCGCTTCCTGGCCCCCGCTGCCACTACCATCACTGGCTCCTCGCTTCCGCTGGCCGTCTCACTGGGTTCCAATGCCGCTGCATTCACTGTGAGGGCTCTGGTGGTGAGGATGATCCAATCTGCCTCCTGGGCTAGCGCATGGCAGTCACGCGCGGCGAGCAACGGCGAGTTGGCAAGGAACGCTCTGGCCGCCGTTGGGAGGTTCTGGAGGAAAAGGTGGGCAAATAGAAAATGCCCGTCATCCGTGCCCTTCAATGCCAACGTCTTCTCCATCCGTTCGACCGCCGACCCGTCTCCCAACTCGGAGTGCGTCAGGAGCCTCTCCACTCTCTCGCAGTCTGAGAGCATGTAGCTCCGGGTCAGCGCGGCCTTGAGAGCCCCGTATTTGTCGTGGGCTGGGGGCTGTTGGAGCAGGCTCGCTACTTGCTGAGTCATGCGAGCATCCAGTGCTGTGACAACGTAGTAATACCTGGTGTCATCTGCCATTATTCCCCGGAGCACGAACTGGGCCTTGGTGTGGAGGAACCAAGACTTCGGGTCGTGCAGCCAAAAGTCTGGTAGTTTGACCGAAACGGCGCACGCATTGCTGGGGTTTCCCGTCCGGGTCGCATCCGGGATGTTCGTCTTGTGTTCCATTCTGCGTCAAGAGTCACCAGTGTGGAGATGAAATAACCAGACCGAACTTTCCGAGCAGATGAACTTTACTTCACTCTCACATCTTCCAGAATCAGAACATTAAACTCGTGAAGCAGTGACTCTCTCTTTTATATCCCAAAACTCACACCCCCCTGCTACCTGAGGTCCTGCATTCACCATTCACTCTCCCCAGACAATTCCCCTTACCCCCCAGCCCATTGATCTCCATGCTCTCTCAGTCTGAGAGGAAAACTACTGAACTCTACAGCATGGATCCCCCACAATACCACCTTTCGTTAGGACAACCAAGAAAATTAACTAGAGTTGTTTTGGTGAGTTTTGTTATGTATGAATGTAAGTAGTAAGATGGCGGCCAGGGCTCCCGGGGAATAGTGAGGGGTGGTGGGCCGCCCTTTCCGGTGGTGGCGTCACCCGTGGTGTAAGAGGCTCCGCAGGAGGCAGCCATGTCTCTTTGCGCCGTCGACCCCTGGACTAAGGTGTGCTGTAAGTCTGTTGTATATTTGATATAGCACTAAAATAAAGCTACGTTCATTAAGGCTCCGCCCTGCTCATTATTTTAAAAGTATGGACACAACAAGTTTTCCTTTTGTTTTTTTCGATTTTGAAAAACGTGCATTTTCATCCATTAACGAGGTGATTAAGGCCTTGTTGTAGATGGGTAAAAGAGTAAAAAGTATGTTCATACTGTGTTTACTGTCTTTTGGTTAATTTCCAGCCACTGAATGTTTATATATTTGGTTTTATCTTGATTAGATGTGACGTCGCCCGGGTTGACAGGGTCAGGAGTTCCTGGTGGCGGAGATCAAGGGACAGAGCTGCGTGGAGGAATCTGATCAGACCTAAATGAAACAGTCATTGTTGCCCCCGACAGATTGCTAAGATGGATGATGGATGAATGTGCATTTTATACAGTTTGAGTTGATTTTGGTGGATATTCACAATGATGCACTGTGTGCAGATAAAAATTGGTACCACTATGAGCTAAAAATAGATGCACTGGAAGTGTGCTCATTCCATAGTTTTTTTTTTGTGATTAAAGTAATTAATGGACTTTTCTGCATGGTCTGCCACATAGGCCAGGTTTTTTTTTCTCCAGTGAGGAAGAGTTTCTGAGTGCCAGGATGTGGAATTTGATCTTCTCTGTTCCTCCCAGCTTCTCTGCTTCAAGATGTGTGTTTGCCAACGGGGCTTGAGCACACATGGACATTTTATGGCTAGCCTACCCACCTCTGACTCTGGTCTCTTAAGGCACTTTTCCACTAGCCCAGCTCACCTCGCCACGTCTCGATTCACTTCGACACGGTTCGGCTCGGTTGTGTCTCCATTACAGCCGGGTTAAGCTGGGGTGGGCGGGATTTTTTTTACAGCAAGGCGGCGCCACACTCCCGTGACGTAAAACACACGACCCAAGCAAAACATAACACATGCATCATGGCGGCTGTACAAAGCGACTCCTTGGTCTGTGGCTTTTTTCACCATAAATGCCAAAAAGGACCACCAGACACGGGTACAGGCAGCGAGACGAAACACTCTGGAATAGTTCTGCAACTCCTTGGAGAGCCGAAGACATGAGGATACAAACTAGGTCATATATGACTGTAAGCTAATGTTGCTAATGCTAGTTTGCTATAAGTACGTCGTACTACACTGTAATGTCTGCAACTTATCGCTGTTAGGTACTAAAATATGTATGCTGTGTGTGTGTGTTTCAGATGACTCTGTTGTGGGGAAATTACCGCTTCAAACGGTCGGTCTGGGCATTCAACACAGCCTGTCACTGATGTCACAGACTCCCAGTGATGAGATGTTAAGCTTCGCAAACGATCAGTGGTTGTAGAGCTTAAGAATGTCTGTAGAAACGTTTATTTCCTGTGCAAAAAATTGCTCTGATCTGCGTGAAAATCATGGAGAGACTGTTGAGACATCATGGATGTACCTGCTGCAGCAGCGCTGAGTCTGAGGTGGTGTCATAGCAAAAAATGATCAGCTGACACAACTTGATC
Source organism: Pholidichthys leucotaenia (assembly GCA_020510985.1). Lineage (NCBI taxonomy): Eukaryota > Metazoa > Chordata > Actinopteri > Cichliformes > Pholidichthyidae > Pholidichthys > Pholidichthys leucotaenia. Next base: position 60,315,979 of record CM035845.1, on the reverse strand, counting down.
GCCATGTTAATAACTATATTAGCCACAAAATATATATTCAAAAAGTAAACAGTACTAGGTTACGTATAATAAGATATATTTGACAGTTATGATGCATTTTAGGCCAAAACAAACCTGATCTAGGATTAAAAGCAATTAAAATAATGCAGTCACAAGGTTACATGGAAAATACTTGATTTACTAGATACATGTACTGTAGAAATATATATTCTCTGCATCAACAATGTACTATGCATGCATTCATGTAGTATTGCACTGGGAATTGCACTGACAATAAACCTCTGAAGTTTTTGCAGATGTCTCTTTTTTATATGTGAAGGTTACCACCATGTGGCACAAATTAAATACTAAAAGATTGGAAAAGCTGTCTAAGAACAATCCAGCAGTTTGAGAAATCACTTTTGGTTTGGTGTAAGTCTATCAGCAGAATTATGAACCATAAAGCAGTTTGTGTTAAAATGTTAAATCCCATTAAACCCTAATCCGGGGGCTTCCAATCATGTGTCATGGGGGGCCAAGACCCTGCAGGTTCTCTCTTCTACCCAGTCTCTTCAGCAGGTGTTCTCACTGATCAGCAGTCAGTGGAAGAAGTTCAGTGGAATATGCTGTTGAAGACACTGGTTGGAGGTAAAGCCTGCAGGGTCTTGGCCCTCCATGGCACATGATTAGACACCCCCGCCCAAACCCATTATGATGAAGAGCAGATGCTAATATGGCCCAGAATTCCTCCATATACTGGTACTGTCACTAAAGTATGCAGGGTCTTCTGCGGTGGCACATCCAACAATACAGTCTTCAGTTAATAAAGTAATTGTTTTGGTTACTTTTTTCTTAAAAATGAGCCATTATTTTCAAGGTCACCGATAAATCCTTTGTACAGTTTACTCTTTTCCCACCGGTGTCTTAACAGACAAAATAGAAAATCATGATGCAAACACATAAGTCACTAAATTGTTTATTACAATCAGCAGCAAATTCCAGATTATTCAGAATGTGCAAAATTCAAACTGTAAAAAAAAAAAAAAAAAAAAAGAAACTGGAATGGGTCACACACGCCAGCCACGCTGCCTCACTGAGAAGCAACTGGATCGGCCCCTCGTACTGGTCCTGGTTCAGCAGATCTTCAGCCTGCATCTCTGTAAATAGTGAGGCAAGGTCCAGTTGGGGTGGACAGTTTCCCTCTTGCCTAGACAAAAGACAAATGGGTGGTGGTTAATTAAAGCAAGTTTAAAACATATTTTGGAAATACACTTGTTGCTAAAAGCCAGTGGTGGAATGTGAATGAATGAATGAATCTTTATTTTGGATTGATTAAAAGTAAAGATTAAAAGAAAATAGAATAATATAACAAAGGGGAAAAAAATCTAACAAGGTCAAATTAAACAATAACTCCTCTGATTATACAGTTCAACATAGGTTATCTGAAATGGGTGATGGCTGAAGCTGCAGCTTATATTGCCCACCCATATTCCATCCAAGAATTCAAAAGAAAAACAAAACAGGAGCGATTACAATTTGAATGTGACAATAAAGTACTTCGTTGTTGTATTTAACCACAATTTTCATGTAGCTGCGCTTCAGTCGATTTTACAAGGGCTGGGTTACATTTAAAATCATCTGTTTTTACTGTGGCCTCAGCAATCAGAATGAATTAATACATTCACTTGAATGGAATATAGTACTTTAACTGAAGGTGTGCATCACCGAGTATGGAGTCGCTCTGTCAAAATATGGAGTTTTTATCAATAAAAGTTTGTCTTGTCTGTAAAAGTGTCTCTTCTTGCCCTGGGTTCAAGTGTGGGCAGTGTTTTGTACTTGTATTGCTAAAATATAAAAGGATGCACTACAATGGGTCTCAAATATTTGTAATGTGTCCTGTTACTTCATGAGTTTATTGATGATAGACTATAAACTACACATATAAAGTAAATTATATTGATGACTGAACGACTCCCATTCCCCAAAAGATACAGTTATGAACATAACTCACAAAGGATCACACAAGTGATCTGCCAAAAAAATAAATACATTAACAAGTGGTTTATTTTACAGTTGATGTGCCAGTCATTTTCAATTATTCTGTAATTAATATTCACACAGTCAAATAAATCTCAGTTCAGTCCCTTTTATATTAAGTGGAAATTGTGCTACTTTGGTTTTGACACTTTACCTATAAAAGCAAAGGATTTCAGTACGTTCCACAGTGGAAAGGTCCATTGTGGGGCGGCTGCTTTCCTCTTGCCTAGACGAACAACAGAAATGGATGGTGGTTAGCTTCAAGCAAGTTCAACACTTACACAGGCACATCTCAAAAATTAGAATACCATGAAAAAATTCAATATTTTTGTCACTCATTTCAGAAAGTGAAACCCATATATAGATTCATTACAGGGACAGTGATATATTGAAAGAGTTTATTTTAATAGCGCTCAGCACTTGCTGAGTACAAGAAGTACCCAAATGAGAAGAATCTCCAGAGTCTCAGGGCTGCGAGAAGCAAAGTTCAGCAGACTGCTCGGCGCTGTGCCAACGAGTACTGGACTCAGCTCAGCCAAGACATTCAAACCGCTGCCATAACAGGGAACATCCGTGGTATGTACGATGGCATCAAGAAAGCACTTGGTCCGGCTCAGAGCAAGACGGCCCCCCTCAAATCCTCCACACCTCTACTCCAGACAGAACACCGTGACATCGTCAGCCCTTGATGCCATCGACTGCCTGCCATCCATGGACGAACTTGACGCCGAGCCAACCATAGACGAACTCAGCAAGGCCATTGATAGCTTGGCTGCTGGCAAGGCACCCGGCAACGACGGCATACCCCCGACCTGATCAAGCACTGCAAGACTGCCCTACTGCTGCCATTGCATGACGTCCTCTGCCAGTGCTGGAAGGAAGGTGCCGTACCACAGGACATGAAGGATGCCAAGATCATCACCCTCTACAAAAACAAAGGGGAGAGAAGCGACTGCAACAACTACAGGGGCATCTCCCTCCTCAGCGTTGTTGGCAAAGTCTACGCACGAGTTGTTCTCGTTCGTCTACAGAAGCTTGCCGAACGTGTCCACCCCGAGTCTCAATGTGGCTTCCGCGCTGAGCGATCGACGGTAGACATGATATTCTCCATCCGCCAACTCCAGGAGAAATGCAGAGAACAGAACATGCCCCTGTACATCACCTTCATCGACCTCACCAAAGCGCTCGATCTGGTCAGCAGAGAGGGCCTTTTCAAGATCCTGCCAAAGATAGGATGCCCACCAAAGTTGCAAAGCCTCATCAAATCATTTCACACCAACATGCAGGGGATAGTGCAGCACGATGGCAACGTGTCAGAGCCATTCAACATACGCAGCAGAGTGAAACAGGGCTGTGTACTTGCTCCAACCCTTTTTGGGATTTTCTTTGCTATGCTCCTGAGGCATGCCTTCAGCACAACAACAGAGGGAATCTACTTGCACACAAGATCTGACGGCAGGCTTTTCAACCTCGCCCGCCTGAAAGCCAGAACCAAAGTACGCGAGGCTCTAATCAGAGACATGCTGTTCGCAGACGACGCTGCAGTCGCAACCCACACACAGCAGGAGCTTCAGACCCTGATGGACCGCTTCTCAAAGGCATGCAAGGACTTCGGGCTTACCATCAGCCTGAAGAAGACTAACGTCTTGGGGCAAGGCACGGAAGCACCACCAACCATCACCATCGACGACTACGAGCTGGAGGTCATGAATCAGTTCACGTACCTGGGGTCCACGATCAGCAACAACCTCTCCCTTGATACAGAGATCGACAAGAGGATTGGAAAATCAGCCTTCACACTCGCTCACCTCACCACACGAGTGTGGGAGAATCCCAAACTCTCTGTCAAGACGAAGATGGCAGTGTACAACGCCTGCGTCATCAGCACACTGCTCTATGGGAGTGAGACGTGGACAACATACGCCCGGCAGGAAAAGAGACTGAACTCCTTCCACTTGTGCTGCATTCGCCACATCCTGGACATATCCTGGCAGGACAAAGTGCCCAACACAGAAGTTCTGTCCCACGCCGGCCTTCCCTCCATGTTCACTCTACTCAGGCAGCGCAGGCTCCGCTGGCTAGGCCACGTTCACCGTATGGAGGATGGCAGAATCCCCAAAGACGTCCTCTACGGACAACTGGCGACTGGCAGGAGAGATGTTGGCCGCCCACAGCTGCGCTTTAGAGATGTCTGCAAGAGAGACATGGAGGCCCTGGAGATCAACACAGAGCACTGGGAGGACCTTGCAACGGACCGCTCCAAATGGAGAGGCACCCTGACCGAACAGCTCAAGGCGGGTGAAGAGAGACTGACTGCTGCAGCAGATGAAAAAAGGACCCGCAGGAAGAACCGCCACAGACCCAGCAGCACGGAGACCACCCACAAGTGCAACCTGTGTGACAGGGACTGCCATTCGTGCATCGGCCTGCTCAGCCACAGGCGGTGCTGTTCCAGCAGAGTAGACGTTTAGGATTTTCTTCCATGGTCATCATAGACCGACGGAGGCCGACGAATGTTATTTTAATATTGATGATTATGCTACAGCCCATATTAACCAACACCTCAGCGGCCAACATTTATATTTAAAAACTATATTTTAAAGTTAATTTTATGTAATATTCTAATTTTTTGCCAAATTGAATTTGGGGTTTTCAGGGGCTGTAAGCCGTAATCCTCAAAATTAAAATAAATAAACGCTTGAAATATATCACTGTCTGTATAATGAATCTATATAATATATGGATTTCTCTTTCTGAAATGAGTGACAAAATATAGTGAAGTTTTTCATGACATTCTAATTTTTGGAGATGTACCTGTGTTAGGGAAATACACCTGTCAAAGTCAGTGGTGGGATGTGACAAAAATGCTTTGTTTCCCTGACAAGCACTGCAGGATCCACAGAATAGGTGTGTGGGTCTATTCTGACGCTTTAGAAAATTATATGAATGACTTTATAAATCACTGGTTTGAAAAAGCACTTTTAATACACTACCGTTCAAAAGTTTGGGGTCACTCAGACAATTATTTTGAGTTTTCCATGAAAAGTCACACCTACTTACCACCATGAGTTGTAAAATGAATAGAAAATATAGTCAAGACATTGACAACGTTAGAAATAATGATTTGTATTTGAAATTATAATTTTTTCCTTCAAACTTTGCTTTTGTCAAAGAATCCTCCATTTGCAGCAATTACAGCATTGCAGACCTAACATGATTGCACAAGGGTTTTCTAATAATCCATTAGCCTTCTGACGCAATGAGCAAACACATTGTACCATTAGAACACTGGAGTGATAGTTGCTGGAAATGGGTCTCTATACACCTATGTAGATATTGCACCAAAAACCAGACATTTGCAGCTATAATAATCATTTGCCACATTAGCAATGTATAGAGTGTATTTCTGATTAGTTTAAAGTTATCTTCATTGAAAAAAAGTGCTTTTCTTTCAAAAATAAGGAAATTTCTAAGTGACCCCAAACTTTTGAACGGTAGTGTATGTCGAGATTTCGGCTCCTGTGGTCCATTTCACCTGTATCCACAATATAAACACTGAGGGAGGCTAAACCCTGGCATGTGGAAACACATTCTAGCATTAAATTGCACACAATTTAATGCGCAGCACCAAAGTGCAATATGTACACAAACCAGGACTTTAACCAGGATTAATATATTTCATCGTTTTGCTCTCAAAAACGAATACTTAGGAGAAAACAAACGCGAATCAGCAGAGTTGGCTACTAGCTAGCTAGCTAGCTACTAGCTAAAACTTGTTAGCCAGCACAGGACGGCACTATATGGCTCAAAAAAAGTGAGCTTACCACCAACAGGATAAATAAGCGAATAGATGCACATTATTACAAATCACTCACCATCGATGGTTCTCTCACGTTCGTCTTCAGCTTGTCCGTAGTCCGGTTTTATGCTGGGCTGCATCTGTATCGGTGCGGGTCGCTCCTCTCATTGTGGATCTGACACCAAGCAGAGAAAACTCCGCACCTCTTTGTTGGACCACGGTGTAGAGTTCCGCAAAACCTACAACGCTGTCTGTATTGATATCGTATTTACTCCGTGGCCGAGTTAGTCCGTGAAATATTGCAAATGGTGGTCGTGTAGATTCATCAGAAGACGGTCGCTTTCGTGACGTTACGACCTGACCAATCAGCGGCGACCAGTCTGTTGACATCACATCTCGGCACGACTCAGCACGGTTGTACCCTGCCCTCGATCAGTCACAAAAATAGCGCCTGTTAAACCGTGCTGGGGCTAGTGGAAAGAGCTACAACGCGTGCTGAGCTGTGTCGTGTTGGGCTAAGCGGGGCTAGTGGAAAAGGGCCTTTACTTCACTCCACTTTACCACTCCTTCCAAACCTAGAACTGGTCCAGTAGCTTAATATTCACTTGTGAATCAGTGACGTGAGTGCTTCATGCACACTAACAAATGGTGCATGTCTCAGTATAAAATCTCCAGTTTTCCCCAAGTCTGATGCAGGTTTCCATGTAAAACTCATCCACATTGAAGCAGAAAATAAAAAACTTCCCATTGTGTAGATCCTTGCATAGCTATGCAAGGATTTACACAATGGGAAGTTTTAGATTACAGTAGATAATTATCTACTGTAATCTACTTGCAGCTTAAAAACAAAACCAGATTCAGGAGGCAGACACACTATGAGAAGGCAGACTGACCCCACAGTCACCTTTTATTATCGGTTTTGTCTGCAGAGCTGATCTCACCCTCTGTGTGTTTGTTGGACTGAGATTACTGTCTATTGCCGCCTACTGAAACGGCAGCCAACCTGGGCATCTGAAAAAAGGAAACGGCGCGGTTATTTGTGTATAAATACTTACTGTCAGTCAGTCAGTATTGTTTGGTCAAGTGTTGCAAGATGATGGATCGCTCTGGCCCATTTAGCACCACTCCCTGCTCTTTATTCAGAAGTTTAAGACTAAAGCCGCGGAGCCACAACTCTGTGGGAGTGGTTCCACTTTCCGGACTGAATTATAAGACTGTCTTTTATTTTTATAGTCCCTGCTGGTGCTTTTACAAGTTAATGGGGCGCTTATTAACCCTACTGACAAAAGCACAGGGAGATGACTGACGGAGCTGCGATGGAAAATCGTCGCTTAAGTTCTTGTTTAAATGTCGGAAATGCCATTTATTCTACCAGATATTTTATGTTGGTGATTTATGTCAGATTTACAAAGAGAGTGGTATGAAAGGCCACACAGACATAATCAGGGCTTGACTTTAACACAGCGCACCAGGAAAATGCAGGTGGAATTCAGCTGTAGCTCACTATTAGCAGCTATAGCAGGTAGCAGATTCTGTTATATATACATTTAATTTTTATAAAGTTAAATCTGACATAATAAACCATTAACGTATAAAAAAAAAAAGGTAGCAAATTTATGATAAAGCCACTAATTTACTGGAAAAAAAAAATCACAAATTTACCCTAAGTAAGGAGAGGAAAAAATGCATGAAAAACACTGGAAATTTATTAGTCCAAAATTACTGAGGAAAAATGCAAATTTATGATTCAGTCACAAATAAATAAAAAAAAACAATTATGCAAATGCAAGAGGAAGAATGCTGCACAAAAGTGATGAAAAAGTGGCAAATCTGTTTAAGAAAAATTGCAAATTTATGACATTTTGACAAATTTGGAAGAGAAGGTAACAAACTCAATAGGACATCACAAATTTACATGAAAGTATTATACGTATACAAGAAAAACTTGAAAATTCTATATATAAACTAGGGATGTTAATGATTAATTGACTTTCAATTAATTAGAGAGAAACAATATCATTTCAGAGGAGCATGTATATTTCAAAAACCTTCAGTGAGAACTACCACCAAGCAACACTGTGTTTCAGTGCAAGGAGTCAGATTATGGAATGATTTTGGACCTGAATTAAAATCATGTACAACGCTTGGACAATTTAAACAAAAACTAAAGGAAGAAATACTCCAAACATATATACAAGATGACATGTAAAATCACATAAGCTTTGTTATATCCAGCCTGCGTTGTGTTGTAGCTTAGTTTTTTGTCACATTTTGTCTTAGCTTCGTTCTGAATTGTAATCGCTCTTGTTTTGTTTTTCTTTTGAATTCTTGGATGGAACATGGGTGGGCAATATAAGCTGCAGCTTCAGCCATCACCCATTTCGGATAACTTATGTTGAACTGTATAATCAGAGGAGTTATTATCTAATTTGACCTTGTTGGATTTTCTTTCCCCCTTTGTTATATTATTCAGTTTCTTTTAACCTGTACTTTTAATCTATCCGAAAATAAAGATTCATTCATTCATTCATTCATTCATTCATTCATTCAATTTAGTCGACAAAATTAAATTTGTTGTCAATTAATTGATAACTCAGCAGTCCTTTTCAATGGCAGCTTATTCTATGAAATATAGTGGCTTTGCTTTCCAGTCAGGGCCGCACACAGTCACCCACTGCCGCATTTCAACCGAAAAAGCTGAAGAAGACGCTAAGCTCCCAGAGTGCATGTGCTGTGCGCTGTGAAAAATCATGCCCTTCCGGGTTACGTCGAAGAGCCACAACAAGTTTCAATGGCACATTCCAATGTCCACCCGTCAAATCAACAGGGCGGAGTAAAGGTCTGCAGCAGGCTATACGAGCGCAAAAACATAACCCCGCTGCCTCCTTTCAACCTGCTGCTAGACAGGAAAGCAGACCGGACTCAACTTGCCACTGAGGTAACAGACAACAGAGGGAGCCCAGATCGTTCTGGGTTTGCCTGGATTGCCGGGGTGCTGTGATAATGTTGAGCATGTAACAGATGAAGCAGCTCACAATTTATTTCCTGTTAAAACAGTCTACCAGTGCATCTCAGTTAATTAGAACACAAAGGTTTTTTTTTATATAATTAAAAAAGATCAATTTTATGATATTGGTAGTAGTTTTTAAAATAAATCAAAAATCATGACATTTGTAATTTACTAAGATGTACCAGCACATAGTACACAGTATACAGTGCAAAATTTGTTGAACTACAAAAAAAGCCATTGTCTGCAGTAAAAAAAAAAATGCAAGTGGTACAATAAATCACTGAGGAATATAATGTTCATGTTTTATTCAGTATATGAAAAACAGCAACTTTTTATATGTTAAAGATGAACTGTATTGTACCCAGGGAAATTCAGATTCTCAGAAAAAATGCTGCTTATCAAATAATCGTTAATCGATCGATAAGGTGAATCAATTATCAGTTAATGAATTAATTGATAACTTGCATCCCTAATATAAACAAATTTCAAACAAATAGGGGTTAAGTTTGAGGGTAAACCTCTCACACATTAAAACTCTCATCCACACTGTGACGCTCTCCCTTCGTCATCTCACCACTTGTAGTTATATTCACAATCACTAGGGAGCTTGTTTCTTGAACTGAACAGCAATTGAAATTGCAATTGTTACCTCTGCCAAGGAGGTTATGTTTTCATCGGCGTTGGTTTGTCTGTCTGTCTGTTTGTTTGTTTGTCTGTCTGTCTGTTTGTTTGTTTGTCTGTCTGTCTGTTTGTTTGTTAGCAAGATAACTCAAAAAGTTATGGACGGATTTTCATGAAATTTTCACAGATTGTCAGAAATGGGGTATCCTACAGATGATTAGATTTTGGTGGTGATCCGGATCACCATCCAGAAGAAAACCGCCATTACGGAAAATGCCATTTTTGTGAATAACTACTGAACCACTAATCCTATCATTGTCAATCCAATTGCTAGTCATATGTTTTCATGGTCAAGGAATCTGAAAACGTACACACAAACACTGTATGGGGGGAACTGTGGCGCTAAACCGCCATTACGGAAAATGCCATTTTCGTCAATAACTACTGAACCACTAATCCTATCATTGTGAATCCGATTGTTAGTCATAAGTTTTCATGGTCAAGGAATCTGAAAACGTACACACAAACACTGTATGGGGGGAACTGTGGTGCTTGGCGGAGGTCTGCGCTCTCCGAGTACTTTTCTAGTTTGTTTTTTTTTAATTTATTTTGTATACTTTATTAATCACAGAGGGAAATTCAGGACATCCACATGGATGGATGAGGTGGCCACGGTGCAACACCAATCCCTTCACCATTTATACACACATTGGGCCACTTTAGATTCTCCAGTTAACCTAACTTGCATGTTTTTTGGCCTGTGTTAGGAAACCAGAGTACCCGGGGTAAACCCACGCAGACACGGGGAGCACATGCAGAACCCACGCAGAAGGGTCACTGTTAGAGTAATTTTGAGCTTAAATTATTCAAAGTCAAAAAATCAGGCGGAAAGTTGAATTTATGTACATTTATTTAGCCTCAAATGGCCATTTTTGAGGGAGAGATTACAAAGCATGGTATTCAGACACACCTAGAATCTCTAAAGGATTCATTTCTTTAGGTCTGATATATATAGGTAGGAGAAATGAGAGGGAGGATGAGGATAAGGGAAGGGACACAACGGGACAGTCCTGATAATCAAAGCTTATCTGGGGAAATGTCACAGATGCTCTGGAGACATGGGATTGTGGGGACATGCATATGAGGTCTATAAAACTAACAGAATATCTATATACCTAATCTCTACCACTGATCTATACGGGCTGAGGAGTTCCTGTGCATTCCTGTGACCCGAAACAGGACATGTCAAAGAGATTATAAGAGTGGCTTAGATCATTTCTGACGCATGTACTGATCCTGTACTGTTCTTCATTCTGAACTCTCTGAAATTGCTCACAAATCAAATCAATCAAATCAAATCAACCTTTATTGTCATGTTGCTGTACATACAACTGTAGTGCAGGCAAGATGAAATTGCGTTTCTCTCGGCATCCATATAAGTAAAAAGAACATAATTTAAGACACACTCACACACACCCTCACCCCCCACCCAACACAGCCATTCACACTTCCCTGAGACATACTTGAAAACTAACCAGAACTATAATATTCAAATAATATACATAATGTCCATAGGTGCAGTAGTATGTATGAGAGATTCCGGATCAACTGTTCAGCAACCTAACAGCTTGTGGAAGGAAGCTGTTAATCAGTCTGGTGGTTCTGCCTCTGATGCTCTGGAATCGTTTGCCAGATGGCAGAAGTTCAAAGTGTTTATGCAGAGGGTGAGAGTGGTCCTTGACAATGTTCAGTGCCCTGCTCCTACAACGGTTCTGAACAAGTTCTTGGACAGAGGGGAGGGAAACTCCAATTACCCTCTCAGCTACCTTAACTATCCTCTGCAGGGTTTTTTTGTCTGACATACTGCAGCTGGAGTACCATGTTGCAATGCAGTACGTCAGAACACTCTCCACCACACCTCTGTAGAAGGTCCTGAGGATGCAGCTGGGGAGAGATGCTTGTTTGAGTTTCCTCAAGAAGTGCAGTCTCTGCTGGGCCCGCTTCCTGATCCCCAAGGAATTCTTGCTCCAGGTCAGGTCCTGCGAGATCTGCACTCTGAGGAACTTGATGTTCTCCACTCTCTCCACTAAACGGCCGCTGATGCTGAGAGGGACATGTTCAGGCTGTGACCGCCGGAAGTCGATAATCATCACCTTTGTTTTGTCCACGTTGAGCACCAGATTGTTCTCCCTGCACCAGCCCTCCAGGTCTCTAACTTCTTCCCTGTACATTGATTCCTCATCCCTCTGAATAAGTCCCACCACCGTGGTGTCGTCTGCAAACTTAATAATCTGGTTCCCCTCGTGTCTGGCTACACAGTCATGTGTTAGAAGTGTAAACAATAGTGGACTGAGTACACAGCCTTGACGGGATCTGGTGCTCAGCGTGATAGAGTTGGAGATGTTATTTCTAACACGGACAGACTGAGGTCTCTCGGTCAGGAAATCCAGGATCCAGAGACATGTGGCGGTGTTCAGACCAAGAAGGAATAATTTCTCCATCAGTCTCTGGGGAATAATGGTGTTGAATGCTGAACTGAAATCAATGTACAGGAGTCTGGCGTAGGTGTCTTTCTGATCCAGGTGGGTGATGACAGAGTGCAGGGTGGTGACTATAGCATCCTCCGCGAGCGGTTTGAACGATATGCAAACTGGAGCGGGTCATGTGATGCAGGGAGGCAGGCTGTGATGTGTGGTCTAACAGGCCGTTCAAAACACTTCATCACAACTGGTGTCAGTGCAACAGGATGATAGTCATTCAGACAGGACACAACTGGTTTCTTTGCCACCGGTACTATTTTAGAGGTCTTAAAGCATCTGGGAACGATGGCCTGACTCCGGGAGATGTTATAAATGTCAGTCAGGACATCCGCCAACTTGCTTGCGCAATCTCAGCGCACACGTCCCGGGATGTTGTCCGGACCTGCAGCTTTATGTGGGTTGGCCTTGGTTAGGGTCCTCCGTGTGTCCGCTGTGTTGATGGTGATAGCTGGCCCAACCGATGGTGGAGATGGGCCAGCCCTCCCTCTGATTGTCGGGTTTGATGCTTCTTGATGCAGAAACATGCCAAGAATATATGAACTTATTTCACATGGAATGCACATATAAACATTAAACATGGCATATGAAAGGCATGATACTTCTCAAATATAATAAGATGTCTCTCAATGTCTCTCAATGCCCTCAATTGAGAGACATTGAGAGACATTATTAATATCAATAATAATGTAGATAATATGGAATTTTTCTATCATATCCCCCCCCCCCCCCATATGTGGCTTGTTTGTTTTTTTCATATGTCCTAAAAACCCGTCAGACCTTGATCGTCCTTCTTTTTATTACAAACATCTGAGTCCTTTGAAGGCTGATTCTGTCTGTTTACTGTTACCTTACCTTATCTAGGTCAGTCTGATAAAACTCTTTTTGGCTGACTCCATCCGCCGCTAATCAGTCTGAGTTTACCATTGAAATAAAATTCCCTTTATCCATTTTGGCAGAAATCTTGTGCTTCTGTCTTTTCTGTTCATAAATTTACCATCTCCTGATAATACAAAAATTTTATTGTCATCTTGCTGTGTTTTGCAATCCTCACAGCAAGATAAGCTATTATTTCTTTTTCCCTTTCTTCTACATGGACAGACTGAGGATCAAAATATAAATAAGCTTGCATATGCCATTTATTAAAAAGTGAGTTTAGTGTTATTGAAACAAAGCAACAATATGACATAGAATTACCAAAACCTGTGTTTGATAGTCAGTAGACTCTGGCAAATCACATGCACAAACACAGTAATCATCAACCTCTTCTGTGCTTTGAATCATGTAATATAATGTGTACACAAAGCCTTCAGTGATTAGGCATTATTAAGGGGCAGCATGATATTGTAATATTCAGTTAATTTCAGTTCAATTCATTCATTCATTCATTCATTCATCTTCTACCGCTTAATTCTTTTGGGGTCGCGGGGGGGCTGGAGCCTATCCCAGCATCTTTGGGCGAGAGGCAGGGTACACCCTGGACAGATCGCCAGTCCATCACAGGGCCAACACTGAGAGACAGACAACCATTCACTCTCAAAGTCATACCTAAGGACAATTTAGAATCCCCAGTTTTGTTGCCAGTTAACCTAACTTGCATGTTTTTGGCATGTGGGAGGAAACCGGAGAAATCCCGGAATAAGCCCATGCAGACACGGGGAGAACATGCAAACTCCACACAGATCACTGTTGGTCGGGGGCTGGGATCGAACCCAGGATCCCCCGGCCAAGGATGAGTTGCTGTGCTGCTGTAGTGCTAACCACTCAACTTTATTTATATAGCGCCATTTCACAACAACAGTCATCTCATGGCACTTTCAACTGTAGGGGAAATCCCCACAGTTGAAGAAAGGCCCCAGCAATCAGGTGATCCCCTGTGACCAAGCGCTTGGCGACGGTGGAGAGGAAGAAATCCCTTTTTACAGGAAGAAACCTCCAGCAGAACCAGACTCAGGGAGGGGCAGTCATCTGCTGCGACTGGCTGGGGGGTGAGGGGATAGAGAAGATGAAAAGAACAGACATGTAGAGAGCAAACAGCACGATGGGGACTCAATCTATGAGATAGAACAAACAGATGTTAATGACCAGCAAAAAAAAAAAATATTTAATTGAGAGTGAAGAAAGGATTGAAGCCCAGTGCATTATTGGAGGTCCCCCGGCTGACTAAACCTATTAACAGCATAACTAAGGGAGGGTTCAGAGACACATGATCCCTCCCTAATTGTAGGCTATATCAAAAAGGAAGGTTTTTGTTACGACCCGAGAGCTGGGTTCTGATCGCGCTCGGGCTAAGTTCAACTCGCTGCCGGCCTTGGCAGCTGTGGGTTGTATTCTGGCCTCACCGGGCTCTTATTGTGAAGGTGCTCGGTGGGGCTTCCGCCTGTCAAGGCTGGTCAGCTGTGTGTCATTACTGCTCGTTAGTGTTCGCCTTCATAAAGCGGGCACTAGCAGCAGTAAGGTTGCAGGAGTATTGTCATACTTGGTCAACACCTTGTCAAGATCTTGTCAAAGCATCGTTAGACCTTCATGTCAGGTTCGTGCTTTTCATGTCACAGTTTAGCTGGTAGTGGCTGGGGTCAGCCCTGCGAGCCCATGTATTGATTTGTGTGTGTTTTTGCCGAGAGCGGCTCACAGTGTTGTCCCGTATTGTTGTGTTAATAAATCACCATCTTCGTAAAACTCACTGGTGGACTCTTGGCGTCTTATGGTGATCCGCGAGGGTCACCGCATGAGAGTATACTCCTGCCAGGACGTCTGAACGGAGATGCCACACCGAGACGCCTTTCACCGTGAGTTTTTGCAGTAATTGGACAATTGTTCTTCCCTGTTTGGGTGTCAACGTCTGGGAGAATGCCGTCATCCAGGGGCCGTGGTCGGCACCTGGGCAAGGAGCTAGCGAGCACGCTGGAGTACGTCGACGGGGCGCTCCTCGCCGCTACCTTTGACGTCAACTCCCGCTATATGCGCTGGCACCTAGACTGCTCTGAGGAACTCCTGGACAATCTTCCCCTCCATTATGACGATCACCCGGAGGTGATTATGAGGAGAGAAGAACTCGCTACGCAGCGCAAGGTACTTCGTGGGCTGGAGGAGGAAGAAAGCAGGAAGCAGAGGAGGAGGCGTCCTCGCTCCCCGTGTTGGAGTCCCGTTCCTATCCCGGAACTGGTCCAGGAGTGCGCGTCATCTGGGGGCCGACGTCGACGTCGGCGCAACGGCCCAGGTCACCCTCAGCAGAATCCCCGGCTGGACCTGCTGCCGGCGAAGTCCGTCAGCGAACTGCCGAGAGCGGCCCCACCTCGTCCTTCCAGGGGGCCCTATGTCACCATCCAGCGGGGAGAAGGAGGAACAACGTCCCCTACAGCAGGAACCATCTTTTCCCCGGGAGAAAGGCAAGTGCATGATAACTTATTACATCTTGATTATAATCTGCCTTGTCTGACTCCTGGGGGCGGAGTTCGGGGTTCGCAGCCCTCCGAGCTTCCTCCACCTGCTGTAGAGAATGTAACTAAACCTGCTGCCTCTGTGTCCCCCCCTGTTGAGCGGTCCGCGACGCCAGGCCAATGTCGTCGGATGAAGAGGGGGCCTGCAGTGCTGGAAAGCCTGGATCCGGCCCTGCAGCCACGTCGTGGACGGAGGTGAAGAGCGGACTGCGGCCCGGAGCCTGAGCCGACGAAGAAGCATCCCCGGGTCTCCTCGCTGGAGCGGTCCGAGCCAGTGGGTCGAGGGTCCCCTGCCCCCACGCCATACGGGTCATCGGCGTGGACATCAGTGCGGGAGGAACCTCAGGCTGCAGATGACATCCTGCCAGCTGTGGAGCCCGACGCAGCTGAGTTCAAGCCTGCTGACGAGAGTCGCCGCCCTGAACCTGGATCGTCGGAGTCCTGGGTGGCAACAGAACCCGAGTGCAGGTAAGTGCTCCCTCTGGTGTCTCTGTCCCCTGTGTTGGAGCATTTTTGCCTGCCTCTCGGGGAGGCGAGTGAGGAGCAGCCGCCTGCTGCGCCCGAGCTCATCTCGCTGGGTTCTGTTGCTACCGGTGATTCTGATACCGGTTTTCTTGTTTCTGAGCCTTGTTGCAGTGTCGCTGGCGTGGAACGAGTCGGAGTCACTGGATTGGAGGTCCCAGGTTCGGGGGTGGAGAACGTCAGCGGAGCTGCACCGACCCAGCCAGGGTCTGTCGTGGAGGCTGCTGTGGCCCAATCGGGGTCCGACGTGGGTGCACCAGAGGCCCAATCGGGGTCCACCGCAGGAGCGGTTCTGGCCCAATCGGGGTCCGACGTGGGTGCAGCTGGGACCCAATCGGGGTCCAGCGGAGGTGCAGTGCCAGCGTGGTCCGCGGACGGGGGAGGAGCTGCAGACCTTTCACCGTCGAACGGATTACAGGCTCATCCTGGTCATCTGTCCCCTCAACTGAGTCACCGCCCCTGTGCATCATCACCGGGGGCCGTGGGGGCTCCTGTTCACTCGCCCCGGTTCTCCCGAGTTTTGTCGTCATCAGGGAGGCCGCCGCAGGCTGTTTTTCCTCAGGACTGGTGGCTGAGGGACACGGGTCAGCTGCCTGAGGAACTGTTTCACCGGTTCGGCACCTCAGGACGGCCACCCGACGTGTTGTGTGTGTTTTTGGGCGACCTGGTTCGACCACCAGAGGAGCGGACGTGCTGGGCGTTGGACTCTGGTGAGCCACCTGGTCATGCTCCGGATCCTAAGACCACCCACCAGCTGTTGGACGCGGGGAGACCACCTGAACTGTTCCTGTGGCGCTTGGTCTCCGCCGGTCAGCATAAACTGTCGGCAGGGGGGGGGGGGGTAGTAGTGGTTTTTTTGGGTTAATCCGTCACTGTGATTGTTCTGGGGTTTTTTTGTTTTTTTTTTTCTCGTCCTTGCTGTCCTGTGTATTTTGTGCTTGGTTATGTCTTGCAGTTGCCCTGGCATGTGTTATGTTCTACTATTGCCTTGTTTATCTCTGTGTATTTTGTCTGATTTTGAATATTTGGTATTTTGTCATAGTCTTGTGTTTAGTAGGTCTGACCCAGTAGTTCTGGTTTTTCGTTTTCTCTATGTGCATTTTTTGATTTAACCTGAGTAGTTATTCTTGTCATTGTCCTGCATGTAGTTTTTCTTGTCACTGTTTTGTTTCTGGGTTTGGTCTCTCTCCCTCCGCTCCTACCCCCAGCCACCCACCCTGGGGGGTGGGTGGGGCAGGGTGATCCTTGGGGCGTTCTGAGCCCGCCCTCGGAGGGAGGGTACTGTTACGACCCGAGCGCTGGGTTCTGATCGCGCTCGGGCTAAGTTCAACTCGCTGCCGGCCTTAACAGCTGTGGGTTGTATTCTGGCCTCACCGGGCTCTTATTGTGAAGGTGCTCGGTGGGGCTTCCGCCTGTCAAGGCTGGTCAGCTGTGTGTCATTACTGCTCGTTATTGTTCGCCTTCATAAAGCAGGCACTAGCGGCAGTAAGGTTGCAGGAGTATTGTCAGACTTGGTCAACACCTTGTCAAGATCTCGTCAAAGCATCATTAGACCTTCATGTCAGGTTCATGCTTTTCATGTCACAGTTTAGCTGGTAGTGGCTGGGGTCAGCCCTGCGAGCCCATGTATTGATTTGTGTGTGTTTTTGCCGAGAGCGGCTCACAGTCCTGTCCCGTATTGTTGTGTTAATAAATCACCATCTTTGCAAAACTCACTGGTGGACTCTTGGCGTCTTATGGTGATCCTCGAGGGTCACCGCATGACAGTTTTAGCCCTATTCTTAAAAACAGAGATCGAGTCTGACTCCCAAATCCAGATTGGGAGCTGGTTCTACAGGAGAGGAGCTTGATACTTGAAGGCTCTGCCTCCCATTGTACTTTTGGAGATTCTAGGTATTACAAGTAATCCAGCATTTTGGGAGCATAGTCCTCTGTTAGGATAATACGGTAGTATCACATCTTTTAAATAAAAAGGGGCCTGATTATTTAGAGCTTTGTAAGTAAGAAGAAGGATTTTAAACTTAATTCTAAACTCTATGGGAAGCCAATGAAGGGATGCCAGAACCGGAGAGATATGATCTCTCTTTCTAGTACCTGTGAAAACTCTTGCTGCAGCATTTTGGATCAACTGAAGACTTTTTAAAGATGTTTTAGGACAACCTGATGATAAAGAGTTACAATAATCTAATCTAGAGCAACAAACAAACAAAACAAAACAAAAGTGTGGATCAGTTTCTCAGCATCACTCTAAGACAAGATGCTCCTAATCTCGGCAATATTATGCAAATGATGGAAGGCAGTCTTAGAAACGAATTTAATATGTGAATTGAAAGACAATTCTTGATCAAAAATAACTCCAAGGTTCCTCACAGAGCTATTAAGAGAAAGAGTAACCACATCCAAACTAAAAGTTTGATTTGGAAAGGTATTTCTAAGGTTTTGTGGACCAACAAGAATGACTTCAGTCTTTTCTGAATTTAATAGCAGGAAATTGCAAATCATCCAAACTTTGATTTCCTTAAGACAGGCTTCTAACTTGGCTAATTGATTAAGATAAGATAAGATAAGATAAGATAAGATAAACTTTATTGTCCCTCAAGGGGAAATTTGTCTTGGGCTTGTCACCCGTGCTGCAACCACACAATCCACACATACACAATGGATGTAGTACATAATAAATGAAATAAAACCCAATAATAATATAAGTACATACATACATAAATACGTATGGGGGGGGGGCTGGTGTGGTGACACTAAACACAGCAGGGAGACATTCCTCTGGGACATTCTTCTGGAGCTTTCCTCACACCCAGCAGTGAGCTTGGAGGAAGCAGAGGACAATTGACACACGACCAAAAGAACCACAGGAGACAGTCAGACAGGACTGAATGCATACATCTTTGTGCCAACCAATGTCATGCTGATCATGTGTACTGACCAATGGTATTAGATGACAATTGATATGCTAATGTGCCATGCATTGTCTCTGTCTGTATGACGGTATAAATGAGCGGCTCTTCCTCATCTCTCTCTCTTAACTCTTACATGCTCAACCCATCACGACTAACCGGGCCCCAGCGGCCACACTGGGGCCAGTAGGCTGTACTCATGTTAGAGGGTAAATAAATAATATGTGCTGACCTACACTTGTGCCTCGCCTCCACATCCTTTCCTTCGCACCCTCTACATTGGTTTAGATTGATTTACATTAATTACTATCATCTGGCTTCATTGACAGGTATAATTGTGTGTCATCTGCATAACAATGAAAATGTATACAGTGCTTTCTAATAACGTTGCCTAAGGGAAGCATATATAAACTAAAAAGAGTAGGGCCTAGCACAGATCCCCGTGGAACTCCATGACTGAGCTTTGAGTTGAAAGAAAACTCATTATTGACATGAACAAACTGGAACCTATCAGATAAATAAGATCTAAACCACTGCAACAAAGTTCCATTAAGTCCAACATAGTGTTTTAATCTATCAAGTAGAATATTATGATCGATAGTATCAAAAGCTGCACTAAGGTCTAAAAGGACAAGAACAGAAACAAGTCCATTATCAGATGCGATAACGAAGTCATTAGTGACCTTCACTAATGCTCTTTCAGTACTATGATGGATTCTAAACCCAGATTGAAACTCTTCAAGTAAACCATTTCCCTGCAGGTGGTCAAATAATTGTGTAGCAACAACTCTTTCTAAGATTTTTGAAATGAAAGGGAGATTAGAGATTAGTCTATAGTTAGTTAAAACTCCTGGATCCAACGTTGGCTTTTTGAGCAAGGGGTTAATTACAGCAGTTTTAAAAGCCTGCAATACATGGCCTAAAGTTAATGAAGAATTGATTATTTAAAGAATAAAGCTACCAATAAGTGGGAAGACTTCTTGAAATAACCTGGTAGGAATAGGGTCTAAAAGACAAGTTGAAGGTTTGGATGAGGAAATTATTTTGTCTAACTCTAAAAGGTCAATTGGAGTAAACTCATCCAAACAGATATCAGTTGAAGGAGTTGTAGTAGTTACTGTATTTAAGTAAACGGTGGGAAGAATCTGACTGATTTTATCTCTGATAGATGAAATTTTATTATTGAAAAAGTTCATAAAGTCCTGACTAGTAAGCTCTAAGGGAATGCTAGGACTGACAGAGTCCTGACTTTGTCAGCCTGGCTACAGTGCTGAAAAGAAACCTAGGATTATTCTTGTTGTCTTCTATTAATGCAGAATAATAACTTGTTCTAGCTTTTCTAAGAGATTTTTTATAAATTAAAAGATGATTTCTCCAAGCCAAAAAGATTTCATCTAAATTAGTGGAGCGCCATTTTCTTTCTAATTGACGTGTCTTCTGTTTTAAGCTATGAGTTTCTGTGTTGAACCAAGGGGTTAGAAATCTCTGATTAGACTTTTTCTTTTTTTAAAGGGGCCACCAAGTCTAGAGTCTGATGCAGAGAAGCTGTAACACTATCTACCATGCTATCAATTACAGAAGGAGCAAGCTGTCTATAGCTTATTTCCGTTGTGTTGACACATGGCATAGAGGAAACAATCTGCATAAGTTTGGTAACAACATCATCTGAGAGGCATCTACTGTAGTAATATTTTTCTTTAGGAGCCAAATAGTCAGAAATAGTAAAATCAAAGGTTTATCATTGTCATGCTTGTAGCATTGATTAAGATGCAAGCAATTGTACTTAACTTAGATGTTCTATGCGCCTGTGGTCTCGATGAGGGAGGCACGGACAGTGGCGAGGCCGGGTCCCAGAGGCTCGTTGTTTTGGCGACAGCAGGGAAATTGTTAGTCCTGCATCCTGTAAAGTTCACTGTTATGCTTCAGTCAGAGAAATAAGGCAATTGAGTCAATAAAAGTCAGTGATACGTCAAAAAATTGAATAAAAATAGCTCAATGTTTTTCATTTTCCAAAGAAAAACTGGAGGAAATGAATATATTGGCTTTAAAAATATGTAAATAGTTTATCACGTATGCAACATTAGAGTCAAAACCCACAAAGTTAGACTGAAAAAAAGTAAAACCCCAAAACTTTGCAAAAATTCCCATATATAGATCTTTTTTTTCTCTTACACTCCTCTTTCTCTTCTTCTCACTCACTCACTGTTAAACACAAGGGCCCTCACATACAACACACACACACACATACACACGCAGCGCAGTTCTGTTATCTCTCCAAGGTTACTTCTGGGCAGCTGTTTATATATTTATCTTTTGTTCATATAAAAGACAAAAAAATAAAATAGAAAGGAGATGTCTTTACCTTTCTATTTTATTTTTTGTCTTTTATATGAGCAAAAGATAAATAATTTAAAGATGACAAAATGAACCTATTTGACCTAGATGTTTATATAGAGTAACAGAACTATAGCCTTAAAACAAGCTTGAACTGGCAACCCCAAATACTTGACAAAACAAATCTGAATCTGAATGCTGCTATGGTGACAATGAAACCCTTAACTGAAACAATATCAAGATTTAAAATAGCTGAAATGATTTACTTAAATAATGGAAAGGGAATACACTTTGTACATCAAATCATGTCACATTTAATGGCTGCACGGTGGCGCAGTGGTTTAGCACTGTGGCAGCACAGTTTTACCCTCGGCCAGGGGATCGCGGGGATCATGAGATCGTGGGTTCGATCCCAGCCCCCGACCAACAGTGAGCTGTGTGGAGTTTGCATGTTCTCCCCGTGTTGCGCGGGTTTACTCCGGGATTTCTCCGGTTTCCTCCCGCACACCGAAAACATGTAGGTTTAGGGCGCTCGCGCACGCAGTGACCAGCAGCCGGTGGCTTGTCACCAGACTGCAAACCAAGTCTACCTACGGGTACAAATAAGTAACAAAACAAACAAAAAAAAAAATTAAGTGCAGTTCCTAAATTATTAGTACCAAACATTTACCCAGGAAACCACTTAGCATACCATCAACTATCTACAGGATTAGTATAATACACAAATAAGAAAAATAGGGAAATTGTGAATGGCAAACCCTATTATTGAAGCCATTTAACTTAGGTGATGAGGAAGGGTTTCTCGGTGATTATATGCAAAGAATGACAACTGACAGCGATGTCATCCATACTGCCCTTCCCAGGAGGGACCATGTGACAAAGGAACTGTGGTGCACCCATCTCTTGGGCAAACCAGGGGATCTGGTCATCACAGGAAACTGGAGCAAAACTCCCTGGCAAGGACATCACAAAGGTTATCCTGCTGACTTAAACAGCCGTGGAAAACGAAGGACGTGGCGCTTGGGTGCATCTAACATCTACTCCACTTGAAACCCTCAGCAAGAGACTGTTTAATATAAATTGTATACTTATTTGAAAAAAAAAACAAAAAAAAAACAATGTGGCGTAACATTATGTAGCTCACATATTCCTTGGCAGAGACCCAGACATGAGGGAACTTTGAGCTCGCAGTGTGTATTGACATCACGCCTCAAACAGACATTGAGTCTGGACCCCCTGCGGACTGGAGAAGAAGCGAGAAGATCTGAGAGTGGCCTGAAGAGACTGTCTGACTCCTGGGGTCAGACAGAGAAGCCGAGAGGACAATGGGAGGATTAGATGTGAATGGAATTCTGTGTTTGATGTGAATGTGATTTGTGTCTGATGTAACAGTATAAAGGTATGTGGTTTACCGCAGCTTGCTCTCTTCATTCCCTGACTGAGAGAGGAGCTGTAGGACTTGAGATGAAATAAACCAATACTGAAAAATCATTTAGTCTCTTCATTTCGAGCCTCCTACATTGGTGACCCACACGTGAGAAGTATGGAAAGGCTTGGAGGTCGTCTCTCCGACGCCGAACCTGATTCACCGGAGACCGCCCGCACCGGCGTGAACTCCATTAGACTCCCTGAGTTCTGGCAAGAGGACCCACACTCATGGTTCCAACACGTGGAATCGCGGTTCGTGCTTAACGGGGTATCAGTGGATGACGTTAAGTTCCACAATGTCATCGCAAGACTTGACAGCCGCACAGCCCGGTGTGTGCGGAGCCTGGTGCAGCAACCGCCTGCTGCTGGCAAATACGACGCCCTGAAAGCCGCCCTCATTCGGAGCTTTGTGCCATCAGCCAAGGTGAGGGCCAGAACACTCCTGGACCTGCGCGACAGAGGAGGACGCAGGCCGACCGTCCTCATGGAGGACATGCTGCAGATGATCGGGGCAGACAACGATGCGTTTTTATTTAAACACATCTTCTTGAGGACCCTTCCAGCGCACATGAGAGGTTCCCTGTCCAGCATGAGGTGTGTGGACCAGCAGGATTTCCGCGCGCTGGCTTTGGAAGCGGAGCGGCTCCTGGACGCATGCGGCAAGCAGGAGATGGCAGCGGCAGCAGCAGACCTCGGAGCGGCAGCCCAGGGCGACGGAGAACCGGTGGCAGCAGAGCCGATCCCAGCGACAACAGTGGCAGCGTGGTCCCGAAGCAGAGGAGGGGACGAGCTGTGCTTCTACCATCGACGCTTCGCACACAAGGCTCACAGATGTGTCCCGCCATGCAACTTCAGGAAGCAGGGAAACGCAAAGAGCCGGAGGTCGTTAGCAGCTTCGACCCTCGGCGAACGGAACAAGCTGCTCTACCTGACAGACGCGAGCTCCGGACGGCAATTCCTCATTGACACCGGAGCACAGAGGAGCTTCATCACCGCAAGCTACGCGGACCGGGAGGCCGGTCCCCGCGGAGATGGAGCAACAGCCGCAAACGGCTCGTCGATCAGGACTTTTGGTGAAAGAACTCTGCGCCTGTCCTTGCACGGCTGCATCTATGAATAGACCTTCATAGTAGCGGCGGTGAGTTTCAACATGTTAGGTGCCGACTTTTTGTGCTCACATGGCTTGTTGGTAGATCTGGCTAACAGACGCTTGGTTAATGCACTCTCTTTTTGTTCTATTCCCTGTGCAGTGCGAGTGTCCCCGCCGTCAGTACAGGCCAACGCCGCCGCAGCAGGAGGTAAGTTCCACACTCTCCTAAACCAGTTCCCAGCACTCACAGTTCCCACGTTTTCAGCTAAGGTGGCGAAGCACGGGGTGGAGCACTTTATAACCACAAGTGGCCCACCGGTTTTTGCGAAGGCTCGGCGCTTGGATGCAGCTAAGCTCTCTATTGCACGTGAGGAGTTCGCCAGCCTGGAAAGGTTGGGCATAATTCGCCGCTCGAAGTCCGCTTGGGCTTCCCCCCTCCACATGGTCCCTAAGGCGGATGGCTCGTGGAGACCGTGCGGCGATTATCGCAGGTTAAACAATGCCACAGCGCAGGACCGCTACCCAATTCCGCATATCCAAGATTTTTCGGTGCATTTGGCCAAGGCGCGAATTTTTTCTAAAATAGGCCTGGTCCGCGGTTATCATCAGGTCCCGGTCCAACCAGAGGACATTCCTAAGACAGCGGTAATAACCCCTTTCGGGCTTTTTGAATTTTTACGCATGCCTTTTGGCCTTAAAGGCGCTGCGCAAACCTTCCAACGCATGATGGATGCCGTTTTGCGCGACCTTTCTTTTGTTTTTGTCTACTTAGATGATATTTTAGTCGCTAGCGCCTCTGAGAAGGAACACAAAAGTCACCTCAGAACTGTTTTTCAGAGGTTGGGAGCGTACGGATTGATAATCAACCCAGCCAAGTGCCATTTTGGCGCAGCACAGATCGATTTTTTAGGGCACCGCATCTCCCCAGAGGGTGCAGTTCTGCTGCCCTCCAAAGTACGCGCAGTGGCTGACTTTCCCCAGCCACAAACGGTAAAAGCGTTGCAAGAATTTTTAGGTATGGTAAATTTTTACAACCGTTTCATACCTCACGCGGCGCAGCTCATGCAACCATTGTACTTCGCGCTAAAAAAACAGAAGCCATCCAGTGCGATTGAGTGGTCCCCAGAGCGGGAGCGCGCATTCACTGAGGTTAAGAAAGCACTAGCGAATGCAGCGCTGCTGGCTCACCCAGACCCGGCAGCCCGAATAGCGCTAACCACAGACGCGTCAGATGTGGCCATAGGAGCCGTGATAGAACAACAAGTCGCCGGGGCTTGGCAACCACTCACTTTTTTTAGCAGATTCCTACGCGATGCTGAGCGAAAATATAGCGCGTTTGACAGGGAACTGCTAGCGCTCCACCTGGCCATTCGCCATTTCCAGTTCTGGTTGGAAGGGCGGCGTTTCACCGTGTTTGTCGACCACAAACCGTTAACCTTTGCAATGTCCAAAGTCTCTGAACCATGGTCAGGCCGACAACAGAGGCAGCTGGCCGCAATTTCAGAATTCACCACCGATATACAGCAGGTAGCCGGTAAATTTAATGTGGTGGCGGACTGCCTCTCGCGAGTGGTAACAGCGCCTGTCCGCGCGGATGGGGGCTGTAGCGCCGCAGACGCGGAGCGCGGTAACAGCGCGGATGCGCACGCGGCTCCGGTGCACGTAGGGATAGATTACGCGGCCATGGCAGCAGAGCAGGGCGAAGACACAGACGTGCGCGCGCTCCTGTCTGGACCAACAGGGTTGAGGCTGGAGAACGTAAGTTTACAAACTGGTTCACCCCCGCTTATTTGCGATGTATCCACCGGCGACCTCGCCCAGTGGTACCGGCCACGTGGCGCCGTCATGTTTTTGACGCGGTGCACTCCCTAGCACACCTGGGAGTACGCGTTTCGGTGAAAATGGTAGCAGAAAAGTTTGTTTGGCCGAGCCTGAGCAAGCACATGAAGGAGTGGGCGAGAGCCTGCATGTCCTGCCAGCGGGCCAAAGTTCACAGACACACAAAAGCCCCTTTAGAAACTTTCCACATCCCGGCTAAGAGGTTTGATCATGTGCACGTAGATCTAGTGGGACCCCTGCCTCCCTCGCAGGGGTTCACACATCTCGTGACAGTGGTGGACCGGACCACGCGTTGGCCGGAAGTGGTCCCATTGCAGTCGACCACAGCAGCAGAGGTAACTCACGTTTTTTTAACAGCCTGGGTAGCGCAGTTCGGAGTCCCGTCGGACAATACGTCCGATAGGGGTCCACAGTTCGTTTCAGAGCTATGGTCAGCCATGGCCAGCGGCTTAGGGGCAACAGCCCATCGCACCACCGCTTATCACCCACAGGCCAACGGTTTATGCGAGCGTTTTCACAGGTCGTTGAAGGCAGCCCTCAGAGCATCGCTCACGGATACAAATTGGGTAAACAAACTACCATGGGTTTTATTGGGGTTGCGTTCGGCACCCAAGGAGGATTTAGATGCCTCACCTGCTGAATTAGTTTTTACTCAACCTCTCAGGCTGCCAGGAGAATTCCTGCCAGCCCATGCAGCACCCGAGCGCCCCCCCCGGTGCGGGGACCTCTACGCGGCACGGGGGCAGAAATGCTCCCGGGCCCCGCTCATCACACTTTTCCGCGGGTTTTTGTTCCCAAGGCTTTGCAAAACGCAGAGTTTGTTTTTGTCAGGCACGACGCCCAGCGTCACAGCCTCCGTCCACCTTACGATGGTCCGTTCCGAGTGCTGGAAACCGGGGAGAAATATTTTGTGCTGGACTTGGGGGGCAGGAAAGAGACAATCAGTGTTGACAGATTAAAGCTTGCTTTTGTGTTACGTGACGAACCTGTACGGCCGGCGGGGGCGCCTCGACGCGGCAGGCCTCCCAAGGGGCAGCCCATAGTCCCCCAGCAGGGGGTAAGTAACCCTTCTCACCCTCATTCCACAGGCGCACCGCAGGACGGCACAACACAGGCTGCGAAGCCTGCATTCAGCAGATACGGGAGGAGATTGAAGACTAAGCAACGGGCAGAGTGATGTGTATTTTGATCAACCCGTGTAAATTGTGCTGTAGATCCTGCAAAGGGGGGGTGATGTAAGGGTGTAATGTGTATGACTGCCCGTTATGGACATGAAGTCGGTGTGTTCTTGACATGGTGTGTATGACTGCCCATTATTGACATAAGGTGTATAGCGGGTAGAGTAATGTTGGTGTATGTCCGTTCTTGGGCGTTTCGGGGGGAGTGATGTGGCGTAACATTATGTAGCTCACATATTCCTTGGCAGAGACCCAGACATGAGGGAACTTTGAGCTCGCAGTGTGTATTGACATCACGCCTCAAACGGACATTGAGTCTGGACCCCCTGCGGACTGGAGAAGAAGCGAGAAGATCTGAGAGTGGCCTGAAGAGACTGTCTGACTCCTGGGGTCAGACAGAGAAGCCAAGAGGACAATGGGAGGATTAGATGTGAATGGAATTCAGTGTTTGATGTGAATGTGATTTGTGTCTGATGTAACAGTATAAAGGTATGTGGTTTACCGCAGCTTGCTCTCTTCATTCCCTGACTGAGAGAGGAGCTGTAGGACTTGAGATGAAATAAACCAATACTGAAAAATCATTCAGTCTCTTCATTTCAAGGCTCCTACACCAACAACAAATGACTGTTTAACTGTTTCTCTATGCAAGTGTCAGCTGATGGTGTTCGCGTCCAGTAATGACCTTTGCTAACAGAGAAACAGGCTGTTTGTTTATCATGACAAGGGAAAATATACAAGGGAAAGAAAAGTGTGGTTAGTGTTGTTACCTTATCATCCTCATCATCCTCTAGTAATATTTAATATTGGTTATTAAGTTGTTCCATTGCTTATACACTGTAGAGAATTGTTATGTTTGCTCCTTAATAACACTAACAGGCAAAATATCTTTTATTGCTAAAATAATGGAGCTACTACAGGCTGTTTGGTTTCTTAAGAAAGGCTATATACAGAAATAACATAGCCAGCTTCATTTTGAATCACACCTGACACAACACATTACTCCACTGATTAGGAACATGATAACACTCCTTACTCTGTGAATGCAAGGTTAATTTCATCAGGGAACTCCTCTTTTTGAAGTGGTGATGTCCCCTTTCCAATAGCTTAACACTCTCTGAGTATGCAACGGCTTACAGTGCGTCTCTCCCCTGTACTGCTACCCTGCTTGACCAACTAAGCGAGCAAGTGTTATACCAAGGATCTACATTATCAAAGGTCATTGAGTCATTGGGCGTATTCGCATTTGGCCAGGACACTGGGCAGATCTGTGTACCCCGTTTTGGCAACTGACCGTACCCTCTTCATGTCAGCAGGGCAGGTGGGCAAGGTAAAGAGAGATGCTTTTCTACCACATGATACCATTTATGAAGGATGAATGCAATTTCAGATGGAAAATACAGGAGTGAGGTTTTTTGTTCATTGTTTCTTTGAGTGAGAGTGGAAACAAAATACCTTAGGGATTAAAACACTTAATTGTAGACTACAATCATTTACAAAATGAAATTGAATTGAATTGAATTTCATTTGATTTCATTTATTGAATTGTAAATGAAATCATTTACAAAATGAATTGAATGGAGGAGGCGGCGTGTACATCAGGTACGCTGACGAGGAGACCCACATTCCCATTGCGACTGGAAAGTACTCCACCAATTTCAGGGCTGAGGCAGAGGCCCTGAGAACAGCAGCGGCCCACGTCAGGGAACATCAAGACAAGGCACACAAGCGGGTCGTCATCTTCACTGATGCCCTCTCTGTCTTGGATGCACTTCAGGACCCCCGACGCAAAGAACTGAATGAACTCGCCCTCACTCTGTCTCAACTAGCAACACAGGCGAACTTATCACTCCAGTGGATTCCTGCCCACTGTGGAATCTATGGAAATGAGATGGCTGACAGACTTGCTAAGGAGGGTGGGCAGCAAGACCAGGAAGACAGGCAGGTCTCTTACAGTGAGGAGAAAACCATTATTAAGGCCCTGTCTCACAAGAAGTGGCAGCAGCAACACCCAAACTTCTGCAAGGATGACAACTACTACAGTCTGAGCAGGGCTGACCAAGTCGTTCTGTTCAGACTCCAAACTGGACATAACAGAATGCATGCTCACATGCACCAGAAACTTAAAGTTGGACAATCGGACAGATGCCCATGTGGTACTGCCCAAATGACCAGCGAACACCTCCTCCAAGACTGCCCAGACCACGCTGCACTCAGACGAGCTACGCAGCCTGACCCCACATCGCTGAACCAAAAGCTGCACGGGGACCTTGGGGACCTCCGCAGGATGGCAGCATTCATCAGGGCAGCTGGCGTGACCATCTAGCGATCGACGAAGAAGATTTACAAAATTATAACAAAGGATGGAATGGTCCTTGATTGACTAATTACCACCCGTTGGGGTGTAGGCCCTATTATAGGAGGTTATTGTTTTACTTCTATCCATGAAAATGATGCAAATGTACAGTACATATTAGTACTTCGGATACACGCAACTTCATTGCTTTGCAGGCAATGATAACAAAACTAATTAAGTTAATGTTTCTCTTAATGGAGAAGTCTCATCATAAACTTGGTAATGATTTTTACAACTTCGGATTTTTCTTGTGATGATGGGGATGGTGAAAGTGGGAAAAATACTAATCTAAGGAGCTTGAAGGTTGCAATGTGGTTTAAGGCTGTTTTTGAGTGCTTTCATATTATTTTCTATGTTCTTATTTGACACTGTCTGAGATTAATTTTGATCACATTACACATATTCACTCTTGATATGTTCTGCACACATTTTAACTTGCAAGGACACATAACAGCATGCAAATTCTTACACATACCCTTATATTAATTCATTCACTTTATTTTACTACCGCTTTTGTTATTTTTCTTTTAATCCTGATGCTTTATTAAGCATCAAGGGGGAATATGACAGAAAAATTCCATATTATCTACATTATTATTGATATTAATAATGTATTATTATATTTGAGAAGTATCATGCCTTTCATATGCCATGTTTAATGTTTATATGTGCATTCCACGTGAAATAAGTTCATATATTCTTGGCATGTTTCTGTGAGCAATTTCAGAGAGTTCAGACTGAAGAACAGTACAGGATCAGTACATGCATAAGGAATGATCTAAGCCACTCTTATAATCTCTTTGACATGTCCTGTTTTGGGTCACAGGGATGCACAGGAACTCCTCAGCCTGTATAGCTCAGCGGTAGAGATTAGGTATATAGACATTCTGTTAGTTTTATGGACCTCATGTGCATGTCTCCATGACCCCATGTCTCCAGAGCGTCTGTGACAATTCCCCAGATAAGTTTTGATTATCGGGACTGTCCCGTTGTGTCCCTTCCCTTATCCTCATCCTCCCTCTCGTTTCTCCTACCTATATATATCAGACCTAAAGAAATGAATCCTTTAGAGATTCTAGGTGTGTCTGAATACCATGCTTTGTAATCTCTCCCTCAAAATGGCCATTTGAGGTTAAATAAATGTACATAAATTCAACTTTCCACCTGATTTTTTGACTTTGAATAATTTAAGCTCAACATTATTCTAACAGTCACCGATGGTCAGGGGGTGGGATCGAACCCATGACCTTCTTACTCTGCTGCCACAGTGCTAACTACTGTGCCATCGAGCTGCCTTGGACAAGAAAAGGTTACCAATTTGTGAGGAAAAAATTACAAAATTATTCGGAAAAAGTTGCAAATTTAAATGAAAAATTCCTAATTTATCAGAAAAGAAGTCAGTTTATAAGAAAAAATATCAAGAAAAAAATTGGTAAATTTATGGAGACAGTAACATTTAAAAGAATGAAGTCTCAAATGTGCACAAAAGCACAAATTTACAACAAATAAGCATGCAAAATTGGGAGAACACAATTTAAAAACTAGAAAAGCACTCGGAGAGCGCAGACCTCCGCCAAGCGCCACAGTTCCCCCCATACAGTGTTTGTGTGTACGTTTTCAGATTCCTTGACCATGAAAACATATGACTAGCAATTAGATTCACAGTGATAGGATTAGTGGTTCAGTAGTTATTGACGAAAATGGCATTTTCCGTAATGGCGGTTTAGCGCCACAGTTCCCCCCTTACAGTGTTTGTGTGTACGTTTTCAGATTCCTTGACCATGAAAACATATGACTAGCAATTGGAATCACAATGATAGGATTAGTGGTTCAGTAGTTATTGACGAAAATGGCATTTTCCGTAATGGCGGTTTAGCGCCACAGTTCCCCCCATACAGTGTTTGTGTGTACGTTTTCAGATTCCTTGACCATGAAAACATATGACAAGCAATTGGATTGACAATGATAGGATTAGTGGTTTAGTAGTTATTCACGAAAATGGCATTTTGCGTAATGGCGGTTTTCTTGTGGACGGTGATCCGGATCACCACCAAAATCTAATCATCTGTAGGATACCCCATTTCTGACAATCTGTGAAAATTTCATGAAAATCCGTCCATAACTTTTTGAGTTATCTTGCTAACAAACAGACAGACAGACAGACAAACCAACGCCGATGAAAACATAACCTCCTTGGCGGAGGTAAAAAGTCTAAAAATGGCTACAGATTTATGCTAAAAATCTTTACTCAGTAGAAGGTGTTTTTCAGTTTTTCTCCTCTCACTATTGTATGTGTGTACATGAGAGCTTTCACGCCCTGCCCCTTTAAAACATATCATGCGTGCATGGTCATGTGACTCTGCAGCCTGAAAGCTGAGCAGTCAGCACTGTTTGGTGGTAGACTGTCAAGAACGATGATGTATAGTTGCGCAGCTATTTTCTATTGTGGGCCCAGGTGTGGCTGACAAGTCCAATCCTGGAAGCACACACACGGAGGCAGAGAGGGCACTGGAATGATGCAGTAGCTGGTGCAGAGGAAGAGGCCTTCTGGCATTCTCTGGTGCTGGTGATTCTCTCTCGCTGGCTGTTCTCACAGGAGGTGAAAGCCTCTCATGTTGCTGCACGCCAGCTCACTCTGTCCTGGGTGAGGGATTCCAGCTTCTGTGCTGGTCATCGGCCTCCGTCGGTCTATGATGACCATGGAAGAGAATCCTAAACGTCTACTCTGCTGGAACAGCACCGCCTGTGGCTGAACAGGCCGATGCACGAATGACAGTCCCTGTCACACAGGTCACACTTGTGGGTGGTCTCCGTGCTGCTGGGTCTGTGGCGGTTCTTCCTGCGGGTCCTTTTTTCATCTGCTGCAGCAGTCAGTCTCTCTTCACCCGCCTTGAGCTGTCTGGTCAGGGTGCCTCGCCATTTGGAGCGGTCCGTTGCAAGGTCCTCCCAGCGCTCTGTGTTGATATCCAGGGCCTTCATGTCTCTCTTGCAGACGTCTCTAAAGCGCAGCTGTGGGCGGCCAACGTCTCTCCTGCCAGTTGCCAGTTCTCCATAGAGGATGTCTTTGGGGATTCTGCCATCCTCCATACGGTGAACGTGGCCTATCCAGCGGAGTCTGCGCTGCCTGAGTAGAGTGAACATGGAGGGAAGGCCGGCGCGGGACAGAACTTCTGTGTTGGGCACTTTGTCCTGCCAGGATATGTCCAGGATGTGGCGAATGCAGCGCAAGTGGAAGGAGTTCAGTCTCTTTTCCTGCCGGGCGTATGTTGTCCACGTCTCACTCCCATAGAGCAGTGTGCTGATGACGCAGGCATTGTACACTGCCATTTTCGTCTTGACAGAGAGTTTGGGATTCTCCCACACTCGTGTGGTGAGGCGAGCGAGTGTGAAGGCTGATTTTCCAATCCTCTTGTTGATCTCTGTATCAAGGGAGAGGTTGTTGCTGATCGTGGACCCCAGGTACGTGAACTGATTCACGACCTCCAGCTTGTAGTCATCAATGGTGATGGTTGGTGGTGCTTCCGTGCCTTGCGCCAAGACGTTAGTCTTCTTCAGGCTGATGGTAAGCCCGAAGTCCTTGCATGCCTGGGAGAAGCGGTCCATCAGGGTCTGAAGCTCCTGCTGTGTGTGGGTTGCGACTGCAGCGTCGTCTGCGAACAGCATGTCTCTGATTAGAGCCTCGCGTACTTTGGTTCTGGCTTTCAGGCGGGCGAGGTTGAAAAGCCTGCCGTCAGATCTTGTGTGCAGGTAGATTCCCTCTGTTGCTGTGCTGAAGGCATGCCTCAGGAGCATAGCAAAGAAAATCCCAAAGAGGGTTGGCGCAAGTACACAGCCCTGTTTCACTCCGCTGCGTATGTTGAATGGCTCTGAGACGTTGCCATCGTGCTGCACTATCCCCTGCATGTTGGTGTGAAACGATTCGATGAGGCTTTGCAACTTTGGTGGGCATCCTATCTTTGGCAGGATCTTGAAAAGGCCCTCTCTGCTGACCAGATTGAACGCTTTGGTGAGGTCGATGAAGGCGACGTACAGAGGCATGTTCTGTTCTCTGCATTTCTCTTGGAGTTGGCGGATGGAGAATATCATGTCTACCGTCGATCGCTCAGCGCGGAAGCCACACTGAGACTCGGGGTAGACATGTTCGGCAAGCTTCTGTAGACGAACGAGAACAACTCGTGTGTAGACTTTGCCAACAACGCTGAGGAGGGAAATGCCCCTGTAGTTGTTGCAGTCGCTTCTCTCCCCTTTGTTTTTGTAGAGGGTGATGATCTTGGCGTCCCTCATGTCCTGTGGTACGGCACCTTCCTTCCAGCACTGGCAGAGGACGTCATGCAATGGCAGCAGTAGGGCGGTCTTGCAGTGCTTGATCAGGTCAGGGGGTATGCCGTCGTTGCCGGGTGCCTTGCCAGCGGCCAAGCTATCAATGGCCTTACTGAGTTCGTCGATGGTTGGCTCGGCGTCAAGTTCGTCCATGGATGGCAGGCAGTCGATGGCATCAAGGGCTGACGGTGTCACGGTGTTCTGTCTAGAGTAGAGGTCGGAGTAGTGTTCCACCCATCTCTCCATCTGCTTGTTCTTCTCTGTGATCATCTCCCCAGTGGAAGATTTGAGGGGGGCCGTCTTGCTCTGAGCCGGACCAAGTGCTTTCTTGATGCCATCGTACATACCACGGATGTTCCCTGTTATGGCAGCGGTTTGAATGTCTTGGCTGAGCTGAGTCCAGTACTCATTGGCACAGCGCCGAGCAGTCTGCTGAACTTTGCTTCTCGCAGCCCTGAGAATCTGGAGATTCTTCTCGTTTGGGTACTTCTTGTACTCAGCAAGTGCTGAGCGCTTGGCTTCAATGACGGGGGTCATCTCGGTCAACTTGGCATCAAACCAGTCCTGTGACTTCGAGGTCTTCCTCCCAAAGGTAGCCAAGGCTGTGCGGTAGATGGTGTTTCGCAGCTCTTCCCACTTCTGCTTTGCAGATTCTCCTCCTTGTGGTACACCAAGTTCCTTCTCAAAGGTGGAGGCAAACTGCTCAACAAGTTCTGGTTGGGCCATCTTGCTGATGTCAATCCGTGCCTTTCCAGGTTGTCTAGCACGATGGAATTTCTTCAGCTGCAGCTTGACCTTGCAACACACCAATGAATGGTCTGTGTCGCAATCTGCACTCTGGAACGAACGGGTGATTAGCACGTTCTTCAGTGAGGTGCGCCTGGTCAGGATCAAGTCTAGCTGGTGCCAGTGCTTTGAGCGCGGATGTTGCCAGGAAACCTTGTGTTGGGGCTTGGTCTTGAAGAACGAGTTTGTGATGCACAAATCGTGATATGTGCAGAACTCGAGCAGCCGCTGTCCGTTGTCGTTCATTCTGCCCACGCCAAAAGGTCCAAGACAGGAGGGCCAGGAGTCATGGTCAGCACCCACTCTGGCGTTGAAGTCTCCAAGGAGAATGAGTTGTTCAGAGTTGGGGATGATCCTGACAGTTGTTGCGAGATTCTCGTAGAACTCGTCTTTTGCCTCTGGTGTGGCTGTCTGTGTTGGGGCATACACACTGACGAGGGTGACTGGGCCTTGAGTGGTGTTCAGGCGGAGGGTGAGGAGTCGTGCAGAGCCAGTGCTGCCCGGTTCCACCATCTTCAGCAAAGTGTTCTTCACTGCGAAGCCCACTCCGTGTTCCCTGTGTTTGTCACTGCCCTTTCCCTGCCAGTAGAACGTGTAGTCCTTCTCTCTCAGTGTGCCTGCATCAGCTAACCGTGTTTCCTGGAGAGTGGCGATATCCACTCCCAGTCTCTTCAGCTCATTATTGATGATGGCAGTCTTCCTGGTGTCGTTGATGTCCTTGAGGTTAGCAGCGAGTCCTGTCATCATAGTGCGGACGTTCCAAGTTCCCAGTTTTAGAGTTGGTCTCTTTTGTTTTATTGTCTTGCCTGGTGTGAAGGTTCTCAGCCTGCTGTTTGGATTTCTCCTTATCCCCATGCACCCAATGAGGAAAGCAAGCTGTGGCGGGACAACACCTTATTGGCTGGGGACTGCCCAGCTTGAGGTGGGCGGTAGCTGTCCAATGAGATCCGATGATCCCTCCCACCATCGGGAACAACCCCTGGCGCCACGCTCTACGCCAATTGAGCAGTGGCTTATAACCGGTAACTGTCATTCCCCGTGTTTTGTCTACGCCAAAGGCGAAGCTGGAGTGTCCTCTCCAGTGATCCGGTGTTCTACCTTCCAGCGTTGGGCGTTGGTAGGATTCAAGCCTGGGCAGGAAGATATGGAGGACAAGATGTTGCCCATGCAGCATGTCCCCCCTCTCCACGGCACTGATGAATCCAAAGGAACAGCAGGGCTGCTACAGTTTGGCACCAGCGCCGTTGCAGGAGCTGCCAGAACGATGTTGAGCACAACATAGAACTGCCTTAGGGGCTCCGACTCCGGATTTTTCCTCAGGGTTGACTCCCGAAGCCTTTCCCGTGACCGGGTATGCCGCAAGGCAGCAGAGGTTTGAAATCAGGGTTTACCTTCCCCTAGATGGGCTACCTTCCCAGGTTGACGAGCCACCATCTACCCGAAGCATCTGGTTTTAAGGCGCCAGAGATCCGCCTTCGCTCCTTCTCCTATTAGTAAAAGCAGTTCCGCCGGGCTTAGAGACTAAACCACACGTGCAGGCTAGGAGTTGGACTTAGTTGTCAGAGGCTTTTCGAGACGCACGCCATAAGGAGCATTTTATGAGCACTGGGAGCTTAACCCCAGTGCCGCTCCTGGCTATGACAACCTTGGAACCAAGTTGTGCTGGTATGGCACAATATTTCAGGTTGTTTTTGACACAGTTCTTGTATCGCTTCTTTTGCCAACCTGTGTTCCTATGACCCTGGGAGAGTACTCCATTGTTGTTCTTCCATCGTTCTTGATGATGACCAAGGACATCACAGGGAAGAGGACTGGGTGTGGTGTGTCCGGCTGTGGCTGATCAGTCCAACGCGGGCACGGAAGGCTCTGCCACAGGTCAGTCACAGGTGGTCTGCGCAGGCAGAAGATACAGGGGTGGCTCTGGACTTGCGAAGCTCAAGTTTTCTCTGGGCCTTGGCATTCCTGTCCAGCTCAAAGGAGACAGCGCCTTTGCTGGTACGGCTATGCCAGTCTGGTCGGTCTAGGGTCTCCCAGGTGTCAGGACTAATGTCAAAGCTCTTCAGGAAGGCCTTGAGTGTCTTTGTAGTGCTTCTTCTCTTTGTAGTGCTTCTTCTGACCACCTTGTGAGCGCTTTCCCTCTGCTAGTTCACCGTAGAACAGTCTCTTTGGTAGGCGTGAGTCAGGTATATGAACAAGGCGGCCAGCCCACCTAATCTGGGATCTCTTGAGCAGGGTGTGGATGCTTGACAGCTCAGCTCGGGAGAGGACCTCTGTGTCAGTGATTTTGTCCTGTCAGGTGATCTTCAGGAGCTTTCTGAGGCAGTTCAGGTGGAAGCGGTTTAGCTTTCTGGCATGGCACTCATAGACTGTCCAGCTCTCACAGGCGTATAGTAGGGAAGGCAGGACAACTGCCTTGTACACTTTCAGCTTTGTGGTCAGCCTGATGCCTCTCCTTTCCCAACCTGTTGCACGTAGCCGTCCAAATGCTAAGCTTGCCTTGGCAATGCGTGAATCGACCTCGTCGTTGATGTTGACAGACCTGGAGAATGTGCTGCGGATGTACGTGAACTTGTCAACAGCCTTGAGGGTCTCCCCGTTGACAGTGATGGCTCCACGTAAGTCTTCTGCGGTGCGGGTTGGTGCAGGATCTCAGTTTTCTTCATACTGATTGTGAGCCCAAAGTTATCGCAAGCAGTGGCAAAGCAGTTCATGCTCTGCTGCATCTGGGCCTCTGTAACAGCGCTGAGTGTGCAGTCATCTGCGAACAGGAAGTTACGCACTGAGTCCCCTTCCACCTTGGTTTTGGCTTGGAGCCTCCACAGGTTGAAGAGCCTGCTGTCCATCCTGTACCTGATCCTGATGGCACTTTCTTCATTGTCCCAGAAGGCATCAGACAGCATGGCTGTGAACATCATGCTGAAATGTGTGGGAGCAAGTACACAGCCATGCTTGACCCCACTGGTGACTGGGAAAGCTTTGTAGGAGTCTCCATTGTCCAGTGATGGAAATTGGGGGGGGGGGGGGGGGAGGTGATATCTTGACTTGCGCATGAATTTGATTTAAGTGAGGGAGAGTTGCGCAGGGTCGTCAGCCTCATTCTCTCGTCCCAGCCTATCTGGATCCAGTGGCAAGACGTAGTCAAGATGGCTGGAGATAGGTTAGGATGCAGTGGATGGCCAGCAGTGTGCTACGTGAGCACTCCATAGAGTAATTGGTGCGGCAGTCGGGAGCTGTCCATTCAAATCACATGTCCAGTCCAGCGGAGCTGTGCTTTGACGATCATGGCCTCAGTGTTGACAAGGTCAACCCTGTCCAGAACCTCCAGGTTCATCACTTTGTCCTACCATTTGATTCCCAAGTGAGCGCAGGGCTTTCACGTGGAAGCACTCAAGCTGTCTGGGGTGTTTTCTGTAGAGCATCCAGGTCTCACAGCCATACAAAAGGCTGTGAGTACAACTGTTTGGAAACAGCAAAACACGGCGGAAAAATTAAAGCACTTATATCGAAAAGACATGCAGTGTCTGTCCACATAGTATGTGATGATTGACTCTTTATTTCATCTGAAGCTGCCAAGAAAAAGTGAAGTGCACTTAAACTAACATTAGGCCATGGGCCAAAATCTGTTGCATGGCTAGAAATTGAGGTTCGTCTTAACTTTCTAGTGGCAACTTGAAATAAAGTGAATTTTACTAATTTGATAGTGCTGAATCTGAATACAGTTGTCCACAACAGCCAAACTTGCACATTAAGCAAATATGACCCGTTTTTTCTAGTTTTTTGTCCATTTTTGGTAAAAAACAAGATTTTGGCCATAGTTTTCATTTAACTTTCAATAAGTACAAATTTAATACAGAATTGTTTTTTGTAGTCATACTGCACAACCTACAGTATATTTTGATTTATCAGCCAAAGTCACCAACAGAGGGCGCTATATCTGCTGTTTTGGGGGAAAAACCTTTGTTTTTGTGATTTTTGTCACAAAAGTCAATTATTTTTTTAGCTGCACAGGACCAACATCTATTTTTTAGCATTTTAGAGTTCAGTGGATATTTTGAAATCATGCCAACCAAGAGATCAGGAAGGGATCATTTGATTTTCACCCAAAAATAATGTAAAAAGAAAAATTGTTTCAATAATAAAACATTAAAATGGACATCACATGCATGTTTCACAGTTGTTTTAGTAGTGCAATCCATATTGTTTATAGTATTTTTTTTTCTGATGTTTCTTGTTTTTGTGCCAGAAAATGTAGTGAGCTTTGAAAGGGCATTTTTCTTCCTTGAAATCTCCAACCCTTAACCCCTTCACATTTTTTCCAGGTACCCCTTTATGAAACCAAATCAAATGACAGAAAGAAAATTTTGTTCCAAGGCGACATCAGCAAAATCCAAGAAGGCCTAGAAATTGATATCTTTAGATTTTGCAAGGTTAGAGTTAAAGAGTTATGTCTCTCATTCATACGCATAAGTGACACAAGACTGGAAGCATGTCTTTTGGAATCACATACTTCAATTAGTTCGATTAGTAGGTCTCCGGATCTGAATCCCCATCATCACTGTATCCGTCATCACTGTACTCATCATCGTCATCATCGGGGGCTGCAAGCACATTTTGGCAATCACTGCATTTGCAGAGTTCGGTGCAAGGAAGATTCGCTTTGTGACAAGAGGAGCTCATTGTGTTGCAGTGAGTTTTCTTGCACCCACAGTGCACGTGTTGGAGTATCTCTGGAGGAGCTGCAGGGATTGACATCCATTTGAATGTCAAATGTTCATTTGTGAGGTCCCAACCATGGCCAACGGGGTTTGGTGCAAGGATGTACTGATTCAAACAACGTCTGTAAATGGCGGTTTGATAGGATGCCCTCATCGTGTGCAGCTTAAGGGAGTCCTTATTTGGTGGCAAAACATCATCCACTCTGCATCTCAAGGTGAATAAGTTATGCCGAGCTTCATTCACATCAGAAGTTTTTTCATTGTAGAGGGTACATACAAATGCCTCAAGTCCTCTTAGCAGCTCTTCATCTGGCATCCACTCGCAGCCAAGTTGCCTGAAGACATTCACTGTCTCAGCTGAGTCCAACATAAGACGTAAAGGCCGTACTTTCCCTTTTCCCTTGAAGGCACTAACTGTATCACATCCTGTGAAAACATGCATGCCTATGATGGCTTGGCAAACTTCAGACCCATAGTGTGATGACAGCTGAACAGGAACAGTTGTGTCCTGGCCACTTCCAGTTCTGGCATATACACGACATGGTAAATCATGCACCACTGCTGCACTCAACAGAAAGACATCGGTGTCGCGGCTGTTGATGACAACACCAGGGTGTGTGTTACCGGCATGTGCAGCATGTAAGAGAAGCCTCGTGTCTGCCTCCTGGTGATCACATTTTAACTCCTGAACATCTTGCACCATCATAACTCCTTCACTGCAGTTTAATCGAGTGCACAACTCTCCATGACACAGATAAAGTTCAATTCCGGCAGGAATGGATGTACTTTCACGACTCCACATGGCAAGCAGGAACTTAACCAGCTTTTCCTTGTTTGCTCCATTCGAAAGGAATTTAGCAAACTGTCGAGGTAGTTTCTGATGAGGTCTTGTGATATCAATCTGCTGAACACCTGAAGCCTCTCGACGAGAATGTTCACAGTCCTTTATTGATATGTCTGGGTAGCGATCAGTCACAAAATCTAAACGCGTACATCTCATTTGTGTGCATAAGTGGAGAGCCTTGGCTAGTAGTACATCTGCAAATTCTGCAAACGTTTCACACTTTGCATTGCAGGACTGAATGAGGGCCATTCCATCAACCAGCAAGGCTGAATTAGCAGGAATTGTTGAGGCCTGAATTCGACATGATGGCACATCACTCTCCATAGCATGCATGAGTGCAGCCTTCGTTGTTTTGTTGCAGAGACCATCATAGGTAGCAATGGACGCGGGCACTGGAGTCAAAGTGTACGTGAGAACTTTCTTCAGATCCACTGAACGATTCTTCGACACAATGAGCAGTCTTGTGAATAAATCACTACTCGTTCGGAGCAACTTTGCGTCTTGTGTTTTTGAAGATTCCTTTCTTTTATTGACTGCAGCAAAGGTCTTCAACTTGAGCATTTTGATGGGCTTATGGAATGGAACATTTCCACCTGCAAGAATTCTGCCTGCACAGAAAGCTTGATATGCAGAGTTACCTTTGGAGTACGCCTGCTTGATGTCATTAGCCACATGCTCGCTGACAACAAGTCCAGAAGACACATTGATCAACTTCTCTCCACTGTATGTGAAGGGGTCAACCATTGCTTCAAAAGTTCTGATAAGCTCAGATACTGTAGCATTGTCTCGTTTGATTCTTGCAGCATCTAAATCTTTCCTCGATCTTATGCTGTCATCTTTTCCTGCCATCACGCTGTCTGCCATCAAGAAGCTTCCATTTGCTGTTGCAGTCATGAAACTTTTGCCAACTAACTTGTGTAAATGGGGTTATTTTTCCCTTTTCCTCCTCGATCAAATGACAAACACACGTTCGCACGCGTGTCGCCATGTTGGATCCTCGTATTCAGGTCAAATCGTCGACACTGTACATTGCAATGGCAGCGACGGTTCGAGGTTGAAAAATAGCGCCCGCACGCGGCAAGTCACAGAAGGGGAATTACGTGATTAAAACGTCAATTTTCTTTAATTAATTTCTCATTAACGTGCAAACAGTGCAAATGTGGACAGGTAAAATATCATTTAATATAGTCTAAACTACTTAAAACCGAGAGATAAAGTTGCCACTGCAAAGTTAAGACGAAACTGCATGCCAGAGGTTTTGGCCCATGGCCTACATTTAAAGGCCCTGAAGTTAAATCACTGTTAGCCGCTAATGGCTATCCATGTCAGCTCAACTGTTTTATAGTGTGAATGGATGACAAAATGGACAAGCTGAGGTTGGATTTAAGAACCCGATCAGAGGCTCGTAATGGTGATAACATAATAAAGGACACCCCCAACAAAGCTACAAGCAAATTAGCCATGAGTCATGTGACCTACAAACCCTCACAAGGTATGTATATAAACACTAACTTCTGCACTGGACAATATTTATTTGGTTACATGTGTGAAATTATTATATTATGCTCATTTAACACTGAATCACCACAGTGATACAGTATATTCACTGATCGCACACTCCTGTGTAATACTGTTGCTTAATTATGAGCCTCATCAGTGAAGTATAAGGGAGAAGAAAGGAGGAAAAAAATGACAAAAAATAGACACCAATGTGAAAGGTTAAATTAACCTTGATGCTGAATTAAGGTTAGTGTTGTCAGATAATGCTATCAATACTGAAGAACAATTTTTGGCTATTCTCCACCCACCTATGACAGACATAAGGCAACAATAAGGAAAACTGTAAGAAGGTATTGTATGCAACAGCCTGATGCAACGTATACCAGGAAAACCCAAAAACACCACTGATAAGCGACAAGATGGACCCTGGACATGCATGCAGACTGGCTGGCTCTGCATGTGCTTCTATTAAATCTCCTTTTAAACCTTTTAAACCTCCTCAACCTGTATCTTTTAGACCTACTTTATTCATAACCACCAGAACACTGGATAGTTGGTGCTGTTTTAACTGTGTCTACTTTTACTATTAATGTGGCAGCGCCTCACAACTGAGAACCACAATGGTACGGTCACTCATCAACATCTGCTGTATTCCACTTTTCTGGACAATGGCCGTGCCCAGGTGCCTCCTAAAAAATGGGTACAAGTAAGCCCTGGAAGTACAGCTTCGGGGTCTACCTAGTATCCATGATATTATTAGAGGGAGATGTGGAGGCGAACCCAGGCCCGCAGCCTTTGGACAATGGAAACCCAGTTGGGCCGGTGTGGCTAGCCCAACAATCGCTGCTAAACTGGTCAACCTGGCCACCACAGCTAGCCAAACAACTGCAAATAAACTGGAAAACCTGGATACCGCAGCCAGAATGACAATTTCAGCTAATTTGGCCAACCTGGTCCCTGCAACCAGCACAGCAGCTAAAGTGACTGACTTGGCAGCAACAGCTAAACTGTTTACAATGGAATCCACAGCACATGGTCCCTCCAAACACCAGTACAGCAACAGCGACTGTTTCAGCAAACCCACACCGACAGCACGGCAATCAGAGATCTGCACTGACCTGGGTATGGTGTTGGTGTTTGACACCTTATTGTGAAGTGTGGTGTAATGGTGGACACTTCCTGTTCCGCCACTGCACCACCCTATAAATTGCAGAGGGCACCCATGATGCAGCCTCTTCAACCGGTGCCCTCTGCCTGGTGTCTACTGTATATCCACTGTGTTACCAACGTTCAATAAAGCTGAGTTCATCCAGCCATCTGGACTCATCCTTTACAGAGGTATTTTACATACATAACATTTGGCGATTGAGGATTAACTAATGGAGGTGTGTATTACACCACTTCGCCCCTTCCTCGAGCTCCCGGGCGAGCCACCCATGCCGTGGCCGAGATGGTTTGAAGCTTTCCAGACCTACATCATCGCGCTCGACCTGGATAAGCTCGACAAGTTAAGAGCATGTGCGCTACTTGTTCACAACCTCGGGATTGAGGGCCAGCGTGTCCTGCACACACTCAGAGCTTCAGACTCTTTGAAGACGTCGTTGAGCTGCTAGCAAGTCACTTTCATACTCCGGATAGCATGACTGTCTGGAGGATTCGCTTTCAGCTGTGACATCAACGTGTGGGTGAGCCTATACATCAGTTTGTTGCCGACTTGAGGCAGTTAGCTAGTGAATGTCGTTTTGGGCCGCTGAAGGATGAATTGGTACATGACCAGCTTGCGGAGCACACAAGTAGGGCCGCTATATGGGTTAGGCTACTCATGGCACAGAGTGACCTAACACTAGCCAGGGCTGTCGAGCTAGCTCTCCAGTTGGAGGCCACAGACAAGCTAGCTTCGGAGCTAAACTGGCGCCAGTCACAACGGCCGCCGGAGCCTCCTGCCACGGCAAATGTAGCAGACTCGGATAGCGAGGATAGATTGGACGATGACACTACGGAAGCCAATGCTGCTAGCCAAAGGTCTGCCCCGGGAAAACCCCTTTGCAAGGGTTGCAGGTCCGTGATGCATTGAAATAAGGCTAAGAACTGCCCGGCTAGAGGGAAGTGTTGTAGCAGATGTGGATGTTTGAACCATTATGGTAGAGTGTGCCGTCTATCTGAGCCGGACAGCCCATGGAAGAAATCACTCCACCCGCCCCCGACAACCATCCAAACGGTATCTCCCAGTACCAATGGGTACACTTTCTGTGCAGTGAGTGGAACTGGATGGCGTGGAGATGCCGCTGCTGCTTGACACGGGGGTGGAGGGGTTGTTGCTGAATTGGGCCACAATGAGGAAGTTCTTCCCCCACTATAGAGTGAGAGGTAACCCAGCGCCACTTTATGGTTATGGACGTGGCAGACTGTGCACAGCCAGGACATTGGAGTTAATGGTTCGGTATAAGTCTGCGATGATGGCTGACTTCACGTTCCATGTGACGGCCTGAGGTGACAACATCATGGGCTGTGACTTATTCTACAGACTGGTTTTCACCATTAAAAACGATGCTGGGGACGAATGGTCGGGTTGTGGCCAGTGGAACCCTCCTGTTCCGGTGGTCGATGATGACGTTGTGTGGGACGAAGAACTAACGGACACCACGCTTGTTAAGTGGGACCAGGCTCAGTCAGATTCGGTGCAGGAGGGTCTCAGTGCCGGTGCTCAGGAAACGGTAGAGGGGGGGTACCAAGTGTGGTGGCGAGGCACCTGTGCTGGCGAGTGACACTGATGTGCTAGCCCCAGATTCCTCTGGAGCTTGGCCACAGAGGGATGGAGGATCTGCAGCTACGATGGCGACCACTCTAACAGTTTCAGAAGAGGACAGGGCCAGACCGACTAGCACAGGAAAACCATGTGCTCAGCAGCACCATGTCAGGCCAAGCCGAGCCGAGCTTCTTTTAGAGTTATGGACTTGGTTTGGGTTCGAGGAGAGGAACGTTCACAGCGAAGATGGGGCAGACAACAGCCAGCGAAACATCAGGCGGGTCTGCGCATAGTGGCTAAGCTGGAAGCAGCATACTTCCAGCTGTCCGATGGCTCGACAAGGCATGCCAATCAGCTGTGGCGTGTCCAGGAAGAGGGTTCTGGTGATGGGGCTGGATAAGAGCAGGAGTCGGTGGTAATGAGGAGAAGCGCTTTCGTGCGGGAGATCAGCCATT
Source organism: Pholidichthys leucotaenia (assembly GCA_020510985.1). Taxonomy (NCBI): domain Eukaryota; kingdom Metazoa; phylum Chordata; class Actinopteri; order Cichliformes; family Pholidichthyidae; genus Pholidichthys; species Pholidichthys leucotaenia. The sequence continues at coordinate 60,271,537 of CM035845.1, read as the reverse complement.
GTCCCGGGGGCCTGCCGCTTCCAGGGGCATGCTTGCTGAAGGGCTGCCCTGGGCCCCCCATGCCGGTTCTGCTCCTCCTGCCCAAGGAACAGTGCTGTAAATTTTGTGTTAATCACTCTATAAATTCAAGAAATGTTTGTGTGTCTGTCACGATCACAGGATATCATAGGACGGCCTATGATGTCTGCAGGATGTCCTATGATGATCCTATGATCTCAAGGTATATAGGACTCACAATGATGTCATATTGGCGATGCCGTCATATAGGCAATAGGACTGGCTACCTGTGATGTAGTGTCCTATGATGCTAGCCTGGATGTCTTTATGATGTCATATGGACCATCAGGCTACCTGTGATGTAGTGTCCTATGACGCCAGACTGGATGTCTTTATGATGTCATATAGACCATCACTCACAATGCCTGCCTACCTATGATGTAGTGTCCTATGATGCCTGCCACAGGAGAAGACCCTTCACCAGCATAGGGTACAACAGACAAGGGATGCACAGACAGACAGGAAACATATGGCAATGCACCATGCACGTGCTGAGTCACTTGAAGCCTGAAATGCCCGCAAAGCGAGCAACGCTGCATGCCACGCAAGGCATAGACAAGCTGAGACCCATGAGATGTGGAATAGTTGGCTGGCCGCCAACGCTGCACGCCAGGTAAGGCACAGAGAAGCTGAGACCAAATACAACACACTATTTTAAACCACACCCATTCAAACCAGGACGCTGGGAAATCTCAGTCAGTAAGGCAGAAGGCACTCTATAAATTCAAGAAATCTCTGTCAGTGATGCCTGCGGCATGACTGTGAACAACACAGCCATCTCACACAGGAGGAGACCCTTCAGCAACGGGCATGCAGAAATACTTGCTTATACTTGGTTTCTACGGGCATGGACGGGTACGCATGGGTATTTACTAGTAGTTCTAATGTTCATATATGTTGTAAAATGGGATTATTTTGTGCGTTTTTATTAGTTTAGGAACACGCCAATGATTTTCGTTTAGTAATGGACTTGCCATGTGGGCAGTACGGTAGTCCACCCGTCCGCCCTATTTTAGGTTTTGTTGTGTGAATGTGTTAGGCCATTTAGATACATCAGTTTTCGTTTTGTTAGTGCGTGATTTGGGTCCCAAATTGGGGGGGGGGGGTAATTGAGTGAGTTTTTTTTGACTTTTCTTGGGGGGGGGGATGTGGTGTTGGTGCGTGACACCTTATTGTGAAGTGCGGTGTAGTGGCGGGCACTTCCTGTTCTACCACTGCACTGCCCTATAAATAGCAGAGGGCATCCATGATGTGGCCTTTTCGACCAGTGCCCCTCTGCCTGGTGTGTACCGTGTGTCTACTGTGTTACCAACGTTCAATAAAGCTGAGTTTGTCCACCCATCTGGCTTCCTTCCTTTACAGAGGTATTTTACATACATAACACTGGGCACCCAGGATGTTGGTGCTCCAGTGGCTTACCTGGTGGGGTGGGCCTGCCAGGTGGAGTCGCAATGACAAATCGTGGCCCAACGGTGAGGTGATGGCACCAACCTAATCCCCCTGGGCCCCGGTACTTTGGCAGCTTTTCCAGCAGGGGATGTTCATCAAATGGAGCTGCGTCAACGGCTTGGAGCCCGATGGCTGGATGACGGTTTTGGCCCTTTTCCCCCAGACTCTGACGCAGCAGTGACTCTTTTGGCGATGGATGTTTGCTGGACCAAGCCATGTCGACAATTCGTGGCCCAGCGGCTAGCTGCTGACATCGAGCCGGCCTCTCTGGTCACCGATGCAGCAGTGGCCCATCCAGTGGCGGCTGACGTCGGTCAGTTCTCCAAAGACACCGCTGATATCAACGCAGGAAAGGCTTCCCCAGATGCCGGTGCAGCGGCAGCCCACCTGAAGTGGAATAGCATCAGTGGAGTCACCCGGGATGCCGGTCACATTGACACAGGAAAAATCATTGCAACAAGACACAAAATGAATAAGCCATAAAGCAAAAGCAAATTTCTTCTTAGACATAACCAAAAATGCAAAAGGGAACAACAAAAAAACTGTCATGGGCAGCGAGAGCGCACCCCTCCCGTCCTAACTCATCTTCACCAACTCATCATGGCTCCTGAGGCAGAAGACGCACCTGCGCCTGCTCATCAGCCAGCATACTTAAGGAGGTTGTCTCTGTGCATTCAACGCTGGCTCGTCTGGGTATACTGCCCATGCTAAGACAAGATAAGATAAGATAAGATAAGCCTTTATTAGTCCCACAATGGGGAAATTCCAGGATTGCAACAGCACAGGGATAGCAACACTCAGAGCAATAATTTAGAAGATAAGAAAATAAGAGCTGTGAATATACTACATATGGACACATAAATATATATACACACAGTGCGGAGCATTGTAGCTAGATGGAATAAACAGCATAACTGTCTATTTAGTTACCCTACATGGTATGAATATGTACCCATACATACCGTATTGTCACCCTCCATAGCGACTGATATTGTCCTAGTTGTATACTGGAGGGGACCATTTGTGTAAGTCTGTTGCATCTTTTGCATTCAATACTATTAGTTCGTCACGTTTTTTTGCTATCTCTGCGAGCAGCCCTGCTTAGGTTATACAGTCTGACAGCCGTAGGTAGGAAGGACCTGCGAAACCTCTCGGTCGCGCACCTAGGATGATGTAGTCTACTGCTAAATGAGCTCCTCAGTGCGTTCAATATGTCCTGCATGGGGTGGGTTTCGGACTCCAGCAGAGATGACAGTTTAGCCACCATCCTTCTTTCCCCTATCTCCTCCTCTGGGTCAAGGCGTCGCCCCAGAACAGAGCTAGCTTTCTTGATTAGTTTGTTCAGTCTCTTCCTATCGGCTGCTGTAAAGCCGTTGCCCCAGCAGACCACTCCAAAAGTGATGGCTGATGCCACCACCGTGTCGTAGAATGTCTTCAAGAGCACCCCTTGTACACCAAAAGACCTGAGCCTCCTCAGTAGGAACAGCCTGCGCTGTCCCTTCTTGTAGAGTGCGTCGGTATTGTGTGACCAGTCTAGTTTATTGTTCAGATGAACACCCAGGTACTTGTAGGATATCACCATCTCAATGTCTGTTCCCTGAATGTCTACTGGTGCTGTGAGGGGTTGTCCTTGCCTGTGGCAATCCACCATCAGCTCCTTAGTTTTCCTAACGTTGATCTGGAGGCAGTTCCGATGGCACCAGTCCACAAAGTCCTGGATAAGTCCTCTGTACTCAGCTTCATCTCCGTTGGAGATGAGGCTGACGATCGCAGAGTCATCAGAGAACTTCTGTAGATGGCAGTGTGTTGTGTTGTGTGAGAAGTCTGCAGTATGAAGGTTGAACAGGAAGGGAGCCAAAACCGTTCCCTAGGGGGCTCCCGTGCTGCAGATGATCGTGTCGGACACACAATCCCAGGTTCTCACAAACTGTGGCCGGTTAGTGAGGTAGTCCAGGATCCATGATGACAGGTGCTGGTCCACCCCTGGGCACAGCAGCTTGTCCTTCAGGATTATCGGTTAGATGGTGTTGAAAGCACTGGAGAAGTCAAAGAACATGATCCTCACTGCGTTCCCGGGCTTCTCCAGGTGGGACAGGGAACGGTGAAGGAGGAAGATCACTGCATCCTCCACCCCAATGCCATGCTGGTAGGCGAACTGGAGTGGATCCATCGCTGGTCCCACCAGGGGGCGGAGGTGAGCAAGGAGCAGTCTCTCCAGGGTCTTCATCATGTGAGACGTCAGGGCCACTGGTCTGTAGCTGTTCAGGTCTTTGGGGTGGGAAGTCTTTGGTACAGGTACCACACAAGATGTTTTCCACAACTGTGGTACCCTCCCCAGCTTCAGGCTCAGGTTGAAGATGTGCTCCACAATCCCACACAGCTGGTCTGCGCAGGACTTGAGGAGCTTCGCTCTGATGCCGTCCGGTCCCGAGGCCTTTCTCGCCTTGATCTTCCTCAGCTCTGTCCTCACCTGGGTCTTAGTGAGGGTCAGGTTGGGGGGCTGTGTGCTGGGAGTGGGGGGGGTGTTGGTGGAGTGGGGTGTGGACAGCAGGTCTCGATGACTTTAGAGGCAGCAGTGGTTGTTGTGCAGTCGGGGGGGGGGGGGGGCGGTTGGTCAAACCTATTAAAAAAAGGTTCAGATTGTTCGCCCACTCCCTGCCCCCCGTGGCCTGGGAGTTGGTATTCTGGAGCCCAGAGATGGTTTTGAGGTTTCTCCAGACCCCACTGATGTCGCTCTGTTGCAGCTTGTCCTCCACCTTTTTTTCTGAAGCTGTCCTTGCCTTCTCTGATCTTCCTCCTCAGCTCCCTCTGTACGGACTTCAGCATCTCCCTGTTCCCCCACCTGAAGATCCTCTTCTTCTCTCTTAGAAGTGTTTTAATCTCGGGGTTGATCCAGGGTTTGTTGTTCGAGCAACACCATATGGTGGGTACGATGTTGTCCACACAGAAGTTGATGTTGTCCGTGATGGTGTGAGTGAGGCCACCGATGTCCTCACCATGTGGATCGCTGCTCCCAGGCAGTGGTTTCAAGCAAGTATAATTACAAACAAGTTAGATATGCTGTCTCACCTTGTTTTCCTCTCTCCTTCAGGTTGCTGCCATCATGCGGGTGTGTCTCCAGGACTGTGCGTGCTCTCTTGCCACATCTCCATAATCCCTTTGCTCACAACCTCCACCCGGTCAGGCACCATCAGCTCGTTCCCCCTACCCTACTGGTTCGTCTATTCCCAGCTGGAGTCCTGCCGGTTCTTCCCCGGAACCCAAGTAAGAGGCAGTTTGGCTCGCCCATTTCCCCTTACTCCATTCCTCCACTCACAGCTCTCGTCTTCTCTCCACAGGTGGATTCCTCTGGTGAGTGACTGTTTCCTTAAGCTGTGCGCTGTTTTGCAAATTAATAAACTGTCAAACGTGCCCCTTCGTGTGGTTACTTTCCCTGTGCTGTTGCATCGTGCATATGAGCTGTTAGCTTAATTAATCATGACAGAATGAGCCAGCCTGGACGGTAGCTCAGCCGATGCTTCAGCATGAGAGCTGTCTGCTATGGATCGCCTATCGGCGACTGAGCACCAACTCGCCGTGCTGACGCAGCAAGTTACAAACATGATGAGGCTTTGGACTAATGCACCTCCCCGAACTCCTCCTCCTCAGCCTGCACCGCACACCTCGGTGCACCGTACTACCTCCATTCCCACACCATCCCCGTACGCGGGGGAGGTGGGAAAATGTAAAGGGTTTCTTATTCAAGTCCGTATGTACTTGGAGCAGGTCGGAGATGAGTACCCAGGGGACGTATCCAAAATTCAGTTTTTTACACTGTTGCTCCAGGACCGAGCCCTTGATTGGGCATGGTCCACGATCGATAACCCCAAGGGGCGTCAGTATAAGTTTGACCAATTCGTAGACATTTTCTCCTGCACGTTTGACCATACGGAGAGTCAGGGCAATGTAATGAGCCGCCTGATGACGCTTCGCCAGGGCACTCGGTCAGCAGCCGAGTACTCGCTGGAGTTCCGGGTTGTAGCAGCTGATTCTGGGTGGAATGAGATTGCTTTGCGCAACGCATTCCTCCACGAGTTAGATGCTCAACTCCATGATGATCTGGCAGTTCACCCTGTCCTGGAGACTCTCGACGGTCTCATAGATCAGGCTGTAGGATTGGATAACTGGTATCGTGAGTGTGCGAAGGAGCGTGAGTCCTCCTCTTGCCTGTGCGCTGAGCGTGCGACCGCCGTGGTTACCCACACTGGCGGCACCAGCCCTCCGCCCAAGCTGATGGAGCTCTCTCGGCACTTGACCGATGATGAGTGCCTGCGGAGGTGAAGGGTTGGTGCGTGTGCATATTGCGGTTTACTAAACCACAGTCTGGACGAATGCCGCCAGTGGCCAAAAAGATGCAGCCCATCAGTAACCATGGGGGTCTGGCGGGCAGGACTAAAGCTACTCCCCCAGGTAATTTTTCAATTTCGGTCTTCATGCAATTGCCGGAGGTCGAGAGGAGGACTATGGCACTGGTTGATTCAGGGTCTGAGGGTAATTTCATTTCTGCCCAGTTCGTTAGGCGAGTGGGTATTCCCACATGTAAACCGCCCCGTGATCAGAGGATCACTACCATATTTGGCCGGGAGGTTGCGGTAGTCACCCAAAGCACGGTGCCAATTTCCATCCTCCTTTCCGGGAACCACCGGGAGGAACTCTCGTTCCTGGTTCTTCCTGTTTCATCTCCACCGGTTGTTCTTGGTTTCCCTTGGCTCCGTAGGCATAGCCCAATAATTAATTGGGATCAAAACACCATCTCCTCCTGGAGCCCTTTCTGTATTGCTCACTGTATGCGTTCAGCGGAGTGTTCCCCATTTCTGTCCGTCTCCCTCCCTCCGGTCGAGCCACCAGACCTCAGCTTCGTTCCCCGGGCTTATCAAGATTTAGGAGAGGTCTTTAACAAATCAAGAGCATTGTCGCTGCCACCTCACCGCTCTTATGATTGTGCTATAGACCTCATCCCGGGGGCGAGGCTGCTGTCCAGTCAGTTATACAGTATTTCTGGCCCGGAGAGGGAGGCGATGGAGAAATACATAAAGGAATCGCTGAACACTGGCCTTATTTGGCCATCTTCGGCTCCACTCGGAGCCGGATTCTTCTTTGTTGAAAAGAAGGATGGCTCGTTGCGCCCGTGCATCGACTACCGGGAGCTCAATGCAATTACCATCAAAGACAAGTACCCTCTGCCTTTGATTAATTCAGCATTAGAGCTCCTTCAGCGCTCACGGGTATTCACCAAGCTAGACTTAAGGAATGCATACCATCTGATCCGCATTTGCGAGGGCGACGAATGGAAGACGGCTTTTAAAATTCACCAGGGGCAATTCAAACATTTAGTGATGCCTTTTGGGATCACTAATGCCTCCGCCGTCTTCCTGCGGTTAATTAACGACGTCCTTTGCAATATGCTCTGCCAATACGTTTTTGTCTACTTGGATGACATTCTAATTTTCTCCCGCTCACCAGAGGAACATGAAGCCCATGTCAGGGCCGTTGGCTCTTGGACAACCAGCTCTACGTCAAAGCCGAGAAGTGTGAGTTCTCCACAACATCTACCATCTTCTTGGGCTTCATAGTGGCTGAAGGGAGACTGATTGCGGAACTGGCCAAGGTGAGGGCAGTGCTGGATTGGCCAACTCCCCACTCCCGTGAGGAGCTCCAACGCTTCCTTGGGTTTGCAAACTTTTATTGCAGGTTAATCAGAAACTACAGTGGGGTGGCACTGCCCTTGACACAGCTGACCTCCATTAAGGTCCCCTTTCACTGGACCGAGGCAGCTGAACAGGCGTTTGTAAAATTAAAGTGCCTGTTCGCGGAAACACCAATCTTGGCCCAGGTCGACATGCAGCTCCAGTTTGTCCTTGAGGTGGATGCATCTGATGCATCTGATTCAGGGGTTGGCGCTGTGCTGTCGCAGCGCACGCTGCAACAGCACAGGGTTACACACCACCGCTTCTTCCTATGGCCGAGAGGGAGGTCGTGGTTCCATCCGTGGGGGTCCATGCTCGTCGCTGCCGGTGCATCTAGAGGTCTACTCGGGCTGCCTTCGCCTGCTCCACAGAACGCACCCGGGCTGCCACAGACAGGAAGCAGGTTCCTGCCCCCATGTATGTTATCGGGCAGCAGGTCTGGCTGGCAGTCAGCCAGATCCCTCTTAAAGTGAAGTCAAAGAAACTGTCTCCCCGCTTCTTGGGTCCTTCCACCATCTCATGGGTGATTAATGACACGTCGGTTCAGCTTAAGTTGCTGCCAACCCTACAGGTGAACCCGACATGTCACGTCGCTCACATCAAGCCCCTCTCAGCCAGTTCCCTCTGCACCCCCCCCCCCACCCCACCCCAAAGCCACCTCCTCCTCCCCGGATCATTGACGGCCACCCCGCCTACACTGTATGCCGTGTGCTGGATGTTCGCCGTCGGGGCAGGGGCTTTCAGTACTTAGTGGACTGGGAGGGCTATGGCCCGGAGGAACGGTCCTGGGTTCCCATGTCGCGGGTCTTGGACAAGGAAATGCTCCGGGCCTACCACTGTGCTCACCCTGAAAAGCCCTCTGGACTGCCAGGAGGCACTCCTAGAAGAGGGCGCCCTGTCATGGGCAGCTAGAGCGTGCCCCTCTCGCCTTGTCTCATCCTCACCAACTCATCACGGCACCTAAGGCAGAAGACGCACCTGCGCCCACTCATCAACCAGCATACTTAAGGAGGCTCTCTCTGTGCATTCAACGCTGTCTCATCTGGGTATACTGCCCTTGCTAAGACAAGCAATTACAAACAAGTTAGACACGTTGTCTCACCTTGTTTTCCTCTCTCCTTCAGGTTGCTACCATTGTGCAGGTGTATCTCAAGGACTGTGCGCGCTGTCTTGCCACATCTTCATAATCCCTTGGCTCACAACCTCCACCCGGTCAGGGGCCATCAGCTCGTTCCCCCTACCCTACTGGTTCATCTATTCCCAGCTGGAGTCCTGCTGGTTCTTCCCCGGAACCCAAGTAAGTGGCAATTTGGTTCACTCATTTCCCCTTACCCCGTTCCTCCGCTCACAGCTCTCGTCTTCTCTCCACAGGTGGATTCCTCTGGCGAGTGACTGTTTCCTTAAGCTGTGCACTGTTTTGCAAATTAATAAACTGTCAAACGTGCCCCTTTGTGTGGTTACTTTCCCTGTGCTTTTGCATCGTGCACGTGAGCTGTTAATTTAATTAATCATGACAAAGCTTGTCCTTCAGGATTATCGGTTAGATGGTGTTGAAAGCACTGGAGAAGTCAAAGAACATGATCCTCACTGCGTTCCCGGGCTTCTCCAGGTGGGACAGGGAACGGTGAAGGAGGAAGATCACTGCATCCTCCACCCCAATGCCATGCTGGTAGGCGAACTGGAGTGGATCCATCGCTGGTCCCACCAAGGGGCGGAGGTGAGCAAGGAGCAGTCTCTCCAGGGTCTTCATCATGTGAGACGTCAGGGCCACTGGTCTGTAACTGTTCAGGTCTTTGGGGTGGGAAGTCTTTGGTACAGGTACCACACAAGATGTTTTCCACAACTGTGGTACCCTCCCCAGCTTCAGGCTCAGGTTGAAGATGTGCTGCACAATCCCACACAGCTGGTCTGCGCAGGACTTGAGGAGCTTCGCTCTGATGCCGTCCGGTCCCGAGGCCTTTCTCGCCTTGATCTTCCTCAACTCCGTTCTCACCTGGGTCTTAGTGAGGGTCAGGCTAGGGGGCTGTGTGCTGGGAGAGGGGGGTGTTGGTGGAGTGGGGTGTGGACAGCAGGTCTCGATGATTTTAGAGGCAGCAGTGGTTGTTGTGCAGTCGGGGGAGAGGGCGGTTGGTCAAACCTATTAAAAAACAGGTTCAGATTGTTCGCCCACTCCCTGCCCCCCGTGGCTTGGGGGGAGGTATTCTGGAGGCCAGAGACTGTTTTAAGGTTTCTCCAGACCCCACCGATGTCGCTCTATTGCAGCTTGTCCTCCATCTTCTTCCTGAAGCTGTCCTTGCCTTCTCTGATCTTCCTCCTCAGCTCCCTCTGTACGGACTTCAGCATCTCCCTGTTCCCCGACCTGAAGATCCTCTTCTTTTCTCTCAGAAGTGTTTTTATCTCAGGGTTGATCCAGGGTTTGTTGTTTGAGCAACATCGTATGGTCTTGTTGGGTACGGTGTTGTCCACACAGAAGCTGATGTAGTCCGTGATGGTGTGAGTGAGGCCATCGATGTCCTCACCATGTGGATCACAGATCTGCTCCCAGGCAGTGGTTTCAAAACAGTCCTTTAGAGCGTCCATTGCCTCCTCAGACCATAATTTCACCGTGCACATGACCGGAGGTTGTCTGTGAACTAGGGGTTTGTACACTGGCAGGAGATGAACCAAGTTGTGATCCGATCTCCCGAGTGGGGGGAGTGGTGATGAGGTGTATGCTTCCTTTGTGTTTGCATAGAATAAGTCCAGTGTTTTATTGTCTCAAGTGTGGCATGTGACATACTGGGTGAACATGGGCAGAATGGGGGACAGTGAAATATGGTTGAAATCACCTGAGATGAGGAGAAGAGGATCTGGGTGTTCTGTCAGCAGCCTGCCAGTTACTGAGTGAATGACGTCACGTGCTGTCCCCGCGTTCGCCGTCGGATTTGCATAAATAACAATGCAGATCACGTGTGAGTATTCCCTTGGGAGATAGGTAGGCCGCATGCTAACAGCTAGCAACTCAATGTCTTTGTTGCAGTGTTGTTGTTTAACCGTGATATGTCCCGGTCTGCACCAGCTGTTATTGACATACATTATCACTCCTCCGCCCCTTGCCTTCCCACTGTCTGGTGTCCGGTCTGCCCGTGTTGCGTGGAATCCCTCCAGTTCGATGTTAGCATCTGTTGCTAGTTCTGTTAGCCATGTCTCAGTAAACAACATCAAGCTACTCTCTTTGAAGACGCTCTCGTAGCGGGAGATAGCTGCTAGCTCGTCAGTCTTATTGAGTAGCGATCGTACATTCCCCATAATAATGGATGGAAGGACGGGTCTGTACCTTATATTTCTCGCCCACCGTCTTACTCCAGCTTGACATCCACGCCGTTTCCATCTTATTTCTCGTGGTATGTCGAGTTTTTGCGTTAGCATCATGGGCCGGTTAAGTGCTAACAGCTGGTCTCTATTGTACTGCCTCCTGCAAGAAACAGTGGCTCCATCCGCAGGCTCAGGAGACATTTGGGCGATCTACATGTCTGTGATGGATAAAGGTGTCGTCGGATCAGAAAGATTAGCAAGAGAGCCAGATAGTAAATAGAAATAGGAAGAAATTGATCCGCTGTTGCAAAAAGGCAGCCTACTCGTGTGGCGCCGGAAGTGAATCTTGAATCTGTCCAGCTGCTGCATCCCATGCAGTTTGGATTCAGGCCGAACCACTCAACGGAGACTGCATGTTGTTACTTTATTGAAACGATTAAAGAAATTTGGACAAAGAGAGGGTGGTAGGAGCCATCTTTTTAGACTTGCGTAAAGCTTTTGATACAATCAATCACTCAGTTCTTCTTTCTAAACTATCAGGATATAAACTGTCCATGAATACCCATAGCTGGTTAAAATCTTGTCTGTCTGGCCAATGAGTGCGCATAAACAATACTGTATCCAAATCAAAGGCATGCACCATGGGAGTACCACAAGGCTCAATTTTAGGCCCACTGCTGATTACTTTGTGTATTAATGATTTGCCATCAGTTTGTGAAAATTACATAAAAATTCAGATGTGTGTAGATGACACAGTCATCTACACACATGGGAAGGATGCCAAACAAGTGGCTGACAAGTTAATGATTGCAATGGAAAAAGTGTCAAAATGGCTTAATCAATCATGCCTCACTCTGAACGTAGAGAAAACAGCTACCGTGTATTTTACCAACAAACAAAATCATACGCACTATCCAACTATAACTGTAAATGGAGCAAATATAGAAAATGTACCAGAGTTTAAGTATTTGGGTGTCACATTAAATCTCACGCTCAGCTTTAAAAAGCACATAAAACAGATGAGCCACACTCTGAAATATAACCTTGCAAACTTTCTGCAATCTTCCTGCCTGCCTTATGGACTACAGATGGAAATTAGTGAGAACGCTATAATCTGGAACAGAGCATCTTTACCCTGTGTTTAATGTTTTTTTCTGTACATGATCCCTGACAAGTAAACCAATAAATAAAAACTAAATAATTAACATGCAGTTTTTCCTGCTAACCAAATTATAAAAAGTACTGTATATTGTATTTATTCAATTAAAATTGCAGACCCGCCTGAGGATCATTGTGAGTGAATTTGGCAACCATCTGGGCAATTGCCCAGGAGTAGTAGCAATTCCAGTGAAATGTGAATGGGCGGATAAACAAACGCTGGAGTGAGCTAAAAATAATGTTTTCTTTATAAATGTACTTAAGTTGAAGTAAAAAGTATCCTATGGTAAAACTGCAATAAAATATAATTTGGAATTGTTAACATTAGTCTTTATACGATCGACCACATGCAGCATTGACTTGAAGCTGTCAGGGCCACCTCTGGCAGACAGGGAAAGGACTCCTTAAGGTGAGCAGGACTTCAGTGCAAACAAGAATTTATTAAATAAACAAAACCAAAGACAGCTCAGGGGCTGAACAATGTACATTAACAGGCTAAGCAAGGAAGGCTAACCAGGGTGCATACATGACTGGTGCCAAAGGGTAGTGCTGTGATGTCCCACCACCGAGTAACAGAAAGTGCTAACCTGTATATGACCCGTGGTGGCAAAATGAGTTGGAATACACACCGGGTAATTACGAGCTACAGGCACATGAAGTCATAGATCATGATTCTTTCTTTGTTTGCTGGCGGCAAGTCCTGGGAAAACCCCGGTCAGTGCCTGGTATCATTGTAAAGCTTGGAACTCCTTCTTTCTAAAAATACATGTTTCTGCAGAAGACGTAACTCAGGACCGATCGAACGCAAGTTTTCAAACCAGCCAAAATATAAACAAATCGGCTTGTTGCTGGTCCGTTTTTGTGCAATTCCTACAAATTAAATATCATTTTCAAGGTATTTCAATACAGAATATGAAAATAATGTTACCTCAGTTTTGAAAATTTCCTCATTGCAACTCATTTTGCCAGCACGGGTCACGTATAGGGAACTAAATAATTATTAACACATGACAGCTGGGGCTTAATCAGGGACTAAACAAAAACATGATGTCTTGTTAATCAGTTTTCATGATGGTTGCTACTACCAGTTCATCTTTCCTTTTTTGGGGGGGGGGGTTCATTTTTTCGTTTCCCTTCCCTATTTTTGGCAGGGATGTAGTAAAGCATAATAAAATGCAAAGAGTAGCCCACCCATACATTTATCCTCCAATCCCTGGCCAACAGTCTGACCATCAAAACCAAAACATTTAATTATGGCCCTGAAACAACCTGTGGAATGTGATTAAAGTTTGTGTTTGAATTTTTAAAACTGTAAATCAGTCTTGTTGCAGCACATAAGAGGTGACAAAGTGTTTATTTGCACCAGTTGGAACAGCAGCATAAAAAAGATTAACAAAAATCTCACAGCTACTGGAGCAAGGAGAGGGTTGTTGTTTTATGAGAAAACATTAGTAAATCCTGAAAACAGGAGCACACAAGTGCAATATCTCCCACCTTTGTTTTCTTTGAAGATCCCATATGCTACTGAAGGAGAGCAGTTTTTCACTTTTTCATGCTCATCATCAGTGTATATCAAACCCTGGAACCAGGTGTTAAAACTTTTGGAACCAGGCTATCAGTGACGGAGCAGCTCATTTCAGACTGACGAAATCACCCCGACTGTGCTTAGATCTTCTGATTTTTCTCCTGACTGTCACAAACTCCTTAATTCAGGCAAAGGAGGACGCCAAGCGCAGGTGGTAAGTTTGCACGCTTAGTTACAACAGTGAACACAAACCCAACATACAAAAACACAAAACTTAGACTCCGGGGAACACCTGGGGAGGAAAACACAAACGAAAGTAAATACGTCTGGATGAAAGACCGCTGCAGTGAGACAACTACAGCAATCTGCTTAAATAGAGCTGCGCAGATTGTCGACAGGTGTGAATGCATGAATGAAACGCAATCAAACTGACAGGTTACGGCTGTGCAGCCTGTGAGACAGTTTGACAGCCGGGGCTGCACAGCACTGTCCAAATAAAAGTACAGACCAGAACTAAATAATACAACTCCAAAAGATATTAATAATACCATAACTGCAAAATAACACACAATAAATAGACAGGACCATAAGGACAACCCAAGAGTCCCACACTCCAAAAATAAACAGATAAAATACAACAGATCATGATAAATAAAGAAACAAACAAACAGAAAAAGACAACTCCGACTGGAGACTGATCATAAGATAAGATAAGATAAGATAAGCCTTTATTAGTCCCACAACGGGGAAATTCCAGGATTGCAACAGCACAGGGATAGCAACACTCAGAGCAACAATCAGAAGGCAAGAAAAAAAAAAAAAAAAAAAAAAAAAAAAAAAAAAAAAAAAAGCAAGCAAGACATGACACTGACCTTAAGCACAACCTACTGTAGATGCAGACCATCTAGGATGTGATTAAGGTCAAGAGCAACGGTCTAGGAGTTTTTCATGTTTTCATGAGTTTTTCACTGTGACTTTGGTGAGAATTGAGGTAATTGTCTAGAAGCAGTAGTGATTTTTAGCTCATTCTGACAAAGCCGAAAGAAGCTAGTGCTATGACATGGCATCCATCCATCTCTCTGTCTGTCCATCAACATTTCACAGGAATTACTACTCCTAGGCATTTGCCCCAACACTCACCAATCTCACTCACAATGATCCTCAGGTGGGACTTTGTCCAGGCTGTGCTCAGTGTCAAGGTCAAAGGTCAGGAGATCTGAGCACTTATGTGATTTTTGAAAAAGCACTCCTCCTCCTAGGCAATTACCTCAGTTCTCACCAAACTCACTCACAATGACCCTCAGGTTTGTCTGCATCCAGGTTAAGAACAAGATCCTTGTCAAAAGTCAGGAAATCTGGTAATTTATGAGTTCATGAAAAATGTTATTCCTCCCAGGCCTTTGATCTTGACTTTAAGCACATGATGGGTCTGTCTTTAGGCTGTGTTTAAGGTCAAGATCAGTGGTCATAAGATCCGAGCACTGCCAGGGTGATTTCCTCAGGCTGGAATGAGCTACTCTATCACTGACGGTCTGGTTCTAAAATCATATAAGTGCCCAGATCTCAACTTTGACCTTGACCTTGAGTGCAACCTGGATGCAGACCCACCTGCAATATACACATCAACAGTGTTCATCAAACCCTGCTATCAAGTTTCAAAACCCCTTTAACAAATTTGCAATGTTCATATAGATTAGGGGTGTCCAATCATGTGCCATGTAGGGCCAAGACCCTGCAGGCTTTACCTCCAACCAGTGTCTTCAACAGTACATTTCACTGAAATTCTTCCCACTGATTGCTGGTAAGTGAAAACACCTGCTGAAGAGACAGGGTAGAAGAGAAAACCTGCAGGGTCTTGGCCCTCCATGTCACATGATTGGACACCCCAAATATAGATGTTGGTTCTTCAGTTTTTATTCCTTGTGTAGGAAAAAGTCAATTTTGGACAACCTCTAGTAAACCCTCAGAAAACAGTGTTGATTAGATGCTAATGGTTAATATAAATATTCCTAATAAATGTACCTAATAGACTGTGATTTAATTATTAATGGTAAATAGGAGTATTTATGGGGAATGTGACTAAAGGAATGAATATGAACTGTTAGATGTAAACTGTCAGTGAAAGCAGTAGCGTTTCTACGCCAGAGGTGGCGCTCAGTAGTGATAAGACACTGTACAGTATTAGAGAACAAGAGAAGAAGAGTAGCGAGTGTTCCAGAGGAAGAGTGAAAAGAAAATGGTGTTTAGCGATGTGCTGTGTAAATGTGTGCCGTGCCGTGTGAGCTGGTAAAGTCAATAAAAGCCGCTGCAAAGTCTGACAGCTTGGCTTCCTCATCCTTCCTCCCCCCTTCGCCCTCCTGGGTGTAACAAAACTTGGTAGCAGAGGATGGTTCAGTCGTGTCTAAGACGGTGAGTGTGCAAATAAAAACAAAAAGAGGCCGTAACGATGGAGCTGGAGCAGCTACAAGATAAGCTAAGCGAGGCCTTGGTGCAGTTACAGGCCGAACAGCTAAACGAGGTCTGTTTATTTGCAAAGATAAGCCCAGCCGAGCCGTCTAAGAAGTACAGGCTGACACGACTGTTAATCGAGGAGGTGTAGAAAACCATTGAAAGTGAAGAGGAGGATGTAGCCCGCGAGTTTGTGCTAAAGCTAATAGCATGTGCTAACGAAGCTAAGCTAAGCGAACCGTTGACGCAGGCAGCGACAGCGGCCGGCACGAGCCGAGAGACAGAGGCACTAGCCAGTTTACAGAGCCAGTATGCCGCTCTGCATGAAAGTATCATTGATTCAGCTAAAAGGGTTGAAGAGGAAATAATAAGGCTGACGGAAGACAAGGCCACGCCGCCACCGGGCCGCCATTTTGTGACACAGCCCGAGGCCGCACTGCCGCGGAGCCGGCGTTTTGTGGTACGGCCCGCGGTCCCCGCAGCGCCCCTACTGTCAGAAGTGATCATTAAACGGGAGTTTAAGATAAATGGGCAGATAGGGGAGAGGGGCCAAAAAGACAAGTTGTCTTATTCCAATCTCACTCACCAGATCGATATGGGCTTAAAGAAAAAGCACAGTGAGGCTGAGATAATTGAGGCTGTTGTCAGAGCAGTGAGTCCTGGATTGAGTTTGCGCGCTATGCTGGAGATTAAGCCAGATCTCACACTGCCACAGCTGCGCATCATCCTGCGAGGACATTATAAAGAGGATAGTTCCACTGACTTGTATCATCATCTGATAAACCTCACACAAGACAGTAATGAGTCACCTCAGAACTTCCTGTTTTGCGCCATTGAGCTAAAGGAAAGACTTTTAGCAGCATCCAGAGAGCCTGGCACTGAAGAGCAGTTTAGTTCTGATCTTATTCAGAGGAAGTTTCTGAGGGCGGTGGAAACAGGACTGATCAGTGTTGATGTGAAGTATCAACTGAAGCGTTATTTGGAGGATCCTGCCGTCACCGACGAGCTACTGATTTCAAAGATGAATGCAGCAGCCAGTCTTGAATGGGAACGGCACCAAAAATTTAATAGGCACATGAAAGAACCAAAAGTTCGAGAATGCCGAGTGGAAAAGCAAACAGGTCAGTATGCAACAGAGACAGAAGTGGATGGCCCAGAGCGCTCTCCACCATCGACAAAAGGTAAAATCCTTAAATCCCAAAGCACAGTGACCCATACGGAATCTGAGCTCCTGGACGTAGTCACGCAGCTGAAGAGTGACATGGAGGAGATCAAAAAGGCCATACGTGAGTCTCCCCGAGCACCTCATGCTCAAAGAGCCAGGAGGACACGTGGCTGCAAGAGCTGTCAGTCCACCCGCAATGGCGATCAGTGCGACCACTGCTTCAGATGTGGAATCAGCGGCCACATGTCAAGGGAATGTCGGATAGGGAGGAGACTTGGAAGAAGAACAGGGCAAGTAGATACGGCGGCCAATACTGTCGCAACCACAGCAGAACAAGCTAACACACAAGAACTGTATGAGCTAGTTACTGACAGTATTCGGAGGTTGGAAGCAAGGCTGGTAGCTCAGGCCGAGGCACCTCCTGAAGAAACGGTCCGTGTTAATCTACTGTCCCCTAATCGCCAATTACAATTACTCAATTTGGTTGGAAAAAAATATGTCATCACCTGCTTCCTCGATGACAAGGAGACACAAGCATTGTGGGACACAGGGTCACAGGTCTGTTTAATGAATGACACCTGGAGACAGGAGCACCTGCCACACACCACCATCAGAGACTTAGCCGAATTGGTGGGTCCAAGTATTCTGAATGGGAGGGCAGTGAACCAGACACCGATTCCATTCTCAGGGTGGGTCGAAGTCACATTTAAGCTGCCGACAGTTAGTCGCCCACCGGTGGAACTCTTAGTTCCTGTGCTAGTGGTGAAGGAGGACAGAGTGGCAGAGCCGCCTATCATTGGGTTCAACGTGATTGACCATGTCCTGAAGATGGGCATTAAACCGCCTTGTGCCATCAGTGAAGCCGTCAGTGCAGCCTTCTCATTTGACTGTAAGAAAACAGAGGTGTTTTTGAAAGTGATGCAAAGTGAGGAGGATAAGTTGGGAGAAGGAATGGTAAAAGTTGGCAGTGAGTTGGTTACCATCCCTGCTGGGCAAACCAAAGCAGTCAAAGGTTGTGTCAGGGCAGGCTCACCTCCAGACACACAAGACTTCTTATTTGAGCCGAGTCAGTACACCCAATTACCAGAGGGTTTGCAGATGCAAAGTGGGTTGGTGCAGTTATGGAAAGGGAGGCGATCTATGTTCAAAATACCTATAACAAACAGTACGTCCCGTGATATCCAGCTGCCCGCTAAGACCATTTTGGGGGAAACGCAGAGAGTTAAAACTGCTAACCCGGCAGACATTAGACCCCCTGCTGTAAACCAAGCGACAGTCGACCCGACGACGAGTGAAACAGGAAGAAACAAAGAGACCGAGATGAACTATGCTGTCAAAGAGACTATGAACATGTGGGACCCTCCAGTTCCCCTTGATCATCTCTCGCCCATACAGCAAGAGCAAGTAAAACAGCTCTTACGGGAGGAACGACAAGCGTTTTCCCATGATGAGTATGATGTAGGGACAATTCCCTCTTTACAGTTGAAGATCCGACTCAAGGATCACGATCCTGTCAAAAGAACTTATGTTTCTGTTCCCAAACCACTTCATAAAGAAGTAAAGGAGTATTTAGAAGACCTGCTTAACAGGGGCTGGATCACCAAATCTAAGTCATCGTATTCCAGTCCAATCGTCTGTGTGCGAAAGAAAGATGGAGGTCTGTGTTTGTGTTGTGACTTTAGAGAGCTGAACAAGAAGTCTATTCCTGACAGACACCCGATTCCCCGCATACAAGATATGCTCAACAGTCTAAATGGGAGTGTGTGGTTTTCAGTCCTCGACCAAGGGAAGGCGTATCACCAGGGTTTCCTGGAAGAGTCAAGTAGGCCCCTTACTGCATTTATCACTCCCTGGGGTTTGTTCGAGTTGGTAAGAATTCCATTTGGTTTGTCCTCAGCACCAGCAGCATTCCAAAGATCTATGGAGGAGTGCTTGTGGGGGTTGAGAGATGATATTTGTCTGCCTTACCTCGATGATAACCTTGTTCATTCACAGACTTTTGAAGATCACTTGCGAGACCTGAGATGCGTCCTGCACCGCTATCAAAGCCATGGGGTGAAGTTGACTCCCCGGAAATGTGAGTTATTCAAGCAGCAGGTACGTTTCCTTGGTAAAATGGTAACAGGACAGGGTTACACCGTGGACCCTGTGGACATTGCCCCAGTGCAGACACTCAAACAGCAGCAACCTTCCACTGTTGGAGAGCTAAGGAAATTGCTAGGTTTTATTTCATATTACCGCAGCTATATTCCAAACTTCTCTCGTATAGCAAAGCCTCTTTACGACCTTCTTGCTAATGACCACACAGATAAAGCAAAGAAAAACTCAAAGAAACATGTCAAAAAGAACGATGGTGGCCACTTGCCCTCATCTCATGTGATCAGGTGGCGCCCAGAGCATCAAGCAGTAGTTTGTCAGCTTGTTGACTTTCTCACCCAACCCCCAGTGTTAGGTTACCCGAACTTTGAGGAACCCTTCATTTTGCACTGTGACGCTTCACAGGAGGGGCTTGGAGCGGTGTTATACCAGCGACAACAAGACAAACTGGTGGTGATAGCATATGGCTCCAGGACACTGTCAAATCCAGAGAAGAACTACCACCTTCATTCAGGGAAGCTGGAGTTTCTTGCCATGAAGTGGGCCATCTGTGAGAGGTTTCGGGATTATCTGTATTATTCTCCACCATTCACTGTCTACACGGACAATAATCCCCTAACGTATGTACTCACCACCGCAAAGTTAAATGCAACCACACAGAGGTGGGTAGCAGAACTAGCTGATTTCCAGTTTGTGATTAAGTATCGCCCTGGAAAAGCAAACAGAGATGCAGAGGGACTTTCACGTATGCCTCTAGATATGGAGCAGTACATGAACAGATGTACACAGAATGTTGATCCTGATGTGATGAATTGTGTGACACAGGCAGTCAAGGTAAAGTCACAAGAAAATGAACCATGGCTCTGCCCAGTCACCATTTCTACTCTCATTAGTGAGGCAGATCAAGAAGCCAGCTCTGTAGCTGAAATATCAAAGACTGATCTAAAACGAGCTCAAGAAGAAGACTCCGTGATTGGAGAGGTGTTGCGCTATGTGTTGTCAAAACAATGGCCAAGAAGTGTAAAGCAGCAGAACAGTAAAATTGCAGCTTTAGTCAGGCAAAAACACAAGCTGTACTTGGAAGATGATGGACTGCTTTACAGGAGAACGGCAACACATGATCAGCTACTTCTACCCCAAAAATTTCACAAACTCGTGTTTAAAGAACTCCACGAAAACATGGGTCATTTAGGGGTAGAGAGAGTGATGAACTTGATAAGAGAGCATTTTTATTGGGCTCATATGCAAAGAGATGTGGAGCACTACATCACTAAAGTTTGCAGTTGTTTGAAGAACAAACGTCCCAATAAGATAACAAGGGCACCACTGACTAACATTGTCACCACGTACCCATTTGAATTAGTGTCAGTGGATTTTCTGCATTTGGAGAAGTGCAAAGGAGGATATGAGTATATCCTGGTTTTAATGGACCACTTCACTCGTTTTGCCCAGGCTTACCCATGTCGTAACAAAGCTGCCCACACAGCTGCTGAGAAGATCTTTGGAGATTTTGCCCTCAAGTTTGGCTTCCCCACATGACTCCATCAAGATCAGGGTAGAGAGTTTCAAAATAAACTTTTTGCAAAACTCCAGGAGTACAGTGGTGTGCAGGGGTCCCGAACAACGCCCTACCATCCCCAAGGGAATGGGCAGGTGGAACGATTCAATCGTACACTGTTGGCAATGCTCAGAAATTTGCCCGAAGCAGCCAAGGAAGATTGGAAGTCCTCTCTGCCAAAAGTGGTTCATGCCTATAATTGCACGCATAGTGAGGCTACGGGGTACGCACCATATTTTCTGTTGTTTGGCCGTAGTCCAAAGTTGCCTATTGATCTAATGTTTGGCCTCACAACAAGAGAGCAGAGTGTTTCTCAGCAGGACTATGCTGAAAAGTGGAGAGCTACAATGACTGAAGCTTACAAACTTGCCTCTAAAACAGCAAACAAAGAAGGGATGAGAAGTAAAGCACTTTATGATAAAAAGGTTCACGGTGCTGAGTTACTCCCTGGATCCAGAGTATTGGTTCGAAACTTGACCGAAAAAGGTGGGCCAGGAAAATTAAGATCATACTGGGAAGACAAGGTGTATGTCGTGACCCAAAAGAAGTACCCAGACAGTCCAGTATATGAAATCAGACCTGAAAATGGCAAGGGATGCACTCGGGTCATGCACAGAAACCTTTTGCTACCCTGTGACTTTCTGTCCATGGAAACAGTGGAGCATGCCTCTAATCAAACAAGAGAAAGAGACTCTAAAAGACAAAGGCATGTGGACAGACAAAAAAGCACGGATGATGAAGATGACGAGAGTTGGAGTGCCATAATCGGATTACGAGCTGGGAAGGATCAAAATCACCGTCCACTGAGAGCCGATGCTCTCAGTGTTCTACCCGCACAGTGACACTACTCCGGAGGATGAGGACCAGGACCCAGATGACGTCACGCAGGTGCAGCTGGCACCAGAGGTCAACAATCCGGTGGTCCCAGATCCAGCTGAGGCAGACCAGGACCAGGGTGATGAGGTGTCGGAGTCCAGTTCCAGTGACCAGGAGGGACCTGACGAGATTCCTGCTAAAACGTATCCTTCAAGAATAAGAAAACAGCCATTGAGATTTACTTATGATAAGTTAGGCCAACCTTGCACTTCATCTGTCTAGAACAAATGTGTAGAAGCTAAAGATAACCATTGTTCAGACATGAATGTTTTGAAAAGTAGCTTGGTAGTTACTGTGATGGCTGATAAAAAAGAAAAAAAGAAAAAAAAATTAAAAAAGAAAAAAAAGATTTTCAGTGTGTTACTAAGGCACAGGCATCACACAAAGGTTTATTTGGTAGGCTATGACTAGATTGAGTACCCTTACTCTCAGGAAAGATGCAGATACCCACCATGATGGATGGAGCGGTTGATGGTTATCGTGCACAAAGACCTCTTCTGCAAATGTATTGCATGGAATAGGAGATACATGCTGTACTATGGACAATTACCAGTTTGCATCTTTATGGACTTTAATGAACTCTGACTCCTGTTTAGTAATACCCTACTTACATGAGATACATGATTACCAAAAGTGGACTGAAAGAGGAAAAAACAGTAGTTTTGAGAAAGGTGTAATGTCGGGACGAGATTAAATTTTTGAGGGGCGAGTGTAGGAAAAAGTCAATTTTGGACAACCTCTAGTAAACCCTCAGAAAACAGTGTTGATTAGATGCTAATGGTTAATATAAATATTCCTAATAACTGTACCTAATAGACTGTGATTTAATTATTAATGGTAAATAGGAGCATTTATGGGGAATGTGACTAAAGGAATGAATATGAACTGTTAGATGGTAACTGTCAGTGAAAGCAGTAGCGTTTCTACGCCAGAGGTGGCGCTCAGTAGTGATAAGACACTGTACTGTATTAGAGAACAAGAGAAGAAGAGTAGCGAGTGTTCCAGACATAGATATAAAAGGCTAGATTGGCAGCGCTGGCCAGTCCGTGCTTGCGGTGGCGTGACGCGCGTCCGCCATCTTGGTACAGGAGATCTGTAGCACATGCCTGTGGTCCAGAGCAGACACCTGCTTGGGTCATTCTCCTTTGTTAAACGTTTGACAGGCTTCAGTGAACATGTTTACAACACAGTACATAGTGGTTTACTTTCAGCATAATCTGCATAAATAGGTGTTTAAGAGCTTCATAATTATTAAATTATGGCATTTTGCAGTGTCTCAATCAAGAACTGTCAAATGAGCTGAAAAAGAAGTTACCATACCCCCAGATTAATAATTAAGCCTACCTCTTTCATTGTGGCCATTTATGCATAAATTTATGGCCGAAATTGATTAATTCATACTTTGTCCTGGGCTGTATTTGTTATATTTGCCACCCCAGGCAACCAGCTTATTGCCCCCCCCCCCCACCAATTGTCAAAAATGTTTATCAAAGAAATATTTCAGCCTGTGCTATACAAATTGGCCTAGATATGTAAACTTTGAAATAAATAAAGAGAATAAAAAATTACAAATCAATTATTCAAGTTTCTTCATTTAACTAGACAGACATTATACACTCCCCCCCCCCCCAATCTACCTGGATCTGTATAGCAGTTGTTTAAAATCAATTTGAAATTCTTATTGATTTTAGGCCCACATAACAAATTTATACAATACACCAATGTTCATTACAAATTTATTGCATAGAATAATGCACTCAACATGAAAGCAGCAAGCTCATATTAATCAATTGCAAAGTGAGGTGAAGTGTTAATTGAATCAAAACACAGTTTAAAGCAGTAGATGTAGGCTTTATTAATTTAACCCAGAGCCCAGCCCATCGTCATCACCATCATCATCATCATCATCATCATCTTCATCACACGTAATATCCACCCTGTCCCCTCCTATCCATCATAGCAAATATTTATCGTAATGTCAGGCAAAATGTAATATAAGACAGAAATAGTAATGTCTATGAGATATGACTGCATTAATCATCACCAGATCTTCTTGTACCCCCTCCCTGTAATAGACAAATGCAAAATAGGTAATGTAAAATTCTATCTGTAAAGTTTCAATTTTCAAATAACATATTGTGGAAGTTGTGTTCAATGATGAGAATGAGTTCATTCCTCAGGTTCGGCTTTATTGCAGAACACAATCATCCAACATTCTCAAATAGAAAGAAGAGGCAGAATCATGTCACATCACATTCTTATACCTCCGGGGGATTAAGAACTCAAGTCACATGGTGCTTCTGCAAACATTTAATCACATTGCAAGTCTCTGAAGATTCACCATTGTCTCTTATTCTCCGATGTTCCGGGGATGCCCCCAGGGCCTCCTCTCTGAGACAAGGGTCCGACTTCACACCTCCTTGACATCTCCTGTCGGCCCCCGTCGATCCAGACTCTTTGTTCCTCCAGACGTGAAGCCCTAATCCACATAAGCCATACATTTGTGGGAGATATGAACCAGGCATATGTGCCACAATATCTGTAAATTACTATCTGCAAACCTTCATGATGTTGGTCTGATACAGGAGGTAGATGTTTGTACACATATATGTGTAATTATTGTGTAAAGACGGTTTGATAAACCTAAATCTTTCATTAGGCCAAGTGTATACAGGAAAAAGAAAAACTATCCTCACACTATTTGAGTAACTACCAAACTAGTTACAAGAACCCAAAGTTCATTGTTGATAATGTTGGCTACCAATACTGACCCAGTAACAAAGAACACAATGTAACACTGTATACTAATATCACATGAGAAATATTGCCATAACTATCGATACTGAATTACAATATATATTACACTCATGGCAGTCATGCATGTACAGAAATCAGTGACCTCCCAAATGAAAATCAGTTTTTACCTTGATTTTTGACAACACGCCATTAAATTATTTAAAAACAAATACTCGACACTTACCGTAAGGGTTCCAGCATAACAGTGCTTAAGTCGCAGCCCAGGGTGATCGAAGCTGCTCCTCTTTATCCTCATTAGCAGCGCCTCAGCTGATGAGGATTAATACACTGACAGCTGGGAGCCCGCAGAGACGCTGCCCAATGAGAGACAGCGATGAGAAGGGACTGGTCTGAGCGCCGGAAAACCCGGCGTCTCATCCCATGGTGACAGAAATGAAGACTTAATCAGAGTGTCGTGCGTTAAGCTGAGCTGTGGATTTGTTGTGATTCCTGTACCAATATGGCGGCCGTAAATCTTGCGCTCTAGTGACCTACTGCCATTCCAAAAATAGGGACCTCCAAAGGCAATTTTGCATATAGCCAACTCAAAGCTGGAAACAACTCTGATGGTACTTCTGGGATACTCTGCTGACTGCACAGTGGTGTTTTATTATTATTATTATTATTATTATTATTATTATTATTATTATTATTATTATTATTTGCTTCAGACAGTCTAGCCAGTGACAGCTGTTTTTGAAGATTTTCCCAAATCTTTATCTTGACAATTTCACTATTGCCAAATCATCTCCATACTCCTTAGATTATGGATATCCCGATTCAATTCTGAAAAGTTTTGGGAAGCGAGTATTAGCATTGATAACAAGTGGATAAACGACAAGGCAACTTCCTGAAGAGTTACACAGCAGGCATTACAACACCTGCCAAAATCGGCCAAGAGCACTCAGGTTTAACCACATCTGTGTAAAGGTAATCAGCCTGCAGTCGGCCAAAGTGTTTCTGCCTCACTGATAAAGCAGTCAAAGCATTCAACTGCACCAAAGAAGTGCTCTGCTTCTCCTGGCTTACAGATCGGTCTGAGGAGATAAACTCAAGCAGACGGCTGTTCTCAGTGATCCAGAGACAAATGTGTAAGGACAGGATTGAGTTTGTCTGTGCTTAGGTTATTTGTGGATTTGCCATGTTGTTCTTGCATGTGTGTGAGTTCCTCCCTCATATCATTTCTGACATCTAGTTCCAAGTTCATGGAGAGTTCCTGTTTTATGGTGGACTACAAATCAGTCAAGTGAGAAGTCACAACCTCTTTACTGCCCAGTCAAAATATGTGAAAGCCTTTTTGGTCAATAGTGCAAAACATCATGGTGGGAAAAAAAATGCTAAGCCAAACTCAGTGTTGTGTTATCGATGTATCTATAAAAAACTTTGGCTTGATTATGCATCAGCAACTGTTAAACCAGATTAAAACATGGTTTATGTTAACATTCTGCTACATCAAACTAATAAAATTATGAAAGAATAAGTTTGTCTCTATAACCTTATCTTTTTTTAAATTTAAGATTCTGCTGCACCAAAACTTTAAACTGTAATTCTAATGTTAACCTTAAACTACCACAGGCAAAGGTTTAGCTTTTACAGTACTGCATTTTTGTGACTGACCAAAATCATGTTCTTCACTGCAGTCATGCATTTTTTAAACATCTATAAAATGTATAAATACATCTCTCTCTATATAAATATAAATCTATAGAGAGGGGAGTCTGGGCTTCTCTGCTTGAACTGCTGCCTCTGCAACCCGGCCCTCCAAACAATAAAGTTGCAATAATGTAGTGATGGTGAAGATCTGGCAAACCCGTAGAGGAGAGAGAAGAAGAACGGTGAGTATATGATGTAGTGACAGTGTGGTGAATATTGTTTTTATGCTTACAGGATTCTTCTAGTGGAGGCAGCGGGGAATGGCAGCAGATCCACAGATGGTGGTCGTCAGAGAAGGAGTCCATTAGTGCAGATAAGTGGGCAGTAGAAAGGCTGGCCAGGCCTGGGAGCTGGGGAAAGGGAGATGGTGATTTTGGTGATGAACAGTGGTAAGTTGACTTATGTGGGAAGGTGGTGATGTGCACAGTCTGAGAATATCAGAGTTCATTACTTTAGGTAGTTTCCACAGTCCAGGGCAAGCAGGGGTCAGCGCATGGCAGGCTAGGTCAGAGCAGGTAGACAAATCCAAACAACAGACAGGCACAGGATCTAAGGACAGGCAAGGGTCAGCACATCACAGAATAATTCACAAGATTAATACAGATTAGGCACAGGCATGATACAGGCAGGGTGTAGCTCAGATGTGAGCAGACAGAGTAATGGGTAAGTGTCCTACTTGTACTGCCCCACTGATTGTCTGCAAGTGGCAATTGCAGCTGCAGGGAGAGGAGCGCAATCAGCGGGGAGAGAGTAGGATACAGGCAGATGAGACCGGAACCCTTACAGTACACCCCTCTTAAGGGACGCCTCCTGGCGAAACTTTTGGCTTGTCAGGGTGGCGATGATAAAACTCCTTGATAAGGGAGTCGTCCATGATGAAGGACTGGGAGATCCAGGAACTCTCCTCAGGATCATACCCCTGCCAATCCACGATGAATTGGATGCCGCACCCCTTGTGGCGAGCATCCAGAATCCAGGTCACCGCATAAACCAATCTTCCATTGACCATCTTCGGGGGTGGTAGTGGTGTAGATGGTGGGTGCAAGGAACTGGAGAAAATGGGTTTTATGTGGGATACATGGAATGTTGGATGAACCGAGAGAGAGGCAGGGAGGATCAGTCTAACAAAAGTGGGGTTGATGATTTCTGCAATGGTGAATGAGCCCACAAACTGGGGGGCGTGTGTCCTGGACTCGGCCTTCAGGGGGAAATTTTGGGTGGAGAGCCAGACCTTCTGGCCAATCTAGTACTCAGGAGTGGGGCGCCTGCTCTGGTTTGTCCACCTGGAGTTCTCCCCTGCAGCTCGGAGCAAGGCCGCTTTAGTCTCCCTCCCTACAGCGCCTGCACTGAAGAATGTGGGCTGCCACAGATGAGACTGCTACCTCCTCCTCAGCGATGGGGAGGAGAGGCGAGTGGTAGCCCAGCAATGCCTCAAAGAGAGATAAACCGGTGGTAGCTGATGTGGACAAGTTGTGGGCATACTCGATCCATTGGAGGTGAGAGCTCCAGGAAGATGGCTCGGAAACCGTGATGCACCGAAGCATCGCCTCCATTTCCTGGTTGGCTCTCTCACACTGGTCAGTGATCTGGGGGTGATAGCCAGAGGAGAGGCGGACCATGGCCCCGATGGTCTTACAGAAGGCTCGCCAGACCTTTGATGGAAACTGAGGACTATGGTCGAAGATGATGTCCTTGGGAATGCTGTGCAGCTTAACCACATGCACTGCCAGGAGGTGTGCTGTCTTCAAGGCTGATCATAGTTTCTTCACAGGGATGCAGTGTGCTGCTGTGGAGAACCTGTCAATGATTGTCAGGATAATGGTGTGCCCGTTGGAAGGGGGTAACCCGGTCACGAAGTCCAGCGCTATGTCTGACCAAAGGCGGCTTGGAACAGGGAGGGGCTGGAAAAGTCCGGCGGGGAGGGGGGGGTAGAGGTCTTACCTGTGGAGCACTGGGGGGAGGCCTTTATATACTCGCGAACATCCCTTTCCATTTCAGACCACTAGAAGTAGTGCCGGACAGAAGACAGGGTGCACGGTACCCTGGGTGACTGGAGAGCTTTGTGGTGTGCAGCCAGTGGAGGACAAAACCCTTGGCTGCTGTAGGGATGAACAGCCAGCCTGGTGGCTCCCCCAAGTCAGGCTCGGTGTGCTGCGCCTCCTGGACTCGTTGTTCAATATCTCAGGTAAGGGGCCCCACGACGACCCCCTCGATGACCCCCTCCGGGATTATAGTCTCTGCCATTGTGGTGGATGGAACAGCAGTGAACTGGCGGGAGAGAGCGTCAGGTTTTGTGTTCTTCGACCCTGGCCGGTAAGTGAGGGAGAATCTAAACCGGGTGAAGAACAGGGCCCAACAGGCTGGTTTAGGCATTTGGCGGAGAGGATATACACAAGGTTCTTGTGGTCCGTCCGTACAGGAAAAGGCAAGGCCAACCCCTCTAGTCAGTGCCGCCACTCATCCAGTGCCAATTTAAGGGCCAACAGCTCTTGGTCCCCGATGTCGTAAAAATATGCACACGGGTGGACATTTCCATTGGCTTCCGAGCACTGTGATAACATCGTACCCACCCCAGTGTCAGAAGCATCCACCTCTGCGATGAGTTGGCACTTGGGGTCAGGCTGGAGCAGGATGGGGACCTCATAAAGATGGGTCTTGTGGAGGGCGAACGCATCCTGCGCCTTCCGGGTCCATCGGAAGGGAACCTTCATGGATTTTAGGGCAGTGAGTGGTTGGGCGATGGAGCTGTAGTTGCATATGAAGTGCCGGTAGAAACTGGCAAACCCAAGAAACTGTTGGTGGTGTTTTCTGGAGGATAGGATGGGCCAATCAGTTACGGCTCGGACCTTGACTGGGTCGGACTTGATGCTACCAAGTGATATGATGAAGCCTAGAAAAGTGGTGGTGGTTATGTGAAATTCACACTTTTCAGGTTTAAAGTACAGCTGGTTCTCTGGGAGGCGTTGGAGGACCGTACGGACATGGATTTGGTGTTCCACCAGCAAGTGTGAGAAGATGAGTGAGCCCCACTGATTGTCTGCAAGTGGCGATTGCAGCTGCAGGGAGAAGAGCACAATCAGCAGGGAGAGAGAAGCAGGCACGCAGATGAGACAGGAACCCTTACAGTGGGAACTGTCAAAAAGTCTTAGTTTGTGGTGATATTAGTTGTTGGTCTCACACACAAAATTGGATCTTTTAATGTGAAGGTGGAGTTTTAATGTGAAGGCGGAGTTTTTCCGTTTTGGACGGAGATAAAAGGAGGAAGTGCAAAAATGTAAATAAAGTTTTTCCAGACAGACTTACGCGTATCCTGTCTGTTTTTCTGCAACTTCTATATTGGTGACCCCGACGTTTGAAGAATGTCTGTTCAGGCAACCTCTTCTGATATCGCCGCCACGGCGTTTGTATCCACCGCGGCTCCCGCACCAGCTGCTTTTGCGGCCACCATTAAATTACCGGACTTTTGGCAGCACGACCCGGAGCCCTGGTTTCAGCATGTCGAGGCTCAGTTCCATCTGCGCGGAATAACTACAGATGACACGAAGTATTTCCATGTTGTCGCAGCTTTGGATTCTGCCACTACTCGTCGTTTGATGGGACTGCTCCGGGACCCGCCTCACGCTGACAGGTACGTCACTCTGAAGAGGGCTCTTCTGCAGCTGTACCAGCTCTCTGATATAGAGCGCGCTGATCGTCTTCTGTCTATGACTGGTTTGGGGGACAGCAAACCTTCTGAGCTGATGGAGAATATGTTGGCACTTCTTGGTTCAGGAGACAGCTCATTTCTGTTCACCCACCTGTTTCTGTGTCAGCTTCCGCCTCCAGTACGCACTGTCCTGGCCAGCTCGCCCCTCATTTGTACTAAGGATTATCGGGGTTTGGCTGGAGAAGCGGACAGGCTTTGGCTGGCTTCTCGTCATTTGTCGGTGCATGCATTGCTGCCTGGGCAGTCTGATGGAGAAGTCTCGGTGGATGTGGCTGCAGTATCGGATTGCTGTAAGAAAGAGAGCGGCCTGTGTTTTTATCACCGCCGTTTTGGACCGAAGGCTCGGTGTTGTATTCCACCGTGCTCTTTCCAGCCACAGGGAAACGAGAAGGCTGGTGCTCGCTAGCAGCTGTGTGCACCGGCACCAGCAATAAGCTGCTTTTTATTGAGGACTGCGCAGCTGGACGTCGTTTTTTGGTGGATTCAGGAGCGCAACGGAGCATCGTTCCCCCCTCTTTGGCTGACGTCATGGAATATGAACATGGACCTCCACTGGACGCTGCTAATGGTACTCCTATTCGCACCTTTGGCACCAGGCTCATTACTGTGTGTTTTAACGGTCGTGAATTTAGTTGGGACTTTGTGGTAGCATCTGTAGCAGTTTCTATTCTTGGCGCAGATTTTTTGTGTGCTTACAGACTGTTGGTTGATGTAGCTAACAGATGTTTGATTGATGCTGTGTCTTTTGATTCTTATCCATGTACACTGGGTGGGGCTGGTCCACTGCTTGCTAACATGCTCGCCTCAGGAGACAGATACCAGAGCCTTCTCTCTGAGTTTCCTGCCCTCACTGTGCCTACGTTTTCTGCGGCAGTAGTTAAACATGGGGTTGAGCATTATATTACTACTGTGGGTCCACCTGTTTTTGCTCGCGCACGCCGTCTGGATGCTGCTAAGTTAGCCATCGCTAGAGATGAGTTTGCCAATATGGAGCGGCTGGGTATTGTGCGTCGTTCCGACAGTCCTTGGGCTTCTCCCCCTCCACATGGTCACTAAGTCAGATGGGGGTTGGCGCCCTTGTGGAGATTTTAGGTGCCTTAACAATGCTACTACCAACGACAGGTACCCAGTCCCCCATATCCAGGACTTTTCTTCACGTCTGGCAGGGACAGTCATTTTTTCTAAAGTGAATTTAGTGCGTGGTTATCATCAGGTGCCTGTCCATCCCCAGGACGTCCCCAAGACAGCGGTGATCACTCCATTTGGACTGTTCGAGTTCTTGAGGATGCCGTTCGGCCTTAAGGGTGCTGCACAGACGTTTCAAAGGCTTATGTACTCTGTGTTGCGGGACATGCCTTTTTTGTTTGTATACCGGACGATATACTGGTGGCGAGCGCTTCGGTGGAGGAATATGTGTTGCACCTTCGCCAGCTCTTCAGACGCCTCTGTGACCATGGACTGATAGTGAACCCCGTGAAGTGTCAGTTTGGGCTCTCAGAACTTGAGTTCTTGGGGCACAAGGTATCCCAGCAGGGGGCCGTGCCCCTCCCGGCTAAAGTCGAAGCAGTTTTAGCATTTCCACGCCCCTCCTCTGTCAAGCCCCTGCAGGAGTTTTTGGGCATGGTCAATTTTTACAACCGTTTTATACCTCATGCTGCCCATATTATGCGTCCGCTATATGAGGCCTTGAAGGGTAAGAGGGGTAATCAGGACATTGAGTGGACTCATGAGAGGTTATGCGCTTTTGACGGGGCTAAAGCTGCACTGGCTGATGCTGCCTTGTTGGCTCATCCAGATCCCACGGCCGCCATTGCTCTTACCACTGACGCATCTGATTATGCTGTCGGAGCAGTTTGTGAGCAGTGGGTGGGCAATTCCTGGGAACCTCTGGCCTTTTTTAGTAGACAGTTACACGAGTCAGAAAGGAAGTACAGCACCTTTGATAGGGAGCTGTTGGCCCTTTTCTTGGCGACAAGGCATTTCAGGTTTCTTTTGGAGGGCCGTAAATTCATCGCTTTTGTGGACCATAAACCTCTCACGTTTGCCATGGCCAAGTCCACTGAACCTTGGTCAGCTCGGCAACAACGGCAGCTTTCGGCTATTTCCGAGTTCACTACAGACATTCAACATGTGGCTGGTAAGACCAACTTGGTGGCGGACTGTTTCTCGTGCACCAGTTGCTGCTGTTCATTTGGGCATGGACTATGCTGAGATGGCTGCCGATCAGTTGTTGGACCCGGAGGTGCAGGTGCTTCGTTCCACGGAGTCCAGTTTGCAGTTGGAGGACGTCTGCTTTCAAGACAGTGGTGCCACTCTTCTGTGTGATACTACACTGGGAAAACCACGACCTCTGGTGCCTGTGGCTTGGCGTCGTCATGTTTTTGACGCTGTTCATTCCTTGTCGCATCCTGGGGTTAAGGCTTCGGTCAAGTTGGTGAGCGCCAAGTTTGTATGGCCGGGTCTCAGAAAGGATGTGAAGACTTGGACGACAACCTGTGTGGCGTGCCAGCGTGCTAAGGTGCAGCGCCACATAAAGGCTCCATTGGAGCCTTTTTGGATTCCGGAGCGACGTTTTGATCCTGTTCAGGTGGACCTAGTTGGACCTCTTCCTCCGTCTCGCGGTTTTACTCAGCTCTTCACTATGGTGGACCGGACTACGCGGTGGCCGGAGGTGGTTCCCCTGACATCAACTACAGCATCTGATGTTGCCCGGGCATTTATCTCCTCTTGGGTGTCCCGTTTTGGTGTCCCCTTGGATGTTACCTCTGACAGGGGCCCGCAATTTACCTCTGCACTTTGGAATGAAGTAGCTGGTAGTTTGGGGGTTAAACTCCATCGGACCACAGCATACCATCCACAAGCTAATGGGCTATGCGAGCGGTTTCATCGGACTATGAAAGCGGCCCTTCGCGCGTCATTAGTGGATAATGGATGGGTGGACAGATTACCGTGGGTTTTGTTGGGTTTGCGTTCAGCCCCCAAAGAAGACCTGCATTCCTCTTCTGCTGAGTTGGTCCTTGGCCAGACCTTGAGGGTTCCAGGGGAGTTTCTTCCTACCAGTCCAGGGTTAGGTCCCAGTATGGTTAAGAGGCCTAAGTGTCGAGAGGAAGCTAGGGCTTTTGTTCCTGTGGCTGTGCACCACTGCCTTCCTCAGTCTTACGTCCCTGACAGCCTTAGGTGGGCTAAATATGTTTTTGTCCGGCACGATGCCCATCGTTCTCCCCTGCAAGCACCTTATGATGGCCCTTTTCGGGTGTTAGAAACAGGCCATAAGGATTTTTTGGTTGAGTTGGGGACTGGTCAGGATCGGATTTCGGTGGATCGTTTGAAGCCTGCTCATGTTCTTTGTGACGATGAGGTTGAGTTAGCCTGCCCGGCTCGGCAGGGGCGCCCTCCCAACCCTGCGCCTGAGGTTGTTTCTGCTGCAGTTACAGTTGTGCCCCCTAGGACTGTGCAGTGCAGTCGTCGGGGCAGAGTAATTAGGTTGCCTAAGAGGTTCTCTTGAGTTATTTTCTTTTGGATTTTTGTTCATGCTGTTTTAGTTTGTTTTTTGTCAGCATGTTTATTTATTCCGCGTCCCTCGTGGATTTTTGTGGGGGGTGCTTCGGGAGTATGGGGTATCGGGCTTGTTGTTACGAGCTATTCGGTCTCTGTACGACCGTTGTGAGAGTTTGGTTCGTATTGCCAACACTCAGTCAGAGTCATTCCCAGTGAGAGTTGGACTCCGCCAGGGCTGCCCTTTGTCACCGATCCTGTTCATAATTTTTATGGACAGGATTTCTAGGCGCAGCCAGGGAATGGAGGGTGTCATGCTTGGTGACCACAGAATCTCATCTCTGTTGTTTGCAGATGATGTTGTCCTGTTGGCTTCATCCAGCAATGACCTACAGCTCTTGCTGGGACGGTTTGCCGCTGAGTGTGAAGCGGCTAGGATGAGAATCAGCACCTCCAAGTCCAAGTCCATGGTCCTCAGCCGGAAAAAGGTGGATTGTCCTCTCCGGGTTGGGGACAGGATCCTGCCCCAAGTGGAGGAGTTTAAGTATCTTGGGGTCTTGTTCACGAGTGAGGGGAAAATGGAGCGAGAGATCGACAGACGGATTGGAGCAGCATCTGCAGTGATGCGGACGTTGTACCGGTCTGTTGTGGTGAAGAGGGAGCTTAGTTCTAAGGCAAAGCTGTCGATTTACCAGTCAATCTACGTTCCAACTCTCACCTATGGTCACGAGCTTTGGGTAATGACCGAAAGAACGAGATCGCGGATACAAGCGGCTGAAATGAGCTTTCTCCGTAGGATTGCTGGACTCACCCTCAGAGATAGGGTGAGGAGCTCAGTCATCCGGGAGAGGCTCAGAGTAGAACCGCTGCTCCTCCACATTGAAAGGAGTCAGTTGAGGTGGTATGGGCATCTGATTAGGATGCCTCCTGGATGCCTCCCACTTGAGGTGTTTCAGGTACGTCCCACTGGGAGGAGACCCCGGGGCAGACCCAGGACTCGGTGGAGAGACTATGTCTCCCAGCTGGTCTGGGAACGCCTTGGTATCCCCTCTGAAGAGCTGGAGCAGGTGGCTGGGGAGAGGGAAGTCTGGGCTTCTCTGCTTGAACTGCTGCCTCCGCGACCCGGACCTCCAGAAAAGCGGTAGACGATGGATGGATGGATGGATGGATGTTTATTTATGTTGTTATTTGTGTGTTCTGGGGGGGCCTGTGTGGTGATATTAGTTGTTGGTCTCACACACAAAATTGGATCTTTTAATGTGAAGGTGGAGTTTTAATGTGAAGGCGGAGTTTTTCCGTTTTGGACGGAGATAAAAGGAGGAAGTGCAAAAATGTAAATAAAGTTTTTCCAGACAGACTTACGCATATCCTGTCTGTTTTTCTGCAACTTCTATAAGTTGTGACATAACTGAATGCACAATTTAAAAAAAAAAAAAACAACAACAGTAAAACAGCTGTGATAGTTTTATATTACAGAGCTTATGCATGCACATGCTGTTCAAACTCCAGTTAGACCGTGGGTCAGCTGTGCTTGGGAAGCAAGGCGCTGCTAGAAAACATTTCTCTGGGCAAATAATATTCAAAAATGTATCCAAGAATATGACACAAAACTGTAGAAATAGGAAAAGACAGTGGCGCTGAACATATTGTTTCAGAAAGCCCGTTCAGTCCTGCTGGTGTAAAAAAAGGAAATGAGGACTGACCACTGCCTTCAAAGGCAAAGAGGGGCCTGAAGTACTTGAGAAATATCTAAAGAAAATAAAACAAAAAAAAAGTGCAAGATGGAATGTCAAGCCTAACCCTGAAACACTGCTGACAAAGTGACAGTAATGTGGAGCAAAGAAAACAATCTGACTTGATGAAAGCAAACTGAAAATACTTGTTGGCTTAGTCACATAGAGCGCTGCATATCTAAGGAATAATAATACACACATGCTCAAACACAGGCAGGCAAATCACAATCAGGGTTGAATTTTTTTTTGAATGATTTTCATATATATACATATATATATAAAACTACATAATTGTGTCAGGCAGAACATAAATAAAATGTCCTGAATCATCATCCATCATCTGTGGAAAATTTCATTCTGTTGTATATTAAACAGTTTGATTTACACAAAAAAATCATAATAAAAACTACATAACTGTGAAAAATGTATTCAAAAACTTTAATGGTGTGCCTGTGATACACACCCAGCACTGTTCAACTTGGAATCCTTGCCAGAAAATGTGAACAAGCTCATATCTACAGAACAGACTATGAACCTGTCTTTAGATGTCAGTCGCGCAGTTAGTCCAATTCAGATTTTTTTGCTAAGACTAGCCAAACTGGCAAGCAGGCACAGGCAAGCAAGAGCTAATGCACACATGACAATTACACAGAGACATATCCTAGGAAATTTTTCTTCCTGATTATCTCCTCAGGGTGTTAAAGAGCACCAAAATTTTCCAAAGATTTTAATTTGATTGTTTGGCACTGGTTTTTAGATCTTTGGTGCTTTTTCCATTGTTACTGAAGTTATCTTTATTATCCCCATGGGGAAATTTGGTTTACAGTTAGCAGAAACAAAGAAGCATCTGCAACGGAACAATACAAAAACTGAAAAACAAAAACCCAAAGGACAGAAACAAGTCAAATACAATTCATTAAAGAGTGCCACTTACTAGGCTAATAGCAGCAGGAATAAGTGATATTTTGAATCTATTTGTCCTGCATTATGAGACACCATACCTGCAACCAGATGGTAACAATCTAAATTTAATGGTGAAGGTGAATGGTTATGAAGGTGCTGGAGAAGGTGGCCAAGAGCTTCCTCAGGCAGCGGGTGTGCATTGATGATATGTAGTTCGGTTTCATGCCTGGTCGTCGAACAACAGACGCCATCCTTCACGTGGTGCCTCAGTGCCGAGCAATGTCTCTTTTATTTTATATGTGTGTAACAGAAGTAAGGGGTGATGTGTGTGTGTGTGTGTGTGTGTGTGTGTGTGTGTGTGTGTGTGTGTGTGTGTGTGTGTGTGTGTGTGTGTGTTTATGGGAGGGTTGGAAGGGGTGGGGATGTATATTGTAAAATATGTAAATGTGTCTACTGTTTTTACCAATGTAAAGCACTTTGTGTAGCATCTAATGCTTAAAAAGTGCTATACAAATAAAGTTTGATTGATTGATCTTCATTGTGCACCAGCTGCAGGAGAAGTACCACGGTGTCAACAAGCCCATGTATATGGCTTTTGTTGACCTAGAGAAGGCGTTTGACCGGGTCCCCAGATGAGTCATCTGGTGAGCAATAAGGAAACGTGATGTGGAAGAGTGGCTTGTACAACTCACCCAGTGCATGTACGAGAACGCCCGTAGCAGAGTACGCGTTGGTGATGAATTGAACAAGGAGTTTGAGGTCAAGGTCGGCATGGACCAGGACTGCTTTTCATCATTGTTCTGGAGGCCCTGTATTGTGAGTTCCGTACTGGTTGTCCCTGGGAGATCCTGTACACCAATGACCTGGTCATCATCGCAGAGATGCTGGAGGAGATTCTTGTGAAACTAATTTGTTGGGAGAATGGCATGGAAGCCAAAGGACTCTGTGTAAACATGAGAAGACCAAGATCATGGTCCTTGGCCCAAGCCTGGCTGTTCTCCAGAAGTCCGGCAAATATCCATGCGCTGTGTCTCAGAGGCACTGTCCATGGCTCCGTCTTTTGTGGCTGTTGCTCACGATGGGTGCACAAGAGGTGCAGTGGATTCACTGGTGGCCTGGCATATGACCAAGATTTCAGTTGTAAGCGCTGTCGTGGGGAGGCCAGGCCAATTGATGGTCGGCCTATGACACAGATGGTTGTTGGTGACGACAAGCTTGAAGTGGTGGCATTTTTCTGCTACCTGGGTGACATCCTCTCCGCTGGTGGTAGATAATGAGTTTGCCACCATCACAAGATGTCAGGCTGCCTGGAACAACTTCAGGCAGGTGCTCCCAATTCTTGAGACCCACTGACTCCCACCATACTCAAAAGGCTGCATCTACAACTCCTTCGTGAGAAGCGTGTTGCTGCACGCCAGCGAGACATGGACCATGACTGCCGCCTGTCTTAGCCATCTGCGGCAGAATGACAGGGCCATGATCCGCAAGATGTCTGGCGTCTCCACTGAGGCCAGCTTGCAGGGACTCTTGGTAAGACTGCAGCTGGACAACCTTGAGGATGTGCTCCGCACGTGCCGTTTGCATTGGTTCGGCCATGTGGAGAGGAGTGTCAGTTGGATTAAGAAGGTCATGGATGTCGATCCTGGTAGCAGCAGAGGTCAAGGAAGAGACTGAAGAAGACATGGCTGGAGGGTGTCCGTATGGACCAGGTCAAGCTACAACTGGCCCAGGATGAACCAGTGGACAGGAACCACTGGAGTGGGATTTGAGAAATGCAGTCAAGCAGGACCCACCCCAAATGAGGGACTAATTGTGTCATGTCAAAAATAAATAGGGAAGATTCAACTTTATTTATATGGTGCTATTTCACAACAACAGTCATCTCATAGCACTTTCAACTGTAGGGGAAACCCCCACAGTTGCAGAAAAACCCCAACAATCAGGCGATCCCCTCTGAACAAGCGCTTGGCAACGGTGGAGAGGAAAAACTCCCTTTTAATAGGAAGAAACCTCCAGCAGAACCAGGCTCAGGGAGGGGCAGTCATCTGCTGCGACTGGCTGGGGGGATAGAGAAGATGAAAAGAACAGACATGTAGAGAGCAAACAGCACGATGGGGACTCAATCTATGGGAGAGAACAAACAGATGT
This sequence comes from Pholidichthys leucotaenia, assembly GCA_020510985.1. NCBI lineage: Eukaryota > Metazoa > Chordata > Actinopteri > Cichliformes > Pholidichthyidae > Pholidichthys > Pholidichthys leucotaenia. The sequence continues at coordinate 60,233,750 of CM035845.1, read as the reverse complement.
TAATGACCAGCAAAAAAAATATATTTTATTGAGAGTGAAGAAAAGAGTGAAGCCCAGTGCATTATTGGAGGTCCCCCAGCTGTCTAAACCTATTAGCAGCATAACTAAGGGAGGGTTCAGAGACACATGATCCCTCTCTAATTGTAGGCTATATCAAAAAGGAAGGTTTTGACCCTATTCTTAAAAACAGAGATCGAGTCTGACTCTCGAATCCAGACTGGCAGCTGGTTCCACAGGAGAGGAGCTTGATAACTGAAGGTTCTGCTTCCCATTGCACTTTTGGAGATTCTAGGTATTACAAGTAATCCTGCATTTTGGGACCGTAGTGCTCTGTTAGGATAATACGGTAGTATCAGATGTTTTAAATAAAAAGGGGCTTGATTGTTTAGAGGTTTGTAAGTAAGAAGAAGGATTTTAAACTTAATTCTAAACTCTATGGGAAGCCAATGAAGGGAGGCCAGAACCGGAGAGATATGATCTCTCTTTCTAGTACCTGTTAAAACTCTTGCTGCAGCATTTTGGATCAACTGAAGACTTTTTAAAGATGTTTTTGTCATGGTCTGAGCGCTGATGCTGTCTGCGCTCGGGCAATGCGGCATTTTCCCTATTCTGTTGTCATATGGCCTTCCAGGGCTTTTATTGTGACAGCGTCATGGCAGGACTTCCGGCTGTCAGAGCCAAGCTGCATTGTGACAGCTGATTCACATTCCACTGATTAGTTTCTCATTGCCTGATTTATGTTGTGCCTTATTTAATTGAGCAGCTGAGGTTACTCCTGGCTGCGACCTCACACTACGTTGCCTCCATACAATGTTCGGCTGGAGTCCCTAACCCCGGCTCCAGTCACCCTGTGATTCTCCGAGTCTATGTAAGTTCATTCCTTAGCCCAAGTTTATGCATTACTGTGTCTGTGCTGTAGTCGATGTTCGTGTTTTCGCCCCACGTGGCGGTTTATTTTGTAATCTTTTACCTTTGTTAATAAAGATGCAAACTCACCGGTTGGCCTATAGCGTCTCATTAATGGCCTGCGAGGGCAACCCATGACAGTAGGTCGCAGCCAAAACGAGACGCTGGTCGCCGTGAGTTTGTGTTTTTGGGCTTGAGTTTTTCCCCTTCTCTGGGTGCCAGTTTTTTGATAAACAATGTCAGCATTCGAGCGTGGGTTTTGCCCCGAGTGGTTGTAGAGGGTGGATGGTTACCTGGCCAATGCCCGTCTCCTTATGTCCACCTATGCTGCATACGAGCACCTGGATCTCGCACAGAGGACGTTATTAAGATATCATCTGAACTCCTTTCCGGAAGGAAAGGAGAGAGTGACTTTGATAGTGGTGCTATGGGGATAAATAGAAAGGGGAGCCAAGGAGCGTCCACCTTCTCTCTGGGACACGGTTGTCCCAACAAGGGAGAAGATCCATGGACTGGAGGGAAACTCCGTCAGGAAGCCGACGGTGAGGCATCCCCGCTCCTCGACTCGAGATCCAGTTCCTGTCATCCGTCCAGCCCAGGAGTATACATCACCCAAGGGCCATTCCCACCCACAGCGGAGGAGGACGTCAGCCGGGATTCCCCCGTGAGAGACGCAGTGGACAGCTGAGCTCATCCGGAGCCGTGCGGCTGAGGCTCGCTCTTCCTCTCATCCAACTCAAATCATGAAGCATGTGGTGGCCGCAGTCAGACTGGTGGAGCTCAGTCCCAAACCAAACTCCATGATTACCCCGAGTATGCTGACCTGCTAGCCTCTGTATCCGCACGGGAGCGGCATTTCCCTGACCTCACCTTTGCCTTGCCTAGCCTCAGCGAGATCCCCGTCCAGATCCAGTTCCGGGTAGCCGAAAGAACTCTGCCTCCCAGCCAATTGTCGCCCCTGCGTCTCGACGAAAGGGAAAGACAGCAGCCTTGGCCTCCGGGTCATCTGTTTCCGCTGTTCCATCAGCTCCTCGTCCCCGGACTGTCACGGCTGCTCCCCCCTTCTTCTCGACGCTCTCCCCAGCTGCTGTGAGCTCCACGAATCCGTCTCTGGCTGTACTCATTCCTGATCCAGTGCGAGCGGCTCCTCATCGCCTTCCCAGGGGGCCCTCTGTCACCATCCAGAGGGGAAAGGAAAGAATCAAGCCCGCTGCAGCAGTGTCCATCGGCCCTCAGTGGAGCAGGCAAGTGTCTTTTCATTCTTTTCCTTCACTGTGTGAATTGCCTTGTCTGACTCCTGGGGGTGGAGTTTGGGGCTCACAGTCCCCCATGCTCCTTCCACCTGCTGCAGTTACTAATTGTGAACCTGCATCCTCTGTGTCTCCTTCCCCTGAGCGTCCCCCGGTGCCAGGAATACACTGCCGGACGAAGAAGGAGCCTGCAGCCCTGGAGAGCCTGGTACCAGCCCCGCAGCCACGTCAAGGGCAGAGGAGGAGAGCGGACTGCCGTTTGGAGCCTGCGCCGATGATTAAGCGTCCCCGGGTCTCCGTGGAGGGGCAGTTCAACCCAGCAGGCCACGGATCTCCTGCCACCACGCCGTGCGGGCCTTCGGCGTGGACTTCAGCACCAGGGAATCCCCAGACTGTGACGACCATCATGACAACTGCGGAGCCCGCCGCAGTCGAGTGGGAACCAGGAGTGGACCTCCAGCTCATTGAACCTGGATCGTCTAAGTCCTGGACGGCGGTAGAGCCCGAGATCAGGCAAGTGCTCTATTTTGTCTTCCTCTTTTCTATTCTGGAGCATTATTGCCTGTCTCTCAGGGAAACGAGCCGGGTGCAGCCGATCGCTACATCCGAGCTTGTCTCGCCGGTGATTCTGATCCCAGTTTCCTCTCTTCCTCTGAGCCTTTTTCCAGGGTCACCAATGACGAGCCTGTTTCGGTCGTCATCTTGGAGGTTCCAGGTCAGTGCTCGGAGGTCATCTCTGGTGCTGTCCCGGCCCAGTTGGGGTCCGTCGTGGGTGCTGTTCCAGCCCAATCGGGGTCCGTCGTGGGCGCAGCTCTGACCCAATTGGGGTCCGTCATGGGCACTGTTCTGGCCCAGTCAGGGTCTGTCGTGGGTGCAGCACTGTCCCGATTGGGGTCCGGCAAGAGCGCAGCGCCAGTTCAGTTGAAGTTCGGAGAAGGAGCTGCAGATCCTCCGCCGTTCGACGCCGGACTGGCCCCTCACCTTTCCCCTTATCTTCCTCCACTGGGTGCCACTGGGGTTCCCCGGATTCAGCTCGGCTTCCCCTCGCTGTCCCTCTCGGTAGGGAGGCCGCCACCGAGTTAATGACGCGGGTTGGCCACCCGGGAAACTGCTTCGCCGTTTCGGCCTTCTGGGTCTGCCACCCAACGGACTGTCTTCTCTGTTTGACGACCCGGTCCGACCACCAGAGGTACTGTTTCTCCAGGCCTGCGACTGGGGAAGGCCGCCCGAACTGTTTCTTTTCCCCCGGCCTGCGAGTTCGACTATGGATGCGGGTAGACCTCCTGAACTGTTTTTTCTTTGTTCACTTTGTGCGTTACCTGCCTGCATCCCTGTAGTGATGTTTTTTTTTTTTGTTTTCCTCCTCTGTAGTTTGAGAGATGCTCTTTTGTTGTCTTTGCCTGTTTATAATGGTCTATAAGATAAGATAAGATAAGATAAGATAAGATAAGCCTTTATTAGTCCCACAATGGGGAAATTCCAGGATTGCAACAGCACAGGGATAGCAACACTCAGAGCAACAATCAGAAGGCAAGAAAAAAAACAAGCAAGCAAGAGCAGCTAATATACATATGTACATATTACTATAAAATATATATATACACACACACAGACAAACAGTGCAGAGCATTGTAGCTGGATGGAATAAATATATGAATATGTAAACACACAGTGCGGAGCATTGTAGCTAGATGGAATAAATATGTAAATATATAAACACACACAGTGCGGGGCAATGTAGCCAGATGGAATAATATGTAGATATATAAACACACAGTGCGGAGCATTGTAGCTAGATGGAATAAATATATAGATATATAAACATAAACACACCCAGTGCGGAGCATTGTAGCTAGATGGAATAAATATGTAAATGTATAAACACACACAGTGCAGAGCATTGTTGCTAGATGGGATGAAACAGCACAACCGTCTATTATCCTACATGGTATGATTATGTGCCCATACATATTCTCACTCTCCATAGCGACCGGTATTTTCCTAGTTGTATGCCACCGTTTAGCCACCGTCCTTCTCTCTCCTATCTCCTCCACCGGATCAAGGCGCTGCCCCAGGACAGAGCTAGCTTTCTTGATCAGTTTGTTCAGTCTCTTCCTATCGGCTGCAGTAATGCCACTGCCCCAGCAGACCACTCCAAAAGTGATGGCTGATGCCACCACCGTGTCATAGAATGTCTTCAGCAGCGCGCCTTGTACACCAAAAGACCTGAGTCTCCTCAGCAGGAACAGCCTGCGCTGTCCCTTCTTGTAGAGTGCATCAGTATTGTGTGACCAGTCTAGTTTATTGTTCAGATGAACACCCAGGTACTTATAGGCTGTCACCATCTCGATGTCTGTTCCCTGTATATTTACTGGTACTGTGAGGGGTTGTCCTTGCCTGCGGCAGTCCACCACCAGCTCCTTAGTTTTTCTCGCGTTGATCTGGAGGCAGTTCCGATGGCACCAGTCCACGAAGTCCTGGATAAGCCCTCTGTACTCAGCTTCATCTCCATTGGAGATGAGGCCAACGATCGCAGAGTCATCAGAGAACTTCTGTAGATGGCAGTGTGTTGTGTTGTGTGAGAAGTCCGCAGTATAAAGAGTGAACAGGAAGGGAGCCAGCACCGTTCCCTGCGGGGCCCCCGTGCTACTGATGATCGTATAAACTCGTATAAACTATAAATATAGTATAAACTATAAGATAAGATAAGATAAGATAAGCCTTTATTAGTCCCACAACGGGGAAATTCCAGGATTGCAACAGCACAGGGATAGCAACACTCAGAGCAACAATCAGAAGGCAAGAAAAAAAAAAAAAAACAAGCAAGCAAGAGCAGCTAATATACATATGTACGTATTACTATAAAATATATATATATACACACACACACACAGACACACAGTGCAGAGCATTGTAGCTGGATGGAATAAATATATGAATATATGAACACACAGTGCAGAGCATTGTAGCTAGATGGAATAAATATGTAAATATATAAACACCCACAGTACGGAGCATTGCAGCTAGGTGGAATAAATATGCAAGTATATAAACACACACAGTGCGGAGCAATGTAGCTAGATGGAATAATATGTAGATATATAAATATATAAACACACCCAGTGCTGAGCATTGTAGCTAGATGGAATAAATATGTAAATATATAAACACACACAGTGCAGAGCATTGTTGCTAGATGGAATGAAACAGCATAACCGTCTACTTAGTTATCCTACATGGTATGATTATGTGCCCATACATATTCTCACCCTCCATAGCGACCGGTAAGTTCCTAGTTGTATGCCGGAGGGGACCATTGTGTAAGTCTATTGCATCTTTTGCATTCAAAAAAACTATTAGTTTGTTACGTCTTTTTGCTATCTCTGCGAGCAGCCCTGCTTAGGTTGTACAGTCTGACAGCCGTTGGTAGGAAGGACCTACGAAACCTCTCGGTTGTGCACCTGGGATGATGTAGTCTGCTGCTAAATGAGCTCCTCAGTGCATTCAGTATGTCCTGCATAGGGTGGAACTCGGACTCCAGCAGAGATGACAGTTTAGCCACCGTCCTTCTCTCTCCTATCTCCTCCATCGGATCAAGGCGCTGCCCCAGGACAGAGCTAGCTTTCTTAATCAGTTTGTTCAGTCTCTTCCTATCGGCTGCAGTAATGCCACTGCCCCAGCAGACCACTCCAAAAGTGATGGCTGATGCCACCACCGTGTCATAGAATGACTTCAGCAGCGCCCCTTGTACACCCTTATATTAAGCGCCCCTTATATTTGTAGTATCACTGCTCTGTAGCATGTTGAGTTATTTTCCTGGTGTTATAGGGTACTCTGTATTTTGTTATGTGCCTGTATTTTCGTTTTCTGTAGTTTAAGAGATGCTCTTTTGTTTTTTCTCCTTTGCCTGTGATTTTTTTTTTTTTGACGATATTTGTAGTGTGACTGCTCCACTTTGAAGCTTGAGGTTGCTTTTTTTCTTCTCCCCTGGTGTTTTTAGGGTACTGTATATTTTTGTTGTGTACCTGTATTTCAGTTTTCTTGTCTCCTTTTCAGTCATTAGGCAGAGTTTATTCTTGTGGTATTTACTGTGCTCTAGGGTTATTTATGGTGGGTTAGCCTCATCATTTTGGGTTATCGTTGTTGCCCTCTGTTGTGTTTTTTTCCCCTTGTTATAGTGTTCCCCTTTTCTTTTTGTGGTTCTTGCCCTCTTGGCCTGGTTCCCCCTCCACCCTCCCTGGGTCGGACCCAGTATCCTTCTGGTTGGGGGTAGGGGAAGGCTGGATATTATGTTTGTGCCTGGAATGCGCCTTTTGAGCTGGTAGTACTGTCATGGTCTGAGCGCTGATGCTGTCTGCGCTTGGGCGGTGCGGCATTTTCCCCCATTCTGTTGTCATATGGCCTTCCAGGGCTTTTATTGTGACAGCGTCACGACGGGACTTCCGGCTGTCAGAGCCGAGCTGCGTCGTGACAGCTGATTCACATTCCACTGATTAGTTTCTCATTGCCTGATTTATGTTGTGCCTTATTTAAGGGAGCAGCTGAGGTTACTCCTGGCTGCGACCTTGTACTATGTTGCCTCCATACAATGTTCGGCTGGAGTCCCTAACCCCGGCTCCAGTCACCCTGTGATTCTCAGAGTCTATATAAGTTCATTCCTTTGCCCAAGTTTATTCATTACTGTGTCTGTGCTGTAGTCGATGTCCGTGTTTTTGCCCCACATGGCGGTTTATTTTGTCATCTTTTACCTTTGTTAATAAATATGCAAACTCACCGGTTGGCCTATAGCGTCTCATTAATGGCCCGCGAGGGCCACCCATGACAGTTTTAGGACAACCTGATAATAAAGAGTTACAATAATCTAATCGAGAGCTAAGAAAAGCGTGGATCAGTTTCTCAGCATCACTCTGAGACAAGATGTTCCTAATCTTGGCAATATTACGCAAATGATAGAAGGCAGTCTTAGAAACGAATTTAATATGTGAATTGAAAGACAGATCTTGATCAAAAGTAATTCCAAGGTTCCTTACAGAGCTATTAAGAGAAAGAGTAATTGCAGCCAAACTATAACTTTGACGTGAAAAGGTGTTTCTAAGGTTTTTTGGACCAACAAGAATGACTTCAGTCTTATCTGAATTTAATAGCAGGAAATTACAAGTCATCCAAGCTTTGATTTCCTTAAGACAGGCTTCTAACTTGGCTAATTGATTACTATCATCTGGCTTCATTGACAGGTATAATTGTGTGTCATCTGCATAAGAATGAAAATGCATACAGTGCATTCTAATAATGTTGCCTAACGGAAGCATATACTGTATAAACTAAAAAAAAGTAGGGCCTAGCCCAGATCCCTGTGGAACTCCATGACTGAGCTTTGAGTTGAAAGAAAACTCATTATTGACATGAACAAACTGGAACCTATCAGATAAAAAAGATCTAAACCACTGCAACGAAGTTCCATTAAGTCCAACATAGTGTTCTAATCTATCAAGTAGAATATTATGATTGATAGTATCAAAAGCTGCACTCAGATCTAAAGGGACAAGTACAGAAACAAGTCCATTATCAAATGCGATAAGGAGGTCATTAGTGACCTTCACTAAGGCTGTTTCAGTACTATGATGGATTCTAAACCCAGATTGAAACTCTTCAAGTAAACCATTTCCCTGCAGGTGGTCAAATAATTGCATAGCAACAACTCTTTCTAAGATTTTTGAAATGAAAGGGAGATTAGAGATTGGGCTATAGTTAGCTAAAACTCCTGGATCTAGCGTTGGCTTTTTGAGTAAGGGTTTAATTACAGCCGTTTTAAAAGCCTGCGGTACATGGCCTAAAGTTAATGAAAAATTGATTATTTGAAGAATAAAGCTACCAATAAATGGGAAGACTTTTTAAATAACCTGGTAGGAATAGGGTCTAAAAGACAAGTTGAAGGCTTGGATGAGGAAATTATTTTGTCTCTAAAAGGTCAATTGGAGTAAACTCATCAAGACAGATATCAATTGAAGGAGTTGTAGTAGTTACTGTATTTAAGTAAACAGTGGGAAGTGTTATGACTCGCCGCTCATCAGTGGCGCCAGCCGCGCGCACACCTGCTCCTCGTCAGCGGCGAGGTATTTAATCCACTCTGCCCTGGGCTTCGGCCTGAAGCCGTCTCTCTACTTCGGCCCCTTTGCTACTACGGATCTCAACCCTACTAGCGAAGATATCCTGGGTAAGCTCCCCTTACCTCTCTCCTCTAGCATTCCCCTGTGCACAGGTGGACATCCCCCGGCGGCGGACTTCATCACCTCGCCGTTGGCTCTACGCTGCTGCCACAGGTACCGCAGGTCGCTGTCTCCCGGGCTCCGCCCTTGTCGACGCCAGCCACCTGTCACAACCAAGTAAGCCAGCTATCATCATCATTTCCCTGAATTGGTGTGGTGCCCGTTACCCTTCTCCCTCTGCTCTCTCCACAGGGTTGTCCGGCTGTATGGCCTCCTGCCCCCGTGCCTGACGCAGACGCCACCACCAATACATTCTTATTCCACAGACACGCAGCCATACACTTCCCTGTTGCTAATAAAGCTGTTAAATCTATCCTGAGCCTGCGTGTGTGTCTCCTGGGCTGTGCATTATGGCAGGAAGAATCTGATTTTATCTCTGATGGATGAAATTTTATTATTGAAAAAGTTCATAAAGTCCTGACTAGTAAGCTCTAAGGGAATGCTAGGATTGACAGAGTCCTGACTCTTTGTCAGCCTGGCTACAGTGCTGAAAAGAAACCTGGGATTATTCTTGTTCTCTTCTATTAATGCAGAATAATAACTCATTCTAGCTTTTCTAAGAGATTTTTTATAAATTAAAAGATGATTTCTTCAAGCTAAATAGATTTCATCTAAATTAGTGGAGCGCCATTTTCTTTCTAATTGACAGGTCTTCTGTTTTAAGCTACGAGTTTCTGTGTTGAACCAAAAAGTTAAAAATCTCTGATTAGACTTTTTCTTTTTTAAAGGGGCCACCATGTCTAGAGTCTGATGCAGAGAAGCTGTAACACTATCTACCATGCTATCATTTACAGAAGGAGCAAGCTGTCTATAGCTTATTTCCTTTGTGTTGACACATGGCATAGAGGAAACAATCTGCATAAATTTGGTAACATCATCTGAGAGGCATCTACTGTAGTAATACTTTTCTTTAGGAGCCAAACAGTCAGAAATAGTAAAATCAAAGGTTAACAGACAATGGTCTGACAGTACAGGGTTATGAGGAGACACTACCAGATTTTCTATTTCTATGCCATATGTCAGAACAAGGTCCAACGTATGGTGGAGATAATGGGTAGAATTTCCTACTTTCTGAGAAAACCCCATCGAGTCTAATATTGAATTGAATGCCATATGAAGGCAATCACTATCTACATCTACATGTATATTAAAGTCCCCTACTATAATTACTCTGATTTCAGCACTAAATCAGCTAAAAATTTGGCAAATTCGGATAAAAACTTGGAGTAGGCTAATGGAGGAGGATGAACTGTGGCAAATAAAATTGGGTTTAGCCTAAAATTGCTAGAATACCCAATACTGAGGACCAGGCCCTCAAAGGAATTACGTGTTTTTTGCTTTACATTAACTAGTAATTTGGAATGGTAAATTGTTGCTACTCCTCCTCTACAACCAGAACTTCTGGGATTTTGAAAGTTTAAATAAACAGAGGGAGTTGATTCATTTAAACCAACATAATCCTCTTGTCCTAACCCCATCTCTGTAAGGGATATTAAATCAATCTGATGATCAATTAACAGATCATGGACTAGCAGAGACTTGGGAGTTAGAGATCTAATATTTAACAAACTGCATTTAATTTTTAAATTATGAGGAGGAACAGAGGTCAAATCATTCAATTTAGAGGCTTCATGCTTAATTTGAGTTTTACCAATTTTTTGTTTAATCACTTTGTTATATTTTTATTTACTTTGGAGGGAGCAGACAATGATCACCTCCGCCAGGCCGCAGACCAGGAGGTTATGTTTTTGCCGGGGTTTGTCTGTTTGTCTGTCTGTCTGTTGGTTAGCAAGATAACGCAAAAAGTTTTGGACGGATTTCGATGAAACTTTCAGGCGTTGTTGCAAATGATAAAAGGAAGAACTGATTAAATTTTGGGGATGATCCGGATCACCGTCTGGATACAGGAATTTTTTAAAGGATTCTTTAACATTGTGACATAGGGCCATTTTCAACACACAGGATGCGGAGAATCACCGTGCTGCAGCGACAGAACAAATGCAGCGACTCAGGCGCTATTGAAGCTCGTTGAGCTTACTTTTATTTTTTATTTTGATTGATTTTTTTTCTTATAACCTCCGCCAGGAGGTTATGTTTTTGTTTGTTTTATTTTTAAAGAAGATCTGCTCGATATTGCCAGTCATGCCTCGTTCAAAGTCTAAAAGTGTGAAACACAGAAGGCAACAGAGTGCAGAGTGCATGAGAAAGAAAAAAAGGCAGGGAGATAACACAGACGATGCGGAGAATCACCGTGCTATTGCTAGTCATATGTTTTCATGGTCAAGGAATCTCAAAACGTACACACAAACACTGTATGGGGGGAACTGTGGCCGCCATTACGGAAAATGCCATTTTCGTGAATAACTACTGAACCGCTAATCCTATCATTGTCAATCCAATTGCTAGTTATATGTTTTCACGGTCAAGGAATCTGAAAACGTACACACAAACACTGTATGGGGGGAACTGTGCCGCTTAGCGGAGGTCTGCGCTCTCCGAGTGCTTTTCTAGTTCTCTGATGGGGAAGACGGGCTAAGTTGAGGGGTGGTGGATGAAGAGGAGCTGCAGAGAGGCGTGTAAGACTACAACTCTGCTTCCTGGTCCCAACTTTGAGTTGTCAAGGTTTTGGAAATTTGGATAGAAATGATACCAGATTGTTAGATAAAAGAGACGCACCATCCAAAGTGGGATGGACGCCGTCTCGTCTAATAAGACCAGATTTTCCCCAAAATGAGCTCCAATTGTCTATGTAGCCCACATTGTTTGCAGGACACCACACAGACAGCCAGCAGTTGAAGGATGACAAGCGGCTAAACATGTCATCACTGGTCAGATTGGGGAGGGGCCCAGAGAATACTACAGAGTCTGACATTGTTTTGGCAAAGTCACACACCGATTCCATGCTAAGTTTTGTGACTTCCGACTGCCGGAGTAGGATATCGTTAATGCCGACGTGGATAACAATTGTGGAGTATTTACAGTTACTTTTAGCCAGCATTATCAAACTTGACTCGATGTCGCTTGCTCTGGCCCCAGGAATGCATTTGACTATGGCCGCTGGAGTCTCTAGGTTCACGTTTCTGACTACAGAGTCACCAATGATCAGAGTTTTTTCCTCAGCGGGTGTGTCGCTGAGCGGGGAAAAACGATTAGAAACATGAACAGGTTGGTGGTGTACCGGGGCTAAGATGATGATGATGATGATGAAGTCAATGGCACCGTGCTGTGGATGCCCTTGAATTTCCCTCTTGGATTAAAAGAGACTGAGGCTTACCAGTACCCCGTTTGATGAGCTGCTCATGAAGATTTCACAGACGGTACAAACCACATGCACACTGCCTCAGCTGCAGAGCACCTGTCCATCTATCCCATATGAGTGACAGTCTCATTTTCAAGTCTAGTAACTAGGGCTGGGAATCATCATTAATTTCCAGAATCTGTTCAATTCTGATTCTTGAGGTTCTGAATCGACTCAATTCTGATTCGATCCAATCCAATCCTGATTCAATCAGGGAATATTACCATTTTAATAGCTATTTTACATGCCAGGAAAAAAATCTTAGAGACCTAATGCTGCAAATTGAAGTAGGAATATTCTAGCTTTGTTAATACATAAATTATCACATAAAGATCATCATCATTGCAGTCTGTCGTGGGCGACAATGACTGTTTCATATAGGTCTGATCAGATTCCTCCACGCAGCTCTGTCCTTAGCCTTCCACTGCCAGGAACTCCTATCTATATCCAGCTTCTTCAAGTTTCTTTTTACAGTGTCTTTAAATCTGAGCCTTGGTCTACCCTGATTGCGTTTGCCCTCGCATAACTGTGAGTAGAGTAACTGCCGAGGGAGACGCTGGTGGTCCATCCTCTCAACATGTCCGAGCCATCTCAGGTTCGTCTGTATTAGCATGTCCTCCATTGATGGTAGACCAGCTCATTTCAACACTTCTATGTTGGTTATCTTGTCTTTCCATGAGATGTTCATTATGGCTCGAAGAGGTCTCATCATGTACGCGTGGAGTTTCTTTACCTGCACTCTGTAGACAGTCTAAGTTTCAGCACCGTACAATAGAGTAGCCAGTACTGTCACTCTGTACACTTTGCATTTCACACGGATAGACACATGTCGATTTTTCCACAGTCTCCCTCAAGTTTCCAAGCACAGCGCTCGCTCTTCCCATTCTGAGAGATAGTTCATCCTCCAGCCTAGCATCCTCTGAAACAGTACTCCCTAGATACTTGAAAGTCTTGCACTTTACTAGTGGCTCTGTACCAATGCTGATCTCTTCTGGTAGTGATGTTGACAACTGGAACTTTGGTGGTTGATAAAGGCACTCTTGTCTTTTTTTTCCCACAATATTTTTATTGAACCTTTTTTTTTTTTTTTTTTTTTACAAATATAGCACACACAGTCAGACACTAACACAAAAGTAATTTAAAAATTAAAAAGAACAATAACAAAATAACAAAAAAAGTGTAATAAAAACGACAACAGCCATTAACAAAAACAAGTCAACAACAATGCTCCTCTGTTTAGTCTTGGTACTCTATTACATAAGACTACATAATATACATTCACCAGCTTGGAAGTTGCAAGGTCCAGACATATCATTCACCTTCTTCTTCAGAAGTTATGTTTAATTTCTTTACATAATCAATGAAAGGTCTCCATATATTCTCAAACACATTTTCCTTTGATTTCAGTATATATGTTATTCTTTCTAGTGGAAGGTTTGTTAACATCTGTCTTAACCACTGAGTCACATCTGGTCTATGAGGCTTTTTCCACAGTAATGCAATACATTTTTTGGCATTAAGCAAACTGAGGTCCATGAATGCTTTTTCACTCTTATTAAAGTTATGTTTTTCTGGATACAGACCCAACAAAAACAACTTTTTTTTTTCAATGTTAGGGTTTCAATTTAGGGTTCAATGTGATTTGTTTTGAAATTATTTTTTCAATTGTTACCCTCACCTCTTCCCAAAACATTCTGATTTTTCTACATTCCCATAAACAGTGAAATAGGGTTCCTTTACTTTCCATACATTTTGTGCATGTATCTGGTATGTTTTTGTTATATCTATTTAATTCCACTGGTGTAACATACATCCGCATTAACCATTTAAAATGTATCAGTTTAAGACGTACATTTATTGATTTGGTTTGAGCTTCTGCACAAGCCATTTCCCATTGTTCCTCTGAAATTTCAATTTGCAGGTCTTCTTTCCAGTCATTCAGTCTTTTCTGTGAGTTTTCACCTGAGTATAGTGTCAATGAGTTGTAAAACTCTGAAATAATACCCTTTCTCTTATTATCTTTCATCAAAAATTTTTCCAAAGTTGAATAAGTAGGTCGGGTGAGAGCATCATTTTGATTTGAATAAATAAAATTTCTAAGCTGAAGATATTTAAAAAAGTGTGTTCTATTAAGATTGAATTTAATCCTCAGTTCTTCAAAAGACATTATGTTATCTGAGCGTGACAAATATAAGTCTTGAATCTTTTGAATCCCTTTTAAATTCCATACTTTAAATACAATATCCGCTCTCCCTGGTGTAAAATATTGATTATCCCATATTGGGCTAAATTGTGACAGTGAGTGTGGTTCTTTTAAATATTTTTTGGTTTCACACCATATTTTCATCATGTGCTTTACAATTGGATTTTTAACTTGTTTCTGTAATTTTTTAGCTGAGTCTGAGTATATGAATAAGGGAAGCGGTAAAGGTAAATTGTATTATTCCATTTCAGTCCAGTGAGGAGGATCATTTGATGAAAAATAATATGTCATAGACCTCAGTTGTGCTGACCAATAATACAACATAAAGTTTGGACATTTCAGACCTCCACGATCAAATGGTAAGTATAGTAAGGACAAACGTAATCTAGCCTTCCTATTGTTTGATATAAATTCCACTAACTTTTTTTTAATTCTTGAGAATAGATCTGAAGGTGGTGGTAAAGGAATGTTTTGAAATAAATAAAGTATTTTGGGTAAGATATTACTTTTAAGTATATTAATTAGCCCAATCATCGACATTGGTAGTGACATCCATCTCTGAAGCAACTCATTAATATTTGTCATTAAGGCTTCATAGTTGGCATTGGCGACTAATTACTGAATACTGAATGCACTGAGGAGCTCATTTAGCAGCAGACTACATCATCCTAGGTGCACAACCGAGAGGTTTCGCAGGTCCTTCCTACCAACGGTTGTCAGACTGTACAACCTAAGCAGGGCTGCTCGCAGAGATAGCAAAAAGACGTTACAACCTAATAGTTTTTGAATGCAAAAGACGCAATAGACTTATACAATGGTCCCCTCCGGCATACAACTAGGAAAATACCGGTCGCTATGGAGGGTGAGAATATGTATGGGTACATAATCATACCATGTAGGATAACTAAGTAGACGGTTGTGCTGTTTCATCCCATCTAGCAACAATGCTCTGCACTGTGTGTGTTTATATATTTACATATTTATTCCATCTAGCTACAATGCTTCGCACTGTGTGTTTATATATCTACATATTATTCCATCTAGCTACAATGCTCCGCATGTCACCATGGGTTGAGATGCCGTCTCGGCACTGAGCCCATGTTTTCCCTCATCCCTGCCTCCCATTGAGCAGCGTCTCAGCTGGCCCCCAGCTGGCAGCATTATGGACGGCTGGGGCCAATTAGTCTTCATCAGCTGGGGCGCTGCCAATGAGGATAAATAGGAGCAGCCTCGATGACTCGGGGCTGCGACATAAGCACTGCTAGGCTGAAGCCCCTTCGTCTGGTGTCAGCCTCAACTCCCCTTGCAGCATTCCTGTGTTTGTATCCCGCTGTGAGGATGTACGTCTTGCTACCCCCACGTCCGGTACGAGCTGCTTACCTCTGCGCTGTGCAACCTGTGAGTGTACCTCTGCATGAGTATCTGTGCTCTCCTCATCCCTTATCCCTTACCCAAAATAAACCATCTCGACTCACTGGCTTGTCCCTGGCTCTGATTGCCCGGCTCCCTAGAGCCGGATATGACAGTATGTCGCAGCCAGAAGAGTTGCCGGCGGCCGTGAGTCGCTGTGGAAATGTACCTTTCTGTCCGGGTGTCAGCGCTGCTAGCATGCCGTTTCCCAGGAGTCACTTCCGGCGCCAGGGCGACGAGCTAAGGTCCATCTCGGAGGCTGTCGACGGGACATTCTTCACCCTGCACGACGCCTCCAACGCGAGACGCTGGCATCCGGGCCGTGCTGAGGAACTCCTGGACTGTCACCCTCACTCTCTGTACCATCTGGAGGACAGTGCCAGGATAGACGTTGCAGGTACACAGCGAGAGAAGCTCCACGGGGTGGATGGAAATCCCGGCAGGGAGTCGAAGTGGGCGACGTCTTTCCCCGCTTCGGAGTCCCGTTCCTGCCGCCATTCCAGTCCGGGAGTTCGCGCCAACCAGAGGACTTCCCCCGACCTGCGCCACGTCACTCGGGATTCCCTTCTAGGAGCCGCAGCTGACAGCAGTTATGTCCGGGGTCGAGTGGCTGTCGCGAGCTCTACTGTGTTTCCTGTCACCACCTTCAGGCATGTGGCGGCGGCAGTGAGATTGATGGTGAGGACTTCAGGGCTACGAAGCTTTCCCGTGCTCGACGCCTTCCTCGTCTCGATCTCCGATCTGGAGCGGCGAATCCTGGGTTTCCCCCTCGCTTCGTCCCCTGGGAGTAGTCGTCATCACATCGCCGAGTCACCTCTGCACGAACCTCGTCCGGATCCAGTTCTGGGTCATCGTCAGGACCGTTCCTCCCACGCAGCTGTCATCCCTTCGCCTCGTCAGTGTGGAGATCCTACAGCCTCGTCCCCTGAGCCTCATTCCCCCGCTGTCATTCCTGGACATTCGGGCTGGCTCACCCCGGCTGTTTCCCCCTCCTCCTCGACGCGCTTCCTGACCGCTGTGTGTGCCTGGAATCCCGGCCTGGTGAGCTCTCTGCTGGAGACAACGCGAGCGATCCTCAGACGAATTCCCGGGGGGTCCTCCGTTATCGCCGGGCGGGGAGAGGAAGAAGCAGATTCCACTACAGCAGGCGATACTCAACCTCCAGGGGGCAGGCAAGTCATTGTTTTTTCACACCTGCTTAATGATTTGCTCTGTCACATCCCTGGAGGAGAAGTTCAGGGTTCGCAGCTCCCTGAACTCTCCCCACCTGCTGTAACCTGTTTTCCTAATCCCGCATCCTCTGTGTCTCTCTCCGCCGAGCGGTCCCCGGCTCCGGGTCAACGTGGTGGGATATGGAGAGGGCCTGTGGTTCCGCAGCTACATTGCGGACGGAGGAGGGGGACTGACTGCTGCGTGGAGTCTACGCTGACGACTGAGCGTCCCTGGGTCTCCACGGAGGAGCGGTTCGGTCCAGCGGGACGAGATTCTTCTGGCTTCACGCCGAGTGGGTCGTCGGCGGGGTTACCTGAGCTGGAGGGATCTCAAGCTGCGCTGACCATCGTGCTGGCTGCGGGGCCCGACGCGGCTAGATGGGAGCCTGACAACGACCTCCTGACGACGGATCCTGGATCTTCGCAGTCCTGGACGGCGTCAGAACCCGAGATCAGGCGAGTGCTCTCCTTTCTTTTCTCTCTTTTTATCTTTGAGCACTTCAGCCTATCTCCAGGGGAGACGAGCAGGGTGCAGCCGCCCGCTGCGTCTGAGCTCGTCTCGCCGGGTTCTGGCGCTGCCGGTGATCCTGATCCCGGTTCTGTTTTCTCTTCTGAGCCTTCTTCCAGGGTCACCGGCGAGGAGTTGCTGTTCCTCGTGGTGCTGGAGGGTCCGGGTTCAACGTTGGAGGTCGGTTCTGGTGCAGTGTCCAACGTGGGTTCGCCCGAGACCCAATCGGGGTCCAACGTGGGTTCGCCTGAGGCCCGATCGGGGTCCGACGTGGGTGCTGCCCCAGTGTTGTCCAGGTCCGGTGAGGAGGTGGCCGTTTCCCTGAGGCCCGCCGCCCTCGTCATCGGCTCTCCCCTGAGCCTCTTCCACCGGGATCCGCTCTGACCCTTCGTCCGTCTCAACGGTCCTGGTGGTTGAGTGATGCGGGTCGACGACCCGACCCGCAAAACTTTCGGTTCGGCGATCTGGTTTCCCCCCACTGGTCTGTGTTTGCCTTTGGGCGGCCTGGTTCGGCAGCCGTTGGACTGGATTCCTGGGATCTGGGTCCAGAGTTCGCCGTCCGAACATTTCTCTTCCCCTGATTCGCCAGCTGGACAATGGGCGGGGAGATCTCCGGAGCCATCTCGGCTATTTTTGGACTCTGCCTGCCATACACCTCGGGTGTCACTTTTTCTTTTATCGTTATTAAGGTCACTTGGGTGTAATGTCTGTCCTGTTGGTGGATGTGTATTTATAGTGCTGTGCGTTTTCCTTCCCTCGTACCCAGCATTTTATTTTTTGTACCATGTTTTTAGTCTCGTTTTTGCATTGTAGAGTTATGTTTTGTTCCCTTTCAGACCATACTCTGCAGTTGCCCATTCATTCCAGTCACTTTCATTTCTTTAGGTGACTGTGGGTATTTATATATTCATGTGTGTGGGTTTTTCTTTGCCTGCACTCAGTATTTCTTTTTTATGCCCTGTTGGTTCATTATAGAGTCATGTGCCTTGTTTTCCGTAACACCATGCTCTGTAATTGTCCATTTGTTCCAGTCACCCTCACTTTTCTTGGTGACTGTGTGTATGTACTTATATTGGTGCTGTGTATTGTGTTTTCCCTTTATTTGACCATACTCAGCATTTTTTGCCCTGTACCTTTTTGGTGGTTCTTTTTTTTTTCTTGCTCTGGGTCACGCATGGTTGGTACTCTCTGGGTAGTATGTAACCGGCGTGCTGACCCAGTTCTTCTCCCCATCTGTACCTGGGTTAATTGTTCTGTTGTCAGTATTGTATTTGGGTTTTTCTTTCCCGCTACCCTACATTGCCCCATTGGTGTTGTCCTTCCCTTGGCTTCTTCCCCTCCGGTCCGCCTCCCTTCCTCCCACCCTAGGTGGGGGGGGGGGGCTGGGATGTTCCTGGTCGTTCAGGAGCCCGACCTTGAGGGAGGGGCTCTGTCACCATGGGTTGAGATGCCGTCTCGGCACTGAGCCCATGTTTTCCCTCATCCCTGCCTCCCATTGAGCAGCGTCTCAGCTGGCCCCCAGCTGGCAGCATTATGGACGGCTGGGGCCAATTAGTCTTCATCAGCTGGGGCGCTGCCAATGAGGATAAATAGGAGCAGCCTCGATGACTCGGGGCTGCGACATAAGCACTGCTAGGCTGAAGCCCCTTCGTCTGGTGTCAGCCTCAACTCCCCTTGCAGCATTCCTGTGTTTGTATCCCGCTGTGAGGATGTACGTCTTGCTACCCCCACGTCCGGTACGAGCTGCTTACCTCTGCGCTGTGCAACCTGTGAGTGTACCTCTGCATGAGTATCTGTGCTCTCCTCATCCCTTATCCCTTACCCAAAATAAACCATCTCGACTCACTGGCTTGTCCCTGGCTCTGATTGCCCGGCTCCCTAGAGCCGGATATGACACCGCACTGTGTGTTTATATACTCATATATTTATTCCATCCAGCTACAATGCTCCGCACTGTGTATCTATATATATATATATATATATATATATATATACAGTATATATTTATATTAATATGTACATATGTATACTAGCTGCTCTTGTTTTTTCTTGCCTTCTGATTGTTGCTCTGAGTGTTGCTATCCCTGTGCTGTTGCAATCCTGGAATTTCCCCATTGTGGGACTAATAAAGGCTTATCTTATCTTATCTTAATTCTAGCTTAGGCAAAATTTGAATTCCTAAATATTTAAACTGATTTACAACATTGAATTGATGATTTCTCTGGGTCTCATCTAACATTAATATTGAAGATTTTGTTTTGTTTATTTTATATCCTGATATATCCCCAAAGTTCTTTATTAAATTTAACAAGGTCGGAATTGATTTTTTAAAATTCGACATAAACAAAATTATGTCATTGGCATACAGGGAGATTTTATGTTCTGTTGGTCCTACTTTAATTCCATATATTTGTGGATGTAAACGTACTGCCATCGCTAAAGGTTCAATTGCCATAGTAAACAATAAAGGTGAAAGTGGACAGCCTTGTCGACATCCTCTATTGATTTTTATTGATTTTGAGATATTGCTATTTGTTAGGATTTCTGCTGTAGCATTATTGTATATTATCTGGACCCATTTTATGAAATTATTTCCAAGTCCAAAACTTTGTAGGACTTCAAAAAGATAGGGCCATTCGACCCTATCAAAGGCCTTTTCGGCGTCCAATGATAGGAGAGCTGTATCCGGTGCTTCTTTATTGGAATAAATAATATTAAATAGTCTTCTTACATTATGGAAGCCTTGTCTTCCCATTATAAAGCCATTCTGATCTCGGTTAATAATATTTGGTAATATTTCTTGTAGTCGTTTTGCTAAAATTTTACAGATTATTTTAAGATCAGCATTTAATAGGCTTATTGGTCTCAAATTTCACATTTATTAGAGGGTTTACCTGGTTTTGGCAACAGTATAATTAAGGCATTATTCATGTATGATGGTAAATTACCATTTTGAAATGCTTCTAAAACCATTTCCAAAAGTGGTTTTATTAATTTATTCTTAAATTTTTTATAGAGGTCGACTGGAAGACCATCTGGTCCTGCTCTTTTTCCTGATTTCATATCATCAATGGCTTGCCCAACTTCTTCTTGACTAATTTTAGACTCCAGTAGCTCCCTGTTTTCATTTGGAATACCTGGTATGGATAATCCACCCAAAAACCCATTTAGTTTTGTTAAGTCAGTTTCATTTTTTGTATCATATAGTTTTTCATAATAATCTCTAAAGGCACTATTAATTTCTAAAGGATCTATAACTACCTGTCCGTTACTTATAATACTGGTAATTGGTGTTTTAGATTCTAATTGTTTAATCTGTCATGCCAATAATTTTCCTGATTTTTCACCTTGTTCATAAAAAGTTTGCTTCAATCTTAGAAGACTCGAGGCAGCTCTATTTGCTGATTTTTTGTCATATTCAGCTCTCAGAATCAGTAATTTGTTCTCTAACTGTGGGTTACTTCCTGCATACACCTTTTCTTGAAGAATTTTTATTTTACGTTCCAATTGGACTCTCTCCTCTCGGGTCTTCTTAGATTTTGAACCTGTATAACTAATAATATGCCCCCTAATAAAAGCTTTGAAAGCCTCCCACTTTATACATGCCGTTGTTTGTGTAGTATTGATATCAAAGAACTCATCTATCTGTTTTTCTATGTACTTAATAAATTCCTCATCCTGAAGCCATTTATGTTGAAAATGCCACCTAACTGGGCTCTTTGTCAATTTCTTATCTACATATACTAGACAGCAGGGTGCATGATCAGAGATCACAATGTTATCATAGAAACAGTTTTGAATCTTGGACCTTAATTCTGTAGAGATCAAAAAGTAGTCTATACGTGAGAATGTCTTATAGGTATTAGAATAACAAGAATAGGCTTTGACTTGTGGTTTCATTTCTCTCCATATATCTAGCAATCTCAATTCTTTCATAAAATGATCATCCTACTTCCATTGTACGTAAAGTCCAGTCCTGTTGATCTATCTATACTGGGATTCAATGTACAATTAAAATCCCCTGCTATGCACTCTGTCTTCTTGATTTTGATTTTGAGGTTGAATTGGCTAGCTGCTCTTGCAAATTTCTCCACTAAAGATTGTATATCTTCCACACTGTGTGCAACTAGAGCACTGTCGTCGGCAAAGAGCAGTTCTCTTACTACCTTTATTGATGTCTTACTCTTGGCTTTAAACTGTGCCACATTGAACAAGTCTGCTTCTTTCCTTGTTTGAATGTATACTCCTTCTGAAGTGTCTTTCAAAGCCACCTCAAGCATGGCTGCAAGATATAGCGAGAAGAGTGTAGGCACCAGCACACACCCTTGTTTCACCCCGTTGCTTACTGAAAAGTCTTTAGATACTGATCCACTCATTGCCACATTTGCTTGCATACCTGTATGGAGTGCCTCGATCAGGCTGATAAACTTCTCTGTACAGCCATATTTTTTGAGTACCTGTCAAAGTCCTTGTCACGAAACAGTATTGAAGGCTTGACTGAAGTCTGTGAAGACTACATAAAGTGGCATGTTCTGTTCAATACACTTTTCTTGAACCTGTTTCAAGCAGAAAATCACATCCATTGTGCTTCTTCCACTTCTAAAGCTGCACTGGGTTTCCGGTAGTACATTCTGCGAGATGTGTTTGTTGAGTCTGTTCAGTAGCACACGTGAGAGAATCTTACCAACAGTGGCTAGCAGTGATATACCTCGGTGATTTCCACAATCTTTCCTGTCACCTTTCTTGAACAAAGCCACAATATTTGCATCCTTCCAATCTTGAGGTACTTTCTGGGCATCCCATATCTCTTGGATGAGCTTGTGCAGGCAGTTGGTAAGCTGGACACCACCAAATTTCCACACTTCTGCTGGAATTCCATCCCTTCCTGGAGCTTTATCATCCTGTGTTGTTCTGATAGCTGCCATTAGTTCATCAAGATTTGATGGTTCATCCAGACTTGACACAGCTGGTCGCTGCACTAGAGCTTCTTTAGCCTCTTCAGTGAGATCTCCAGGGTTGTTTAGTAGTTGGTCAAAGTGGTCTGCAAATCTGTCCAGGATTTTGTCTTTCTCCTGCAAAACCGTTTTACCATCCATAGCATTTAGTTGGATCAATCCTCTTGGTTTAGGGCCGTAAATTTCTCTCAAACCTGTGGAGAATGTCTTCATGTCCTTCCTGTCTGCTGCAATTTGAAGTTCCTCCACTTTTTCATCCCACCAGTTGGACTTCATCTCTCTGGTGTACTTCTGTAGCTCACTCTGAGCCTTTGAGTATTTCTTCTTCTTTGACCTTGTGTTACACTGTAGGTTTTCCTGCCTAGCTGTATTCTTCACGTCTAGTAGTTTCTTCAGATCTTCATCATGCTCATCAAACCAATTTTGAGTTTCCTCTCAGGGTGGCCTAATACATCACTCAGTTTGAGATACCGTATCCTTCAGTGTTGCCCATTTCTCTTCTATGTCATTCTCTGAGTTGTTGCTGTCCCAGTCTTTCAAGTTTTCGTCCATTTCCTGTATAAGTTCTTCCTGCTTCTTTTGGCCTTTCAGTGCACTAGTGTTTAGCTTCCGTGGTGGCTTCGCACCCATCCTGCAGTGCTGTTTTCATCTGCAAATCCTTAATCTTCATCTCAGCATAACATGATCAGTACCACAGTCTGCACCTCTCATTGCTCTTGTGTCAATACATCCCTTATGTCTCTCTGCCTGACTATGATGTAGTCTAATAAGTGCCAGTGCTTGGATCTTGGGTGCATCCATGTCTTCTTGTGTGTGTCCTTGTGCTTAAATATAGTGTTGGTTATCACAAGGTTGTACTGTGGACATAGTGCAAGTAGAAGTTCTCCATTAGCATTGCACTTGCCTACTCCATGACTGCCTAGCACTCCTTTCCATTTCTCAGTGTCCGAACCAGGTCTGGCATTAAAATTTCCAACAAGTATCAGCCTGTCATCAGTCGGTACACGCCTGATAGTCTCACGTAAATCAGTATAGAACTCTTCCTTTTCCTCCATTGTGTTGGTCATTGTTGGGGCATATACACTGATGAGTGTGGCAAACATCTTCCGCTGTAGTGGGAGTCTCATAGTCATTATCCTGTCATTGATTGGCACCGGTTCCTCATCAAGCATTGCTGCTATCTCCTTTCTAACTGCAAAGCCCACTCCTGCTTCTCTCCTTTCTTGGGTTGAGTTCCCACTCCAAAAGAAGATGTACCCATGGTCTTCCAAGCTGTCATATCCAGGCAATCTTGTTTCACTAAGTGCAGCTATGTCTACATTGTACCTGTTCATTTCCAGGGCCACAAGTGCAGTTTGTCTTTCTGGGTACTGTGATGTTGTTCTGTCCAACAGAGTCCGTACATTCCATTCTGCTATACACAAGGCTGCTGTTTTCCTCTTCTTTTGTCTTCCTGCTCCTGGCTTACTTTTTTGCTGCCTGTTGGAGTATGAACAGATCAGCGTGGACCTTGTTAGCCCGGGCGACGTCTGAGCCGGTATGAGTTGCTTTCTGACTGACCATTTCATGAAACTGCTTGCAAAGTATTTGAGAACCACTAGCTTTTGCTGGACTAGCAGCACAGTCTTGGCAGATAAAGGTATTATCAGTGGCAAGGACAAGCCAAGACAAACTGACTCCAGTATCTGTTGCAGTGACTGACCAGATGATACATTTGTTTATCTCTGCTCTTTGTGTAGTGCATGTCACGATGCACTGACTGGCACAGTCCACCACAGACCTTGCGACAGATGTGTTTATCTGCCTGGATGTCCAATCTCACCCCGTGTAACTGGGAGTGGTCCACCACAGATGTGTGGCAGATATTGTTTTTAGTTCTGCCAAGATGCCCAGTTTCACCCTCCATGCCCTCGGGTTGAGTCTCCGATGGCCCGACCCATGAGACAGATAGTACCGGTTTTCATGGTTATCTGGTAGCAAGCAAGCCAATGCCTGACCTGACAAAAAAAAAAAAAAAAAAAAAAAAAAAAAAGGATGTAAGTCTCAGTTAAAAGCTGCCAATTTCTGACCAAACAAGTGGAATTTTATGGGTAAAAAAGCCACAACTTTAGCAAAAAAGACAAAAAAGGTGTAAATTACCAACTGTTTACGACCGAAAACGCTGCAAATACAAGATTTGAGTAAAATGCTGCAAATTTAAGTGTTTTTTTTTTTTAACTGCAAATTCAAGAGTAAGAAAAGTTCAAAATTCATGAGGAAAAAGCTGCAAAATAATGAATAATAAAAAGCTGCAAATTTTCAAGTAAGAAGCTGCACATTTCTGAGTAAAATGGCTGTAACCCTGCAGGAAAATCCTGCAAATTTATGAGAAAAATCCTCACATTTACAACAGAATGTTTCTAATTTACATGAAAAAGGATGTGATAAATTGGCGTATGTTGGCCATTTTTAAATGACAGTCGTGAGGAGGAACTAAACGGTGGTGTTTGGTGGTGTTAAATCCTGCAGATCTGCACTAATCAGCAGGGAAAAGGAGAAGAAGAAGAGGAATAGGTGATCCACAGCAGCAGAAATAATCCAGTTAACCCAGGAGGAGTAAACACATGACACCCCATAACACCTAACAGATTACCCCACACCCAATGACATCAGTGAGAACAGCTGGGACAAACGTCACACCTCTGTCCATTTACATGTTCCCTTCTGAGGACAATTCAAACAGAGCTGCTGCTGAGATGGAAACCAAAGGGTTAAATAGTGACATGGCTTTAACAGCAGCACTGATTCCCCCCACCCAACTAAGATAAGATAAGATAAGATAAGATAAGCCTTTATTAGTCCCACAATGGGGAAATTCTAGGATTGCAACAGCACAGGGATAGCAACACTCAGAGCAATAATTTAGAAGATAAGAGAATAAGAGCAGTGAATAATAAATATATAAATATATATACACAGCGCGGAGCATTGTAGCTAGATGGAATAAACAGCATAACCGTCTATTTGCTCTGCACTGTGTGTTCATATATTCATATATTTATTCCATCCAGCTACAATGCTCTGCACTGTGTGTCTGTGTGTGTGTGTATATATATATATTTTATAGTAATACGTACATATGTATATTAGCTGCTCTTGCTTGCTTGTTGTTTTTTTTTTTTTTTTTTTTTTTTTTTTTCTTGCCTTCTGATTGTTGCTCTGAGTGTTGCTATCCCTGTGCTGTTGCAATCCTGGAATTTCCCCGTTGTGGGACTAATAAAGGCTTATCTTATCTTATCTTATCTTATTTAGTTACCCCACATAGTATGAATATGTACCCATGCATATTGTCACCCTCCGTAGTGACTGATATTGTCCTAGTTGTACACTGGAGGGGACCATTTTGTGTAAGTCTGTTGCGTCTTTTGGATTCAATACTATTATGTCACCACGTTTTTTTGCTATCTCTGCACACAGCCCTGCTTAGGTTATAAAGTCTGACAGCTGTAGGTAGGAAGGACCTGTGAAACCTCTCGGTCGTGCACCTAGGATGATGTAGCCTACTGCTAAATGAGCTTCTCAGTGCGTTCAGCATGTCCTGCATAGGGTGGGACTCGGACTCCAGCAGAGATGACAGCTTAGCCACCATCCTTCTCTCTCCTATCTCCCCCACTGGGTCAAGGTGCTGCCCCAGGACAGAGCTAGCTTTCTTGATCAGTTTGTTCAGTCTGACCTGCCGAACAGGAACTAACAACTCCTCAAACCTGCTAGCACAATTTTAACAACAAAAGAACATGCAAAGAAACCAAGATTCCCTTTGATTTAACAGGATAACATCTTGAATATTCTGGTCTGTGAATGAACAGAGCAGCCATGAGTTTTTCACGGAGTCACTTATTGAATTATAATGGTTTAATCCAAGTCACAATTTCAGGAAACATAAACTTCAGGGGACACTTAAACCCATGACACATTGTTTTAAATTTTGTTCTTTTTTTTTTTTTTTTTGCTTCTCTTCCAGTCCTTATGGCCACTTTCTGATTGCTTTGAGTTTTTAAAACATCATTTTAAGAATAATGATAGCTGACTTAAAGTACATTTCTAACTACACTACAGACGTGGACAAAATTGTTGGTACCCCTCTGTTAATGAAAGAAAAACCCACAATGGTCACAGAAATAACTTGAATCTGACAAAAGTGGTAATAAATAAAAATTCTATGAAAATTAACCAATGAAGATCAGACAATGCTTTTAAATTGTGGTTCAACAGAATTATTTAAAAAAAAAAACTCATGAAACAGGCCTGGACAAAAATGATGGTACCCCTAGAAAAGATTGAAAATAATGTGACCATAGGGACATGTTCAACCAAGATGTGTCCTCTAATTAACATCACAGGTGTCTACAAACTTGTAATCAATCAGTCGGCCTATTTAAAGGGTGACAAGTAGTCACTGTGCTGTTTGGTGACATGGTGTGTACCACACTAAACATGGACCAGAAGAAGCAAAGGAGAGTTGTCTCAGGAGATTCGAAAGAAAATTATAGACAAGCAAGTTAAAGGTAAAGGCTATAAGACCATCTCCAAGCAGTTTGATGTTCCCGTGACTACAGTTGCACATATTATTCAGAAATTTAAGATCCATGGAACTGTAGCCAACCTCCCTGGACGTCGCCGCAGGAGGAAACTTGATGAAAAATGGAAGAGACGGATAATACGAATGGTAACAAAAGAGCCCAGAACAACCTTTAAACACATTTGTGGTGAACTCCAAGGTCAAGGTACATCAGTGTCGCACCGTCCGTCGTTGTTTGAGCCAAAGTGGACTTCATGGGAGACAACCAAGGAGGACATCACTGTTGAAAACAAATCATAAAAAAGCCAGACTGGAACTTGCCAAACTGCCTGTTGACAAGCCACAAAGCTTCTGGGAGAATGTCCTATGGACAGACGAGACAAAACTGCAACTTTTTGGCAAGGCACATCAGCGCTATGTTCACAGATGCAAAAATGAAGCATACCAAGAAAAGAACACTGTCCCTACTGTGAAACATGAAGGAGGTTCTGTTATGTTCTGGGGCTGCTTTGCTGCATCTGGCACAGGGTGTCTTGAATCTGTGCAGGGTACAATGGAATCTCAAGACTATCAAGGTATTCTAGAGAGAAATGTGCTGCCCAGTGTCAGACAGCTTGGTCTCAGTCGCAGGTCATGGGTCTTGCAACAGGATAATGACCCAAAACACACAGCTAAAAACACCCAAGAATGGCTAAGAGCCAAACATTGGACTATTCTAAAGTGACCTTCTATGAGCCCTGATCTAAATCCTATTGAACATCTGTGGAAGGAGCTGAAACATGCCGTCTGGAGAAGGCACCCTTCAAACGTGAGACAACTGGAGCAGTTTGCTTGTGAGGAGTGGGCCAAAATACCTGCTGAGAGGTGCAGAAGTCTCACTGACAGTTACAGAAATCGTTTGATTGCAGTGATTTTCTCAAAAGGTTGTGCAACAAAATATTAAGTTAAGGGTACCATCATTTTTGTCCAGGCCTGTTTCATGAGTTTGTTTTTTTAAAATAATTCTGTTGAACCACAATTCAAAAGCACTGTCTGATTTTCATTGGTTAATTTTAATAGAATTTTTATTTATACCACTTTTGTCAGATTCAAGTTATTTCTGTGACCATTGTGGGTTTTTCTTTCATTAACAGAGGGGTACCAACAATTTTGTCCACGTCTGTACATCATACATTTGATCACAAACTAATCAAGAAAGCTAGCTCTGTCCTGGGGCAGCGACTTGACCCAGTGGAGGAGATAGGAGAGAGAAGGATGGTGGCTAAACTGTCATCTGTCATCATTGACTGGCGCCTAGCGGCTGCCCCGGCCTTGGATGCGCTCTGCAGAGCGTGCCCAAATGCCAAGTCACGTTTCGTTACCTTGTATTCATACATGTGTAATGACAATAAAGTTGAATCTCATCATCTCATCTCATCTCTGCTGGAGTCCGAGTCCCACCCTATGCAGGACATACTGAACGCACTGAGGAGCTCATTTAGCAGTAGATTACATCATCCTAGATGCGCAATCAAGAGGTTTCGCAGGTCCTTCCTACCTATGGCTGTCAGACTGTATAACCTAAGTGGGGCTGTGTGCAGAGATAGCAAAAAAACGTGACGACCTAATAGTATTGAATGCAAAAGATGCAACAGACTCACACAAATGATCCCCTCCAGTATACAACTAGGACAATATCAGTCGCTATGGAGGGTGACAATATGTATGGGTACATATTCATACCATGTAGGATAACTAAATAGACGGTTATGCTGTTTATTCCATCTAGCTACAATGCTCCGGACTGTGTATATATATATATATATATATACAGTATATATCTATATATTTATGTGTACATTATGGCGGCACATGGGGAGAGCATAATTGTGTAACATCTTAGACAAGAACAAAGAGCAGAGGTTCCCTGGTGAGATAACAGGGAGAGGTGAAGGATGAATGCAGTGTGACCTTTTGTGTGTTAGAAACTTCTTGAGGAATGGTAAAGGATTAAGGAAGTGAATACAATGTGACCTTTTGTGTGTTAGAAGCTTCTAGATGAATGCCATGCTATTTAAGAGAAGAGTCTCTGCTGAGATGTCATTCTGTCTATGCTTCTTGTGTGAGATGTGTAATAAATCTGAGTCAAATCTGCCTCTTCATTTACACGCTCCACAACATATGTATATTCACTGCTCTTATTTTCTTATCTTCTAAATCATTGCTCTGAGTGTTGCTATCCCTATGCTGTTACAATCCTAGAATTTCCCCAGTGTGGGACTAATAAAGGCTTATCTTATCTTATCTTTAGATTTTAGTTCAAAGAAGCAGAGTATTTGCAACCAACTTAATTAAGACTTGAACTAAAAATAATCAATCTGAAAACAACTGGGAGAGTTTAAGAATAAAAATCTTTGGATTCCTTAATGAAGTTCTGCCTGCAAGATCACCTGCACTCAAACATTCCAAGTACCATTCATGGGACGGACCAGATTCCATACAAAAATGTTAAAGTTCTGCTTTGGCTTCATCTTTAAGAGGTTGCTGTTCCAGTTAAAAGTCTCAAGTGTTTAAGAGTCCACCTTTGTATAAAACGGCCAAGTCAGTATACCACAAAAGGCTCAAAGTTGCTAAGATAATCCAAAGGTTAAACTGGCTGTTGGTGTCATTTAAATCCTGCATGGCTTCGACAACGTGGAACTGGCCTTTCACTTTGAAATGGATGGCAGCAACTTATTGCAAACGAGCAACTTTAAAACACACATTAAAGTTAAGAGCATTGCAAGAAGGAAAATAGCTTAATAGAAAACACAGCAAAACACAGCTGTCTTACCTTGAAATGTCCTTTACAAATGAAGAGACCCAAACCGAAGAACAGAAGAAAAACTTAAAATCTGTCCAAAATATCCAGTAGATTCCACAGAGGCGTTACAATATATATGTATATATTGTGAATGAATGGAAGGATGAGACACGAGAAGCCCAAATTGTGCACCAAGAGTGCACCAGAGGAAAAGTAGAAAAACACAGATCGTACTGCTTATGCAAAGGGCTGCAAATTAACAAAAAAGTTACATGAAAATTGCACAAAATCACCAGAGGAAAAAAAAAAAGACCCGTTTAAGCACAGAAGGTCTGAAATCGTGTGAAAATGTTAGAAATGTTGCAGAGTCAGAGCCCAGGGATAAACTACTATTTACACGGTAAAAACATCGAAATTGGGAGCAAATATACACAAACTCACTGCTCCTTTCTCCTCCGCTCTTCTTAACCAGGGTTAACACTAGCTTATTTCATCAGATGTTGTCAACACAAGCGCAAAATACAAGCAGAGCACAGAGTTAGCGTTGATGGCTAGCTAGCTAGCTCATTGTCTGTATACAGGAGACAACGGTGTTGTTTGCTCAAAGTGAGTTTTCCACCACTGAGATACATAACAGCAAAGGTGCATAATATCACATCACTCACCATCTTCTATCACTGTTTTCAACAATGATGATGCCATGGTCGGGTTGACGCCACTCTGCCTCCACCGTAGCCATGAATTCTTTTCAGGTCGCTCCGTCCAGCTCCCTCTGGATTTCTTTAATCAGCTACCAAGCACAGAAATGTCTGCACCTCTTTGTTGGACCACAGTGTTGATTTGTGTATAGCCATTTATCTCGTTGATTACACTCACTCACACTTGCTGTTGGTGATTTGACTGTTCCTTGCCGTCCAGAATGGACGGCAACAAACGGTAAACAAAAGACACGTGATGGTAAACAAAAGACACGTGACCTGTGTGACGTCAGTGCAACCCCTCTATGGAGCTGTACTGAAGACCAGTTTTGGGTCCAAATATTTGGGAGTTGTCCAAATTGAGTATCTGAACATTCTGTATCATCTGTCTTCATTCTTAGTGAAATGCAACAGCATCATTATTTTATCAGAAATCTGTGACTTTTCTTGTAAATTTCCTCCCTTTTGGCACAAATGTGACTTCTCATACATTTGACTGCTTATAAATGTTATAAATGGGCATATTTTCTTAAATTTTCACCTTGTATATTTAAGATACAAAAGGAGTACAGCTGGACTGCTCCAACATCGAGTCCTGCCACCCTCTGCCCAGGAAAAATGGCGACAAACCTGCTGTGATCATGAGGTTTGTAAACAGAAAACACAAGACGGCACTAATGAAACAAGGTAAGAAGCTGAAAGGAACTAACATCTACATAAACGAGCACCTCACAAAAGAGAACGCAGAAATAGCCAGGAAAGCAAGATACATGAAAAAGCAGAAAAAAATTCAAAACACCTGGACATCAAACTGTAAAATATTCATCAAATTAAACGGATCGCCTGAAGAAGCCAAGGTCATTAACATCCGTAATATTATGGAACTGGACAAATATGAACTGGAGGCACAGCAACAATTCAGACAAATATAGGACACTGAAGGATTTTACTCATCTGCAACAAAACATTCTACAGCATGAATCAAAAAATCAACAAACAGGAACAACAGGAACTGAAAGTTTTTGAATACACAGAGCACAACCCACAGGACGTAGAATATGACATAGACCCTGATAATAATCTTTTTAACTCAATCAATAATGACTGTAATTATTACACAGATGAACAGTTCAACACAATGATCACAACTGATTTCAATATTTCTATGATCCACTTCAACAGCAGGAGTCTCTATGCAAACTTTAATAACATTAAAGATTATTTAAATCAGTTTAAAGAGCCATTCAATATTGTGGCAATATCAGAGACGTGGCTCAGTGAAAAGAAAGGAGTGGATTTTACCATGGATGGCTATGAACTAAATTATATAAATAGAAAAGTGAAAAAAGGAGGAGGAGTTGCAATTTATGTTGACAAGAGCTTGAAATACAAGGATGTTGAAAATCTGTCAGTAACTGTGGATGATTTATTTGAATGTATTACAATAGAAATCTGTCTGGACAATGTGAAGAATGTAGTAGTGAGCTGTGTATATAGAACACCTGGATCAAACATTGACTTATTTAAGGACTGGATGGAAAAAATGTACGCAAAACTAACTCATAAAGTTATGTTCATCTGTGGGCATTTCAATATAGATCTGATGAACTCAAAACAACATAGTTTGACAGAAGAATTTATCAACACAATGTACAGCATGGGCTTACATCCAACAATTACAGGACCTAGCAGAATCACGTCGCACAGTGCCACACTAATAGATAACATATTCACAAACATTATGGAAAATAATATCAGGAGTGGGCTTTTATTGAATGATATCAGCGACCACCTGCCGATTTTTGTTGTCTATAAATGTGATTATAGGAAGAAAAAGTATACCAAAAATATTAAATATAAAAGAATAAGAACCGAAGAATCAATGTATTTACTGACAAAGGAATTATTAATACAAGATTGGAAGATAGTTTATGATGAAAATGACATAAATAGAGCATATGATAAATTTTTTACAAATATTTCAATCATTGTACAATAAATACTGTCTGTAGAAGAGCTTGGAATAACGAGGCGATGTGATTTATAAACCAAAGTTTATTATCTGCGTCGCTCCTCTAACAAGTCTCATCTCAGTGCAGAAGCAGAATAAGACATCGAACACATTCAGACCTACATATTTAAACCTACACATAACAAAAGACATTGCACATCAAAGCTGACATCCCGCATTAGCTTAATCCCCCCTCCTTTGTCTTCCTACTCCTCCACCTGACTCTGGGTGGTCAGGGCGATCGATCTCCTTCATTGTCCTCTGTCTCTTCCACCTGGCCCTGGGAAGTCAGGGCGATCGATCCGGTCTCCACCGCAGCGCCTCGGATGCTCTTTGATCTTCACTGGCGGTTGAGACCTCTTGTCCTGTTCTGAGGCGTGAGGTCGTTGTACATATGTGATCACCAAACATTCTAACATGCTTATACATATGTAGGTTATGGGATATATGATTAATATAAACCACAGCCCCCCCCCAAACGACTAAGAAAAGGACAATAAAAGAAAGTCCACAGTTTAAGATAATTTCTATGACATACCAACTGTTAAACCTCTTGACAAGGAAAAAAAAAAACTTTCCAGCAGCTATGCTCCTGTAGAGAATTCAGTGGTAATCATAACAGCATAGTAATATCACAAATCAGTCTTAAAACTGTCACAGCACAATCTGATAAAATAGTTAACAACTTTAGGTTAATTTGTATCAGTCCCTGTGCCGTCTGGGTTTAAGTCTTCTCTCGAATCTGCTGTGGGTCCGTTTGGGCGTCCTGGCGGGACCTTCCTGTAAGGAATCTGCAGCTTGGGGAGGAGAGTGGTTATTTGTTCCCTGCAGGGGGGCTGAGTCTTTTTTCTTGGGGGGGTCTACCCCGCCGAGGTGCTCTCGCCAACCGTGCAGGTTCGTCTCTCAACAAGAAGGCAGGTTTAAGTCTGTCAATGCTGACTGTTTCTTTTCTGTCCCCAAAATCAAGCACAAAATGCTTATCACCAGGTTCCAGCACTCTGAATGGTCCATCATATGGTGGACAGAGGGTAGATTTTAAAGCTTCATGCCTAACAAAAACGAATTTGTCACGCCGCGCCATTCATCAGCGGCGCCACCTGCTCACGCACCTGCTACTCGTCAGCGGCGAAGGATAAAAGCCGCCTCGCCCTGAGCTTCGGCCTGAAGCCGTAGACTTCATTTTCCTTGCATGGACTTCTACCACATTCTCTTCAGCATCCTCTTTACCGGTAAGAAGTTCACTTACCTCATCTCTCCAGTCTGCTCCCCTGTGCACAGGTGGATTCCTCGGCGGCGGACAACCCCGTCCCTCGTCTCTCCTCGCTGCTGCACCGAGCCCTGCAGGTGGCTGTCTCCCGGGCTTCCATCCTTGAAGCGCCAGTCATCTGCCCAAACAAGTAAGCTTCTCTCCCTCGCCTATTCTCCTCCTGTGTTGGTGTGTGCTCATCACCCTGTGTCCAATTTCTCCCATAGGGTTGCCGGCTGAACGGTCTCCTGCCTCTGGGTCCGAAGCAGACGCCACCACCAACACATTAACATTCCGCAGACACGCACCCAAACATCCCTGTTGTTAATAAACAGTTTGAACTACTCTGAGCCTGTGTGTGTGCGTCTTCTGAGCCGAACGTTATGTCAGAATTCGGCATTTTTTAAAGCTTGGGGGACAAAAACCCGTGGAAAAGAGGGGTGTGCCGGTCCGGGGAGAGTGTCCGGTCCGCTGCTGCCTGAAAGCCTCATGGCTGGAAAATGCCCGGGCTCTGGATTCTCTGGTAAAAATTCACCTGGGAGTCTGAGAGGTTTTGCAAAAACTAATTCTGCTGGGGAGGCGTCTAGATCCTCTTTAGGCGCAGCACGCAACCCCAATAAAACCCAGGGGAGTTTATTTACCCAATTTGTATCCGTTAGTGAGGCTCTGAGGGCGGCCTTTAAAGATCTGTGAAAGCGCTCGCATAACCCATTAGCCTGAGGGTGATAAGCGGTGGTGCGGTGAATTGTCGCCCCTAAGCTGCTGGCCATGGCTGACCAAAGCTCTGAGACAAATTGAGGCCCCCTATCGGACGTGATGTCCGATGGGACGCCGAAACGTGCCACCCAGTTTGTCAAAAAAACGCGAGCGACTTCCGCCGCTGTGGATGACGCCAGAGGGACCGCCTCAGGCCAGCGCGTAGTACAGTCTATCATTGTTAACAGGTGTGTGAAACCCTGAGACTTAGGTAGTGGTCCCACGAGGTCGACATGAACGTGGTCGAACCTTCTAGCTGGGATTCGAAAAGGCTTTAGAGGGGCTTTTGTGTGTTTGTGTATTTTGGCGCGCTGACAAGACATGCAAGTTTTTGCCCATTCCTTTACATTTTTGCGCAGGCCCGGCCAAACAAACTTTTCGGCAACCATTTTAACCGAGGCGTGCACACCTGGGTGCACGAGGGAGTGAATTGAGTCGAAAATACGGCGGCGCCATGCAGCTGGGATTACCGGGCGAGGTCGGCCGGTTGAAACGTCGCTGATTAGGGGGGGTACACCGTCGCGTAAACCCCTTTCCTCCAGCCTTAACCCTGTTGGTCCAGACAGGAGTGCGCGCACGTCCGGGTCACTGCTTTGCTCCTCTGCCATGGCTGCGTAATCTATCCCTACGTGAATTGGGGCCGCGTACACATCCGCGTTGGCGAAGAGTTCTGCGGCTGAGGAAGTATAATCTGTCTCCTCGCGCTCTGGCGATGTCACAGCGCGAGAGAGGCAGTCTGCTACCACGTTAAGTTTGCCTGCCACATGTCGAATGTCTGTGGTGAACTCTGAAATAGCAGCTAGTTTTCTTTGTTGCCTGCCTGACCATGGTTCTGAAATTTTAGCCATCGCAAAGGTGAGCGGTTTGTGGTCTACAAAAGCCGTGAAACGCCGCCCTTCTAACCAGAACTGGAAGTGGCGGATGGATAAATGAAGTGCTAGCAGCTCCCTGTCAAAAGTGCTGTATTTACGCTCCGTTTGGTTTAACGATTTGCTGAAAAATGCCAAAGGTTGCCAGGTTCCACCAACGTGTTGTTCCACAACTGCCCCTATGGCCAGGTCTGAAGCGTCTGTGGTTAGCGTGATGCGGGCCGAGGGATCAGGGTGAACCAACAATGTGGCGTTAGCTAGGGCACTTTTTACTTCCGCGAAGGCGCGTTCGCGCTCCGGGGTCCATTCGACCGCGTTGGAAGGCTTTTGTTTTCTGAGCGCGGTATACAGGGGCTGCATGAGTTGAGCTGCGCGGGGGAGGAAACGGTTGTAAAAATTAACCATTCCCAAAAATTCTTGCAGCGATTTGATCGTTTGTGGTCGTGGAAAATTTTTTACTGCGCAAACTTTGTCTGGCAATGGGACTGCCCCCTCTTGTGAAACTCTGTCCCAAAAAATCAATTTGTGACACGCCGAATTTGCATTTGGCTGGATTGATTATTAACCCGTGCTCTTCTAGTCTCTGAAAAACCGTAGTGAGGTGTTGTTCGTGTTCTTCCTCCGATGAGCTGGCTACCAGCATATCGTCGAGGTAGACGAACACGAAAGAGAGATCACGTAATACCGCGTCCATCATCCGCTGAAAGGTTTGAGCAGCGCCTTTGAGGCCAAACGGCATCCGCAAAAATTCAAAAAGACCGAAAGGGGTTATTACAGCTGTTTTAGGAATGTCTTCCACTTGAACGGGGACTTGGTGATAGCCGCGGACCAGGTCTATTTTAGAAAAAATGCGCGCACCCGCCAGATGTAGTGAGAAATCTTGGATGTGAGGAATTGGGTAGCGGTCATGCGCTGTCGCATTGTTTAATCTGCGGTAATCGCCGCACGGTCTCCAAGAACCGTCGGTTTTCGGGACCATGTGGAGTGGCGATGCCCAGGGGCTTTTCGAGCGTCTAATAATGCCTAATTTTTCCAGGGTGGTAAACTCGTCCCGTGCTATGGCGAGCTTGGTCGCGTCTAAGCGCCGAGCTTTGGCGAACACGGGTGGACCTGTTGTGGGAATGAAGTGTTCAACCCCGTGTTTCGCTACTGTTGCTGAAAATTTTGGAACTGTGAGTGCTGGAAGTTGGGTGAGGAGTTGGTCAAACTTACCTCCTGCTGTTGTGATGCCGAACTGCACGGGTGGTGGAGAAACTCGAGCTGAGCAGGGGATAGAATAAAATGCATTAACCAAGCGCCTATTTGCTAGATCGACTAACAACCCATGTGCACACAAAAAATCAGCGCCCAACATGTTAAAATTCACCGCCGCTACAATAAATGTCTATCTATAGTTGCGGCCGTGAATGCAAAGAGGCAGGCTCCTTTCACCGTAAGTGTCGATGATGGAGCCGTTGCCTGCCATCGCCCCATTTCCCCGGGGACCCATGGCCCGATCTGCGTGGGAAGGGGTGATAAAGCTCAGTTGAGCTCCGGTGTCGATCAGGAACTGTCTCCCGGTGTGTCCGTCAGTCACATAAAGAAGTTTATTTTTTTCGCCGAGAACCGCAGCCGTTAACGGTTCTTGGTTTTGGCGTTTTCCCGAACTTTTGAACTTGCAGGGGGGAACGCATTTGTACGCCTCCTCGGCGAAACGGTGGTGGTAATAACAGATGTCGTTCCGCCTGCTGCGTCTTGGTCGTGTTGCCGCCATGGTGGGCGGGCTCTGCTCGGTTGTCTGTGGTTCTCCGTTGCTCTGGGCATCTGCGGATGCTGCTGTGGCCACCTGTTCCCTGCAGGCGTTGGTGAGTCGCTGCGCTTCTCGGGCCAGCGCGCGGAAGTCCTGCTGGGTGCTGCACCGCATGTTGATCAGCGTCCCTCTCATGTGTGGCGGCAGAGTGCTGAGGAAGATGTGTTGGAAGAGGAAGTTGTCGTTGTCCTCCTCCTTGAGCTGCAGCATGTCCTCCATGAGGGCCTTGGGTCTGCATCCTCTGTGGCCGTAGATCGCCAGGATCCTCTCTGCTCTCTCCTCGGCTGAGGGGACGAAGTTCTCGACGATGGTTGCCTTCAGCTCTCTGTATTTGTCATGGGCGGGCGGCTGTCGGATTATGCTCCACGCACATCTTGACGTGGCAGCGTCGAGTTTGGCGACGATGTGATAAAACTTTGTCTCGTCCGCCGTTATGCCCGTCAGTGCAAACTGAGCCTCAGCTTGCTGGAACCATGAGCTCGGGTCTTCTTGCCAGAATTCTGGCAGCTTGACGGTGACGGCGCTTGTGTGGGCCATCCTTGATGTGTCCGCCGGGTGAGAGCGCCTTTCTTCTGCTCTCACGGTGGGGCTGGGGATGGTGCTCGGTTGAGCCCTCTCTTCTGCCGTGGGGGAACGTCTTCCATCCGTTCCCCTGTCTGCATGGGCGCCGGCGCTTGCCTGGGTCGCCTCCGATGAGTCAATCGCGGGAGAACGTCTCTGTTCCATCCTCACGTCTGGTCACCAGTGTAGAAGAGCTTGGAATAACGAGGCGATGTGATTTATAAACCAAAGTTTATTATCAGCTTCGCTCCTCTAACAAGTCTCATCTCAGTGCAGAAGCAGAATAAGAGATCGAACACATTCAGACCTACATATTT
Source organism: Pholidichthys leucotaenia (assembly GCA_020510985.1). Taxonomy (NCBI): domain Eukaryota; kingdom Metazoa; phylum Chordata; class Actinopteri; order Cichliformes; family Pholidichthyidae; genus Pholidichthys; species Pholidichthys leucotaenia. Next base: position 60,196,156 of record CM035845.1, on the reverse strand, counting down.
AAACCTACACATAACAAAAGACATTGCACATCAAAGCTGACATCCCGCATTAGCTTAATCCCCCCTCCTTTGACTTCCTACTCCTCCACCTGACCCTGGGTGGTCAGGGCGATCGATCTCCTTCATTGTCCTCTGTCTCTTCCACCTGGCCCTGGGAAGGGCCAGGTGGAAGATCAAATATAAAAGATCAAATATAAAAAGATATAAAAGTAAGCTTACCACTATAATGAGGACCTGTAAGAAATAATATTACAACAGAATACTAGAGGATAACAAAAATAACATAAGAGGAATATGGCAAGTACTCAAGGGGATTATTAGTAATCGTCCTAAGTATGCAAATTATCCAGAATATTTTATCGAAAACGACAGTTTGATTAATAATATGGAAGATGTGGTCAGTGGTTTCAATAAATTTTTTGTAAACGTTGGTCCTGAATTAGCAAAATCAATAGTGACTCCGGAAACAAACCACAGTGGGTCTGTGAATGAAATAGAGGATAGAAACCCAAACACAATCTTTTTGGGTGCAGTTACAGAAAAGGAAATTATCGAGACTGTGAGTAAATTTAAGAACAAAAAATCAACGGACTGGAATGAAATTGGCATGACAATAGTGAAAAAAGTAATTGAGGGAATTGTTAAGCCACTCATCCACATCTGTAACCTGTCATTTCAAACTGGTACATTTCCAGACAAAATGAAAATAGCAAAAGTAACACCTCTTTACAAAACAGGAGTCATCGCTTCACAAATTACAGGCCAGTCTCTTTACTCTCACAATTCTCCAAAATACTTGAAAAAATATTCACTAAGAGACTGGATGATTTCATTGAAAAACACAACCTCCTTACAGATAGCCAGTATGGTTTTAGAGCAGATAAATCTACATCTTTGGCACTGATCGAACTTATAGAAGAAATTACTAGTTGTATAGACAAAAAAAAGGTTGCTGCAGGAGTATTTATAGACTTAAAGAAAGCTTTTGACACCATTGACCACAGAATACTACTAAGGAAACTGGAAAGGTATGGGATAAGAGGGGTAGGACTGAGTTGGGTGGAAAGTTATTTAAGTAACAGACAACAATTTGTACAAATTGGAGAGCACAAATCACCCTTCATGGACATCACTTGTGGTGTGCCCCAGGGGTCAGTTTTGGGACCCAAACTCTAGCTTGTATATAAATGACATATGCCAAGTATCAAAAATTCTGAAATTTATTTTGTTTGCGGATGACACAAATGTCCTTTGCACTGGTGAGAATTTGCAGCAGGTTTTAGAGGTGGTCACAACTGAAATGGAAAAATTAACGCAGTGGTTCAACAAAAATAAATTATCTCTAAATCTAAAAAAAACAAAGATTATGGTGTTTGGAAATTATAAAATAAATCATGAAATAATGGTAACGATAGATGATACCAGAATACAAACAGTACAGGAAAATAAGTTTCTGGGGGTGACGCTAGACAGTAAAATCTGCTGGAAACCTCACATCAGTCACATCCGGGCTAAATTAACAAAATGTATAGGCATACTGGGGAAGACAAGACACATCTTGGACTATAAATCATTGGTCTTATTGTACAATTCACTGTTTTTACCTTATCTTAACTACTGTGTAGAAGTCTGGGGAAACACCTACAAGACCAACCTACAAGCAATATGCACATCACAAAAAAGAGCTATAAGGATAATTAACAATGCAGGATATAGAGACCATACTAATTCGTTGTTCTTGAAGTCACATGTCATAAAGTTCATCGATTTAGTTAAATTTAAGACAGCACAAGTAATGTACAGGGCGATTAACAATCAACTCCCAACTAATGTACAAAAAATATTTAAAAAAAGAGACAACGATCATAATTTGAGAGGAGACTTAAACTTTACAAAACCCAAGATACGAACAACCAAGAAAAGTATGTGCATATCTGTCTGTGAGGTGGATTTGTGGAACAGTCTGGAGCCGGAACTGAAACTATGTACAAACAGAAATCAATTTAAAAAGAGGTATAAGCACCATTTGTTGAAAGGATATATGTTAGAAGGGTAGAATTTATATGTATGATCCATTATGTTCACTCTGGGACATTATGGGACACTATGGAATGGTGGGTGGGACAGCACTGTGTGTATCTGTGTCATTTGAGACTGGTTTTGATATATGGACTTCATTGTATGTTAGAATGGACGGGTGTTAATGTTGATCTGTAAAAAATACAGCTAATTGTTTACTTGGGGTCTTAAAGGTGGTAATTTGTATAAAATTCACATGGGTGTATCGATGGAAAAGAGGAGTTGGAATTAATAAGTGTTCACTTCTTCCTTCTCCCTTTCGAACAGTGTATACTGTAACTTTATTGCATTTGCTATTTGCTTGTTTTTTGTTATATTTTTTGTGTTCGAAATAAACTATCTATGATGACTTTCCTCATGAATTTTAAATTTCTTTACATATACAGCAGGGAAAAAAAGTATTGAACACATCAGCATTTTTCCCATCAAACAGATTCACATAAAGAACTGACCCAAAATCACTTACAATATGTCATAATTGGGCCCTTTCAGGGCAGAAATAAGGCACCATTCACTTGCAGTGAGTTCACATTTAATGAATAAAAACGAATACAACGCTTGCTGCGAAGGGCAAATTACAAAAAGCTATTTACAAGACCACAAAGGGGTGATTACAGAAAAATACAAATGATGGAAAACCATGAAAGGTAACTTTCTATTAAACTGGGGAAGCAGAGAAATAGGCTGAGACTTTAAAACAGGAATCAGGTGAGGGGATTCCTGTCTAAACATGACGAGGTCGCAGCGAGGAATAGACCTCATCTGCAAGCTTAAATAATACCAGAACAAAAACCAAAATGTGAATCAGGTGTGGAAGCACAAGGGAAAATGTAATCAGTGACACAAAATAGCTGTGACAAGTCATGAACAGACTTGGCAGGCGGAAGTCCTGTCACAACGCTGTCAAAATAAAAGCACAAACAATAACGGCAAAAATCAGGACTAAATACATAAACAGAAAAAGCATAATAACCAAAAGACCCGAGCACAGTACAGACCCACGCTCGGCATCATGACACAATAATGCACTTTTTATTATTACTTCCGCCAGGCCGAAAAGGCCAGGAGGAGGTTATGTTTTTGCCGGGGATTGTCTGTGTGTTTGTTTGTGTCTGTCTGTCTGTCTGTCTGTCTGTCTGTTGGTTAGCAAGATAACTCAAAAAGTCTTGGACGGATTTCCATGAAACTTTCAGGCGTTGTTGGAAATGGTACAAGGAAGAACTGATTAAATTTTGGGGGTGATCCGGTTCACCGTCTGGATACAGGAATTTTTTAAAGCATTTTTCAACACTGTGACATAGGGCCATTTTCTTTCTTTCAAAGGTCTTTTTATTATTATTAATTGAAGTATCAATACAATACAAAGTATTAGAAATTTTCATTTTTGTTTCAACCAAACAGTAAAAAACTAGAACTTAAAGCCAACAAATGTAAATGCTTCAAAGCACAAAAACCTTTAAATAAACAATAAAAAAAAAAAAAAATACAAAGAAAAATTGTGTGTGTGAAGTGGGGGTGGGGTAAAGGGGATATGAGCTACTCAGAAACTATAATCGTGGGTCTTTCAAAGAAATCAAGAAACGGGCGCCATAATTTATAGAATTTGTTTTCAGAGCCACAGACTGTATATCTGATTTTTTCTAAATCCAAACAGGACATTATATCTTTTATCCACTGTAAATGTGAAGGGGGCGAAGAGTCTTTCCACTTCAGTAATACAGCACGTCTGGCCAATAATAATGAAAATTTGAATACTTTTAATTTGGAACTTGGCAAGACAAGTTCTGGAGCCACACCAAAAATGGCGCATAATGGATCAGGTTTAATTTGATATTGCAGGACTTCAGACATAGTGATAAAAACAGAATGCCAAAAATTCATCAATGCAGGGCAGGACCAATACATGTGAAGCAAAGTGCCAGGAGCGCTACCACACTTTTCACAAGTTGGGTCTATATCCGAGTAAATACGTGCTAACTTAACCTTGGACAGGTGCATCCGGTGTACAATCTTAAATTGAATAAGAGCGTGACGAGCACACATTGATACAGTGTGAACCTGGCCAAGAATAGAGTCCCACAGTTCATCAGTAAAAGTAAAATTAAGATCTTGTTCCCAGTTCAATTTGATAGCGGCCAGAGAAGAAGATTGTAAATTTGAAATTAAATTATATAAAACTGACATTACCCCCTTAGAAGTTGGTTTAACTAATAAAAAATCATCTAGAGGATTATCAGAAGGTTTTTGAGGGAATTGTTTTGTCATGGTTTGCACATAATGTCTGACCTGGAGGAAGCGGAAAAAATGTGTAGAAGTGATGTCGAATTTGGTGGAAAGTTGAGAAAAACTTGCAAATTGACCATCAAAATATAAATCCGCAAAAGATTTTAAACCTTTTCTGTGCCATATATGAAATGCACTATCAATAGTTGATGGGGTAAATAAATGATTTGCGGCAATTGGACTTCTAATGGAAAAAAACTGAAGACCGAAATTTTTCCTGAATTGAGACCAAATTCTAAGAGACTGACGAACTACTTTATTATTACCCAGTGTAGACCAAGCAAGGGGAAGTGGTGAACCTAAAATTGCCGGTAGGGAAGTTTGATTGTCCACATGTGACTCTATAAGGATCCAAATAGGTGATTTGGGTTCCAGATAAAAATGTTTCCAATATAACATGCACCTGATATTTGCTGCCCAGTAGTAATATTGAAAGTTAGGCAGAGCCATGCCACCTACTGATTTGGGTCTTTGAAGAAAAACTTTCCTCAATCTCGGATGTTTACCATTCCAAATAAATGAGGTAATCAGAGAGTCCAAAGACTTAAAAAAGGATTTAGGAATAAAAATGGGGAGACATTGAAACAAATATAAAAACTTTGGAAGTAACATCATTTTTACAGAATTGATTCTGCCAATTAAAGACAAGGATAATGGGGACCATTTGGAAAGTATTAACTTGCACTGGTCAAGTAAGGGGACAAAATTATTTTTAAACAAGTAATTAAATTGTTTAGTGACACATATCCCAAGATAATTAAAATGATCAATAACAACCTTGAAAGGAAAATTTTCAAAATCCTGAACTTGAATCTTTTCATTAATCAGAAACAGTTCACTCTTATTAAGATTAATTTTATAACCAGAAAACCTACTAAAACTATCCAAAATATTAAGTATAGCGGGTAATGAAGTAAGTGGGTTGGAGAGAAATAATAAAAGATCATCAGCATAGAGTGAAACCCTATGCTCAATGCCACCCCTACAAATGCCTAGAAAGTCCCGGCTCCCACGGATTGCAATAGCTAACGGCTCAACTGCCAAGGCAAAGAGCAACAGGCTCAAAGGACAGCCTTGCCTCGTACCACGGTAAAGTCTAAAATAGTCAGAATAGCGACAATTAGTTAACACTGAAGCTAAAGGACTAGCATAGAGAAGTTTAATCCAGGAACAGAAGGAAGGACCAAAACCGAACCTCTCCAAAGTAAAAAACAAATACTCCCACTCAACCCTATCGAATGCCTTTTCAGCGTCCAAACCAGGGGTGTCCAACCATGTGCCATGGAGAGCCAAGACCCTGCAGGTTTTACCTCCAACCAGTGTCTTCAACAGCAGATTTCTGTGAACTTCTTCCCACTGATTGCTGATAAGTGAAAACACCTGCTGAAGAGACTGGGTAGAAGAGAAAACCTGCAGGGTCTTGGCTCTCCATGGCACATGGTTGGACACCCCTGGTCCAAACTAATAAGACATTCAGGTATGTTGTGGTGAGGAGTATAAATAATATTAAACAACCGCCGCAAGTTAAAAAAAGAATGGCAATTTTTAATGAAACCGGTTTGGTCCTGTGAAATTATAAAAGGAAGAATCTTTTCCAACCTTGAAGCTAACAACTTTGACAAAATTTTAACATCGGTATTTAACAAGGAAATAGGCCTGTAAGAAGCACAATCAACAGGATCCTTATCCTTTTTAAGCAACACAGTGATACAGGCCTGATAGCATGAAGGAGGAAGTGTACCAGAGTCAAGCGACTCTGTAAAAACTTGACAAAGGAAAGGGGCGAGGTCATCAGAGAATTTTTTGAAAAAATCAGCGGAAAACCCATCAGGTCCTGGAGATTTTCCTGATTGCATGGATGATATTGCCAACTGAATTTCTTCTTTTGTGATGGGAGCTTCTAAAATTTGCCGAGATTCTGAAGAAATCGAAGGAATATCAATAGAATCAAAAAAAATTTCCAAATTCTTTAAGTTTGTTGTATATTCTGAGGTATATAATTTGGAATAAAATGACCTGAAAATATCATTAATCGCTTGTTGGTCAGATGTCACCTCTCCTTTATCTGTCCTAACTCCAGTAATAATTTGCTTAGCTCTAATACCACGTAGTTGATTAGCTAGAAGTTTACTGGTTTTTTCGCCATGTTCATAAAATTCACTCTTGTTCCTTATTAAACAACCTTCAATTTGTCGAGTAGAAAGTAAATTAAGTTTAGTTTGTAATGTCATACGTTCCTTGTACAGAGCGGGTGATGGAGATTGAGCATATTGTCTGTCAATGTCCAGGATTTGATCTAAAATAGCCTTCTGTTCCTGTATTAAGGATCGTCTTTTAAATGCTGCCAATGAAATAAATTCCCCCCTAAGAAATGCCTTCATGGCCTCCCATATCGTTTTATTTGACATACCAGGAGCTTTATTTTCTTTCAAAAAAAAATTAATTTTAGAAGAAATATTTGCAACCAATTTTTCATCTGTAAGTAATAATGGATCCAATCTCCAATGCTTTCTCATGGAGTCACATCCATGGAGGATCATTTTAAGTACAAGAGGGGCATGATCAGAAACCGAGATGCTATCATAACTGCAAGAGCAAAGGTTATTAATTAATAAATTGTCAACAAAAAATAATCTATTCTGGTATAAGTATGGTGTACGTGAGAGAAAAAAGAATAGTCCCTGCCGTTAGGATGTAAAAAACGCCAAGGATCTGTAAGGCTATATTCCTCAAGAAAAGACTTAACATAAGTTGCAGATTTATTAAGACTAGCAGGTTTTGAAGATGAGCGATCTAAGATCGGATCCATATACAAATTAAAGTCACCCCCAAGAATTAGAGAATGAGTATTTAAATCTAGAAGTTGCGAAAAAAGGTTGCGAAAAAAGTGCACATCATCAAAATTCGGTGCATACAGATTAGCCAAAGTGACATGTTTATCGCCAAGTTTACCTGATACTATTACAAATCGTCCATTTTTATCTGATACAACATTAGAGGGAATAAATGGGATATTTCGATCAATAAGAATAGCAGCGCCCCTGGCCTTAGCTTTAAAATTTGAATGAAAAAATTGTCCTGACCAACATTTTGACAAACGCAAGTGGTCGGAATCCTGCAAATGGGTTTCCTGCAAAAACAGTACCCCAGGCTTAAATTGCTTTAGACGTGACATGACTCTCTTTCGTTTAATTGGATGGTTCAACCCCTTCACATTCCAGCTTACCAAAGTAAGATTACTATTCATTCAGAGAGTAAAATTTATATATTATGTTGTGTAGCCCAAAGAAGAATAAAGTGAGGTACGGGTAAAAAAAAAAAAAAAAAAAGGGAAGGGGTAAGGGGGGTGTAAATAAAACCATAACAAAAAAACAAAACAAAAAAAAATAAATAAAAAAAAAAAATAAAAAAAAATCCAACAACCAAACCTATAACAACACTCCAGCCGGTTGCAAAAAAAACCAGCAACCGCTCCATCTCCAGCTCTATTTTCATCCTAACAGAATGCTCCCATACAACTGGCTTCAATCCTGCATAATATGAACGTTTTACCCTAAAAAAAAATAAATAAATAAGATAAAATTAAAAAAAAGAATTAAGTAAACAACAACGTATAGGGAGCCAATTTTACCTTGTTTTTAAACATCTGAAAATGCATCAATGTCCAGTCAGTGCAGCTTCAATGAAGTAACAAGCAGCCCAGCGCGGCAGCTGGTCAACCCAGAAATGTCCAGTTCAAGGCGAAAATTGCTGGTTTCTCTCCATAGTTTGCATGAAGCAGGTGGCCTCCGAGACGGACGCCAGCCACTGGTTTTTGCCGTCTGGAAGAGTTATCCGGAGCCTGGCGGGGAAAAGAAGAGAAGGACGAAAACCTCTCTTGTACAACTCGGACATAACCTCCTTATATTCGGCTCGTTGCTTCTGAACGTCGGCGTTATAATCCTCGTAGAACTGAAGTTTATGCCCACGATATTCCAAAGTCCCACGGCGTCTCCGCGCTTCTCTCATCACCAAGTCTTTGGTCCGAAACCGGTGGAAACAAATAATGACAGCGCGCGGCTTCCCATTCGGACTCGGCTTGGACATGAGGCTACGGTGGGCTCTATCCAGCTCTGGGGGAGATGGCAAAGTTTGTGCGCCAAAGACGTCCACCAACAGCCGAGAAAAAAATTCAGATGGCCGTGGACCCACATCAAAGGACTCCGGCAGACCCACCAGACGAATATTCAGCCTCCTGCTTCTTCCCTCCAGGTCAGAAAGTTTGTTTTTCAAAAGTTTGTTCTCCTCCTGCATTGACTCGCATGTAACTTCAAGCGCCGCTAGGCGCTGGCTGACGTCCTCCGCGTTGTTTTCAAGGTCGCCAATGCGTTGCTCCTGGTTCGCCACATCTGCTTGAATTTTGTCCAGCTTACCATTAATAAGTTCAAATGAAGCTTTGAAGTCAGCAGCTATGGACATTCTGTGTTGCTCAAGCAAGGCAACAAGTGCAGGGTTAAGGCTGATATTAGCATCCTCAGCTAAGCTGGTGTTAATATTGTTCCCTGCTGCCTCCTTTTCAGTCTGCTTTCTTGTTTTGGACATATTTCAAAACAGATTCTGCACGTATTAAATGTCCAAAACATTAACAGCTTACAGCAAAATAGGGTTTAAAAAGTAAAGAAAAAAATATAGCAGGAGCCAGCAACGCACACACCTACTCCATTGCCAGCACACCTGAAGCCCATAGGGCCATTTTCAACATGTGCGCAGGCGCAATGGAGGGCGCTGGTCGTCGTGTCTGCAACACAAACTCTGCGTTCTTCAACGTTTTAGGCACAAAAGCACGCGGAAAACACTGCTGGCCTGGGCCCGCCAGCGTGCCTGTGTTTGCGCGCAACTGCAAAACCTGACACGGGCAGCTGTCCGCCGACGGATTCTTTGGCAGAAATTCCCCGGCCAGCCATAGGAGCTGCGCATTTGGCAGAAATTCACCGGCCAGCCATAGGCGCTGCGCAAAAACGAGCTCTCTGCCAGCGAAGCTTCTAAATTCTCGTTTGCCGCGGAGCGCAACCCCAAAATAATATAATATAAAACCCACGGCAACCTGTCTACCCAATTTGCATCCGTCAGTGGAGGAGATGGACAAAACAGCAACACTTCAGTTTATTACCTCCGCCAAGGAGGCAATGCTTTTACTACTGAACCACTAATCCTATCACTATCACATTGATTGTCATTGATTAATTGTGTCTTTATTGCACTGTCCCTGTCAAATAAACAAATAATCATTGTGAATCCAATTGCTACTCATATGTTTACATGCTCAAGGAATCTGAAAACGTACACACAAACACTGTATGGGGGGAATTGTGGCGCTTGGCGGAGGTCTGCGCTCTCCGAGTGCTTTTCTAGTTACCTCCGCCAGGAGGTAATGTTTTTGCCGGGGTTTGTCTGTCTGTCTGTCTGTCTGTCCGTCTGTCTGTTTGTCTGTTGGTTAGCAAGATAACTCAAAAAGTTTTGGATGGATTTCGATGAAACTTTCAGGCGTTGTTGGAAATGGTACAAGGAAGAACTGATTAAATTTTGGGGATGATCCGGATCACTGTCCAGAAGAAAACCGCCATTACGGAAAATGCCATTTTCCTGAATAACTACTGAACCACTAATCCTATCATTGTCAATCCAATTGCTAGTCATATGTTTTCGTGGTCAAGGAATCTGAAAACGTACACACAAACACTGTATGGGTGAAACTGTGGCCGCCATTACGGAAAATGTCATTTTCGTGAATAACTACTGAACCACTAATCCTATCATTGTCAATCCAATTGCTAGTCATATGTTTTCATGGTCAAGGAATCTGAAAACGTACACACAAACACTGTATGGGGGGAACTGTGGTGCTTGGCGGAGGTCTGTGCTCTCCGAGTGCTTTTCTAGTTTAACTTATGATTTCACACGGTGCTAACAAGTGCTTTCTTTAGTGTAAAGAGTGTGTCGTGTCAAGTTAACAACCCAGTCAGTAAACAAATTCAATGCATGAAACATGTACAGTATATACTGTATAGTCTCACTGCATTTCAGTCCCTCCAGGATTTTGCCGGCTGTCTTTGTGATTGTTGCGGCCCAAAAAGCCTGAATTTGTGGGAGCTTTTCCAAAAGGTTGCGCTAAAAGTTGTGACATTTTTAGAAGTTTTTTGCACTCAAAGTTATGTGAGGAAGTCCAGATTTTAAAGTAGCTGCTTTTTCTATAGTTTACAGTGATGCTATTCTATATAACACCACAAGAAAAGCACAGAATTGCCAAAAATTTCCGGTTAAACAGTGATTTATTTATTTATTTATTTATTTAGAATTAAATGCTCAGTAAAATTGTCAAAATGACCTTCCTGAGAACTTTTAAATTAAAAAAAGATAAATAAAAGAATTAACCATTACAACAACTAAATTTCATTGAATGCATGTTAAAGTAAGGAGAAAATTATGGTAACACCTTCTTGAATCTTGAATTTGAAAACTGAGACCCCTGAAAAACTTGAGGTCTTCTTCTGTGCTGAAATCCACAACAAAGCAAGGATGGCTCCTCCACTGACAACCTCTTATCTTCAGTATATCTCAGCGCAGGATAGACCTTGGAGTGGAAACCCAATCTTCACAGATCTGAAGGGGATATGAAAAGGAGAATATTTTTAGAACCTATTTTTAGATCCCCACACCACAGTTGGGTTTAATAATTTAGTTTCTTTTATTTTTTTATTGTTTATATTTTAACTATAAATTAACTTTTTAATTTTTGAAAAGGGTTTCAGTTCATTTCCTGGAAGATTAGGTCATTTCAACTTAGTTCTATTGAGGAAAAATGGCTTGTTGTACTGCAGTCTTTATTAATTCTGCCATTTTCATGGATGAATTATTAATTTATGACACAAATGTTAAAAAAAAACAATGATATTTTACTTAATCCCAGCAGCTGCAGCTTTCTCCCTCTCTGGTCAGTTGTGTTTCTCTGTGTGCTTTCTATTTCCAAGGTTGTCATAGCCAGGAGCGGCACTGGGGGTTAAGCTCCCAGTGCTCATAAAATGCTCCTTATGGTGTGCGTCTCAAAAAGCCTCTGACAACTAAGTCCAACTCCTAGCCTGCCCGTGTGGTTTAGTTTCTAAGCCCGGCGGAACTGCTTTTACTAATAGGAGAAGGGGCGAGGGCGGATCTCTGGCGCCTTAAAACCAGATGCTTCGGGTAGATGGTGGCTCGTCAACCTGGGAAGGTAGCCCATCTAGGGGAAGGTAAACCCTGATTTCAGACCTCCGCTGCTTTGCGGCACACCCGCTGCCTTAGGGAGTCGGAGTCCCTAAGGCAGTTCTCTGTTGTGCTCAACATCGTTCTGGCAGCTCCTGCGACGACGCTGGTGCCAAACTGTAGCAGCCCTGCTGTTCCTTTAGATTCATCAGTGACGTGGAGAGGGGGGGACATGCTGCATGGGCAACATCTTGTCCTCCATATCTTCCTGCCCAGGCTTGAATCCTACCAACGCCCAATGCTGGAAGACCGGATCACTGGAGAGGACACTCCAGCTTCGCCTTTGGCATAGACAAAACACGGGGAATGACAGTTACTAGTTATAAGCCACCGCTCAATTGGCGTAGAGCGCGGCACCAGGGGTTGTTCCCGACGGTGGGAGGGATCATCGGATCTCACTGGACAGCTACCGCCCGCCTCAAGCTGGGCAGCCCCCAGCCAATAAGGTGTTGTCCAGCCACAGCTTGCTTTCCTCATTGGGTGCATGGGGATGAGGAGAAGTCTGAACGGCAGGCTGAGAACCTTCGCACCAGGCAAGACAAAAAAAACAAAAGAGACCAACTCTAAAACTGGGAACTTGGAACGTCCGCACTATGATGACAGGACTCGCTGCTAACCTCAAGGACATCAACGACACCAGGAAGACTGCCATCATCAATAATGAGCTGAAGAGACTGGAAGTGGATATCGCCACTCTCCAGGAAACACGGTTGTCTGACGCAGGCACACAGAGAGAAGGACTACACGTTCTACTGGCACGGAAAGGGCAGTGACGAACACAGGGAACTCGGAGTGGGCTTGGCAGTGAAGAACACCTTGCTGAAGATGGTGGAACCGGGCAGCAATTGCTCTGCATGACTCCTCACCCTCCGCCTCAACACCACTCAAGGCCCAGTCACCCTTGTCAGTGTGTATGCCCCAACACTGACAGCCACACCAGAGGCAAAAGACGAGTTCTATGAGAATCTCGCAACAACTGTCAGGATCATCCCCAACTCTGAACAACTCATTCTCCTTGGAGACTTCAATGCCAGAGTGGGTGCTGACCACGATTCCTGGCCCTCCTGTCTTGGACCATTTGGCGTGGGCAGAATGAATGACAACGGACAGCGGCTGCTCGAGTTCTGCACATATCACGATCTGTGCATCACAAACTCGTTCTTCAAGACCAAGCCCCAACACAAGGTTTCCTGGCGACATCCACGCTCAAAACACTGGCACCAGCTGGACTTGATCCTGACCAGGCGCACCTCACTGAAGAACGTGCTAATCACCCGTTCGTTCCAGAGTGCAGATTGCGACACAGACCATTCATTGGTGTGTTGCAAGGTCAAGCTGCAGCTGAAGAAATTCCATCGTGCTAGACAGCCTGGAAAGACACGGATTGACACCAGCAAGATGGCCCAACCAGAACTTGTTGAGCAGTTTGCCTCCACCTTTGAGAAGGAACTTGGTGTACCACAAGAAGGAGAATCTGCAAAGCAGAAGTGGGAAGAGCTGCGAAATACCATCCACCGCACAGCCTTGGCTACCTTTGGGAGGAAGACCTCGAAGTCACAGGACTGGTTTGATCCCAAGTTGACCGAGATGACCCCCGTCATTGAAGCCAAGCGCTCAGCACTTGCTGAGTACAAGAAGTACCCAAATAAGAAGAATCTCCAGATTCTCAGGGCTGCGAGAAGCAAAGTTCAACAGACTGCTCGGCGCTGTGCCAACGAGTACTGGACTCAGCTCAGCCAAGACATTCAAACCGCTGCCATAGGGAGCGGTTTGAATGGGAACATCCGTGGTATGTATGATGGCATCAAGAAAGCACTTGGTCCGGCTCAGAGCAAGATGGCCCCCCTCAAATCCTCCACTGGGGAGATGATCACAGAAAAGAACAAGCAGATGGAGAGATGGGTGAAACACTACTCCGACCTCTACTCCAGACAGAACACTGTGACACCGTCAGCCCTTGATGCCATCGACTGCTTGCCATCCATGGACGAACTTGACGCCGAGCCAACCATCGACGAACTCAGCAAGGCCATTGATAGCTTGGCCGCTGGCAAGGCACCCGGCAACGACGGCATACCCCCCGACCTGATCAAGCACTGCAAGATCGCCCTACTGCTGCCATTGCATGACGTCCTCTGCCAGTGCTGGAAGGAAGGTGCCGTACCACAGGACATGAAGGACGCCAAGATCATCACCCTCTACAAAAACAAAGGGGAGAGAAGTGACTGCAACAACTACAGGGGCATCTCCCTCCTCAGCGTTGTTGGCAAAGTCTACGCACGAGTTGTTCTCGTTCGTCTACAGAAGCTTGCCAAACGTGTCCACCCCGAGTCTCAATGTGGCTTCCGCGCTGAGTGGTCGACGGTAGAAATGATATTCTCCATCCGCCAACTCCAGAAGAAATGCAGAGAACAGAACATGCCCCTGTACGTCGCCTTCATCGACCTCACCAAAGCGTTCGATCTGGTCAGCAGAGAGGGCCTTTTCAAGATCCTGCCAAAGATAGGATGCCTACCAAAGTTGCAAAGCCTCATCGAATCGTTTCACACCAACATGCAGGGGATAGTGCAGCACGACGGCAACGTCTCAGAGCCATTCAACATACGCAGCGGAGTGAAACAGGGCTGTGTACTTGCGCCAACCCTCTTTGGGATTTTCTTTGCTATGCTCCTGAGGCATGCCTTCAGCACAGCAACAGAGGGAATCTACCTGCACACAAGAGCTGACGGCAGGCTTTTCAACCTCGCCTGCTTGAAAGCCAGAACCAAAGTATGCGAGGCTCTAATCAGAAACATGCTGTTCGCAGACGACGCTGCAGTCACAACCAACACACAGCAGGAGCTTCAGAACCTGATGGACCGCTTCTCCCAGGCATGCAAGGACTTCGGGCTTACCATCAGCCTGAAGAAGACTAACGTCTTGGCGCAAGGCACGGAAGCACCACCAACCATCACCATTGATGACTACGAGCTGGAGGTCGTGAATCAGTTCACGTACCTGGGGTCCACGATCAACAACAACCTCTCCCTTGATACAGAGATCGACAAGAGGATTGGAAAATCAGCCTTCACACTTGCTCGCCTCCCCACACGAGTGTGGGAGAATCCCAAACTCTCTGTCAAGACGAAGATGGCAGTGTACAACGCCTGCGTCATCAGCACACTGCTCTATGGGAGTGAGACGTGGACTACATACGCCCAGCAGGAAAAGAGACTGAACTCCTTCCACTTGCGCTGCATTCGCCACATCCTGGACATATCCTGGCAGGACAAAGTGCCCAACACAGAAGTTCTGTCCCGCGCCGGCCTTCCCTCCATGTTCACTCTACTCAGGCAGCGCAGGCTCCGCTGGCTAGGCCACGTTCACCGTACGGAGGATGGCAGAATCCCCAAAGACGTCCTCTACGGAGAGCTGGCGACTGGCAGGAGAGACGTTGGCCGCCCACTGCTGCGCTTTAGAGACGTCTGCAAGAGAGACATGAAGGCCCTGGAGATCAACACAGAGCACTGGGAGGACCTTGCAACGGACCGCTCCAGATGGAGAGGCACCCTGACCAGATAGCTCAAGGCGGGTGAAGAGAGACTGACTGCTGCAGCAGATGAAAAAAGGGCCCGCAGGAAGAACCGCCACAGACCCAGCAGCACGGAGACCACCTACAAGTGCAACCTGTGTGACAGAGACTGCCATTCGCGCATCGGCCTGTTCAGCCACAGGCGGTGCTGTTCCAGCAGAGTAGACGTTTAGGATTCTCTTCCATGGTCATCATAGACCGACGGAGGCCGACCAATCAATTGTCGACTTTTAGCTTCCAACACAGTGCTGCACATAGTACAAAACCATTTCTCCCCCACTTTCTGAAAAACATTCGGGAATTGTTGTGCGCAGTCTTTAGCCGTGGCTTTTGTTGATAAATTAACATTGGCAACTCCACTCTGTGGCTGCCTGGCAAATGTAAACACAAAAGTAATGTGAGCATGTGGTGCATGGAACTCTCGCATGATTGGTAATCAGGCAAGACTTAAGCCGGCTGCTTGCGTTTTGTGTTTCACAGACTGTAAAATTATGATATTAAAAGATCGATCCGTGGATTTTGTGCATCGACATCAGCTCAGTCAAATGTGAATTGATTCAAATCGTTGGATCGATCTTTTGAAACCACCCCTACTAATAACAGGAGAATCTCAATGCTAATTGGGTATTATGACAAATTGTCCAGAGAATTTATTGCTCAAGTCATGTAAATTTCAACTCACAAACATGGATTGTTTAGCATACCCCCCCCCCCCGAATGAAGGATGACACTTTACTGATGATTTTATAGGTTTAATGGCAGTAAACCCTCAAATTCACCATAAGAGCTGGGAACCACACAGAAAAACAATGTATAAGCTAAAATCCATACTCTTACAACCGTTAGCTGAAAATAACCTTAACTCTGACAATAAATTCTACAAAATATACATATACGTATGTTAACACAAAGATTCAAATTGTCATATTTACATATTAAACGTACCTTGTGCCTCTATCAAGGGGGCTGCTAATAACAAATACATTTTTTATATTCTGTCACAACCTTTTCTTCCCCGTCTTTTGCTGCCGTTAGCTTGCTCACGCCAATGGTTATAACAGGAAGTTCCTTCAAAATAAAAGCACTGAATATCAAACAGGAAGCTAACCGTAGCTGATAGTACATAAAAGTAATAAGCTCCAAAATAAAATATAAGCAAATGAAGAAATGTACATAGGGTTATTTACACTCCCACCAAAATTATGAGTGTTTGGGTTCCATAAGAACATCAACAAATAATTTTCTCAAGCAAAAGAACCCATATAAAGAGGTCGCCTTAAGAACTTTCTAACAACAAGACCAGTTTTTGTACTGGACGCTCTACAACTGATAGCTCATTAGAGCGTTGACCTTTGTTATTTAGTCTCTTTTCTCCAAGCAAAATCTTTGCTCTTCGCACAAGTCCATCTTTTCCACTAACAGTCTCTAAAACTCTTGCAAGTCTCCATTCACCTCTGGGCGTTAGTTCATCCATGTCTAACACAACATCACCTACTTTTAGATTCCTTTTTGGTGAATGCCATTTTTGCCTTGAAATGATGTTGTGAACATATTCCCGTCTCCAGCGGCTCCAGAACTGCTCTGGGAGGAACTGCACACGGCGCCATCTCTTTTTGCCATATAGGTCCTCCTTTGGAAACGTGCCAGGTGGGGGCAACGGTGCGTTGGATTTCATGTGGAGCAGGTGATTGGGCGTAAGTGGTTCTAAGCTGTCAGGGTTGTTCAAGTTATCTATAGTTAGGGGTCTGCTGTTGACTATAGTCATGGCTTCATAGAATAGAGTCCTTAATGAAGCATCATTGAGTCTACCATGAGCAAGTGACAGAGTGGTATTCAGTACACTTCTGACAGTCTTTATCTGACGCTCCCACACTCCCCCTGCATGACTGGAGTGGGGTGCATTCATCACAAAGTCACATCGTCTTTCGGATAAGTAAGTACTTAGCTTCTGAGTGTCTGGTTCATTTAAGGCTGCTTTAAACTCATTTTGAGCGCCAACAAAGTTTGTTCCCTGGTCACATTGGATTCGTCTGACTGCACCTCTGATTGAAATGAAACACCTTAATGCGTTAATGAATGCATCAGTAAACAAGTCCTCTAATAGCTCGATGTGGATGGCACGAGAGCAAAAGCAAGTAAATAAGAGTCCATGCCGTTTGTGTTGTTTCCTTCCTTCTGTTGTCACAAACGGACCAAAACAGTCCATGCCGCAGTGTGTGAAGGGAGGAGAGGGCTCTAAGCGCTGTGGAGGTAGGTCACTCATCCTCTGACCCTCTGGAGCTTTGCGGAGTCTGTGGCAGGTCACACACTGACAGATGTATGAAGCAACTGTTTTACTCATTCCTGGAATCCAGTAGCCATTAGATCTGATTTCGTTTATGGTAAATCCCTTTCCTTGGTGTTTTACCTTGTTATGACAGTGAGATATTATGAGCTTAGCTGCACAATGATCCTTTGGGATCACGATTGAATGTTTGAAGGTGTCACTTGTTGGTGAATGTCGAAGTCTCCCTCCCACCTTGAGGAGACCATCTGTGTCCATAAAAATGTCCAGTTTATCCTTTGTTCAACAGTTTTATTTCCTGTTCGTATGCTTGATGCTGCACATCACAAATGATCACAAGTTCAGCATTTTCCTGTTCACTCACTGTAGCTGGTGCATTTGACTTGATATGTTTAGCCCTTCTTATAAGATGTGCTACAGCTTTGATTGCTCTGGACCATGACGAGAACTTACTTAGACGTTCAGCAAGACTCGCAGTGTCTGTGACTTTAGTTAACATTGTCTGTACTTTTCTGACTTCTGGATCTCCTATGGATAGATCCGGCTCAACAGTTTGTGGTGTGGGCAGTTCATTTTTCCACAAAAAGGTGGGGCCAGTGAACCAGCTAGACTTAATTAACTCATTGACAGTTAGACCCCTTGAAGCACTGTCGGCTGGGTTCACTTCTGATGGCACGTAAAACCATTGCTGAGGGCTTGTACTTTGTCTAATCTTTTGGACCCTGTTAGCTACAAAAGTGTGGAAACGACGTGCATCATTATTTATGTAGTCCAGTACCACCTTTGAGTCAGTCCAGAAATATTCTTTCACATCATAACACAGTTCTTCCCGTAACATGTTACTGACTGAGACTGAAACTACAACTGCTGTGAGTTCAAGTCTGGGGATCGTGGTGAGTTTAGTAGGAGAAACTCGCGCTTTTGCTATTACCAGAGAGCAGTGACTCTTATCTTTAGCGTTTTTAGCTCTCAGATAGCTACATTGTCCATATCCACTTGAGCTCGCATCTGAAAAGTGGTGCAACTCTATTTCTTTAGGCTCACCAAATCTAGCAGGTAGATAACGAGGTATGTTTAATTTTTCTAGATTTACAAAGTCACTTTGCCAACTCTCCCACCTTGGCTTGAGTGTGTTCAGTAGGGGGTCGTCCCATCCGATACCGTGTTGGCACATTTCTTGCAAGATTCTCTTTCCGTTCAGCACATATGGCGCTAAGAATCCAAGCGGGTCATACATTGACGCAACAGTGGACAGAATGCCCCTGCGTGTGGCTGGCTGTACTTTTAGTGTGTTGTCAAACTTGAAACAGTCCTTTTCAATGTTCCATTGGATGCCTAGTGCTCTTTCTTGTGGCATGTCTTTGAATGTTAAGTCCCTTGTGTTTGTTTACAGCACATTCAGATGGAGGGATACTTCACAAAACAGTGAGATCATTAGAAATGAACTTGTGAAGACGGAGGTTACCTTTGCTGCAGATTTCTCTGGCCTCTTGTGCCAACTGTATTGCTCCTTCCACTGTGTTTGTGCTTGTAACTCCATCATCGACATAAAAGTCTTTCTCCATGAACTGTGAACCTGCTGGGTACAAGACGCAGTACTCTTTGGCCAAATATTTCAGTCCGTAATTTGCACAGCCTGGAGACGATGCCGCACCGAAAAGGTGTACCTTCATTCTGTAGGTTTGAGGTCGTGTGCTTGTATCACCGTTTTTCCACCAGAGGAAACGCAGATAGTCCCTGTCCCCTTCATCGACATGAAACTGATGGAACATCTTTTCTATATCGCACATTAAAGCAATAGAATGCTGCCTAAACCTCAAGAGAATGCCAGTCAAATTGTTTATTAAGTCAGGCCCTTGGAGGAGATGATCATTGAGACTTGTTCCGTTATGTTTAGCTGAACAGTCGAATACGACACGCAGTTTTGTGGGCTTTTTGGGATGGTAAATCCCGTGGTGCGGGATGTACCATTGTTCACCTTGTATTCCTTCGTTATGTACTTCTTCGATGTCTCCTCTTTCAATTATGTCATTCATGTATGCAACATAGTCCCTTTTGTATTTCTCATCCTTGTTGAACTTTCGTTTTAAGTGTTTGAGTCTAATTTCTGCAAGCCTTTTGTTGTCTGGTAAGTGTGGCCTTTGTTTGAATGGAAGAGGTATCTCACAGTATCCTTGTGCGTTTTTCTTTATTCCTTCCTTGAGTTTGTCTAGAAAAATGAGATCCTCTTGTGAGACTATTTTGTCGCTTGCCTTTGCATCCTTAAAATCAGACTCAAGAACTTTGATAACATCCATAGGTGTTACAGGAGGTAGTTCCTTTACCATGACTCTGTGGCACAGACTTGTTTCAGTTTCATTTGACTCTGATGTGGAGCCACCAACAATGCTCCACCCTAGCTCTGTCTGGATTGCAAATGGCTCATTGTCCTTTCCAAGTAGAACCCGTTTTGGAGCTAGAGTTCTGGAACAGTTAAATCCAATGAGTAGTCCAACATCACAGCTCAGAAGAGGAGGTATCTTATCAACAATCTCTGACAGATGGGGCCATTGCTTTGCAGTTTCGTTCGTGGGTATGTTGTCATAGTTAAACGGAATATAGTCCTTTGTGTAAGAGGGCGGAAGGTCAATACAAACATCTGAGTTGTAACCTCTCACACGTAACCCTGGTACTCTCTGACTTTTGACTGTCATGTGAACTCCCAGCATTGTGGTTAGTTTGAGATTAACTGGATGAGAGTCTGCTTGTAACTGGTTAGTTACCTCTTCACTAACAAATGTATTGTCACTTTGTATGTCTAATAAAGCATACACTAACTGCTCTTTAGAAGGACTCTGGGTAGTGGAAACCCACACAGGAACAATCATGGAGGTACTACCTGATTGACCCACCTTTGTGACGTTCAGAGCTGTGGCTGCCATAGTATCATTTTCTGTGGTTGGTGTAACGTTTGTGGAGCTCTGAGGTCTTTCATTTGCCTTGTGATTCTCATTGTGCAAACAAGTGGGGTGTCGTCTTTTGCAAGTGTCACATGTGTGGCGATGACGACAGTCTTTGGCATTGTGGCCCACCTTTAAGCACCCGTAGCACAGTTTATTGTCCTTTACAAATGTCCGTTTGTCGTCTAGTGACTTTTCTGAGAAGCTTGGGCACTTTGACAACTGATGCCTTTCATCTTTGCAGAACATGCAGGGTACTTTTAACTTTGTGTCATTTAACTTTGCTTTATCTGCATGTGCTGTAGCTTGTGTTGTAAAGACTTGGGTTGCAAATCTGTTTGGTTTAATCTCTTTTGCATGTCTTTTTTCCAGAGATGAGCTGCATGAATGGAGTGCATAGGAAGAAGTCACAAGATTACATGCAATTTCCACCTCGAGTGCTACAAACTCTGCAAAATCCTTGAAAGAGGGGAAATCTTTACCTTCCATGAGAGCAACTGTGACCTGACGATTCCAACGTGTTGCGAGCCATTCTGGAACCTTTTGCAATAACTTTTGATTTTCCTCACAGTCACTCAGTATCTCTAAGCTCTTTACATGTGGTGTTGCTTGGAGACAGGTTGTGAGAAAATCAGAAAATGTCCGTAAACCTTCTGCATCCTTTGAGTGGATTTTAGGCCACTTCGACAGTTTGTCTCTGAATGCCTTTTGAACAACAAAAGGCTGACCATAACGTTGGTCAAGCCTTTTCCAGGCATCTTTGTATGCCTCTTCGTCGCTACGATAAAATGTGCCCTCAAGGCATTTAAGTGCTGGGCCAGTAATATACCTTTTTAACAAGTGCAGTTTATCAGCAGGAGATATACCTTTGCAGTCTACCAGTGAGCTGAAGGAAGCCTTCCATTCGATATAGGTGATGGGATCTCCGCTGAACACGATAGGCACTGGCACTGGGATTCTGCTTACAGCTATGCTGTCTTGGATAGCTTTAGTCAGCTGGGAAATGTCTGTGGGAGGCGATGGAGAAACAACTTGAGAGTGTGGTTGTTGCACAGAATAGTTGACAGGAAAGGATGCATATTGTTGCATGAGCGGGTGGTATGAACCTGTGGAGAGCAATGGGGCTGGTTGTGTAAAGCTTTGGTTGACAGGAGAAGTCCCATTGTTCTGTAACATACATTGACTGTCCGTATCAACTTTCAATTCCTTGTCATAAATCTCTAATTTTGCACGTGCAGCTTGCCTTTCCTTTTCTGCTTGTAAGCGCTCTAGTTCAAACTTTTGTGCATCCAATTCTCTCCTGTGTTTCTCTTCCATTTCTCTTAATTTTTCCCTTTGTTTGATTTCCTCTTGTGTGATTTTATACTGAGCTTCCTTAGCAGCTAATTCTGCAGCTGCATCAATTCTTTTGGCAGCGATGCTTGCTTCAGAGCGGTAACTGGACTGGGATGAAGTGCCAAAAATGGACTTAGCATGTTCATAAGTTAAGAGTTGATGGAGGCGCTGCTTTTCTCTATCTGCATCATATTCATCTATGGCTGCTAAACGCTCTGAAATGATTTTCATAATGTCTTTTGTCACAGATTCACAGGAGTCCATTTTACGCCTTATGACATGGGATGGTGCATTACGCTCTCTTAGTTCACTGTATGCCTTTGTCATGTCATTTACTGTCCTTTCAATATCATCAGCCATTTCTGCTAACTGTGAATCTGACAGATCACTTTTGAGGTCTGCTCTGTAAATTCTGACCTGACCTTTCCAATGTTCATAGATAGTTAACAGCTGTTTCTCTCTTTTAGTCTGTTCATCCTTCTGATATAACAGCATTTTCTCTGTAGGCACACTAGGCCTTTCTGATCGCCTTGGTAATGTTTCATTAACTGTTTCCTCTCGTTGTTCCTTTTCATTTATCTGTTCTGATTTAATATCTTCCATTTTGAGAGCAATTGCTTGTCACCGTATCCTTAGACCGTTGCTGTAGCTCGCTGCTCCGCGTTGTTTCCGTGCCGTTCCTTGAAATCGCAGGCAGCTCATTGTAGCATGTTGGGTGAAGCGTCTCCTCTTGGCTTGGGGCTCCTGCTTCGATCAGGCGACAGGCTTTCACTTCTCCCGGAGGCAAGCTCTTACTTTAGCATACCCCCCCCGAATGAAGGATGACACTTTACTGATGATTTTATAGGTTTAATGGCAGTAAACCCTCAAATTCACCGTAAGAGCTGGGAACCACACAGAAAAACAATGTATAAGCTAAAATCCATACTCTTACAACCGTTAGCTGAAAATAACCTTAACTCTGACAATAAATTCTACAAAATATACATATATGTTAACACAAAGATTCAAACTGTCATATTTATATATTAAACGTACCTTGTGCCTCTATCAAGGGGGCTGCTAATAACAAATACATTTTTTATATTCTGTCACAACCTTTTCTTCCCCGTCTTTTGCTGCCGTTAGCTTGCTCACGCCAATGGTTATAACAGGAAGTTCCTTCAAAATAAAAGCACCGAATATCAAACAGGAAGCTAACTGTAGCTGATAGTACATAAAAGTAATAAGCTCCAAAATAAAATATAAGCAAATGAAGAAATGTACATAGGGTTATTTTCAGATTGTATGGAGCGAATCAGTGTCTATTCACATCTTTCCTTTGAATTTGTGCAGAATTGAGCTGTGCAAAAACATCACTTTTCATTTGGCCTGAACCCAGCATAACAATGAATGGACAGTACTTACATATATAGAGCATGTATACACTGGAATGGTGGTCTTGTGATAGATCATCTGCCTCACAGCTGGGAGGTTGTGGGTTTACACCCTGGCCTGGTCACAGATAGGTCAAAGATCAGACAAAAATGGTACCTTCTGCCTTCTAGCTTGGTGCTCAGCATAATAGAATGGAAAGTTAATGCACAGAACTACCAGAGAACTGAAATTCTCCCCCTATGCAATACTAATCTTTAACAGTACTGACCCTCCAATACGTGTCCCTTACAATTTGTGTTACTGTTTAACTACAACAATTTTGCTGAGTCTGCAGAGCTGCACCAAATGATGCAAACTGCAGTTCATGACAGTGGAGTCCTTCCACGACATGAACATGGATGAAACCACAGATGAGATAAGCAACAGTTAACAACCAGCTGGTTTGTATACTTTATTAATCCTAAAGGGAAATTCAGGGCATCCACAGTACAGCGCCATTCCCTTCACCATTCACACACACATTCACACCTAGGGCCACTTTAGAGTCTCCAGTTAACCTAACTTGCATGTTTTTGACTTGTGGGAGGAAACCGGAGTACCCAGGGTAAACCCATGTAGACACAGGAACAACCTGCAAACTCCACACAAAAGGGTCACTGATGGTTAGGGAGTGGGCTCGAACCCACGATGGTCAGGGGTGGAATCAATCCCGTGACCTTCTTACTGTGCTGCCACAGTGCTAACCACTACTCCACCGAGCTGCCCGCCAAGCTGGTTAAGACACTGTTTGTAGTGCCTCAGGTACAATCAGCAGCAACATTGTCAGGTGGATCTCAACACAAATTACCTGATGTGGATGTCATAACTCTAAACCTCACAGATGCACTTCTGGAAGAACGGTCAAGAATTCCCATAAACACACTCCTAAACCTTGTGGAAAGCCTTCCCTAAAGAGTTGAAGCTGTTATAGCTGCAAAGGGTGGCTTTCCACAAGAGGGTGGCTTTCCACAAGGTTTAGGAGTGTGTTTATATTAATTTTGCACCATTCTTCCTGAATACTACTGGTTCCAAGGTTGTCATAGCCAGGAGCGGCACTGGGGTTAAGCTCCCAGTGCTCATAAAATGCTCCTTACGGCATGCGTCTCGAAAAGCCTCTGACAACCAAGTCCAACTCCTAGCCTGCCCGTGTGGTTTAGTGTCTAAGCCCGGCGGAACTGCTTTTACTAATAGGAGAAGGGGCGAGGGCGAATCTCTGGCGCCTTAAAACCAGATGCTTCGGGTAGATGGTGGCTCGTCAACCTGGGAAGGTAGCCCATCTAGGGGAAGGTAAACCCTGATTTCAAACCTCCGCTGCCTTGCAGCACACCCGGTCACGGGAAAGGCTTCGGGAGTTAACCCTGAGGAAAAATCCGGAGTCGGAGCCCCTAAGGCAGTTCTCTGTTGTGCTCAACATCGTTCTGGCAGCTCCTGCGACGGTGCTGGTGCCAAATTATAGCAGCCCTGCTGTTCCTTTGGATTCATCAGTGACGTGGAGAGGGGGGACATGCTGCATGGGTAACATCTTGTCCTCCATATCTTCCTGCCCAGGCTTGAATCCTACCAACGCCCAACGCTGGAAGGTAGAACACCGGTGCGCATCGGCCTGTTCAGCCACAGGCGGTGCTGTTCCAGCAGAGTAGACATTTAGGATTCTCTTCCATGGTCATCATAGACCGACGGAGGCCGACGATTCTTCCTGAAGCACATCTGTGAGTTCAGGCACTGATGTTGGACGAGAAGACCTGGCTCGCAGTCTCCACTCTAATTCATCCCAAAGGTGTTCTTTTGGGTTGAGGTCAGGGCTCTGTGCAGGCCAGTCAAGTATGGACCTTGCTTTGTCCATTGATGCCGAGTCATTTGGAGGGGGTGTCCTAATATTTTTGCTAATATAGCGTATCCATGCATTTCTTTAATCCTAAAGTGACATATATGGGAATAAGGTAAAAACTACAAGCATCACTTAGTGTTGTGCCTCTCAAATTATTTTTAAATTATTTACATTTTTTTTTTCCACAATATCTTTATTGAACCCTTTTTTTTTTTTAACAAACATGATACAAACAATCAAACACTAACACTAAAGTACTACAAAAAAAAAAATGCACTAAAAACACCAACAACCACCAACAAAATCAAGTCTTCAACAATGCTCCTCTGTTTAGTCTAGACAATCCAATACATAAGTATACATATTATGTTCACCAGTTTGGAATTTACAAGGTCCACACACATCATTCACCTTCTTCTTCAAGAGTTATGTTTAAATTTTTTACATAATCAATAAAAGGTCTCCATATATTCTCAAACACAATTTCCTTTGATTTCAGTATATATGTTATTCTTTCTAATGGAAGGTTTGTTAACATCTGTCTTAACCACTGAGTCACATCTGGTCTATGAGTCTTTTTCCATAATAGTGCAATACATTTTTTGGCATTAAGCAAACTGAGGTCTATGAATGTTCTTTCACTTTTATTAAAATTATGCTTTTCTGGGTACAGACCCAACAAAAACAGTTTAGGATTCAATATGATTTGTTTTGAGATTATTTTTTCAATTGTTACCCTCACCTCTTCCCAAAACATTCTTATTAATCTACATTCCCATAAACAATGAAATAGGGTTCCTTTACTTTCCATGCATTTTGTGCATGTATCTGGTATATTTTTGTTATATCTATTTAACTCCTCCGGTGTAACATACATCCGCATTAACCATTTGAAATGTATCAATTTAAGGCGTGCATTTATTGATTTGGTTTGAGCTTCTGTACAAGCCAATTCCCATTGTTCCTCTGAAATTTCAATTTGCAGATCTTCTTTCCAGTAGTTTAATCTTTTCAGTGAATTTTCACTTGAAGATAGTGTCAATGAGTTATAAAACTCTGAAATAATACCCTTTCTTTTACTATCTTTCATCATCATTTTTTCCAAGGATGAATAAATAGGTCGAGTGAGAGCTTTATTTTGATTTGATCGAATAAAGTTTCTAAGTTGAAGATATTTAAAAAAATGTGTTCTATTGAGATTAAATTTGATCCTCAGCTCTTCAAAAGACATTATGTTGTCTGCACATGGCAAATATAAATCCTGAATCTTTTGTATCCCTTTTAAATTCCATACTTTAAATACAGCGTCCGCTCTCCCTGGTTTAAAATATTGATTTCCCCATATTGGACTAAATTGTGACAATAACTGTGGTTCTTTTAAATAGTTTTTAGCTTCACACCATATTTTGATCATATGCTTTACAAATGGATTTTTAACTTGTTTTTGTAATTTTTTTGCCGAATCTGAGTATATGAATATGGGAAGAGGTAAAGGTAAATTGTATGATTCCATTTCAGTCCAGTGAGGGAGATCATTTGATGAAAAATAATATGTCATAGACCTCAGTTGTGCCGACCAATAATACAACATAAAATTTGGACATTTCAGACCTCCACGATCAAATGGTAAATATAATAAAGACAAACGTAATCTAGCCCTCCTGTTGTTCCATATAAATTCCACTAACTTTTTTTTTATTCTTGAGAATAGATCTAAAGGTGGTGATAAGGGAATGTATTGAAATAAATAAAGTATTTTAGGTAAAATATTACTTTTAAGTATATTGATTCTCCCGATCATCGACATTGGTAGCGACATCCATCTCTGAGTTAACTCATTGATATCTGACATTAAGGCTTCATAGTTGACACTGGCGACTGATTCTAGCTTAGGCATAATTTGGATTCCTAAATATTTAAACTGATTTACAACATTGAATTGATTTACCTCAGGGGCTGGGTAATTTCTCTGGGTCTCATTTAGCATTAATATTGAAGATTTAGTTTTATTTATTTTATATCCTGATATTTCCCCAAAATTCTTTATTAAATTCAACAAGGTTGGAATTGATTTTTTTAGATTCGACATAAACAAAATTATATCATCGGCGTACAGGGAGATTTTATGTTCTGTTGGTCCAACTTTAATTCCATATATTTGTGAATGTAAACGTATCGCTATCGCTAAAGGTTCAATTGCCATAGTAAACAGTAAAGGTGAAAGTGGACAGCCTTGTCGACATCCTCTATTGATTTTTATTGGTTTTGAAATATTGTTATTTGTTAGGATTTCTGCTGTAGCATTATTGTATATTATTTGAACCCATTTTATGAAATTATTTCCAAGTCCAAACCTTTGTAGGACTTCAAAAAGAAAGGGCCATTCAACTCTATCAAAGGCCTTTTCGGCGTCCAATGATAGGAGAGCTGTATCCGGTGCTTCTTTATTAAAATAGATAATATTAAATAGTCTTCTTACATTATGGAAGCCTTGTCTACCCTTTATAAAGCCATTCTGATCTCGATTAATAATATTTGGTAAAATTTCTTGTATTCGTCTTGCTAAAATTTTACAGATTATCTTAAGGTCGGCGTTTAATAGGCTTATTGGTCTCATATTTTCACATTTATTAGAGGGCTTACCTGGTTTTGGCAGCAGTATAATTAAGGCATTATTTATGTATGATGGTAAATTATTATTTTGAAATGCTTCTAAAACCATTTCCAAAAAAGGTTTTATTAATTTATTCTTAAATTTTTTATAAAGGTCAACTGGAAGACCATCTGGTCCTGCACTTTTTCCTGATTTCATATTATCAATGGCTAGCCCAACTTCTTCTTGACTAATTTTAGACTCCAATATCTCCCTGTTTTCATTTGGAATACACGGTATAGATAGTTCGTTCAAAAACCCATTTAGTTTTGTTAAATCAGGTTCATTTTTGGTATCATATAATTTTTCATAGTAATCTCTAAAGGCTCTATTAATTTCTAAAGGATCTATAACTACCTGTCCCTTACTTATAATACTGGTAATTGGTGTTTTAATTTCCAATTGTTTAATCTGCCATGCTAATAATTTTCCTGATTTTTCACCTTGTTCATAAAAAGATTGTTTCAATCTTAGAAGACTCGAGGCAGCTCTATTCGCTGATTTTTTGTCGTATTCAGCTCTCAAAATCAGTAATTCATTCTCCAACCTTGGGTCACTTCCTGCATACACTTTTTCCTGAAGATTTTTTATTTTATGTTCCAATTTAGCTCTCTCCTCTCGAGTCTTCTTAGATTTTGATCCTGTATAACTAATAATATGTCCCCTAATAAAAGCTTTGAAAGCCTCCCACTTTACACATGCTGATGTTTGTGTAGTATTGATGTCAAATAACTCGTCTATCTGTTTTTCTATATACTTGACAAATTCCTCATCCTGAAGCCATTTATGCTGAAATTGCCATCTACCTGATTCCTTTGTCAATTTTTTATCTACATATATTAGACAACAGGGTGCATGATCAGAGATCACGATGTTATCATAAAAGCAGTTTTGAATCTTGGACCTTAATTCTGTGGAAATCAAAAAATAATCAATACGTGAGAATGTCTTGTAGGTACTGGAATAACAAGAATAGGCTTTAACTTGTGGTTTCATTTCTCTCCATATATCTAACAATCTCAATTCTTTCATAAAATGATTAATAGTCATCCTACATCCAATGTGCGTACAATCCAGTCCTGTTGATCTATCCACACCTGGATTCAATGTACAATTAAAATCCCCTGCTATTATATGTTGCCCTGTAAGTGATGATAAGATGAGAAATAAATTAGCAAAGAACTTCTGATCATCTATATTGGGACCATATAAGTTCACAAGATTTATATTTTCTAATAGCAAAGAACCTTGAATGATTACATATCTTCCAAATTTGTCTCCAATTACATTTTTCACTTGAAAAGGAACTGATTTATGTATGAGAGTCATAACTCCCCTGGCTCGGGATGAAAATGAAGAGGTGAATACACTTCCCTGCCATCTACTCCTAATTCTTTTAACATCCTCCTCTATCAGATGAGTTTCTTGTAAAAACACAATTCTTGAACCCATGTCCTTTATTTTATTCATAACTTGTTTAAGTTTTTTTAAATTTTGTAGACCTCTGCAATTCCATGAAGTTAAATTAAGATTAACACTTTGGTCCATGATCAATAGAGAGTTTGGGATTACCTTGCAGTGTAAACATGCTCATACAGAGAAGCAAAAACATGAGTGGTTGAACATTCATCCTACAAACTACACACAAACAAATTTCCCCTTGTGGCAAACCCCCCAAAATCAAAAGAAAAATTCTGTCTCCCGATATAGCCATCGACCGTTCCACACCCACGGGGAACAGCCTAAGCCACTCCTTCTTCATCCTCCCAATCACCCTAACTCTACTGCTTTTAATGACGTAACATTAACTCTCCTCTGTAGTTTTCCAACTTAACTCCAAAATTTTTAACAACTTTGTACATCATAGTTTTTTTTTGTTTGTTTGTTTTGTTTTTGTTTTTTTTTTAATATATAATACAATCTATATTTTGTAAACTTACTATTTACTTCAAGTCAGTCAGATGCCTGTGCAAATGCTTAATTATTCTACCTTATATTTTGTTCATGCTTAGCTCCCACCAGTCTCTTCTTCTTCTTTGATCTTCTTGATGAACTCCTGCGCCTCCTCTGGGGTCTTGAAGATGTGGGTTCTGCCCTCATACGTGGTCAGCAGTCTCGCAGGATAGATTACACCATGACGAATCCCAAGGTTGCGCAGCTCCTTACGTACGGGATCAAACTGCTTCCTCAATTGCTGGATTCCTGTGGCCAAATCTGGGTAGAACCGCACCTGCTGGTCCTGGTGTTTAATCTCTCCTTTAGCACGTGCAGCGTTGAAGATCTTCATCCTGTCTCTGTTGTTAAGAAACTTCATAATTAAGGTCCTCGGCGGTCCCTTATCTCTCCGTGGGCCAATGCGATGTGCTTTTTCCAGAACCACTGCTGATTGCAACTCCTCGCTGCCCAGCACCTCCGGAATCCACTTTTCCAGAAAGGAACATACGTCCCGACCTTCTGATTCCTCTGGAAGACCCACCAGCCTCAAATTATTCTGTCTCGACCGAGATTCCAAATCCAAAATATTATCTTCCAGAGATTTATTTTTTTTTTCCAAAGTGCGCACCTTTAATTGAAGACGGGTGACGTCATCTTCAGCACTAGCGAGACGGAGCTCCATCTGCGCCGTTTGTTCTACACAGTCACCCAATTCCTTTCTTATTCCTTCCAACGCTGTCATAATCCCATCAAATCTAGAGGAAAAGTCCGCTCTCATTGAACTCATGGCAGCCATCAGCGCATCTGCGCCATTCCCCGCAGAAATCGCAGCGTTGCCAGCCTCCTCCGCCATATATGGAGTTTTGTTTGCTGCGTCACAGACCTGAAAGTCCGTTAATTTGGACTGTTTCGGCGGCTCGCTTTTTCCTTTTCCTGGTTTTCCAGCCTTAGGCTTCGCCGACATATCCTCGCCCAAATGCTGGGATACGTTCTGTCCCAAATGAGAGAGTTATTTGCCGATTTTTTTTTTCCAGGAGCAGAGCAGAGCGAGACACGTCCGTCCTACGTGGCAGCCATAACCGGAAGTGAAATTATTTACATTTTACTTGAATTTAGAAAAGAACAATGAACACTAGAATGCTGCACACAGAAAATTCAACAAATTGCAAATTCCCCTTGGTGCAAAACATGCATTGACAACAAATACACACGCAGTTCACCAAAGCAAGAAAATCATCATAAACTGAAACACAAACCTCAACAGCACTGCATAAATACTATAACAGGTAGGCATAGTGGCAGGCATAGGCGTAATTTATGGGGGGGATGGGGGGTTATAACCCCCCCCCCCCCAAAAAAAAATCAAATCCATCCAATATAACCCCCAATAATCATATAATTATTATTAATTAAAAAAAATCTACAAGTGAGTATGAAGAAGTTGTTATTTTTTTTCATTTGCAAGCAACAAAAAGCACGGTGGTGGAGTGGTTAGCACTGCGGCAGCACAGCAACTCACCCTTGGCCGGGAGATCCTGGGTTTGATCCCAACCCCCGACCAACAGTGATCTGTGTGGAGTTTGCATGTTCTCCCTGTGTCTGCGTGGGTTTACTTTGGGATTTCTCCAGTTTCCTCCCACATGCCAAAAAACATGCAAGTTAGGTTAATTGGTATCAATCTGGGAATTCTAAATTGTCCTTAGGTATGACTGTGAGAGTGAATGGTTGTCTGTCTCTCTGTGTTGGCCCTGCGATGGACTGGCGATCTGTCCAGGGTGTACCCTGCCTCTCGCCCAAAGATGCTGGCATAGGCTCTAGCCCCCCCCCCCCCCCGTGACCCGAAAAGGATTAAGCGGGACAAGATGGATGGATGGAAAAGTAACATTTCTAATAGCACTGGTCAACACCAAATTTATTGTCCAAGTTGTTTTTTTTAGCTGATTTAGGACAATTTTGATGTGCTGAATCCAAAAATCACACTGGTTTTGCTCAATCAGGTCAACTTTTTGAATTATGGCCACATGTTTTTTTATACATTTTTGTTTACATGTACAGGTATTTTTGCTTTACAGTATATGATGCAAAAATTTTTTTAATGTGTTGAAATTCTCTGAATTTTGAACAATGATGATGTAACATTCAATTTACATGTGCTTGCCTTCATATAAAGGTAAGTACATGCACAGTACTAAGTAAGTACAGGTTTTTACTTAGCACCCAATCGAGAGAAACGGATGTCATTTTTGGATTCAGCGATGCAAAATTGTCTTAAATGAGTTGAAAAAACACAGACAACTTATAAAAATTATTTTTGTAACCCTGTGTAATCAAACAATGTAGTACCCCACCACCACCACCACTTTCCCTGCAGATTTGGTATTGCCTCAACCGGTCCATGCACCCTCTCTGGTCAATACTCAGAGTCATTTGTAGGGGTGGCAGGTGAGGACGTTTGTCTAAGGCTAGAAGGCATTCAGCTCACAAGTGAGACAGAATGAAAAGAGCTCCACAAGGGCAACAAACCATTTTAAATTTTTGGTTGTCAAATAAAAGGACAAACCCCCCTGTCCAAAAGGAGGTAAATATCATCTTGTTGATTTAGCTGGTGAATTGTTGTCTGAAGTTAGCTGGTCGCTAGTTTGCTAATATGAGTTGAAGCTAGGGGAGTACACCACAGAATAAATTCTGCCTGGTAGGATTTAGCTGATCTGAGAAATGATTAGCACTTCTCATGCAAATTTGGACTTTACATTGTATTAATCATTCATGAAATGTGATCAGAATGGATTTGTTTGTTAATTGTTTGAGTGAAATTTACATACAGTATGTTTCAGTACACATCAACATGTTAGCAGCTCTGAATATTTATCAAGTACAAACAAACTCTCTATACCACTGGTCCTTAAAAATAAATGCCTTTAAATATTGCTTATCATCCCGACAAAATTCAAGTTAACCTTAAACTGTTCTGTATTTTTAAAATGTCATGATTTTGATAACTATAAAATTCAATTAGAAAGCAAGTTTTAGCACTTTCAATTATAGACCAAGTCACTTTTGAAGGCTATAAATATCCACATTAAAAGAAATTGATTATTTTCCCTGCAGATCCTTTTCAGATCTTCTATCCTCTGTTAAAATACCACAACTGCACAAAAGAGTATCTAAATGAATATATAAGAAATAAACACCAAATAGATGAATGAAAGAATAGATGTTATGAATTGCCCAGGTGGGGCAGAACAGAGACCCAAACGTACGTATGTGAGTTGCAAACGTTTAATCCAGAAACACCAAAATCCTTACAGTGCAGGAATAAAAACTTACAGGCTTGAGTAACAGAAAGGATAATGAGGATAGCACAACGGCTAAGACGTGGAATGCACGTTGGGTTGACAAGGTAGCATGAAGTGTGGGATACATGCCAGTAGACAAGGAGTATAAAGTAGGACGTCGCCCCTAGCTGTGAGGTGGCGTCCCTTAAATAGAGCAAGTAGTAATCAATAAGAATTAATACAGGTGTGGATAATGTAGAGACAAGAGCGAGGATAACTAACCAAACATAATGACAGCTGAGATGAGCCGCTAAGCCAGCTAGGAGAGGAAGTAAACAACGGTGGCTGTCAAAATAAGGGTACAAAAGAATATGATAACCGAAAAGAATACAGATAACACTGGTCAACACCAACTTTATTGTCTAAGTTTTTTTTTGCTGATTTAGGACAATTTTGATGAGCTGAATCCAAAAATCACATTGGTTTTGCTCAATCAGGTCAACTTTTTCAACTATGACCACATGTTTTCTTACGTTTTTGTTTACATGTACAGATATTTTAGCTTTATATGATGCAAAATTCTTTTTTATTTCTTGAAATTCTCTGAATTTTGAACAATGATGACATAACATTCAATTTACATGTACTTACCTTTATCAATGTCTACTATTCAATTTACAGTACAACTGTACAACTGCTTATAACTTAACATAAAAACCTGACCTGATCGAGAGAAACGGATGCCATTTTTGGATTCAGCGGTGCAAAACTGTCTTAAATCAGTTGAAAAAAAACAGACAACTTACAAAAAAATTATTTTTGTTATGTTGTATAATATACTAAGAGTGATGACAACCCACCAAGGCAAGCACAAGAAGAAATACAACCAAGAGATGCTAATAATATAATTCTAGTGAATACCAACATTACAAAAAGAGAAGTGACGGCGAAGGCGAGAGTAGACTCATGTCAAACCACAGGAAGATATAATTTGAAATACAAGATGATTCATAAATACCTAAAATTAATAGACAAGACTATAATAACCAAATAAAGATTGCAGTAACAAGACAACTCAAAACAAACAGAAACAAAGGGCAACCTCAGATAACATAACACAGACAAAATCATACTCAAATTCAATAATAAAACTGAGGTGGGGAAAGTATAGAAAATAACCAGGAAAAACTGAAAGCGTGAGCACGGTTCCCCAACCGTGCTCAGCATCATGACAAAGTACCCCTCAAGGGGTCGATCCAGACACCTCAATGTGACATCACAAAAAGATAGAGAAAAAATAAACCCAAACCCTCCCAACAAGAACAGAAAAATCACACTACCAGGGAGGGCAGTGGGGAAAACAAGGCCAGATGGGTCAAAACAAATTTCTTGCTCAACAGAGACCAAGACAACAAGACAGATCAGGTTCAGGTTCCTTTATTTGTACCCGTAGGTAGATTTGTTTTGCAGTCAGGTGACATCCATATTTACAAACCACAATTACATTCAACATGAACACAAACACAGGCACACATGTAGCTGACTATAAACATGATAAAAGTACTCAAGGCTCCACCAATCAGGACATAGGACAAAGAGATACACTACCGTTCAAAAGTTTGGGGTCACCCAGACAATTATTTTGTGTTTTCCATGAAAAGTCACACTTATTTACCACCATGAGTTGTAAAATGAATAGAAAATATAGTCAAGACATTGACAAGGTTAGAAATAATGATTTGTATTTGAAATAATAATTTTTTCCTTCAAACTTTGCTTTCGTCAAAGAATCCTCCATTTGCAGCAATTACAGCATTGCAGACCTAACATGATTGCACAAGGGTTTTCTAATCATCCATTAGCCTTCTGACGCGATGAGCAAACACGCTGTACCATCAGAACACTGGAGTGATAGTTGCTGGAAATGGGCCTCTATACACCTATGTAGATATTGCACCAAAAACCAGACATTTGCAGCTATAATAGTCATTTACCACATTAACAATGTATAGAGTGTATTTCTGATTAGTTTAAAGTTATCTTCATTGAAAAAAAGTGCTTTTCTTTCAAAAATAAGGAAATTTCTAAGTGACCCCAAACTTTTGAACGGTAGTGTAAGAGAAAAAACAAAGAGATAAGAGAGAAAGGTCATATTAAAAAGTTAAAGACTAGTCAAAGAGGTTAAAAACTCAAAAGTCTTAAACCCAATAAAATATTTAGAACCCAAATAAAAAAAGCCTACCAAAATAAGTAAATATAAAATAAATTAAATTATAAATTAATTAATAATTTATTATTTATAATTTAAATTAACCTCTTGCACTCCGTTGTGCCGCGGGCGGGCAAGTCTCTGCGTCCCAGAGCGCACGAGGGCGCTCTCGTGCGCCCTCGTGCGCGCTAGGACGCACAATGGAGCTGCAAGCGCGCGCTGAAAATAAAAGCTGCGTTTCCTCCACTGCAGACACAGCCGCGAACAGATTAGTTCATCTGATTGACCTCTCATTCGACTAATAAGAGCCTTGAATTGGGTTTCTGAAACCTTGAAGAACAATGACTGAAAACCTAGCAAGAAGGACCCGCCTACCAAAGCTGTGAATGCGGTGAGCCAATTGAAGCAGAGAAGTTTGCAAGCTGTTTTTTTAAGGCTGGGTGAAGACAGACTGCTGCAGCAGTTAAAAAAAAGACCCACAGGAAGAACCGTCACAGACCCAGCAGCACGGAGACCACCCACAAGTGCAACCTGTGTGACAGCGACTGCCATTCGCGCATCGGCATGTTCGGCCACAGGCGGTGCTTATTTTGTTTTTGTTCCAGCAGAGTGAATGAATGAATGAATGAATTTATTTCGGATAGTACAGTACAGGTTAAAAGAAACTGAATAATATAACAACAAGGTCAAATTAGACAAAGACTCCTCCTACTATACAATTCCACGTAAGTTATCCGAAATGGGTGATGGCTGAAGCCGCAGCTTATATTGCCCACCCATATTCCATCCAAGAATTCAAAAGAGAAAAAAGAGAAAGCAAGTAGATGTAGATGATGTAGATGTTATGATTTTCTTCCATGGTCATCATAGACCGACAGAGGCCGACGACGAAGGCTGAGTGACACACACGCCTTCACCAGTCTTTTTTTAATTACTACTGTTATTTGTTTTGAAAAATCATTCGCCAAAAACCGCAATCATGGAAGCGCAAAACCGCAATAATGGAATTATGTTTTGATCGGGTCGCGAGACCAGAACCACGAACGGGCCAGCGTCGCGTTCGTCTGACAATGAGGAAGAGAAGTTCGTCAGGACACTGCTGTGAAGAGGTAAGGTGTTATAAGCTAAATTATTCTTTATCCCTGAACATTGTAATCAAAAATGACTTTTGACCGATCGGTAAATTACAACTGTGCGGCGCACGAAGTCTGAAGTTCATGCACCGCGGTACACGGGTCATGCGCCGCATCCAGACCGTGAACACCGCCCCCCCCCAGCTATTCTTCTGTAGCGAGGGGACAATCCCCCCCCACACACACAGACACAGCCCTGAGTGTCACCTTTCATTAGAGCCCAAAATGAAGCTTCTACATTGAATCATTCAAAAGTTACAGACTTTTTTCCAAACTGTGCCATTTGGCACAATTTGGCACAGTTCCAAAACGCCTGGGAACTACCTGAGGAAAAAGCTGTGTAATATATTCATTTTTTGTGGTATTGTTACAGAACTTGGACCTCAGCTGGATAACACTTGGTTCTACATTTCTGTTGCATTTTCCAGCCCGGATCTGAAGCTGTGTGTTATTTGCAAGCATTTGTATCCAAA
Source organism: Pholidichthys leucotaenia (assembly GCA_020510985.1). Lineage (NCBI taxonomy): Eukaryota > Metazoa > Chordata > Actinopteri > Cichliformes > Pholidichthyidae > Pholidichthys > Pholidichthys leucotaenia. The sequence continues at coordinate 60,159,468 of CM035845.1, read as the reverse complement.
AAAAACACCCAGGCCAAATTTATTTTCTTCAAGTTCAGTATGTTTAGATGACTGTAACTCAGTGGCCGGAGCACTTAGAGAGATTATGACTATTTTGGCAAAAAATTCAAAGTGTTTTCTTTTAAATGAGATCAACCCCATGAAGATGCTGCAAAGGGTTGAAGAACAGCTTTCGATTTACTTTGGGCACGTTATTTTTTGGCGTTTTTAGGGAAATTGACCGGAGTGCAAGGGGTTAATAAATAGGTGACTAAATTATGTGCAATATATTGTTACATCTTGTTCAACTCTTTAACAGCAGCAGGAACAAAACTTTTTTTGTAGCACTGGGTTTTACTTTTTGGGACAGCAAACCTCTGTCTGGAGGGAAGAGGCTGAAAGTGGCAGTGCAAAGGGTGAGAGTCATTTAAAATGGAGGTAGCAATCCTCTGTTTCTGTCTGGTGTCAGGGATGTCAGGCTCAGCTGTGACTCACCAAGCAAACGACTGGACCATCTAACAACCTGATCCAAGGATTTCCTCTGTTTCAGTTTTATCTGATCAAACCATGACACTAAAGAAAAGGATAAAACAGATTCAATAAAAGCCCGATAAAACATTGTCATTATGGTTCGGTCAGTTTGAAGTGTGCAAGTTTCCTTAAACAATGCAAATGTTGCTGACCCTTTTTGCACACCCTTTCACAGTTCTCTTCAAGGTTTAAATTACTATCAATAATCGTCCCAAGATATCTGTAGGATTGTACACATTCAGTGGTCTGGCCTTTTAGTACAGTGACTTCGTGCCTGGGAGTTTTCCTCCTAAAGTCAATAATCATATCTTTGGTTTTTGTCGTATTCAGCTGCAGGTAGGAATCCTCACACCAGTGAACAAAATCATCAACTACTGGGCCGTGGCTACTCTCACCATCCTGGAGGAGACTGACAACAACTGAATCATCAGCATACTTTATAATGTGTCTGTTGTCATGTCTGCTCCGACACATGTTTGTGTACAGGATGAAGAGTAGTGGTGACAACACACACCCCTGCGGAGAGCCAGTAGAAGAACACTTTTGGTCAGACAATGTACCATTGACCTTTACTCTCTGTGTCCTGTTAGTTAAAAAATCCAGAATCCAACCCACCAGATTATTACTCAAATCAAATTGTTGCAGGAGCCTTTCAACTAAAATATGAGGTTGGATTGTATTAAAGGCAGAAGAAAAGTCCACAAATAAAAGCCTGGCATGTGTCCCATTAAAATCCAGATGTTTAAAAAGCATGTTAAACAGAGTGACAGTGGCATCCTCCACTCCTCTGTGAGGCCTATAGGCAAACTGCAGAGGATCCAATGCATGCTCAGTCTGCTTTAGGACCTCAAATTTGACCAGTTTTTCAAAAATTTTCATTAAAATTGAAGTCAGAGCAACTGGTCTAAAGTCATTTACCGTTTTAGGACAGCTGGATTTTGGAACGGGGACAACCGCGGCATCTTTATAGATCTTAGGCACATGTTGTGTTTGTAAGGACTTATTGAAAATGTAGTGAAACACAGGACTCAGTTCATGTGCACAGGACTTTACCAAGCGCCCACATATATTGTCAGGGCCCTGACTTTTGTTCACTTTTACAGCACAGAACGCCCTTTTAACATCCTGCACCTCAATGTTAAAGTGCTGATTGTCTTTGAGTTTCCGTTTCAAATCTTGGGTTTCTGTGCTAAAATCAAAGGAATCAAAACGACCATAAAAACAATTAAGAGCATTAGCCAGCTCTGTGTCTGAACTAAAACCATCCAAAAACACATGATTACTGCGCTCTGTGCTCTGAAGGCCTGCAATAGTTTTCATACTGGCCCAGGCTGAACCAAGCTTCTTTGTTGCCATCTTGCTTTCCATCTCAGATTTATAATTCTGTTTTGCTCTTAAAATTTCGGCCTTCAGTTCTTTTGTGGCAACCTGCAGCTCAGAAACAACCCCGTTTAAAGGCAAGTGCTTTCCTCTGTAAGCAGGATTTAACTGATTTTGTAACCCATGGCTTGTTGTTGGGATATACATCATTTTGACACGTTTACGTGGAACGATCATGTCTCTGCAGAAAGCCATGTATGAGCATGTCACGTCCACTAAAGAGTCCAAATCTTCTCCGCAGGCGAGCGTGAACACCTCCCAGTCCGTACAGTTAAAGCATTCCTGGAGGCAGTGCACTGAATTCTCTGTCCACACATCTATGTCTCTGGTCTTCGCCTTGCCTCTTTTGAGCAGTTTTATATGTGGGCAGCAAATATACACAGTTGTGATCTGAGGATCCTAAAGGAGGAAGGAGAAGAGATTTAAAGGCCCTCTCTATTGATCCGTAGCACAGGTCCAATGTCTTTTTTCGCCTGGTTGGGCAGGAGACATACTGATAAAAGTTTTTAAGTGTCTTCTTTAGAGACACGGTTAAAATCCCCAAGTATAAAATTTGGAGCCTCTGGGGAAATCGACTGCAACCGCTGTACCACATCAAAGACAATGCTGGAGGTGGAGGCAACATCTGCCCTCGGGTGAATGTACATAGTCGTTATAAAAAGTTGGGGGAACTCGTGGAGCAGATAAAAGGAGCGTAGTGACATGGACAGAAGCTCCACATCTGGTGTACAGATGCGCTCTCTGACCATGACAGATGTACAGTACTGTTTATTAATATACAAACATACGCCGCCCCCCCTGACGTTTCCCCATTACCTCTTCCTGCCGATCCGAGCGAAGTGGGATTCCAAAGCCATCAATACTCAGGTCCGCATCCCAGTCATGTGCCATAAGCCACGTCTCCGTGTAAGCCATGACATAGCAGATCAGGTGGCCTACAGATATCCCAGGACCACCAGGCGAGAAGGGGAGGCAGTTCAGGTGGTCTGCTGAAGTCCCAAGACCACCAGATCATAAGCTGAAATATGTCGGGTGGTCTCCCAGCATCCTTGAGCCATCGGACCGTGGAGCACAAAGCGTCCCCTCCTGGAGACAGAAGTTGGAAAATGTAACCTTTACGGACCGCAGAGGCTGAAGCATGGATCCGGTGAGCCAGTAGCTGGGGAACGCTGACACATGAAGATGACTGCTGACCAGTGGCGAACTCAGACGACGATGACAGCTGACCAGCAAAAGAAACAGACAACGAAGACGACTGACCAGCGACGAAACAAGGCGAAGAGGACTGCTGACCAGCGGCAAAACCAGATGAAGAGGACTGCTGACCAGCAGCAAAACCAGATGGAGAGAACTGCTGACCAGAGGCGAAACCAGTTGAAAACTGCTGACCAGTGACAAAACCAGGTGAAGACTGCTGACCAGTGATGAAACCAGGCAACTCAGGCTGGGGCATCTCAAGTCCAGCCACCTGGGAATACATCCCCGACATGGCCACCTCAGACGGGGAGGAAGAGACAAACACCGGGTCACTGTAACTGGTAGCAGTGGAGTCCGATGGAGAAAACCCAGGAGCAGATGGCAGCTGTAACCCGGCCTCCCTGCCAACAGCAAAGCAAGATCTCTCTAATACTGATATTGTAAAGACAGAAAAGAGGACTTGCCTCAACTCTAGCTCCACCACCGACCATGACTCCAGTGACTCTGCTGCTGCAGCCCAAGCAGCAGGCATGATGGCAGGAGAAACTTCATTCAAGACGACAAGAACTGGCGGAACCCCAGACATGGTGGCAGGAGCTGGCAGAACCCCAGACATGGTGGCAGAAGCTGGCGGAACCCCAGACGTGGTTGCTGAAGCTGGGGAATAAGATAAGATAAGATAAGATAAGCCTTTATTAGTCCCACAATGGGGGAATTCCAGGATTGCAACAGCACAGGGATAGCAACACTCAGAGCAACAATCAGAAGGCAAGAAAAAACAAGAACAGCTAGTAAACATATGTACATATTACTATAATATATATATATATATATATATATATATATATATATATATACTGTATATATAGACACAGTGCGGAGCATTATGGTTGGTGAATGTGCAGCAGAAAGTCTAAGGTCTCTCTCCGCGGATGCGGCGGGCCAGCTGGAAGTCTTTGGGCATGATGGTGACCCTCTTAGCGAAGAAGAGACCCACCAGGTAGGCCTCGCTGGCCTCCTGCAGAGCCATGACGGCGGAGCTCTGGAAGCGCAGGTCGGTCTTGAAGTCCTGAGCGATCTCCCTCACCAGGCGCTGGATGGGCAGCTTACGGATGAGCAGCTCCATGGATTTCTGGTAGCGACGGATCTCTCTCAGAGCCACGGTATCGGGCCTGTGACGGTGAGGCTTCTTCACTCCGCCGGTGGCCGGAGCGCTTTTCCGAGCAGCCTTGGTGGATAGCCGCTTCCTGGGGGGCTTTTTCCTCCTGAATGTCTCACCGAAGACACTAGGTCCTGAGAAGCCGAAACCAGGGTACACACCATTGTCGGAGCAGGCTTCAGAATGCAGGAGGCGCTCCTCTTCCATCAGAGATGTGGCTGCGGGGCCAGAACTGGAATCTCTGGAATAGTAGGCCCCTCCACCGTCAAATGGCTCCCTCTCAGGACAAGCGGACACCCAGAAAACACAGAGGAGGACATGGGAGAGGCAGGTGAGGACATATGGATGGATGCAGCAGCAGGTGGCAAGACCTTAGCAAAAGTGTATAGCTGTTGCTGAGCCCCCCCATCACCACCACCGGGAATAAGGCAAGGCATTCCATCTTCAAGTGTAACAGAATGAAAAGATACTTGCCTTAATCCCCATGCTGTAGTGGTTGCTGCTGCAGAAGGCCCAGGCAAATCCCTCTTGGTGGCTGCAAAGGTAGCTTGGTGAGGAGGTACGGACCACTGCTCGGGAGATGAAGACAGGGGTGATGATAGGCGAGCAGCTGAGGTTGTCTGCACAAGGGGATGCTCCATCGTACAGACAGAGAACATTAAAAGGCAGAAGCTGGAGCTGTGGCATGCACCTCGGACAGGGAAGGAGGAATATAGCCAGACATCAAGTCCAAATCAGGCAAAATGGCAGCAGAAGTAGGGGACGGAGGCTGAGCAGTGATGGGTGACACCCACTGTGAACCTCCGTCTAATACCAAGTAAGACCCCTCTCCCATAAGCATTAAAAGAGAAAAAGGTACCTGCCTGGTCAGCTTTGCCGCTTCTGAAGTCACCCCGGGGAACTCCGACGAGGGAACAGCTGAGGGCGAGGGTACCAATGTAGAGGATGGAAGAGCCGGCACTGCAGGCATGATGATGGCTGAAACAGCAGATGCGGTGGTTGGTAGCTCAGCAGCGGGCGCCAACGCCATGGAGGAGAGGGGGACAGCAGCAACTGAAGAGGCGGAAGATGCTGATAGGACAGCCGACGGAAAAAAATTCCAGGGTGAAGAGGAGGCTGCTGCTGTGGTTCTCTGGAGCGGCGAAAGGACTGCTGCTTGTGAGATGGAAGAGTTCCTCTGGTGAGATGCAGCTGGGTGGAGGCGAGAGGCTGGAGGCATCTGCACCAGGGGACGTTTCATCGTCAGCTCAGGTACAGACGGGACACGGTGAGGAGTGGAGGCTGACGCTGGAAGTGGCCTCCCAGAAATGGCAAGCGGCGAGAGGCGGAAGACGTCTGTACCAGGGGACGCTCCCTCATCGGCACAAGTACAGTTGGAGGTGAGCTTCTCACCAGCCCACGAAGCATATGTTGTGAGTTGGAAACAGAGTTGAGGAGAACCATAAGCTGCGGATAGCTCCACTGGCTGGGGTATGCCTCTATTACCTGCGCCATGCTGTCGAGCCATTTCAGAGCCTCCTCGGGAGAGTGGGAAGTGCAAATGTCCGAGATTAAATCCTCCAATAATCCCACAGCCCAACACTCCACCTTGTCCAGTCCAAACACACTGAAATCCGTACCGGCTGAGTCCGTGTTAGCTGGTGTCTAGCTGGCGTCTAGCTGGCATCATTCTGTCAGCACTCCCTCCAGTAGAATGGCAACTCAAAAGGCAGGTAGGAAAAAGGGCAAACTCACAGACCGCTAGGTCCAACTTGTCAACATCCTACTGTCATGAATTGCCCAGGCAGGGTGGCACGGAGACCCAAACGTTGGCGTGTGAGTTGCAAATGTTTAATCCAAAAACACCAAAATCCTTACAGTGCAGGAATAAAAACTTACAGGCTTGAGTAACAGGCAGGATAACGAGGACAGCACAACGGCTAAGATGTGGAACGCCCGTCGGGTTGACAAGGTAGCGTGACACGTGGGATGCACGCCAGTAGACAAGGAGTATAAAGTAGGACGTCACCCCAAGCTGCGGGGTGGCGTCCCTTAAATAGAGCAAGTAGTAATCAATAAGAATTAATACAGGTGTGGATAACACAGAGACAAGAGCGAGGATAATTAACCAAACATAACAACAGCTGAGACGAGCCGCGAAACTAGCTAGGAGAGGAAGTAAACAAAGGTGGCTGTCAAAATAAAGGTACAAGAGAATATGACAACCGAGTAGAATACAGATAATATACAAAGAGTGATGACAACCCACCAAGGCAAGGACAAGAAGAAATACGACCAAGAGATGCTAATAACATAATACTAGTGAATACCATCATTACAGAAAGAGAAGTGATGGCGAAGGCGAGAGTAGGCTCATGTCAAAACACAGGAGGATATAATTTGAAATACAAGCTGATTCATAAATACACAAAATGAATAAAAGAGACTATAATAACCAAACTAAGATTACCGTAAAAGAACAACTAAAAATGAACAGAAACAAAGACCAACCTCAGGTAACATAACACAGACAAAACCATACTCAAATTCAATAACAAAACTGAGGTAGGGAAAGTACAGAAAATAACCAGGAAAAACTGAAAGAGTGAGGACGGTTCCCCAACCGTGCTCAGCATCATGACAATAGATGCATTTCATCAGCCTAAACTTTTTAAAATATCTCATTAAGGAAAATACAGCACTCTAAATTTTATCCATATACATAATTTGTTAAAATGAGTTCAAAAGCACTACAATACAGCATCACTGATTTATTTGGAATTTGATTGCGCTTGAATAATTTAAAAAATAAAAATAAAGTTTAAGCTTAAGCTTAAGCTGAAAATCACATTTCTAGTTTTCCGTTCCCATTTTATTTAATCACAAGACAGCAATTACACAAATTAGGCAGTGATCAAACACTAAGATATTGGTGACTTATTATCATCACTGTATAGTGATTTAGCACCTAGTTTAACAAGATTCATCACCTTAACACTGTACCTTTTGAGTTTGTTGGTGTTTAAAGGGTCCATTTGCAATAAAAGGAGTGCTAAAAAAAATAATTAATTGATAAATAAAAAGTTGCAATGCTTCTTCCAGCATTTTTTTTCTTGCAACATTTGTCATCTCCTCCATCCTGTTGCTTTTCCTGTATGGTCACTTCAGTGCTGAATATACATGTGTGTATGTACTGTATATATATTTTACAGTGGTGTGAAAAAGCATTTGCCCACTTTCTGATTTCTCATTTTTTTTTGTATGTTTGTCACACTTAAATGTTTCAGATCATCAGACAAATTTAAATATTAGACAAAGATAACACAAGTAAACACAAAATGCAGTTTTTGTCAAATGCATTTTCCTGCCAATTTGAGGCAGGAGATATTAAATCCAAATGCAGAGCAAGTTGAGTGTGTTTAATGGCAAACGCAAAATACAGTCCAAACAAACAGATGAATTGCGTTAGGCTGACAGGAAAGACTACTAGGATGCTCTACAGCACACAGGAGAGGACAACACGGAGAAAGACCAGGCATTACAGACGGAACTGATAGTGGGGCAGCGGAGAGAACCCCAGGCACATCCAGACGAAACTGGTAAGGCATGGGAAAACACAGTAGAACTTACAAGGCTGGAGCAGTCCGAGTCAAACCTAGAAACAGTCCCGGCAAAACAGAGGGGAGGCTGAGTACAAGCTGGTGGAGGAAACAAACCAGCAGTGCAAACAGCAGAGCAGATCAACAGTTCAAACAATAATCCGGCAATGCACTACAGCGAACACAGAGTATAAATAACACAACTACTGAAGAGCTGAGTGACTGCCAGTGGGAAAAGAGAGAGTGAATGCGAGGGTGTGTGAGTGAATGTCTGAGCAAGTGAGTGAGAATGAGTGGGTGTGTGTGTGGAGTGAGTGAGTGAGTGCAGAAGTGCTGAATGAATGCAGGTGTGGAGAGAGTACAACCGGTAGTGATGTGCGGATCGATCCTGAAATATCGATACCTCCGATACCAGATCTTTATGCTCTAAAATCGATACTCAAATCAAAATATCGATACTTTTGATACTTAAGTCATTTGAGGTAAGGTATAAGATCAGATAAGATAAGATAAGCCTTTATTAGTCCCACAATGGAGAAATTCCAGGATTGCAACAGCACAGGGATAGCAACACTCAGAGCAATAATCAGAAGGCAAGAGAAAAACAAGAGCAGCGAGTATACATATATATATCCTTAACAGAAACACGGTGAAAAGTAACTAAACTATTGAGATGATGTCTAAGTGACACGCGGTTGGTGGGACTACTTTTTCTTCCGCCTGGGTAAGTGCGTCATGCATTTTTTTAGATTTAAAAGACATAGGTGTAATCGCAAAAAATATCGGTATTGGTATCGCCGATACCAGCCTGAATTTTACTCAGTATCGGATCGGAAAGGAAATCAGTGGTATCGAACATCACTAACAACCGGTAATGACAGACAGCTGGTAGGTGTTGGCAGGGAGAGGCAGGCGTGGCCCTCAGCTGGCAGAAGCCAAGGACCTAAGGCTCTTAAGGACCTGCCGGCTGAAAATTAAGAAAACAACCACTCAGGAAAAAATACAGTCATAAGCCATGGAGCAGGGTTGGAGGTGTCCAACCCAGTCCGTGACAGTTTTAAATGAAGATGTTTATTATTAAGGGTAAAAAAAAAAAAATCCAAACCTACATGGCCCTGTATGAAAAAGTGATTGCTTAACACTGTTAAAACATAAATTAATTGTGTAAATTAATCACATCTTTGGAAAGCTGAGTTCAGTTTCTCTAGCCACACCCAGGCCTGATAACTGCCACACCTGTTCTCAATCAAGAAATCCCTTAAATAGGACCAGCCTGACAAAGTGAAGTAGACGAGACGAGACTTCCGGTCTCCGGGGAGAAGCAGCGAGATTTTCGGCCGAAACTTTGAACCTCATCAAACGAAAGGAAGCGGCGGATGGTTAGATCTCCGAGAGAGAGCCAGAGAAATTTGTCGGGCGGTTTGGCAAGGAGGTTGGGTGACGGGACTGGAGTCTGCGGGCATGAGAAAATGGAGAGGAGGAGCAGGGTAAAGACAGGTGTGGCGGGTCGGCGCAGCAGCGTTGTGAATGGGCCAGACTGGGGAGATTCTGATTTGTGGGACAGTGAGGATAGTATGGATACTGGGCAGGGAAGCGGGAAAGGAAAAGAGAAAAGGGAGAATAACTTTCCCGGTAATAATGCAAAGAAGTCTAGAAGTAGTGGAAGTGGTGGTGGTGCGGAGGGAGGAGGGCAGGAAGGAGCCGAGTTAAAAATTATTGTAAGGTTTGAGGACGAAAAGGGGATATCCACAATGAGCCCAATTAAATTAACAACAATATTGAAAAATCAGGTAGGAGATATACACATGGCAAAGGTATTGAGAGACGGAAATCTACTGATTGTGTGCAGGAGTGAGGAGCAAAGGGAAAGAGCTGAAAAAATGAGGGAGGTTGGGCGATTTAAAGTGAAAAATACAAGCATTATTGATAACGGGTCAAAGTGGAACAAGGGTGTAATTTGGGGGGTGCCGATAGGAATGACAATGGAAGAGGTTAAAGCTAATTTAAAAGGGGGGGTAGTAAAGGCAGCTCGTAGGCTACAGGCCACCCGGGAAGGACAGAGGAGAGACACTGAGGGCATGGTGGTTGAGTTTGAAGGAGAAGTGCTCCCCAAAAGTGTAAGTTTGGACTTTTTGAGGTATGGGGTAAGAGAATTTGTCCCTAATCCAATTCGGTGCTATAATTGCCAAAGGTTTGGGCACATAGCTAACACTTGTAGGTGGAGGAAAAGGTGTGCAAGGTGTGGGGGCAACCACCAGTATGGAGAATGTAAGCAAGAAACGCCAAAGTGTTGTAACTGTGGCGGGAATCATAGTGTGGCCTATGGAGGCTGTGAAAGTATGATGAGAGAGAGGGAAATTCAGCGAGTCAGAGTACAGAGTAAAGTCTCATATGCTGAAGCAGTGAAAAGGACGGACCAGGGAGGAGGGAATGGGCAAAGGACTGGGGGGAGGCTGCCTGCAGGGGAAAGAGAGCTGGTACGGAATGGGGAAATTCAGGTTGATTTGAAGAGACTGGTTATCTTTATAGCAGGAGTTGTGAATGCCACAATGGAAGTAAAGTCTAAAACTGAAAGAATTCAAATAATAGTGAAGGCAGCAGCTAATCATCTTGGTTTCAGTGGTTTAACTTGGGAGGAGGTGAGGAGTGGGCTCAGTAGCCGGACAAGTCAGGATCAAGCATCGATTGGAAAGGAATTGTGAGGATGGTTATAGTGATTCAATGGAATGCAAGAAGTTTGGTGGCAAATGGGCAGGAATTTAAAAGATATACTGAGGAACTTTCAGACAAACCAGATGTCATTTGTGTTCAGGAGACGTGGTTGAAACCTAATCTGGATTTTAAAATAATGGGATATGTTTCTATTCGGAATGATAGGAAGGAGGGAATGGGAGGTGGGTGTGCAACATTTGTGAGGGAGGGAATTCAGTTTAGAGAGGTAGGTAAAGGGGATGAGCTGGAATATGTGGTAGTTGAAATTTGGACTAAAGAGGGGGAATTAGTAGTCGTTAATTTGTACAATCCTTGTAGGAGACTGACACTGAGTCAGTTATCTCAGATGGAGGGGATAGATGGGAGCAGGGTGGTAGTTTGTGGGGACTTTAATGCCCATAATGTGTTATGGGGGGCAAATTATACAGACATAAATGGTGAGATTATTGAGGAACTCTTGGAAGAGAAGAAGCTAGTGTGTTTGAATAATGGTAGAGCAACTAGAATTGATGTACATACCGGGAGTGGTTCAGTTCTTGACTTGACATTGGTGACTAGTAATATTGCAAGTGTGTGTGAGTGGGAGGTTTTGGAGGAGTCTTCAGTGGGAAGTGATCATTTTCCAGTATATTGTAATCTTTTCATTTCAGTGAATAGGGTAAGTGGTCACAGGGAAGGGAGGTGGGTTTTTAGCACTGCTAATTGGAAATGATTTAAGTTTATTTGTGAGAGAGACCTTCCCCTAGTAGAGGTCAGTGAAGACATTGAAAGCATGGAGGAAAGTATTAAAACTATTTTTCTGGAAGCAGCCAATCAGTCAATTTCTAAAAGTAAAGGGAAAAGATTAAAGAAAGCAGTGCCTTGGTGGACAGAGGAGTGCACTAGAGCTATTAAAGAGAGGAATAAGATGCTTAAGGTCCTAAGGAGAACTCACAATTGGCAAAACCTGATTAATTATAAGAGAGCACTGGCAAAAGTCAGGAAAACTATCCGGAGGGCCAAGAGAGAAAGCTGGCAGAAATACTGCAGCACTGTAGGTAGATCAACAGCCGTGGGAGATGTGTGGAGCATGATCAAGGCTATGAGGGGAGTCAGGAGGGAATGGCAGTACCCAATATTAAAAAGTGGGGGAGAGATTGCAATAACTGATGGGGAGAAGGCAACAATGATAGCAAAGAGCCTGACTCAAATTCATAGCTCAGGTAATCTGACTGAAGAGGGTAAAAGAGGAAGAAGTAAGACGAGTTTAGCACACCCTGGGGTTTTGGAGGAAAGGTGTGATTTTAGTAGCCCGTTGGATTCTCCTTTCACTTTAGATGAAATGGAAAGAGCGGTAAACAAATCAGGATTAACATCCCCTGGGAAAGACAGTATCTGTTACATCATGGTGAAACACTTAGGGACTTTGGCAAGGAGGAAACTAGTGGAAATTTACAACAAAGTGTGGGAAAAGGGAAAGCTCCCAACTGCTTGGAAAGAAGCTGTGATTGTTCCTATAAGGAAACCTGGAAAGGATCCCTCAGACCCAGCGAGTTACAGGCCTATAGCTTTAACGTCGCATTTGGGGAAAATAATGGAAAGAATGATCACAGATAGGATTGCTTTTTATCTTGAAAGTAGGGGAATTCTGTCACCACATCAGAGTGGATTTAGAAAAGGAAGGGGAACTATGGATCCTGTTGTGTGTTTGGAGACAGAGGTACGGAAGGCTCAGGTAAACAAAGAGTCGGTAATTGCGGTATTCTTTGACGTGGAAAAAGCGTATGACATGTTGTGGAAGGAGGGGCTGATGATAAAGCTAAGTATGATAGGAATATCTGGGAGAACATTTAACTGGATAAAGGATTTTTTGTTTAATAGGTACATCCAAGTTAGAGTGGGCAGAGCCATGTCAGATAGGTACTTGGTGGAAAATGGCACCCCCCAGGGTAGTGTTATAAGCCCAGTACTTTTTTTTATTATGATAAATGATGTTTTTTCTGTTGTGAACAATGACATTGGCCGTTCTTTATTTGCTGATGATGGGGCATTATGGAAAAGAGGGAGTAATTTTAAGTATATAAGAGGGAAAATACAAGAAGCGATAAGTGCAGTGGAGGGATGGTCATATTCCTGGGGATTTAAATTCTCTGTTGAGAAAACAAAGGTGGTATGGTGCATATTTAAGGCACATATATGGCATGCTTGTATGGTACGCATTCTCCCCCACATGCATCCAGTAGGCATGACGGTGCAGACCCTACAGAGCAAACGTCCAAAGGAACAATGCCCCAGCAGGGACCTCGGCTAGGAGGTGGGTGCTGGGGAAGACGGAAGTCAGAGACAATGTCCCAACGGCAGCCCCCGAGGTGGAGAAAGGAACAGAGGCGCCAGCAAGTCTCGGAGGCTATATGTGACTGTGGGTTCATGTGTTTACTGAGCTTCTGTGGGGTGAAGGTGTGAGATACTTGATGTGGGGGTTTAGTATCTCTGGTATATAAAAGCTGTGAGGAAAGTTGGTTCTGTCTCTTTTCTGCTGAGAACTTTGATGATAGAAGATGTGACTTCCAATAAAGCTTTCCTGAGAAATAAACTCAGTCTCGTTTGTAAGGCATCTTCTACAGTGATGGTGTTTACAAGGAAAAGGGTAGCGGATGCCCAGTTAACACTGTACGCTCAGGAATTGGAACAAGTCAAAGTTTTCAGGTTTCTGGGCATCTGGTTTGATGTTACTCTAACTTGGTGGGAGCATATTCAGAAGATGTCAGCTAGGTGCAAAAAAGTACTGAATGTGATGAGGTGTTTGACAGGGGTTGAGTGGGGTGCTAGCAGAACGGCTATGAGAAACATTTATGTTGCTTTAATTAGGTCTATATTGGATTATGGGTGTATTGTATATGGATCGGCTGCTAAAACCACGTTCAGCAAGTTGGATGTCATCCAGGCCCAGGCACTGAGGATCTGCTGTGGGGCTTTTAAAACAACTCCTGTTGCGGCCCTCCAGGTGGAAATGGGGGAAATGCCATTAAGTATCAGGCGTAAGCAGATGATGATGAGTTACTGGGTCAATCTGCAGGGGCACGCTCAAAAGAAACATCCTACAGTCAGAGTGTTGTTGCCTTGTTGGGAGGGGGAAAGAGGGAAAGGGGAAAATTTTGCATTTCACGCTGGGAGAGTGGCGAGGGATATGAAGTTATGTGATAGAACGTATATCCCATCAGTTCCTTTGCCAGTCACTCCTCCATGGTTTTTCTACCCAGTGTCAGTTGATTTGTTTTTTTGGAAAAGATGCGAGGGTGCAGAGAATTTGGAAACGCTGCAATTTTAGTAGAGGATCGGTTGGGTACAATATATCATTCCCTTACCCCAGTATTCACAGATGGATCAAGGGATCCTGACACGGGCTGCACTGGATTTGCTTTCCATATCCCTGCCTTAAAAATATCTGATAATAGAAGAACATCTTCCCATCTGTCTGTGTATACAGTCGAATTGTTGGCTTTGGTGACTGCATTGCAGAGGATTGAGGAGCTGATGGTCAAGGGTTTTGTCCTTTGTTCGGATTCCAGTGCAGCCTTGCTGTCAATAAAATCAGGGTCATCTGATAGCAGACAGGACTTGATCTATGAGATATATGAGACTTTATATAGACTCGGAAACAAAGGGGTGGCTGTGGTGTTTATGTGGGTTCCAGCTCACAGGGGGGTTAAGGGAAATGAGGTCGCAGATAAATTGACTAAACAGGCTCTGGGACACTGGGAGGTGTGGGATATTTCACTGAGTAAATCTGAGGCAAAAACGCTGATTAAAGAGTGTATTAGGCAGGAGTGGCAGCATAGGTGGGACACAGGGGAAACAGGGCGACATTTGTATGCTATCCAGAGTGAAGGGCAGGATGGGGACAAGAAATACAAAGGAAGAGAATATTTTATCTAGGCTAAGGATGGGACACACTAGGCTAAATAAAACTTTGCATCTGGTAGGTAAGCACCCGACAGGGATGTGCAATTATTGTGAGAGAGAGGAAGAAAGTGTGGAGCATGTCATTTTCCACTGCCAGAAGTATACCCAGGAGAGAGACAGATTAGTGGAGGGAATTAGAGGATTAGGGGTGGGTGATGCTAATTTAAGCATGATGGTGGGGGATGGGGTAAGAAAGTTGTTGGTCTACCTTAAAGATACGGGGCTAATTAATAGAATATAGTGTTTTTTTTGTTTTTTTTGTTTTTGTTTGTTTTTTTTTTTCCTCCCTTGGGGTATAATGTCTGGTCCACACTCCAACGCTGGATGGCGGTAATGCTCCTTTAAGTTGGGTGCCCCCGCCAAAAAACAGAAGAAGAAGAAGAAGAAGAAGAAGAAGTGAAGTACACAAAAAGATCCTCAAAAGCTGGACATCATGCTACGATCCAAAGAAATTCAGGAACAAATGAGAAACAAAGTAAATGAGATCTGGCAGTCTGGAAAAGGTTATAAAGCCATTTCTAAAGTTTTGGGACTCCAGCAAACCACAGTGAGAGTCATTATCCACAAATGGCGATAACATGGAACAGTGGTGAACCTTCGGAGGAGTGGCCGAGTCGACCAAAATTACCTCAAGAGTGCAGCGATGACTCATCCAGGAAGTCACAAAAGACCCCACAACTACATCCAAAGAACTGCAGGCCTCACTTGCATCAGTTAAGGTTAGTGTTTGTGACCATGGAGTGTCACCACTGCTGTAGTCCTCTGTAATTAAGTATTATATTACGGACGTGGACAAAATTGTTGGTACCCCTCTGTTAATGAAAGAAAAACCCACAATGGTCACAGAAATAACTTGAATCTGACAAAAGTGGTAATACATAAAAATTCTATGAAAAATAACCAATGAAAATCAGACGATGCTTTTGAATTGTGGTTCAACAGAATTATTTTAAAAAACAAACTCATGAAACAGGCCTGGACAAAAATGATGGTACCCCTAGAAAAGATTGAAAATAGTGTGACCATAGGGACATGTTCAACCAAGATGTGTCCTCTAATTAACATCACAGGTGTCTACAAACTTGTAATCAGTCAGTCGGCCTATTTAAAGGGTGACAAGTAGTCACTGTGCTGTTTGGTGACATGGTGTGTATCAAACTAAACATGGACCAGAGGAAGCAAAGGAGAGAGTTGTCTCAGGAGATTAGAAAGAAAATTACAGACAAGCATGTTAAAGGTAATGGCTATAAGACCATCTCCAAGCAGCTTGATGTTCCTGTGACTAAAGTTGCAAATATTATTCAGAAATTTAAGATCCACGGGACTGTAACCAACCTCCCTGGACGTGGTCGCAGGAGGAGACGGATAATACGAATGGTAACAAAAGAGTCCAGAACAACCTCTAAACACATTCACGGTGAACTCCAAGGTCAAGGTACATCAGTGTCAGATCGCACCATCCGTCGTTGTTTGAGCCAAAGTGGACTTCATGGGAGATGACTAAAGAGGACACCACTGTTGAAAACAAATCATAAAAAAGCTAGACTGGAATTTGCCAAACTGCATGTTGACAAGCCACAAAGCTTCTGGGAGAATGTCCTATGGACAGACAAGACAATACTGGAACTTTTTGGCAAGGCACATCAGCTCTATGTTCACAGATGCAAAAATGAAGCATACCAAGAAAAGCACACTGTCCCTACTGTGAAACATGGAGGAGGTTCTGTTATGTTCTGGGGCTGCTTTGCTGCATCTGGCACAGGGTGTCTTGAATCTGTGCAGGGTACAATGAAATCTCAAGACTATCAAGGTATTCTAGAGAGAAATGTGCTGTCCAGTGTCAGACAGCTTGGTCTCAGTCGCAGGTCATGGGTCTTGCAACAGGATAATGACCCAAAACACACAGCTAAAAACACCCATGAATGGCTAAAAGTGAAACATTGGACTATTCTAAAGTGGCCTTCTATGAGCTCTGATCTAAATCCTATTGAAGATCTGTGGAAGGAGCTGAAACATGCCGTCTGGAGAAGGCACCCTTCAAACCTGAGACAACTGGAGCAGTTTGCTCATGAGGAGTGGGCCAAAATACCTGCTGAGAGGTGCAGAAGTCTCACTGACAGTTACAGAAATCATTTGATTGCAGTGATTTCCTCAAAAGGTTGTGCAACAAAATATTAAGTTAAGGGTACCATCATTTTTGTCCAGGCCTGTTTCATGAGTTTGTTTTATAAAATAATTCTGTTGAACCACAATTCAAAAGCACTGTCTGATTTTCAATGGTTAATTTTTATAGAATTTTTATTTATTACCACTTTTGTCAGATTCAAGTTATTTCTGTGACCATTGTGGGTTATTTCTTTCATTAACAGAGGGGTACCAACAATTTTGTCCACGTCTGTATGTGTAAAAGGATTTATAACTTCCGGTTATAATAGTTATTATAAAAGTTATTATAAAAGTTATAATAATTTATAACTTTTTTAACTTCCAGCGCCACACAAGTAGGCTGCCTTTTTGCAACAGTGGATCAATTTCTTCCGATTTCTATTTACTATCTGGCTCTCTTACTAATCTTTCTGTTTCGGCAACACCTTGATCCATCAGAGACACATAGATCGCCCAAATGTCTCCTGAGCCAGCGGACGGATCCACTGTTTCTTGTAGGAGGCAGTACAATAGGGACCAGCTGTTAGCACTTAACCGGCCCACGATGCTAACGCAAAAACTCGACATGCCGGGAGAAATAAGACAGAAACGGTGTGGATGTCATGCTGGAATTAGACAGCGGGCGAGGAATATAAGGTACAGACCCGCCCTCCCAACCGTTATTATGGGGAATGTACGATCGCTACTCAGAAAAACAGATGAACTAGCGGCTATCTCCCGCTATGAGAGCATATACAGAGAATGTAGCCTGATGCTATTCACGGAGACGTGGCTAACAGAACTAGCAACAGATGCTAACATTGAACTGGAGGGTTTCCACGCAATACGGGCAGACCGAACACCAGACAGTGGGAAGGCAAGGGGCGGAGGAGTGATGATGTATGTCAATAACAACTGGTGCAGACCGAGACATATCACGGTTAAACAACAACACTGCAACAAAGACACTGAGTTGCTAGCTGTTAACATGCGGCCTACCTATCTCCCGAGGGAATACTCACACGTGATCTGCATTGTTATTTATGCAAATCCGATGGCGAATGTGGGGACAGCGCGTGACGTCATCCACTCAGTAACTGGCAGGCTGCAGACAGAACACTCAGATGCTCTTCTCCTCATCTCAGGCGATTTCAACAATATTTCACTGTCTCCCATTCTACCCACGTTCACCCAGTATGTCACATGCCACACTTGAGACAATAAAACATTGGACTTATTCTACGCAAACACTAAGGAGGCATACACCTCATCACCACTCTCCCCACTCGGGAGATCGGATCACAACTTGGTTCATCTCCTGCCAGTGTACAAACCCCTAGTGCACAGACAACCTCCGGTCATGCGAACAGTGAAGTTATGGTCTGAGGAAGCAATGGACGCTCTAAAGGACTGTTTTGAAACCACTGCCTGGGAGCAGCTCTGCGATCCACATGGTGAGGACATCGATGGCCTCACTCACACCATCACGGACTACATCAGCTTCTGTGTGGACAGCACCGTACCCACCAAGACCATACGGTGTTGCTCGAACAACAAACCCTGGATCAACCCTGAGATAAAAACACTTCTGAGAGAGAAGAAGAGGATCTTCAGGTCGGGGAACAGGGAGATGCTGAAGTCCGTACAGAGGGAGCTGAGGAGGAAGATCAGAGAAGGCAAGGACAGCTTCAGGAAGAAGATGGAGGACAAGCTGCAACAGAGGGACATCGGTGGGGTCTGGAGAAACCTTAAAACCATCTCTGGGCTCCAGAATACCTCCCCCCAGGCCACGGGGGGCAGGGAGTGGGCGAACAATCTGAACCCGTTTTTTAATAGGTTTGACCAACTGCCCTCCCCCCCCCCGACTGCACAACAACCACTGCTGCCTCTAAAGACATCGAGTCCTGCTGCCCAGACCCCACTCCACCAACACCCCCCCACTCCCAACACACACACCCCCAACATGACCCTCACTAAGACCCAGGTGAGGACGGAGTTGAGGAAGATCAAGGAAAGGAAGGCGTTGGGACCGGACGGCATCAGCGCAAAGCTCCTCAAGTCCTGTGCAGACCAGCTGTGTGGGATTGTGGAGCACATCTTCAACCTGAGCCTGAAGCTGGGGAGGGTACCACAGTTGTAGAAAACATCTTGTGTGGTACCTGTACCAAAGACTTCCCACCCCAAAGACATGAACAGCTACAGACCAGTGGCCCTGCCGTCCCACATGATGAAGACTCTGGAGAGACTGCTCCTTGCTCACCTCTGCCCCCTGATGGGACCAGCGATGGATCCACTCCAGTTCGCCTACCAGCATGGCATTGGGGTGGAAGATGCAGTGATCTTCCTTCTTCACCATTCTCTGTCCCACCTGGAGAAGCCTGGGAATGCGGTGAGGATCATGTTCTTTGACTTCTCCAGTGCTTTCAACACCATCCAACCGATGATCCTGAAGGACAAGCTGCTGTGCGCAGGGGTGGACCAGCACCTGTCATCATGGATCCTGGACTACCTCACTAACCGGCCACAGTTTGTGAGAACCCGGGACTGTGTGTCCGACATGATCATCGGTAGCATGGGGGCCCCCCAGGGAACAGTTTTGGCTCCCTTCCTGTTCACCCTTTATACTGCGGACTTCTCACACAACACAACACACTGCCATCTACAGAAGTTCTCTGATGACTCTGCGATCGTCGGCCTCATCTCCAACGGAGATGAAGCTGAGTACAGAGGACTTATCCAGGACTTCGTGGACTGGTGCCATCGGAACTGCCTCCAGATCAACGCGAGGAAAACTAAGGAGCTGGTGGTGGACTGTCGCAGGCAAGGACAACCCCTCACAGCACCAGTAAACATACAGGGAACAGACATTGAGATGGTGACATCCTACAAGTACCTGGGTGTTCATCTGAACAATAAACTAGACTGGTCACACAATACCGACGCACTCTACAAGAAGGGACAGTGCAGGCTGTTCCTACTGAGGAGACTCAGGTCTTTTGGTGTACAAGGGGCGCTGCTGAAGACATTCTACGACACGGTGGTGGCATCAGCCATCACTTTTGGAGTGGTCTGCTGGGGCAGTGGCATTACAGCAGCCGATGGGAAGAGACTGAACAAACTGATCAAGAAAGCTAGCTCTGTCCTGGGGCAGCGCCTTGACCCAGTGGAGGAGATAGGAGAGAGAAGGACGGTGGCTAAACTGTCATCTCTGCTGGAGTCCGAGTCCCACCTTATGCAGAACATACTGAACGCACTGAGGAGCTCATGTAGCAGCAGACTACATCATCCTAGGTGCGCAACTGAGAGGTTTCGCAGGTCCTTCCTACCTACGGCTGTCAGACTGTATAACCTAAGCAGGGCTCCTCGCAGAGATAGCAAAAAAACATGACGACCTAATAGTAATGAATGCAAAAGATGCAATAGACTTACACAATGGTCCCCTCCGGTATACAACTAGGACAATATCGGTCGCTACGGAGGGTGATAATATGTATGGGTACATATTCATACTATGTAGGATAACTAAGTAGACGGTTATGCTGTTTATTCCATCTAGCTACAATGCTCCGCACTATGTGTATATATATTTATATATTTATTCCATCTAGCTACAATGCTCCGCACTGTGTGTTTATATATTTATATGTACATATGTATATTCGCTGCTCTTGTTTTTCTTGTCTTCTTGATTGTTGCTCTGAGTGTTGCTATCCCTGTGCTGTTGCAATCCTGGAATTTCCCCTTTGTGGGACTAATAAAGGCTTATCTTATCTTATCTTATCTTAAATTTCAAATGTCAACATGGATTGTAATGTATAAAATGCACATATAGTTTGAGATCTGTTGTGGGTGAATTGAAGTCTATTTGTGTGAGATAAATGTTAATGTTAATTATGTTAATTGGGTGAAACAAATGAATAGCCTGAGAACCACACCTTTGCCAGCATGCTTCCTGGTGGTGTCCGGGCAAAAGATTCCCCAGGGATATGAGTGCCCTTTAAAGGACGTCAGGAGGAGGAAGTATGCAATGGTTGAGTAGAGGGGGAAGATTAGTGGATTTAGTATGTAAATAAGGGTTTAAACTATTTATTGTATTATTTATGGTGTTATTTATGATGTTTATTTATTTTGTAAATATTGTTGGAAATTATGTATTTATGAATCTTTTAGATACTATTGGGTATAGATGGGAATGGGGAATATTTATTGTCTTACCTGGGATTTTGGTATGTTCCAATTTGACTTATTATCTCACTAAGCATATTAACTGGTGTTTTTCATTTGGTTGGGGTTGGGTGTTGGATGTTCAATGTGAGTTGTGGCCTGCGAAATGTTTGTAATAAATGGAAAAATGCTTGTTGCAAACTTGGGAAGTCTCGTCCTTCTGTGATATGCCTTGAACGCTCAGCTATGTGACAATTGGTGGCAGAAGTGGTCCATTCCTACGGCCGTGGTGAAGAAGAAAAGTACAGTCTGACGAGTGGTGTCAGAAGTTTTCCACTCCCACCGCGGCTACTGAGAAAAGAAAGCGGAAGGTATGACATTGGTGTCAGAAATAAAGCGGACTATATGACATATGGTCAAGAGAGTGTTGTTAAAAATTAAGAAGTGACAACACGGGACAGAAGGAGCGATGGCTAAAAGGAATACAGAAAAACAACAAGAGCAATTAGAGGACTTTGAAGCAGGTATGGCAACTGAGGAGCAAGGGGCCAGTGGACTGGACAAGCTGGAGGAATTGACGAGCTTGGTGAAGTCCCTGGTGCATTCACAGACAGTCAGAGACCGTCAGCTAGAGGAAGAAGCCTCTCTTCAGGAGCAAAGATGGCAGACTATGCAGCACCAGTTTCGCCAGAAGCAATCACAGGTGACGGAGTTGAGAGAGGAGTATGGGAGCCAGGCTGAACGCAACGGTGATGATGACGCTTCGGGGGAAGACCCCAGGGTGACGGCTAGTCGGGTCGGCCCGCAGGAGGAGCTACTGCTGCAGGTGCAGCCGAGGACAACGCTGATGCACCGCGAGCCCAGGCTGAATCCGCTCTCTCCCGACGACGATATTGAACATTATCTGGTGACGTTTGAGAGAATTGCTATGGTCTGCCGCTGGCGTAAAGAAGAGTGGGCTATTCATTTGGTTCCTCTGCTCACAGGTAAAACACGTAGTGCGTATGTGCTTATGGACATTGCAGACACGGAAGACTATGAGAAAGTGAAGGAAGCAGTTTTAACTAAATATGAAATAACACCCGACACCTATTGGAGAAGGATTTGTTCCTTGGACATTCATCAAGACAAACCCCCCCACCCCCACCCCGTGAACTTTATGTACATTTAAAGGACCTGTTTTATAAATGGATTAAACCAGAGACCTCAACTATAAAAGACATTTCAGAACTGATGATCTTGGAGCAGTTTCTGCAGATGGTGGACCCGGAACTGGGAATCTGGATATAACAGTGGGACCCGAAGACTGCAGAGAGCGCTGCCTGTCTTGCGGAAGTCTTTCTGTCAGCCAGGTCTGGGAGCAGGAGACCTACTTTCAGCCATGACAGCTCTTTCACCACACAGAGTAAGTCTAATGGGGGTGAAAGGGGTGGTCAAGCTCAAGATAGAACATACTCCAGTTCCAGTCAGGTCACAAATGGCAAATACGATGTTAGTAAAAAGTCACGTTTTTTCTTTAATCAAGATATACGCTGTTACCAGTGTAATAAAATCGGTCACACTCAGTATTCATGTCCAGCCACAAAGCAAAGTAAGCCTTCACTTTTATGCTCAGTTCCAAGACCCACTCTCTCAGCCCTAGTTCAGAGAGAAATATACAAAACAACTGTTCTGCTTAATGCTCAGTGTGAAGAGGCCTTGTTAGACTCTGGTTGTTTTCAGACTGTTGTTCTGCCCAGTTTGGTCCCTAGGGATTTGTGGAGTGAAACTACAGTGAATATCAGTTGTGTTCATGGGGATAAGAAGTTGTACCCCACCGCTAAGGTCTATTTAACAGTGGGGGGTCAAACTTATCTCCTTCCTGTAGTTCTTGTGCCTGATTTGCCATATCCAGTTATTCTTGGTAATGATGTTCCAACTTTGTTGGACATCATACAACAGGTTAGGGACGAACATCAAACTGAGGAGGGACAGGCAGGTGGCGCTAATGAGCAGAGGCTAAATGCACCTGTGGAAAAAGAATGTAATATGATCGCAACTAGAACCCAAAGGGCTGCCAGTGTTCTCCAGGAGTTACCGTTTTATGATTCTGGGGTAGAGGCAGGCCCAATTAAGCAGCCAAAATCCAAGGCTCAGAGAAGCAGAGACAAGGTTTTAGCTACAGTTAAGAACTTGGGTGAAGAAATACCACAGCTAAACCAGTCAGTAGACTTTGACATCCCTTCTGACATAGCTGCGCTGAAGAAAGCTGACCCAGTGCTAAAACTTTGGTTTGATAATGTCTCTGAGATTGAGGGTGTGAAACAGGGCAGAGTGGATTGTTTGGCTGAGGCCGCATATGTCATCAAAAATGGCATTTTGTACCAACAACAAGGGGAAGTTATGGCCATAGCTTTGCCACAAGGCCTCACACAAAAGGTTATGGAAATTGGACATGTTATTCCTTGGGCAGGTCATCAAGCATTCCAAAAAAAACAACATTACAAAGAATTGCTAGAAGGTTTGTGTGGCTGGGAATGTATACCCAGATTAAGAAGTTCTGTGCAACATGTGAAACTTGTCACATTACATCACCTAGGGGAGTAGCTTGTGCCCAACTTCAGCCATTACCAGTCATTGGAACACCGTTTGACAGAATAGGGATGGATATAGTTGGCCCCCTAGAGAGAAGCTCCTCTGGTAATAGATACATTCTAGTGATTTGTGACTATGCCACTCGGTACCCAGAAGCCATCCATCCATCCATCCATCCATCTTCTACTGCTTTTCCGGAGGTCCGGGTCGCGGAGGCAGCAATTCAAGCAGAGAAGCCCAGACTTCCCACTCCCCCGCCACCTGCTCCAGCTCTTCAGAGAGGATACCAGGGCATTCCCAGACCAGCTGGGAGACATAGTCTCTCCACCGTGTCCTGGGTCTGCCCCGGGGTCTCCTCCCAGTGGGACGTGCCTGAAACACCTCAAGTGGGAGGCGTCCAGGAGGCATCCTAATCAGATGCCCATACCACCTCAACTGACTCCTTTCAATGTGGAGGAGCAGCGGTTCTACTCTGAGCCTCTCCCGGATGACTGAGCTCCTCACCCTATCTCTGAGGGTGAGTCCAGCAATCCTACGAAGAAAGCTCATTTCAGCCGCTTGTATCCGCGATCTCGTTCTTTCGGTCATTACCCAAAGCTCGTGACCATAGGTGAGAGTAGGAACGTAGATTGACTGGTAAATCGACAGCTTTGCCTTAGAACTCAGCTCCCTCTTCACCACAACAGACCGGTACAACGTCCGCATCACTGCAGATGCTGCTCCAATCCGTCTGTCGATCTCTCACTCCATTTTCCCCTCACTCGTGAACAAGACCCCAAGATACTTAAACTCCTCCACTTGGGGCAGGAGCCTGTCCCCAACCCAGAGAGGACAATCCACCTTTTTACGGCTGAGGACCATGGACTCGGACTTGGAGGTGCTGATTCTCATCCCAGCCCTTCACACTCAGCAGAAAACCGTCCCAGCAAGAGCTGTAGGTCATTGCTGGATGAAGCCAACAGGACAACATCATCTGCAAACAACAGAGATGAGATCCTGTGGTCACCAAGCATGACACCCTCCATTCCCTGGCTGCGCCTAGAAATCCTGTCCATAAAAATTATGAACAGGATCGGTGACAAAGGGCAGCCCAGGCAGAGTCCAACTCTCACTGGGAATGACTCCGATCGAGTGTTGGCAATATGAACCAAACTCTCACAATGGTCGTACAGAGACCGAATAGCTTGTAACAACAAGCCCGATACCCCATACTCCCGAAGCACCCCCCACAAAAATCCAGGAGGGACGCGATCAAATGCCTTCTCCAAGTCCACAAAACACATGTAAACTGGTTGGGTGGCACATCGGACCGGATAGCCAGAAGCTTTCCCATTAAAATCTATTAAGGCTAGGCAGGTTGCCAACTGCCTTATACAGCTATTTTCAAGGGTAGGCATACCTAGGGAGGTCCTGACAGACTGTGGAACAAATTTCCTATCAAAACTGTTGCAGCAGGTATATAAGCTGATGGGTATTAAGGGAATTAAGACCACCCCATATCACCCTCAGACAGACAGACTGGTTGAACGATTTAACCAGACTTTGAAGAACATGCTGCGGAAATTTTCTTCCAATACGGGCTCGGATTGGGACCAGTGGGTGCCGTATTTGTTATTTGCTTATAGGGAGGTTCCCCAGGCTTCAACAGGATTCTCACCTTTTGAACTACTGTATGGTCGTCAGATGAGGGGTCCACTGGACTTGTTAAAGGAGCACTGAGTGATCCAGTGATCCAGTCCACTGAGTGATCAGGACAATGTGGTCTCATATGTTATTAAAATGAGAGAAAGACTGGATCAAATGACTACTTTGGCTCAGGAGCACATGAGGACGGCGCAGGCTAAGCAAAAGACTTGGTATGATAAGAAGGCCAGAAAGAGGGTTTTTCACCCAGGTCAGCAGGTGTTGCTACTTCTGCCCTCTTGTGACAGTAAGCTGTTGGCTCGATGGCAGGGGCCTTAAGAAATTTCTAAGAAGCTAAGTTCAGTGACATATGAACTATATATGAAACAGCACACCTAAGGTGTGGTGTGCTGTATTCATAATGTCTCTGCAAGCATAATAACTGTTACTTTTGTCATAGTCTTGCTACCCCCACCCCCCTCCCTCGCAGCCTTCCCTGCAGCTCGCTTCCAAAGCCAGACTATCGAGGCCTCAGCTCCCCGCTTGAGCCCTCTGGGGGGGTTGTACTGTGGGTGACCCCCACAACAGACTGGGACAAGCAGAGCGCTCAGCTGGAGCAATTGGCAGAACAATGAGATGTGTGTACTGATATCAATAGGCAGCCTCCCTTTGTCTAGTTTTTTCCTGCCAGTAATCTTCCTATTGTTATGGGTGACTCTCAGATGCAAATGTCTTCCTGTCAGTAATCCTCCTATTGATGTGGGTGACTCTCAAATGCAAATGTCCATGCCTACTGCTGTGAATGCATTGTCTGTAGTGGGGTATTTAAACTGCATCGCTCTGTAACTCTCTCTCTCTGACCACTGCTGCTGACGAGAGCCTGAGAGCTCGCTCCGGCGCGCCTGCACGGCGCTGGAGTGAGTTCTGAGATGGCGGTATGATTAATAAAATCCCTCAAAAACTCTCAGTTCGCCTCTTATTATTTCATGCCGCCACACTTGGTTGTCAACCTTGGTTCCAAGGTTGTCATAGCCAGGAGTGGCACTGGGGTTAAGCTCCCAGTGCTCATAAAATGCTCCTTACGGCGTGCGTCTCGAAAAGCCTCTGACAACTAAGTCCAACTCCTAGCCTGCCTGTGTGGTTTAGTCTCTAAGCCCGGCGGAACTGCTTTTACTAATAGGAGAAGGGGCGAGGGCGAATCTCTGGCGCCTTAAAACCAGATGCTTCGGGTAGATGGTGGCTCATCAACCTGGGAAGGTAGCCCATCTAGGGGAAGGTAAACCCTGATTTCAAACCTCCGCTGCCTTGCGGCACACCCGGTCACGGGAAAGGCTTCGGGAGTCAACCCTGAAGAAAAATCCGGAGTCGGAGCCCGTAAGGCAGTTCTCTGTTGTGCTCAACATCGTTCTGGCAGCTCCTGCGATGGCGCTGGTGCCAAACTATAGCAGCCCTGCTGTTCCTTTGGATTCATCAGTGATGTGGAGAGGGGGGACATGCTGCATGGGTAACATCTTGTCCTTCATATCTTCCTGCCCAGGCTTGAATCCTACCAACGCCCAATGCTGGAAGGTAGAACTCTGGTGCACATCGGCCTGTTCAGCCACAGGTGGTGCTGTTCCAGCAGAGTAGACGTTTAGGATTCTCTTCCATGGTCATCATAGACCGACGGAGGCCGACGACGAAGTCTAGCTGACTAAATCACAGTAGTGTCCTTAGTTCGTCTGCTTGGCGAGAAATAGCCACATGGTGGCAAGTGGTGACATCATAAATTAATGAAAGAGCATTAGTTCTGTCAGAATAAATGTGTTAATCACTACAACTGATTAATAACAAATTAAAATGAGTTAAGAATAATGGCGATAAAGCCTCATTCAGCAGCTAGATTAACCTCAGTCAATACTGATTGCACTGTTAAAATGCTATTGAGGGAAGAAGGGGTAAAGAATATTTTACATCTTTCCAAGTTTTTGGCAAAAATCGAGCATGAATTACATTCTCCAAAATTGTCCATGAAGTACCTCTTTTAAATCATTTGAACATTAACTGAGCGTTTTTTGTTTGTTTGTTTGTTTTGTTTTTTATATCAGGAGCAAGAATGTGGTAGCAGCAGGGTGAACCAAGAAGAAGAGGAGAGAGGAGGTAACGGTAACCAGTGAATCAGCACAGGGGTCCAGACGGAGAGTGAGACAGCACTGATGACTAGAGAGAGAGAGGAGGCACACATGATCAGGTAACAATAGTCAAAACTTGACTTCTGCCAGTGCTGAAATACTTAACACATAATGGGCATTACAGACGTGGACAAAATTGTTGGTACCCCTCTGTTAATGAAAGAAAAACCCACAATGGTCACAGAAATAACTTGAATCTGACAAAAGTGGTAATAAAAAAAAATTCTATGAAACTTAACCAATGAAAATCAGACAATGCGTTTGAATTGTGGTTCAACAGAATTATTTTAAAAAAAACAAACTCATGAAACAGGCCTGGATAAAAATGATGGTACCCCTAGAAAAGATTGAAAATAATGTGACCATAGGGACATGTTCAACCAAGATGTGTCCTCTAATTAACATCACAGGTGTCTACAAACTTGTAATCAGTCAGTCGGCCTATTTAAAGGGTGACAAGTAGCCACTGTGCTGTTTGGTGACATGGTGTGTATCACCCTAAACATGGACCAGAGGAAGCAAAGGAGAGAATTGTCTCAGGAGATTAGAAAGAAAATTATAGACAAGCATGTTAAAGGTAATGGCTATAAGACCATCTCCAAGCAGCTTGATGACTACAGTTGCAAATATTATTCAGAAGTTTAAGATCCACGGGACTGTAGCCAACCTCCCTGGACGTGGCCGCAGGAGGAGACGGATAATACGAATGGTAACAAAAGAGCCCAGAACAACCTCTAAACACATTCATGGTGAATTCCAAGGTCAAGGTACATCAGTGTCGGATCGCACCATCCATCATTGTTTGAGCCAAAGTGGACTTCATGGGAGACGACCAAGGAGGACACCACTGTTGAAAACAAATCATAAAAAAGCTAGACTGGAATTTGCCAAACTGCATGTTGACAAGCCACAAAGCTTCTGGGAGAATGTCCTATGGACAGACAAGACAATACTGGAACTTTTTGGCAAGGCACATCAGCTCTATGTTCACAGACGCAAAAATGAAGCATACCAAGAAAAGAACACTGTCCCTACTGTGAAACATGGAGGAGGTTCTGTTATGTTGTGGGGCTGCTTTGCTGCATCTGGCACAGGGTGTCTTGAATCTGTGCAGGGTACAATGAAATCTCAAGACTATCAAGGTATTCTAGAGAGAAATGTGCTGCCCAGTGTCAGACAGCTTGGTCTCAGTCCCAGGTCATGGGTCTTGCAACAGGATAATGACCCAAAACACACAGCTAAAAACACCCATGAATGGCTAAAAGTGAAACATTGAACTATTCTAAAGTGGCCTTCTATGAGCCCTGATCTAAATCCTATTGAAGATCTGTGGAAGGAGCTGAAACATGCCGTCTGGAGAAGGCACCCTTCAAACCTGAGACAACTGGAGCAGTTTGCTCATGAGGAGTGGGCCAAAATACCTGCTGAGAGGTGCAGAAGTCTCATTGACAGTTACAGAAATCGTTTGATTGCAGTGATTTCCTCAAAAGGTTGTGCAACAAAATATTAAGTTAAGGGTACCATCATTTTTGTCCAGGCCTGTTTCATGAGTTTGTTTTATAAAATAACTCTGTTGAACCACAATTCAAAAGCATTGTCTGATTTTCATTGGTTAATTTTCATAGAATTTTTATTTATTACCACTTTTGTCAGATTCAAGTTATTTCTGTGACCATTGTGGGTTATTTCTTTCATTAACAGAGGGGTACCAACAATTTTGTCCACGTCTGTAAGTAGACCTGCTGCTTCATAGTGGCATAGACTAGATTATAAGGCTGAATATAGATTTGGTAAATTCATCCATCCATCCATCCATCCATCTTCTACCGCTTTTCCGGAGGTCCGGGTCGCAGAGGCAGCAGTTCAAGCAGAGAAGCCCAGACTTCCCTCTCCCCAGCCACCTGCTCCAGCTCTTCAGAGGGGATACCAAGGCGTTCCCAGACCAGCTGGGAGACATAGTCTCTCCACTTAGTCCTGGGTCTGCCCCGGGGCCTCCTCCCAGTAGGACGTACCTGAAACACCTCAAGTGGGAGGCGTCCAGGAGGCATCCTAATCAGATGCCCATACCACCTCAACTGACTCCTTTCAATGTGGAGGAGCAGCGGTTCTACTCTGAGCCTCTCCCGGATGACTGAGCTCCTCACCTTATCTCTGAAGGTGAGTCCAGCAATCCTACGGAGAAAGCTCATTTCAGCCGCTTGTATCCGCGATCTCGTTCTTTCGGTCATTACCCAAAGCTCGTGACCATAGGTGAGAGTAGGAACGTAGATTGACTGGTAAATCGACAGCTTTGCCTTGGAACTAAGCTCCCTCTTCACCACAACAGACCGGTACAACGTCCGCATCACTGCAGATGCTGCTCCAATCCGTCTGTCGATCTCTCGCTCCATTCTCCCCTCACTCGTGAACAAGACCCCAAGATACTTAAACTCCTCCACTTGGGGCAGGAGCCTGTCCCCAACCCGGAAGGCTAGCTTCTGGTGGCCGGGTTTCCACCCATGGGACCCGGCCGGGCTCAGCCCGAAGGAGTTACATGGGTCCGCCGTCCAGTGGGTTCACCACCTGCAGGAGGGATCATGGGGGTCCGGTGCTATGTGGATTAGGTGGCGGTCAAAGGCGGAGACCTTGGCGGACTGATTTGGTAAATTAGGGAAATAATTTTTACAACTGTTGCTAATGTGGGAATGCCAAAATAAAGAGGTAAATTAGCCTTGTCTTTTTAGCAATGTTAACGATTTTGTACTCTTCCTCCACACTAGGATACATATACTGGCATTTTTTGCTTAAAAAATAATTTTTCTTTAAAAATGAAAAAGAGGACATTGGAGGCAACTGCCTATACTGATGACCTGACAGTTCTATAATAAAAATATTTTTTTAAAAAGTCCTTATATGAGCTGAGATCTCACCACCCCCCATGTTTGAAACAAAGTTACGCCTTTGGTGGCAGGACAGTAGTCCAGATGCAGCAGTAATGCAGTAGATCCAGTGTCGACTGGTTTAATTTAAACTGAATAAATCCCTCTCTGTCTGACCTCAAGTACCCAGGCTACAAACATCACGTCCCGCTGTATTCCACCCTTCCTGTCTGCATTTACCTTCACTGCTGTCTGAACTGCCATGCAGTTCTCCACAGGTAACACCCTTTTCCTTTCCATTGTATGTTTCCTCTGTTCTCAGCCAGTACTTTATGGCAGGTCGC
Organism: Pholidichthys leucotaenia; assembly: GCA_020510985.1. Taxonomy (NCBI): domain Eukaryota; kingdom Metazoa; phylum Chordata; class Actinopteri; order Cichliformes; family Pholidichthyidae; genus Pholidichthys; species Pholidichthys leucotaenia. The sequence continues at coordinate 60,129,111 of CM035845.1, read as the reverse complement.
ATTTTGTTGCCTGCCTGGTAAATTATGTAGTCAGTTCTGTTATGGAGCTGTGGGACATTCATATTGTTCTGTGCCCCTCTCCTCCCATCATGTGTAAATTGTAATGATGGCGATTGTTTTAAGGAAATCAATACAGAGGCATTGTTACAGTTCTATGATTTCCTGCTTCATCTGTTGAGAGCAACTCAACATTTTAGCCCACTTTCCTGAGGTTCATTTAAACACTGTTTTCTAAAAGTGAGGGAAAAAAAAGCATTGTCTTTCATGATACCATCCTTCATCTTTAGCCTTGTTAATCCTTAAAAACTGGAAGCTTCCTCAGCAGCTCGTCTGAGCTCTGCAAACGCTTCACCTGCCTCCCCAGTTCCCCTTCCCTTTTCACTGAGTAAAGGCCTTTATTTATTCCAGGAGGACCACTTATTCTAGTGTTACCTGTTACCTTCCTACTCCCATATGGGAACTGCAGAGCTATCAGACGGGGCAATCTAACCCGACAACTCTCTAGTGTTCTTGTACGCTCACACACACACACACACACACACACACACACACACACACACACAAATAAAATAAGGGGGAAAACCCCTTCTCTCGTATCTGGCAGTGATCTAACGCAGCAGCTCTCCTGCTGTCTGGCTGCCATGCCAGGTAAAGTAAACCTGTGGCTTTGAATTACCCCCTCTTCCCCTGTGCTCTCCTTCCTCCTGTCTTCTACTTCACCTCGCTCACCTTTATTCCCTCTCTGTTCTGCTACAAGGTCTCACGCCTTAAGTAAGTGACCTGTGGTGTTTCGCTTGCTCCATATTGGCATATCAGAAAATGCTTCTTAACCCACAATTAAGTTATGTTCTCTTTTGGTCTTTTGAGGCTCAAGTGAAATGATAACCGTGTTATCCTACTATTTAATGTCAAAATGACTGTGGTGGAATGGAAAATGGAAGCAGCTAGTTTGTCGCCTTCTTCTCCTTTCGGCTGCTCCCATCAGGGGTCGCCACAGTGGATCATCTGCCTCCATCTCCTCCTGCCTGGCAGGTCCATCTTAAGCATCCATGTGCACTGTCCATTGCTTTGGATGGTTAACCCTGAGTAGTTAAACTCATCCACCTTCACTACCTCTACTTTTTGCATCCCCACCTGCCTCCCTCTCATTCACACTCATGTATTCTGACTTGCTTCTACTGACTTTCATTCCTTCACCTCTTCAGGTTCTCCTCCACCCACTCCCTGCTCTCACTACAGATCACAGTGTGGTTGGTGAGCATCATAGTCCACAGAGACTCCTGCTTGACCTCGTCTGTCAGCCTGTCCATCACCACGGCAAACAAGAAGGGGCTCAGAGCCAATCCCTGATGTAATCCCACCCCCACCTTGAATCCATCTGCCACTCCGACGGCACACCGCACCACTGTACTGCTATCCTCATACATATCCTGCACCCCCCTCACATACTTGTCTGCCTTTAGAAGGCCTTTCAAAACTGTCACACAATCTTTAAAAACACTGATTCAGTACCAGCTGTGCCCACAAGAGGGCAGTTCAGCAGAATGAGAGACTTAAATACTATTTGTGTATTTCCATATTTTCCACATAATATGTTTATATATGCCATTTTGTTTTCCTTCTCATGAAACAAAAATTACAGCATAAAATATATGTCTTTTGCCATGCTGCTGAAAATGAATTTACAGGATGAAATATGAGTCTAGCTATTTGGAGAGAGATCTTTTGTTCAAGCCTCCCTTTGTGCTTTTTTTAATTTTAGCCTTATGATGTGCTGACCAGGGTCTGAGGTGTTTCCAAGTGAGGCTTTAAAACTTCTTGCTGTCAGAAGGCAGTGGAAACTTCTGTCCCCATGGACATTAGTTAAACAAGCACACAACCTTGGTTAATGCATTCTTTATATGAATATACAGAACACAATTGCAAAAAATCAAACAAAGGAAAACATTCAACAGTTTTTATGATTTTCTGTTTGCAGTATGCTTAAGAGGCGTTAAACTGGAGTCACTGTAGCTAAAGGAGGATTGTGTTTCCATGAGCACTCCAGTAGTTACTTTCTGATGTTTGATAACACTTCGATTTATTGTTACCTCTGCCAAGGAGGTTATGTAGTCGGGGTGGTTTGTTTGTCCGTCCATTCGTCTGCCCTTTAGCAGGATTAAGCAAAAACTACTGGATGAATTTTGATGAAATTTTCACCAGAGGTAACACATGGGCCAAGGATGAACCCATTAAATTTTGGTGATGATCTGAGAATGCAAACCTCCACCAAGGACCTTGCTTGTATTTGTGCAACAGGATTACACAAAAACTACTACATGGCTTTGGATGAAATTTTCACCAGAGGTGGTCCTTGGGCTAGAGATGAATTGACAACATTTTGGTGATGATCCCAGAATGCTTACCTCCACCAAGTCTCTTACCTTCTCACACTATGTTAGCAAGAATACTCCAAAACCACTTGATGGATTTGGATAAAATTTTCATCAGTGGTGGTCCTTGGGCTAAAGAGCAACCCATAACATTTTGGTGATGATCTGAGAATGCATACCTCCACCAAGGCTCTTATTTTCTCACACTATCCTAGCAGGAATTCTCAAAAAAAAAACAAACATAACATTTTGGAGGTGATCGATGAAAGAGAGAAGGAGCCTTGGCAGAGGTATGCACTCTGAGTGCTTTTCTTTTTTTTTCCTCCTTGTCCTGTCAGGCAGCTAGGTGAGCAGAACAGAAATCTGCTACCCTTACTGTGCCAGAACACATTTACTTTGCCAAAATGAGCTTTATACAGTACCTATGTACTGAATATTGTTGTAAACTCCTCCTGTAATAACTTTTAATACTTTATTTAAATTATTTTTTTATTTCACCCATGAAGGACCTGACAGAGCGGGGACTGGGGAAAGGAAGTGTGGGGAGGAAAAAGAAAAGGGAGAGGAACTGACAAAACAGTCAAACAAACCAACAACTAAAACAAACAGAAGACAGACTGCTTCTTCCACCGAAGAAGCCTCAACACTCTTCTGGTATCCGCACCTGTTAAAGGGGAGACATTTATGCGTGTGCGTCCGTGTGCATGTATATGAGAGTGCGCGCAAAATAAATGTGTGCATGTGAGTGGTTTGTCAGGAAACATACGAAGAGGACAGCTGGTTGCAGCAGCCCCCCCACCCGGAAACCCCTGAGCAGGCAAGGCAGCGCCACCAAACCCAACAGGGCACAGATGTCTGAGGTCAACAAGCCCCAGGAAAGCCAGGCATCAACCCACGAAGGGATGGCCCACATTCCCAGGCCTGCCAGCCCTCTGCCCCCCCGGTGGGGCCAATGCCAGCCTCCGGGCCCCAGGCGCTGGGAGGCCAGTGCCCCACCACCCGGGCTGGAGACTGGCCCGCACTGGGGGGCCATGCATTCCCCCAGCTCCACTGCCGCACACTCTGGGGACCCTCATGCCCAAAGGAGTCCTCTTCCCCCATCCAGGGGAGCCCACGTAGCTGAGAGGCACTACCCCCTCAATCCAGCACTTCCCGACTAGTAGACACATCCATTCCCACATCTTCACACCCTCATGCTCTCATATGCACCCACATGCACTCACTCATTCTCGCTCATCCACTCACCCACACAGTCCTACACTTACAGTCCCGGACCCACCCATTCTCTCTTACTCCTGTACCCGCTCAGTCTCACTCCCTCTTGCCCTCAGGCTCACCCACACTCATGTTCACCCATACACGCACTCTCACTCACACTCCAACCTACTCACATTCATTTGTGCTGTCCCCCACACACTCCCCCACCCTCATTCACCCTTATTACTTAGGGTGACCACGATGCAAATGCAGATGCAACAAGCCTGAATGTGTACCAGCGCCCGGCAGTGGCTGAGGAGACCGCCGGCTCAGGCCAGCAGCCACCCCCCACATGACCCACCCCAGGGCGACTGCGGCCACAGAAGCAGACCCCCACCCCCAGTGCCCACCCGAGCGACTGATCAGCAGACCACTGCAGGTGCTTCGAGATGCCACCCAAAATGCAAAGAGCCACACAAAACTGACCCACCATCACCATCTCCACTGATCACTCCTTCACTCTCACTTACTCTCTTGTTCAGTTCCTCTATCACTCCCTTGCTTGTATATATTCATTCAGCAGCACCCAGAGATTTTGACAACATAACAGGTCCCAGGCCCCCTGCCGGTCCTCCAGGCTCTCGGCAGAAGGAGGGAAACAGGGGAGGGGGGGACCACAACCTAGGTGTGTGTTGGTTGTATGATGTGATTGTGTGCAGGTGTGTGAACTACCATAGTGCAGTTAAAATTGGGGGGATGGTGGTTGGAGCACCACTAGCCACTGCGATAGGCAGCGGTGCCCCCACCCCCCAAGCCCTCAGTGTCTAAAATGCAATTAAAATTGAGGTGAGGGCAGCCCCACTCTGCAGCAGAGGTATCCCCTTCACCGACACAGTGTGGCACCCCCCCACCCCAAAACCCTAAGTGTATCCAAGAAGTTGTATATTCCACCCACAATCGGGGGGGGGGAAGCCTGTCCCCCTCAGAAGCCAGCTCAAAAACTGGTTCAGGAGGCCACCCACTGTGCCCAAATCCCAATCCAGGGCAAGGGCCACCGGGCCCAGCAGGCCAGGAGCCACCAGCATCACGCCCCAGCACTCCCGGCACCACAACCATGATGGAGCAGCCACACCTAATTGCACTCATCTTGCACACATGAACAACAACAATGGTCACAAAAGTAAACAATGGGCTGGACCCATACAGTGCCCCACATGCCAAGCAACACCCCCAAGCGCCCACTGCAAGCCCACCAACCACCCACCTCAGACACACACCGACAGCAGCAGGCCACCCAGCAGCCTCAGCTACCCCGGAGCAGCCCGATGGCAACATGGCTGCCAACCCATGTCAACGCCCACCTCCCCCCAAGCACCTCCAAGCACCCACACACACCCGGCGCCAAAAACACTAGGGGCAATGCCACAAAGTGCCACACCCTGTGACACAATGGTGGGGCGGCTGGGACAAGCAGGCCCCGAATTGCCAACCCCCAGGTCACTAGATGGTCCACCCCACCCCTGCCACCCAACAAGGTTCCTTCACTCACACTGTTTTATGAAAATATTTAGACAGGTTCGTGAGAAGTCGGCACATAGAAAAGAATGTACACTGAGACAAAGTATTCACACTGAGACACGGCTGCTAGAATAAAACTGTATCTCTTTATTCCCCACAGACCATATCTCCATACACAAAAGAGAAATCATTGCATGTCACACATTTCCTTCACACACAAGGATCAATGCATTTCATGTCATTTCACAAGCTCTTACCGTTTGATACAGGTGACCGGGAGCCCACGGCCAGGAAGAGCGGGATTTCTCAGCCGGACGTTTTTGCGCAAGAAAACTCACGGCAGACTCTCCGTATTGAGGGAAAACCCCTGTTTTTAAAGGAAGGCTAGGTACAGAACAGAGTGGCCATCTCTGCTCCGAGCAAGCCCCCCCCTCCCATCATAGAATTGCGTGGGGAACAGGAAGGGCCAATTTCTGTTCCCAGGCAATTCCCAAAACATACAGGAACACCTGCTACATTTCTCCCAATACACATATAAGGAATAAAGGTCACGCCTTCGTTTCATAAGCATGCAACAGTGATTTAAGGAGTGAGAAACTTGCTGTGCTAAGGAAAACTTGCTGTGTCTAAGAACAGGTCATACTGTCCAGGTCATGGTGTGACTTAAGATAAAGAGAACTGGATTCATGGGAAGAGAACTGGATTGTTAAAACATATTAAAAACAACTGAGAAACAAATCAGGGCACACATTAAAAACACATTTATATTACATTCCACCCTTTGACCTTATTTGTGATCAGTTGTTAAGTTGGTGAAGATAATTGCTTTCTTCCCCAACTAAGTGCTTTCTTCCCCAACTGAAAAACAAATCAGGGCACACATTAAAAATATTTATATCACATTTTCCACCCTTTGACCTTATTTGTTCTATCAGTTGGTGAAGAACATTGGGTAATTACTTTCTTCTTGGGGAATACTTTCATCCTCGTAAGGTATTCCAATATCATTGTGGTGATTTAATTCCACCCAATTAATGTCCCAAATGCATGTTACAACATGCCATAATAACTCATTTCTTGTGGTAAAATGTCTGGTGTACCAATTCCATTCATTACTCGGACCTACAGCATAACTATAACATATCCAGTGACCAGGGGGTTCAGCACTCACCTCTACTTTGCAAGATGTGGTACCATATCCTCCATCTCGAAAGATAACTTTTATTTTCATTTTGCCAGAGAATTATATATTCTTCTACTTAAAACCTGTTTTACTCTTCTAATATAGCAGAAAGCACTGAAATTGCATAGTGTTAAGACACATAGAACAGCAACTAATATAGCTAGGGGAGGCACCAGTGTTGTGCGAGCAGTGACTGACATGCCTGAGAATATATCCCACCAGTGATGAGCAGAAGCTTGCTCTATCTGATGAGCTGCATGCAATACCTTTCCTTGGGCCACCACAGTGGATATCACTGCAGCACGCACATTAGACATATGATCACCAATGAGCTGTTGTATCTCCGTGGATCCATTCAGTGCGCCTCTGAATCGATCCAGGGACACCTGCCATGGAACTTCCAGCACCCGCCATTGCAGGGCGGTCAGGTGGGCCTCACTAGAGAAGTTGGTAAGACCATATGTCCGATTATGCCATTGCCACATGTGAACACCATGCAGACACCCAGTGAAAGGTACCCTAGGCAACATTGGATGGGAGTTTAAAGTGGCTACACATAGAGTATGGGGCCCTATTTGCCACATCATGTCACAAGGTTTTTCTATTCTCCATTCACATAGTGCCTCTGTCATGGTTAAGCATGGTTCAGTATATATTGCTTGACTTAGGCATGCATATCCTTGGTCAGTCAAATCACATTCTGATAAATCATAGGTGTTATTCTGCCCTGGAGCAAACCATCCCCCTTTTAATTGAATAAACCAAAATGCTGTAGCAGTAATTACTGGTAACACGTGATATTTGCACACATCAACAGCTTCTGTAACATTTAATTGAGTCCATTGCCCGCTACACATCGTGCTATTGCAGATGGTTTTTTCAGGATGCGGAATTAACCACCATTCTTCAGTGATGTTCCACACGTCTCGCCATTGTCGAGCGTGATTGGTAGTGACAATGCGAGTAAAACGTTCCAACTGCATGCGGATATCCAAAACTTGAATGTTGCACACAGTCCAATTGAAAGCGCGAGTGATGTTTGTCATCAATTCACTCGTAGCATTCCACATGGTCAAATCCCAAGTCAAACGTTTTTGAAACAGATTGGCGGCCTCCATTTGAGGCCCCACCACCGTAGGCATCCAAAATCCAACTTGTTGAATGCCTAAAGACGTTTGATGTCCAGTATCTGCCAACATTGATCTGGTTACCTCGTTGTTAATGGTGTTGGAGATTCCCAAAACTGTGCCAAATCCTCCCAGCAACGTGTCATACCATGCTCTCTTCTTTCTTTTTGAACATTTGGGAATGGGTGGTATCTTTACCATCCAATTGACGGTGATATGGCTGGTTTGTGTGGCTACTGTTGTACATGTCGACAGTATGGGTGCCAGATTCGTCGGGGATGTATGCTTTGGGTTTTTGTCGACCACCAGAATAAGGTACACAAAGGAGATGCGTCGACCCTTTATGACTGTTCCATTCATCAAATACACTTCCTTATCTCCTGTTATGTTGATGGATAGCTTTGTACCATTTAAGGTAGTGTCACATTTCAGTAAGTCATTAACCACTTTGGCCACACATATGGTTACATTGGCAGTCAAGTTAACTATACACCCCTTCTCCACCGCAGACACATTATATTGATATTTGACACATTTGGGGCATATGTAAATAGGACAGTGGCTGGTTAAGTTCAGTATCTTGCACTCTTGGTTTGATAAACAATAGAAACCGTCTTGGCTCCGATTGGCACCGACCCGACTCTCCTTCCAGCTCAGCGAGACAGGTTGGTCCACCTCAAACATTTCTTGGCCTGGTGTGGCGTGGATCTGGATCCAGCAACCGGCGATACTCATCCACACGATCACAACGAGGGCAGGGCGGCATATGTCCCAGCAGACGACATAGCCATGTCCTCGGTGCTTGTGGGGGTGTTGAAGAAGACCCATGACGTTGCGGTTCCCAATCACCAGTCTCCCCCCGAACATTCCTGCAAAGCAAGCACATACTTAGGAGAAGAGAAAACACACAATTAGTTCTCCCTTAGATAACATTTTGATATTGGTACATTTATCCAGGTTTCCTCTCCTGGATACAAAATGGTCACCACCTGATCCGTCCCTTGAGCTATGATCTCAGCCGGGCGGGGAGGACCATTTTCTTGCCTCACCCATACTTTGGCCCCAGATTTGTCTGTGGAACCAAAGCCTTTTTCGCCCCTTTGCGTCATCACAGCCGGCTTAGCAATCTCTTCAGGGTCAGTCATTAGGCATGGTATAATGACCAATTGGGCCACTTCATCCCCCTTATTCAGGGTTATGGGCTCTGATCCCAGTACATAGCACACCACCCCCAGTTCTCCTTGATAATCACTGTCAATCACACCTGCTAGAGTCGTTAAACCTTTCAGGGATAATCCAGACTTTGGCAATATGTGACCATACATTCCATTCGGACATTTCAACCCTAGTCCGGTTTTTACCACAGTGGGTGTTCCTGGTACTAAGGTGAGAGTTTCCATAGCTCTTAGATCTAATCCAGCCGAGCCTTTCGTCGCTCGCACTGGTAGTGTTGCCTCTGGGTTAATTTTCCACATCTCAATAATTTGTCCTTCAAATTGTTCAAGATTGACAGTGATCATTCGGTTCAGTGGTGTTGTACCAGGTGCAATGGGTCTATCGTTTAGCTGTTTCAGCGCTTGTGGTAAGCGTTTTTTCCACCCTTCCAAACTATTGTTTGTCCCTCTTTTTTCAAGGTGGCTTTCAACAACCCATTCATTCTCTCAATTAAACCCGCAGCTTGGGGATGATATGGAACGTGATAAATCCATTCCACATGATTGTGTTTGGCCCAATCTTTCACCAGATTTCCGGTGAAATGGGTCCCATTGTCAGTTTGAATCTGTACAGGTAGCCCATAGAACCTTTCAATTAGTTCCACACAGGCCAGTGTGGCCTTCTGATTAGCCACTTTGGCTGGGTGTGCCACTACCACACCCGAAAATGTATCCACAGCCGTGCATACATATTTACATCGTTGTGACTCTGGAAGAGGACCAATAAAATCCATTTGCCAGATTTGTCCTGTGCTCTTTCCCCTTTGTATATGTCCAGTGAGATGTTGTGGGACACCTCTTCTATGATGCTGACAGACCTCACACTGTTCAACGGCTGTCTTTACATCATCAGTTTTCAAATCAATGCCTCTATCCCTGGCCCATTGGGTGGTAGCTTGAATTCCCCAATGTCCACTCTTTTCATGGGCCCACCGGGCCAAATCCGCAGTGGATTGCCTCTCCACTGACATTGCTCTAACCACCCCATCAATATAGCTATTGTGGAGGGCTTCTGAGTCCATATTTTGAGTATGGGCATCAACATGGGTGACATGGATAGTGACCCCTTGGACCTTTTGCCAGATTTCCTCCCACAACTCTTTACCCCACACCTCTTTCTTTTGAATCCGCCACTGATTGGACTGCCATGTAGGCATCCATGTGGTTAACCCATTAACCACTGACCAGGAGTCAGAGTAGATATATGCTCCTGACACACCCACATGTTGTATCACCATGTGCACAGCCTTCAACTCGGCCCATTGGCTGCTTTTTCCCTCACCCATTTCTTCCAAAATTTGCCCCAGATGAGGGTTGAAAGCCCCGGCTTTCCACCTTCGTTTTCCCGCTACCCACTGAGAAGAGCCATCCACAAACCACGCCCTGCTCTTTTGCTCGTCTGTGAGTTCGTCATAGCGGGGCCCTGTTAACACAGGAGATTCTTGCAGCTGTTCAACTTCAAAACAAGACTCATCTGCCTCTGGGACATCAGCAACTTGTTCATGCAAGACCGAAACTCCTTTTTGTCCAGATTTCACTCTTTCAGACACGTACCATTTCCACTTAATGATACTACTCTCCTGGGCGGTACCTATCCGATGTGTGGTGGGGTCACTCATTACCCACGTCAGAATAGGTATCAATGGCCTCATGATCACCTCATGCCCTGCAGTTAATGCCTCTGTCTTCACCAAACTCCAATAACACGCCAATAGTTGTTTTTCAAAAGGCGTGTAACAAATTCCTGCACTCGGCAGCTTCCTTGACCAGAAACCCAAAGGTTTCCGTTGTTTGCCTTGTTTTTGCCATAAGTTCCAATTTGCATAATTATTCCGAGCTGACACCTGCAACTCAACCGGACCAGATTGCAGTTTTCCTAATGATAGAGCTTGCTGTATGGCCTCTTTGGCCATGTCAAAAGCCACTTGCTGTTTTTCTGTCCACTCAAACTGCTCTTTTTTCCTTGTCACTTAATATAAAGGCTGCAAAATTTGCCCCAAATGAGGAATGTGACTCCTCCAATATCCAAACAGCCCAACAAACCACTGCACATCCTTTTTGGTGTGCGGAGTGGCAAAAGTCATTATCTTTTCTCGGGCTTTATCTGTGATTTCCCTTTCTCCCTTATTCCAGCAGATTCCCAGAAATTTCACCCTCTGGGAGAGCTTCTGCTTTGCTCCAAATCCATTAAAAACTGGATCAAACTGTCCTCTTTGTTCACTGTTGATTCCTATTGTTTTTATATTTCCTTTATGCAACTCAGCATCTCCCAAGTCTTGTGAGGCAGGCAGCCCCGCCTCTTGCATTCTTCACTTGCCAGCAAAGAAAATTCACCTTCTGTTTTTTTCTAAAGGCCAAACTTTGCCTCTCCCCCGCCCCTCAGGCAAAAGGAGAGAGGGAGGGAGAGAGAACTTCCCGCGCCCGCCCCCTTTGGGAGAGCGAGGAACAGAGAGAGAGAGAGAGAGAGAGAGAGAGAGAATTATCCCTCACCCGCCCCCTTTGGGAGAGCGAGGAACACAGAGAGAGAGAGATTTTTGATTTTTAAAAGATCTTTAATAAACACACTTGTCCATCAGTCAATACAATTTCTATATCATGCTATGTTACACAGAAAATTAATCCCCCAAAAAACGCCCAAAAAAAAGCTGTCCATCATGAACTGAACAGAGGACATTCTCCAGGGACCAGAGGGTCCTGAAACCTTCCACATCCCCATTCCCCATAAAAAACTGAAAGTCCAGCCTGATTCTGGCTTTAAGTAGCCTCACAAATAAAATTTTGACATCAACATCATTCTCAACATTTTCAAGTTTTCTTCTCCGGCTTACATAGATAGCCAACTTTGCCTGCCCTAAAACAAAGTTCAGTAGTTGACACTTCTGCTTAAAACGACGATTGTACATAAAACCACAAATGAAAACCTGCTTAGAGAAAACTTCCTTAAAAATATGAAAAAGTTTTGTGAGAAGTTCAAAGAGGCCACTCAGGCGCTGACATTCAATAAAACAATGAAAAACAGTCTCCCTAGAGGAACAAAAAACACACTGATCACTGACACTGCTGTTAATCACAGAAACAAAAGCATTGACAGCTATAATACCATGCAGGACCCTCCACTGTAAGTCTCCATGTCTCTTAGGGAGAGGGGCTTTGTAAAGAGCCCTCCAGGCAGGCCGATGCCCTTTTCCTAGTTTAAAATAGGCTCTCCAAGGAGTGTCCACACAGGTGTTCAATCGGTCCTTGTTGAGTGCCATCACCACCAGTCTGTAGAGTGCCTTACCACTGGCTCCTCCAAAGTCCACACCAGTGGGAGCACAGAATGCCAGTAAGGAGCAAGGAGCGACGTCAAAGTCCATATAGAGCGTGAGAGAGGGAAAGGGGTCAGTGCTTTCTGGCTGCAGCGTGCCATTGCTAAAGTCCAAGAGTAGGGAGTGCTCAAGTCCATGAAGCTCCTGTTTCCAGTGTGCAAGAAGACCATTGATGAAACAAATCGACCTGACACCAAGATGAGCTGCTAAAGCTGAGGCGTTGTTGAGGCCAGGACCAGCCAGTTCCACCACTTGCTTCAGAGTGAGAATGTTCCTGGAACACAGCCTATCAAGGAAGGTCCTTCCAACTCCCGGCAGGACACCAAGGCGACCACCAAAAACCAGCGGCTCCCTCAACAACCAGTAGAGGGAATCGCATGGCCCTCTTTGTTTTTTAAAAAGAGTCCACACTGAAAAGAGACTGCGGTAAAAACTGGGTAAAGACAGTGCATTAGAGTTCTTAAAATCCATTAAAAACACAGGGAGGTCTAGCCCAAGCCCAAGGACTCTCTGTAAAATAACACAGGCCAAAGGCCTCCATACCAGGTCCTGGGGGCCCGTCAGCAGTCTCTGTATGAAAGTCAGTCTAAAAGCAGCACCTCTACTAGCTAAATGAATCACTCCTTGCCCCCCCTCCTCTTTGGGAAGAAATAACAGGGCTTGAGGAACCCAGTGGAGTCCACCCCCCAAAAAAAAAGTCCACCAAAACAGACTGAATTTTGGACAACAAACCAGCAGGGGGGTCCATGCACATGAGGCGGTGCCACAGGGATGAGGAAACAAGATTATTTAAAATGAGCACTCTTCCTCTAAAAGATATTCTTGGCATTAGCCACTTCCACTTGTTTAGTCTCCCGTTAATCTTCTCTATGACCCCATCCCAATTTTTTTGCTCAAACTGCTGATTTCCAATAAAGACGCCAAGATACTTAAAACCTCCTTTTTTCCAAATCAACCCACCTGGCAGCGTAAGCTGATTTTCTAGTTTCTCCCCCACCATCAGAGCCTCGCTTTTTCCCCAGTTTATCTTTGCAGAGGAAAGTTGGCCAAAAAGATTGACACTCCTAACCAGAACGTCAATGTCACTCTGCTTGTTTAGCAGAATGACTACATCATCTGCATAGGCCGACAGCTTGAACGTGGTGTCACAGCCAGGAAAAGTAACTCCTGATAGATCCCTTCTCAGGCAGTGAAGCAAAGGCTCTATGGCGAGGGAGTACAGCATCCCTGAGAGAGGGCAGCCCTGCCGAACCCCCCTCTGGACTTTTAAAGGGGCAGACAGGCCCCCATTTATCTTCAGCACACTCTCAATGTCACTGTACAAGACCCGTATCCTGGCTATGAAGCCTGGGCTGAACCCAAAAGCTGTTAAAACTGTCCATAAATATTGGTGTTCAACCCGATCAAACGCCTTTTCCTGGTCAATTGAAATCAAACCAGTTTCTACCGCCAATGAACCAGAGACCTCCAAAATATCCCGAATTAAAGTGACGTTGTCACTAATCAGCCTGCCAGGCACACAGTAAGTCTGGTCTACATGAATGAGCTCGCTCATCACCTTTCTCAGTCTTCGGGCCAGAGCTTTTGAGAGAATCTTGTAGTCTGTGCAGAGCAGAGAGACTGGCCTCCAGTTCTTTAGGCTCTGGAGGTCCCCCTTTTTCGGCAACAGTGTGATGATGGCCCTCCTGCAGGTCGTGGGTAGGGTCCCCCTTTCCAAGCTATCTTGGAGAACCTCCAGCAGGTCTGGACCAAGCAGGGGCCAGAATTCCTTAAAAAAGTCCACAGAGAGACCATCTATGCCTGGTGATTTTCCATTCTGGAGGCTCATTAGCGCCGTATGCAGCTCAGACAGAGACAGTGGAGCATCCAAGCCGGCAACAAGGTCCTCTGAGAGCACTGGAAGACCATCAAGGAAAACCTGGCCCAGTGCCGTGTCCTCCCTCCACTCTGCTCTAAACAATTTACTGTAAAAGCTAGCAGCGTGTTTCCTGATCTCTGCTGCTGTGGAGATTGTTCTCCCGTCATCGCCCAACAAGGAGTGAATGAGCTTTCTCTGTCCATTTTTCCCCTCCAGTCCAAAAAAGTACTGGGAGGGCGAGTCCATCAGAGCTACATCCATGTAGCGTGAGCGGACCAGAGCACCCTGTGCGGTGACCCCTAGCAAGCTAGCCAAGGCTGACCTTTTTGACTTGAGAGCCTCTAAGTGCTCCTGTTTTCCTGTAGAACTGAGCAACTCCTCTAGTTCTACCACCTCAGTCTCCAGAACTTTCAAGGATTGGGTCAAGCTACGAGTGACATTTTGAGTGTACTGTTGGCAGAGTTGTTTTATCTGGGCCTTACCAAAATCCCACCACAATTGGAGAGAACTAAAAGAGGGTTTTTGTTCCCTGTGTGACTTCCAAACATCATGAAAAACCTCTTTAAAAAACACATCATTTAAAAGTGTATTGTTAAAATGCCAAAAAGCACTCTTACACTTTACATTTTCAATAAACACAGAACAAAACAGCAGGCAGTGATCAGTGAAACCAACAGGACAGATACAACTATTTTTAAAAACACTCATTTGATGTTTAAAACCATAAAAACGGTCTAACCTAGCCATAGATAAAAGGTTATCTTTGACATGGCTCCAGGTGTACTGCCTCTGGTCCCCATGATGTGATCTCCACACATCGGCCATTTCATGTGTTTTCACCAGTTCTCTCAGCCTATTGGCAGAAGCAGGGTGAGGCTCCTGATGGTTCCTGTCTAGTCTGTGGTTTAATGTACAGTTAAAATCACCCCCCAGAAATAAAAAACTATTTGGATCACAGGACTTAACCGTATCCGAAAGCATGTCAAAGACCCTGATCCTCTCTGCTCTCTGTGTTGGCACATACACGTTTATAAAAACGAAGTTCACGTTTTCAAACTGTACCTTTAATAAGAGGAAATGACCTCTCACCACCTCTTCTACCTCATAAGAGACAGGCACACAACCCCTAGAGAAAAGTACAGCCACCCCCCCACTGCTACTGGATTTGTGGCTAAAAAAAATGCAGCCATCCCACTCTTTTCTCCAATGGCTCTCAATGTCCACAGTGCTGTGAGTCTCCTGGACCATCAGCACGTCAAGTTTCTTTAAATTAAAAAGCTTGTATAAAGAGGCCCTTTTTACATCATCCCTGGCCCCATTAATATTAAGAGTGCCAATTCTAAGGTGGGGCATTAAAAAGGATAAAAATAGGGTACAGTAAAAAAACACACACATAGCATAAAAGGGAAGAAACAAACTAAGAGTCAACATGACTGTTAGTAATTTGTGATTTCAGTTTGACAACCAGTTTCTTTAAACGAAAAATTTCCTGATCAGTAAAAGTCTCATTCCCATCATTCAGTTTCATCAGCTTGCGAGCTGATGCCACAAATAACTCCAGATCTGGAAAGTAATTTTCCACTTTCACAGCTCTGCTCCCCTTGGTCACCTGGAGAAATTGCCTAATTTTGGAAAAACAATAGGAGCTTTGCTCCTCCTGCGTCTGCGTCTGCATCATTTCAGACTCAGCTCCACTTTCGTCAGAGACGCTCTCATCTAGTAAATCTAACTTCCCAACCCTACTAAATTTAGCAGAGCTCTGTAAGTTTTCAGCACTTTTTCTTTTTTGTGCAGCTTTAAAAGGATCCTCTTCAGCAAAACTACATTCCTGCATTTCTTCATGAACTGCAACGTTTGTCATGCAGTGTTTGCTCTGTGTGTCCCCTACAGCCTCAAACCGCTCCTCCCCCGCCTGCAAAGTCTGTTCATTTACATTCCTTCGTTTAACTGCACTTTTACTTACACCCTCCACCTGTTTACCCCGGGCGACAGGCTCGTCACAATGATCAGAGCTGCCGCCAGACAGAAATTCCCCACCATCACTGTTTGGGGGGGCAACTACCGCGCCCGCCGCGGCCACCCCAGCAGAGGCGGCCGCGGCCGCCCCAGCACAAGCGGACGCGGACGCGGACGCCCCCGCAGAAGTAGAAGCGGAAGCGGACGCGGACGCAGACGCGGACGCGGCCGCGACTGCGGACTGCGGCCGCGACCGCCCCAGCAGAAGCGGGCGCCGCAGCGGCATCCGCCGCACCACATGTAGCGCTACCCTCCGGACCACCAGAAACAGCGGCGTCACCTTTCTTACCGCCAGTGCTCTTTGTGTTCGCCTTTTCAGGACATGACCTAATAAGATGGCCTTCTGCGCCACACGCAAAACACTTCATGGTTTCAGATGTTGCAAACACCAAGTAGCTAAAGCCGTCAATCCTGAAATTAAAAGACGCATTCAGTTCAGCAGAGCTGTCTTTCAACACCATGAAACACTGCCTCCTATGACATACAACATGCTTCAGCAGGGGTGATTTACTACCCAGAGAGACCATTCTGATAGGGGACACAACCTGGCCAAAACGGGACAACTCTCTAATCAGCTGATCATTTTTAACGAAAGGAGGAGCGTTTGAGATGGTGATCCTCCTAGACGGGTTCGCCAGCGGTAAAACGGGAGTAAAAGTGTCACCTAGGACCACTCCCTGTGCCACCACCTGATCAGCTTTCTCAGTCGAATCCAGAAAGATCACAATTGCGCTGTTCATCCTCGATGCTGATTTTATGCTGCCATGCCCAACCACCTGTCCTACAGCGAGGCTGGCCTCCTCCACAGAACAGGGAACTGTCGGGAGGATTCTCACACCATGACGCCGGGTTAAGCGCTCAAACTCCACACCACCATCAATCACCGGCATGATGCCGGCCGGGAAAAACCGGCAGCAGAACCTACCGTCCCCCAACACACTCACTCCAACACTCACACCCCAGCACACACACACTCAACCCACTATATTAAACACACACACCTCAAACACACAAGATAGACAAAAAGTTAGAAAATACAAAGTTTAAAGTACTCACTCGACACCACTCCACACCCCTGCTCCCACAAACGCCCACGCATGCGCACGAGAGAGAGAGAGAGAGAGAGAGAGAGAGAGAGAGAGAGAGAGAGAGAGAGAGAGAGAGAGAGAGAGAGAGAGAGAGAGAGAGAGAGAGAGAGAGAGAGAGAGAGATTTTGATTTTTAAAGGATCTTTAATAAACACACTTGTCCATCAGTCAATACAATTTCTATATCATGCTATGTTACACAGAAAATTAATCCCCCAAAAAACGCCCAAAAAAAAGCTGTCCATCATGAACTGAACAGAGGACATTCTCCAGGGACCAGAGGGTCCTGAAACCTTCCACATCCCCATTCCCCATAAAAAACTGAAAGTCCAGCCTGATTCTGGCTTTAAGTAGCCTCACAAATAAAATTTTGACATCAACATCACTCTCAACATTCTCAAGTTTTCTTCTCCGGCTTACATAGATAGCCAACTTTGCCTGCCCTAAAACAAAGTTCAGTAGTTGACACTTCTGCTTAAAACGACGATTGTACATAAAACCACAAATGAAAACCTGCTTAGAGAAAACTTCCTTAAAAATATGAAAAAGTTCTGTGAGAAGTTCAAAGAGGCCACTCAGGCGCTGACATTCAATAAAACAATGAAAAACAGTCTCCCTAGAGGAACAAAAAACACACTGATCACTGACACTGCTGTTAATCACAGAAACAAAAGCATTGACTGCTATAATACCATGCAAGACCCTCCACTGTAAGTCTCCATGCCTCTTAGGGAGAGGGGCTTTATAAAGAGCCCTCCAGGCAGGCCGATGCCCTTTTCCTAGCTTAAAATAGGCTCTCCAAGGAGTGTCCACACAGGTGTTCAATCTGTCCTTGTTGAGTGCCATCACAACCAGTCTGTAGAGTGCCTTACCACTGGCTCCTCCAAAGTCCACACCAGTGGGAGCACAGAATGCCAGTAAGGAGCAAGGAGCGACGTCAAAGTCCATATAGAGCGTGAGAGAGGGAAAGGGGTCAGTGCTTTCCGGCTGCAGCGTGCCATTGCTAAAGTCCAAGAGTAGGGAGTGCTCAAGTCCATGAAGCTCCTGTTTCCAGTGTGCAAGAAGACCATCGATGAAACGATTCGACCTGACACCAAGATGAGCTGCTAAAGCTGAGGCGTTGTTGAGGCCAGGACCAGCCAGTTCCACCACTTGCTTCAGAGTGAGAACGTTCCTGGAACACAGCCTATCAAGGAAGGTCCTTCCAACTCCCGGCAGGACACCAAGGCGACCACCAAAAACCAGCGGCTCCCTCAACAACCAGTAGAGGGAATCGCATGGCCCTCTTTGTTTTTTAAAAAGAGTCCACACTGAAAAGAGACTGCGGTAAAAACTGGGTAAAGACAGTGCATTAGAGTTCTTAAAATCCATTAAAAACACAGGGAGGTCTAGCCCAAGCCCAAGGACTCTCTGTAAAATAACACAGGCCAAAGGCCTCCATACCAGGTCCTGGGGGCCCGTCAGCAGTCTCTGTATGAAAGTCAGTCTAAA
Source organism: Pholidichthys leucotaenia (assembly GCA_020510985.1). NCBI lineage: Eukaryota > Metazoa > Chordata > Actinopteri > Cichliformes > Pholidichthyidae > Pholidichthys > Pholidichthys leucotaenia. The sequence continues at coordinate 60,110,740 of CM035845.1, read as the reverse complement.
AGCAGCACCTCTACTAGCTAAATGAATCACTCCTTGCCCCCCCTCCTCTTTGGGAAGAAATAACAGGGCTTGAGGAACCCAGTGGAGTCCACCCCCCCAAAAAAAGTCCACCAAAACAGACTGAATTTTGGACAACAAACCAGCAGGGGGGTCCATGCACATGAGGCGGTGCCACAGGGATGAGGAAACAAGATTATTTAAAATGAGCACTCTTCCTCTAAAAGATATTCTTGGCATTAGCCACTTCCATTTGTTTAGTCTCCCGTTAATTTTCTCTATGACCCCATCCCAATTTTTTTGCTCAAACTGCTGATTTCCAATAAAGACACCAAGATACTTAAAACCTCCTTTTTTCCAAATCAACCCACCAGGCAGCGTAAGCTGATTTTCTAGTTTCTCCCCCACCATCAGAGCCTCGCTTTTTCCCCAGTTTATTTTTGCAGAGGAAAGTTGGCCAAAAAGATTGACACTCCTAACCAGAACGTCAATGTCACTCTGCTTGTTTAGCAGAATGACTACATCATCTGCATAGGCCGACAGCTTGAACGTGGTGTCACAGCCAGGAAAAGTGACTCCTGATAGGTCCCTTCTCAGGCAGTGAAGCAAAGGCTCTATGGCGAGGGAGTACAGCATCCCTGAGAGAGGGCAGCCCTGCCGAACCCCCCTCTGGACTTTTAAAGGGGCAGACAGGCCCCCATTTATCTTCAGTACACTCTCAATGTCACTGTACAAGACCCGTATCCTGGCTATGAAGCCTGGGCTGAACCCAAAAGCTGTTAAAACTGTCCATAAATATTGGTGTTCAACCCGATCAAACGCCTTTTCCTGGTCAATTGAAATCAAACCAGTTTCTACCGCCAATGAACCAGAGACCTCCAAAATATCCCGAATTAAAGTGACGTTGTCACTAATCAGCCTGCCAGGCACACAGTAAGTCTGGTCTACATGAATGAGCTCGCTCATCACCTTTCTCAGTCTTCGGGCCAGAGCTTTTGAGAGAATCTTATAGTCTGTGCAGAGCAGAGAGACCGGCCTCCAGTTCTTTAGGCTCTGGAGGTCCCCCTTTTTCGGCAACAGTGTGATGATGGCCCTCCTGCAGGTCGTGGGTAGGGTCCCCCTTTCCAAGCTATCTTGGAGAACCTCCAGCAGGTCTGGACCAAGCAGGGGCCAGAATTCCTTAAAAAAGTCCACAGAGAGACCATCTATGCCTGGTGATTTTCCATTCTGGAGGCTCATTAGCGCCGTATGCAGCTCAGACAGAGACAGTGGAGCATCCAAGCCGGCAACAAGGTCCTCTGAGAGCACTGGAAGACCATCAAGGAAAACCTGGCCCAGTGACGTGTCCTCCCTCCACTCTGCTCTAAACAATTCACTGTAAAAGCTAGCAGCGTGTTTCCTGATCTCTGCTGCTGTGGAGATTGTTCTCCCGTCATCGCCCAACAAGGAGTGAATGAGCTTTCTCTGTCCATTTTTCCCCTCCAGTCCAAAAAAGTACTGGGAGGGCGAGTCCATCAGAGCTACATCCATGTAGCGTGAGCGGACCAGAGCACCCTGTGCGGTGACCCCTAGCAAGCTAGCCAAGGCTGACCTTTTTGACTTGAGAGCCTCTAAGTGCTCCTGTTTTCCTGTAGAACTGAGCAACTCCTCTAGTTCTACCACCTCAGTCTCCAGAACTTTCAAGGATTGGGTCAAGCTACGAGTGACATTTTGAGTGTACTGTTGGCAGAGTTGTTTTATCTGGGCCTTACCAAAATCCCACCACAATTGGAGAGAACTAAAAGAGGGTTTTTGTTCCCTGTGTGACTTCCATACATCATGAAAAACTCCCTTAAAAAACACATCATTTAAAAGTGTATTATTAAAATGCCAAAAAGCACTCTTACACTTTACATTTTCAATGAAAACAGAACAAATCAGCAGGCAGTGATCAGTGAAACCAACAGGACAGATACAACTATTTTTAAAAACACTCATTTGGTGTTTAAAACCATAGAAACGGTCTAACCTAGCCATAGATAAGAGGTTATCTTTAGCATGGCTCCAGGTGTACTGCCTCTGGTCCCCATGATGTGATCTCCACACATCGGCCAGTTCATGCGCCTTCACTAGTTCCCTCAGCCTATTGGCAGAAGCAGGGTGAGGTTCCTGATGGTTCCTGTCCAGTCTGTGGTTTAATGTACAGTTAAAATCACCCCCCAGAAATAAAAAACTATTTGGATTACAGGATCTAACCGTATCTGATAGCATATTAAAGACCCTGATCCTTTCTGCTCTCTGGGTTGGCACATACACGTTTATAAGAACCAAGTTTACATTTTCAAGCTGTACCTTTAGCAAGAGTACATGTCCTTTCACCACCTCTTCTACCTCATAAGAGACAGGCACACAACCCCGAGAGAAAAGTACAGCCACCCCTCCACTATTATTGGATTTGTGGCTAAAAAAAATGCAGCCATCCCACTCTTTTCTCCACTGGCACTCAATGTCTACAGTGCTGTGAGTCTCCTGGACCATCAGCACGTCAAGTGCCTTTAAATTAAAAAGCTTGTATAAAGAGGCCCTTTTTACATCATCCCTGGCCCCGTTTATATTAAGAGTGCCAATTCTAAGGTGGGGCATTAAAAAGGATAAAAATAAGGTACAGTAAAAAAACACACACATAGCATAAAAGGGAAGAAACAAACTAAGAGTCAACATGACTGTTAGTAATTTGTGATTTCAGTTTGACAACCAGTTTCTTTAAACGAAAAATTTCCTGATCAGTAAAAGTCTCATTCCCATCATTCGGTTTCATCAGCTCGCAAGCTGATGCCACAAATAACTCCAGATCTGGAAAGTAATTTTCCACTTTCACAGCTCTGCTCCCCTTAGTCACCTGGAGAAATTGTCTAATTTTAGCAAAACAATAGGAGCTTTGCTCCTCCTGCGTCTGCGTCTGCATCAGTTCAGACTCATCTCCACTTTCGTCAGAAGCGCTCTCATTCAGTAAATCTAAATTCCCAACCCTACTAGATTTAGCAGAGCTCTGCAAGTTTTCCGCACTTTTCCTTTTTTGTGCAGCTTTAAAAGGATCCTCTTCAACAAAACTACATTCCTGCATTTCTTCATGAAACGCAACGTTTGTCATGCAGTGTTTGCTCTGTGTGTCCGCTACAGCCTCAAACCGCTCCTCCCCCGCCTGCAAAGTCTGTTCATTCACGTTCCTTCGTTTAACTGCACTTTTACTTACACCCTCCACCTGTCTACCCCGGTCGACAGGCTCGTCACAATGATCAGAGCTGCCGCCAGACAGAAATTCCCCACCATCACTGTTTGGGGGGACAACTACCGCGCCCGCCGCGGCCACCCCAGCAGAGGCGGCCGCGGCCGCCCCAGCACAAGCGGACGCGGACGCCCCCGCAGAAGTAGAAGCGGACGCGGTCGCGGACGCGGATGCGGCCGCAGTCGCGGCCACGACCGCCCCAGCAGAGGCGGGCGCCGCAGCGGCATCCGCCGCACCACATGTAGCGCTACCCTCCGGACCACCAGAAACAGCGGCGTCACCTTTCTTACCGCCAGTGCTCTTTGTGTTCGCCTTTTCAGGACATGACCTAATAAGATGGCCTTCTGCGCCACACGCAAAACACTTCATGGTTTCAGATGTTGCAAACACCAAGTAGCTAAAGCCATCAATCCTGAAATTAAAAGACGCGTTCAGTTCAGCAGAGCTGTCTTTCAACACCATGAAACACTGCCTCCTGTGACATACAACATGCTTCAGCAGGGGTGATTTACTACCCAGAGAGACCATTCTGATAGGGGACACAACCTGGCCAAAACGGGACAACTCTCTAATCAGCTGATCATTTTTAACGAAAGGAGGAGCGTTTGAGATGGTGATCCTCCTAGACGGATTCGCCAGCGGTAAAACGGGAGTAAAAGTGTCACCTATGACCACTCCCTGTGCCACCACCTGATCAGCTTTCTCAGTCGAATCCAGAAAGATCACAATTGCGCTGTTCATCCTCGATGCTGATTTTATGCTGCCATGCCCAACCACCTGTCCTACAGCGAGGCTGGCCTCCTCCACAGAACAGGGAACTGTCGGGAGGATTCTCACACCATGACGCCGGGTTAAGCGCTCAAACTCCACACCACCATCAATCACCGGCATGATGCCGGCTGGGAAAAACCGGCAGCAGAAGCTACCGTTCCCCAACACACTCACTCCAACACTCACACCCCAGCACACACACACTCAACCCACTATATTAAACACACACACCTCAAACACACAAGATAGAGAAAAAGTTAGAAGATACAAAGTTTAAAGTACTCACTCGACACCACTCCACACCCCTGCTCCCACAAACGCCCACGCATGCGCACGAGAGAGAGAGAGAGAGAGAGAGAAAAAGGAAAAGGAGGTTTATTTTTTTACATGTAGCGCTGCTCGCCTCTCCCCTTGCCGATGGGAGAGAAAGAACGGCTACTCACACAACACCGCACCTGCTGCTGAATTCCGCTCAGCGGAGCTTTTGGAGCAACTTCAATACCCCGTAGACACGCAGACATCACCGAAGGGGACCTGTCCCCTACCAAATCTGCCCATGGCGCTAATCTGCCACCTCCATCAGCTAAACACACACCAACCTGCTTCCATAAGCCATCCCAGCCTGGGATAACGGCACAATTACCAACACAATCACCAGCACAACAGCTGGGAGAGCCCCAGCTACACTCTGTTTAATTTTTCTCTTAAACATGACTTTCCTATGCACAGCTCCTCTTTAACCTCTGTTATTTTCTTCGAATCCTGTTCGTGACGCCAAAATGTTTTATGAAAATATTTAGACAGGTTCGTGAGAAGTCGGCACATAGAAAAGAATGTACACTGAGACAAAGTATTCACACTGAGACACGGCTGCTAGAATAAAACTGTATCTCTTTATTCCCCACAGACCATATCTCCATACACAAAAGAGAAATCATTGCATGTCACACATTTCCTTCACACACAAGGATCAATGCATTTCATGTCATTTCACAAGCTCTTACCGTTTGATACAGGTGACCGGGAGCCCACGGCCAGGAAGAGCGGGATTTCTCAGCCGGACGTTTTTGCGCAAGAAAACTCACGGCAGACTCTCCGTATTGAGGGAAAACCCCTGTTTTTAAAGGAAGGCTAGGTACAGAACAGAGTGGCCATCTCTGCTCCGAGCAAGCCCCCCCCCTCCCATCATAGAATTGCGTGGGGAACAGGAAGGGCCAATTTCTGTTCCAGGCAATTCCCAAAACATACAGGAACACCTGCTACATTTCTCCCAATACACATATAAGGAATAAAGGTCACGCCTTCGTTTCATAAGCATGCAACAGTGATTTAAGGAGTGAGAAACTTGCTGTGCTAAGGAAAACTTGCTGTGTCTAAGAACAGGTCATACTGTCCAGGTCATGGTGTGCCTTAAGATAAAGAGAACTGGATTCATGGGAAGAGAACTGGATTGTTAAAACATATTAAAAACAACTGAGAAACAAATCAGGGCACACATTAAAAACACATTTATATTACACACACACACACATCCTCCACCCCCACACATCCACCCACAGGTATCTACACACACACACACACACACACACACACACACACACGCCAACCCTCATGTGCACACACACACACACTCATCACACATCCCCACCTACACCCACACACCCCTACATGCCCACACACAACACACACACATGCGCACGCACCCACTCACACCCACACTCATGCACACCTGCATACGCACATACACTCGCACGTACACACATACACACACACATACATAAGCACACCCCCACCCGCAGGCCCCAGAGGATGGGGAGGGGCAGGCACCCGTCCCAGAGCGCTGGCAGGGCCCCGGGGAGGGCACGACCCCGCCACGCAAGGACACACCCGGGCCAGCCCGCACCACCGGCACACACCCGACCCCGACGGGGAATGCCCCCCCCGCCCCCCCCCCCAGCACCAGGGGCCCAGGGCCAGACCCAGCCCCACCCGGGAGGCAAGGCCAACCAGCACGGGGCCATGGCCCGCCCCCGGCCTACCCAGCAGCCCCTGCTTCCTGGGCCAGACACACAGCCACCCTGGAACAGGCCCCCTAGGCACCAGCCCCAGTGGGTCACAGAAACCCCTCGTGGTCAGGGCGCAGCCAGCCACCAGAGGCTCCAAGGAGAGTAAACCACTGCCCGCCACCCCTCAGGTTATAGAATTAATAAGCAGGGACCAGAGAGAATTGAATTCAGCCAATTGGTTATTTGAGGAGGCAGACATTCTCTCCATGCTAATATACTGCTCAAAAAAAAAATAAGGAACACTTTGAAAACACATCAGATTTTAATGGGAAAAAATAAGCTGGATATCGAAATTGTGGCAGGCTAGTCCAGCTTAATCAGATTAAAAAGTGTTCCTTTAATCTGAGTAAGCTGGACTAGCCTGCCACAATTTCGATATCCAGCTTATTTTTTCCCATTAAAATCTGATGTGTTTTCAAAGTGTTCCCTTTATATATTTGAGCAGTATATAATCTAATAGTAGGTTATTATAGTGTGTCATGCATAAATTATTTCTTGATTTCCAATTCATGAGGATAGTTTTCTTTGCAATGCAGAAGGCGGTGAGAACCATGTGTGACATCCTTGCCTCTATATTTATTTCACTTAAATCACCTAATATGCAAAGTGTGGGTGAAGATGGGATACGATTCCCAAGCCATGCCGACAAGTTCTCACATGTCTTGTGCCAGATCTTTTGGACCGGTGTAGAGGACCGCATAGCATGCATATAACTATCCGGGACGTTGGTGGCGCAATAGGAGCAGATATTTGTGTGACTCAGGCTCAATTTGAACGTCCTTTGTCCTGTGTAATGAGTTCTATGTAGAACTTTGTACTGTATGCATTGTAAACTAGAGTTTTTTGTCATCTTAAAAGCGTTTAAACATATTTGTGTCCAGAAGCTTTCATCCTTATTGATTGATAAGTCTGTCTCCCATTTTGATTTTGGAAGAGATACTGACAGTTTTGATAATAGTCCGTGTATTTTCAATACTCCGGGGGCTCCGGTTTCCTCCCACAATCCAAAGACATGCATGTTAGGTTAATTGGTTGTTCTAAGTTGTCCCTAGATATCTGTTTCCTATAGGCCCTTAGAATAGAGGGTTAGTACTAGTGAAAGCGCTTTGAGTGGTCTTTGTGACTAGAAAAGCGCTATATAAGTGCAGGTTAGTTAGTTGGTTAGTAATATCAATTTAGGGGAACAAAGATTTAGAAACTCTGCCACCTTAACTGGTACCTCTAAAGCTGTCTGATTAAGATTAAATCTTGCTTTTATTATGGATTTAAAGTCCAAATGTCACGTAATAGGGTCCTTAAAATGTCTTGAAACTAGATATAAAAGGGAACCGATCCGTTCGGGTCTCGGTGCATATGCTTCAGTAACGCCGGAACATTCGTTAATTTAAAACTGCCGCGCTTGGCCTGACGTTCCTACTCACGGCCCTCGGAATCGCCTGGGGAAGAGGGCGGAAGTGACGAAACAGATTGTACCTTAGTTTGATGCTTGGGGTATCCCAATTGATTGTTTATATGGAGACTGGAAGAGGCACCGCATATTTTTAATACATACTTTTTTTTTTCCCTTTGTTTGTGGAAGGCAATCACTATTTTTGTTCTTAGTTACCCCTCGTTACCAACGTAACAACGACCAACAATTTTATCCTTAGAAATAAATCATCTATCGTATTGCTGGATGGCACCGTAAAACAGGGCTAAAGGGACGGCTGGGTAATAAGGGACACTTTTCTGGGAAATGTTTTAAATGTAATTCGTGTTGTTATTGTCAAATATTTTAAGGATTCATGGATATTTGACAATAACAACACAACTCAGCGTCCTGCTCAAAATTAAAAAAAGCAGAATTCTGGATTTGGAAGGCGATTCCTCTCTGTTCCGGAGATGTAGGACAGTCGAAAGTGTGAGGCCATCAGCCTAATGATTGAGTCCACACTTCTAACTGTAGTGATAATAGCTCACGCTGAACGCTTTGCCCGCCCCGGCCATCAGCCTAATGATTGAGTCCACACTTCTCATTGTAGTGAGAATAGCTCACGCTGAGCGCTCTGCCAGCCCCCTAGCTGTGGGGGTCACACACACGACGTGTTCCTCAACACACTCAATAATTTTTTTTCCCGTATATTTTTCTTTTGGGCGTACAGAAATGGCAATACGCCCATATTTGCTAAATTGCATTTTCCCCGTATTAAAATACGGCGAAAACGTATCACTTGACAGGTATGCGCCCTCCATTCTCATTCTGATCTGGTCAATTTCTTGAAAGCAGTGGCTCTCCTCCACTGTTGGCATTGCTTGGCAACACTCACAGATGCACCTATTGAAAAATTCAAGTACAAGAATTTGCAAATATTTTCTGAATGCATGTATACATAAATATGCTTGTTTGTTGATATTGTAAGCACAGGTTTGTTGATATTGCAATTGTGAGCTTTTATAAATTTTGTAACAATATAATATATATAATATTCAATAATGTGTTCACATCCTGTCCATATATTTACACCATATCCACCTCATAAATGCCTTGCAGAACTCATGTAAAATAAAGTGAAAAGATCCATTGCATTATTCATGTTGTCTTTGTTTATTAATAGAACTTTCAAGCCCTCCCCATGAAGTGCCATGTGCTAGAGACATAGTTTTTTCCCAATTATTTCTAGTTATCAAACCTTGAAGCTGGCGTACAAAACAACAAGCTAGATTTCTAATTCGTCTACAGTGAGAAAGGAACATTCCTGGTTATGGCCCTATACACACGATCCTGGGGATTTTAATACAAGTCATTTTCCCACAATTACTTCCATTTCATCCTTGATTTTGTTGCTACAACTGAATGAGGAAAGAAAGGGTTCTACTGTAAGCTAGCGCCCCACTGTATCGTCATAATAATGGCTTCCGAAAAATCGATATTTATGGGGCTCCCTCGACAGACCCCCTTCGGCTTCCCAATTTTGCCGGTGGTTATAGTTAATTTATTAAACATCACAGATTTCTTTTGGCTTACCATTCAACATTCTGGAGGCGATTAATGTCCAATTCAATGACATTTTCCACTGGTTCTGCTCTCTGGTCATCGTCGGAACTGTTGTCATCAGACAAAGCATCTGATTCTGTCTCGGACGGCTCGAACCTGTAAGGTTCTATGCCTCTGTCACTGTCTGAACCACTGTCATCAGTATCTGGGGTGTCGTCTTCCCTGAATTCCAAGTCCGATTCACCAGAGGGCAAAAACTAAACTAATTTGTTCACAATCGCTGTCACTTTCCGTCATGATTGTCCAATGTTGATAAGTGTGAATGTGGATACGGCAGGGCAGCCAGGGTTAAATTTGTGACGTCAAAAACATGGCCGCGGTCTGGATTGGCTGTCACAAGCCAGCGAGCAAGGCGAGGCCCTTCTCCTGGTGTATTTTGTGCAATTATGTAAATACAGGTGGGTGATATGGTCTCCGGTATGAATATTTGGTTTAAGCTATGTGTATTTTATCAAAATTCGTTGGCATTTGGAAAAACAATTACATGACATTTGGACTTTATGCTGTTGGTATTCAAGAAAATTTTTATCACTGATGTTGTACTGTGACACTAGTTCCTGATATTGGATGAAATTTCCACCTCGAATAAGATGCTCTAAGTTTTTTAATTCCCTTCTCCTGCCATAGTGGAAAGTTTAACATCCTCTTTTGTTGCAGGATATCAGGATTATTTAAATTGGCAGGAGTTTACAAGGTACAAGTGAAGACCTCGTTATTTTTAAAAATTTCTACCAGGCTGTCAGAGAGGAACTAATGTTAATGCTTTTAAAACAGTAATGGTATTTAATACAGGGACTTATAACAGGTAAGTCAGAGATATTTAGCGACCCACAGAGAGCCTGTTCGGCATCTAACTATGGGTTTTCTAGTGGGGTTGATTTTGTCCATTTAGAAACAAACTGCAGTCTACTGGCTAAGAAGTAAAAAAAAAAAAAAGGGTAAGTCTAAACCTCCGCACTCTTTTGCTTTTTGAAGAGATTTTAAACTAATGACTCTATGATGGTTTATCCTTCCATAAAAATTTACTTATATTTGAGTCTAGAGACTTAAACCAGGCCATAGATGGTTGGGTAGGAATCACTGAGAATAGTTGATTATAGGAAGGACCATTTTTAACGGTTGCAACTCTTCCCATTAGTGATATAGGTAGTGTCCTCCAGCGCATAAGATCCTCTTTTATTGGTTTCAAAAGGGGAATGTGATTTAGTCGCAATTACAATTTATATGTAAGACTGTTGAATTACCCCAGTTAATAATCTGATAATGATCAAAATTTATCAATGAGCACCACTGTCTGAAGAAGAGATCTTTGTGAGTTTTCAAGGAAAATCAATACATCATCAGCATAACGACTTATCTTGTGTTCTTTTTCTCCAGTTTGGATACCTCTGATATCAACATTTTGTCGTATGGCTGCTGCTAATGGTTTGATAAAGATGATAAAAAGTAAGGGAGAGAGTGGACACCCCTGCCTAGTACCTCTCTGGAGATTAAAGCTTCGAGGAGTTTGATCATTTGTTTTGGACAGATGCAGATGGACAGCTATATAGTGTTTTAACCCAGTTTATGAAAGATGAACAAACTCAAACTTGTTTAACACCATAAAAAGTAATTTCCAGTTACACGGTCAAAGACTTTCTCTGCATCCAGAGATAAAATTGTAGTTTCTAAGTTATTAATCTTACAGTAGTCTATTAAATTAAATAGCCTGCGTGTATTATCAGCCGAGTGCCTACCCTGATGAAACCTGTTTGATCTGGGTGCATAATAAACAGAATTATCCTTTCCAGTCTTTTGGCGAGAACTTTGCAAATTATTTTAAGACCAACATTCATAAGTGAGATGGAGCGGGTAGCTGGATGGAAGTGTAGGTTCTTTTCCAGGTTTAAGTAGCAGGATAATACTAGCAAAATTCATATTTGGAGGGATTATATTAATCTTCTTTAATTTGGTTCACCAATTTTAAAGAAAGTAGGTGCCATCACATTCCAAAATTCTTGATAAAATTCTACTGGGAAAACATCTGGTCCCAGAGCTTTGTTGTTTTGGATGTGCATAAGTGCCTCCTGGAGTTCGGACAACAGAAGAGGTGCATCCAGAGCTGCAATATGTTTACTATTTTATTGAGGTAAGTTAACATTGTCCAGAAATTTATTTATCTGCGAGTTAGATGGGTTAATCTGTGATGAGTAGAGGTTTTCATAAACTTTCTGAAGGAGTTATTTATTTCTTCAGGCTCATGGTAATATTTCCAGTCATATCCTTAATAGAGTGGATAGTTGTTTTTTCTTTATTCAATCTAAGCTGGTTAGAAGATATCTCCCCGGTTTTTTACTGTGTTCAAACTTCTCCAGAGCAGTCTTTGTATTAAAAACTGTCCTTTTGTTTGTAATTTCCTTTTAATTCCAGCTATAATTTTCTTGGATTGATTAAGTGCCTGTTCCTGTGGAGAAAAGGCACAGGTTGTCTCTAATGATTTAATTTTCTGTTCCAACTTCAGTACCAGTGCTTTTTCTTTTTTATTCTTATATGAACAGTAAGAGATTATTTTACCTCGCATGACCGCTTTTGCTGCTTCCCAAGAACACAGGGATATTCCTGGCACATCATTATATTCAGATATGATTCCCACTCTTTATTAAGTAATTAATAAAGTCTTTGTCTTTTAGTAGTGATGTATTAAATTTCAGCTCCTAGCTTTCCTATAGCTTTCCGATTTACTAGTGTAAGAGATACTGGATGGTGATCGCTAATAGCTTGATTTGAACATATTTCAGTGGTCTGTGATGTCCTTCACAATAGAGTTACTGGCTAAAGAGAAGTCTAAACATGAACGTGTAACTATGATGAAAAAAAGTGTATTCCTAAGAGTTGGGTGAAGAGAACGCCATTCATTGCAAAGACCAAAATCATTCTGTATTGTTTGAGAGCGTCAGTAGCCTGCCATTTCTGATAATTCACAATGTACTGAGCCTGTCGATTTGCAGGGTTTAATACCAGGTTGAAGTCTCTCCTATCATGGTGTAGTGTCCAAGTATTCAGAAAGACAAGTGAAGGAAATTGTGAAAATAGGATGGGTTGTCGACATTTGGGCCATAAACGCTTGCAATACATAGATCCAAATTTTGAACTGAGATTATTAATATTATAAACGACCTTCTGGATCTGCTATGGTAGTATTCACAACAAAGCATATTCTTCTTGTTTACCAATATACTGTAGCTACCCCCCTTTTGTTTGGAATTAAAGCAGGCTGAGTACATGTGGGAAATTCCAGGGAGGTGAGCACTGTCATATTGATAGAATGAACAGCTACATGCAGGAAGCAACACCAGAGAAAACACTCACGACACAGAGAAACAAGTTTAAACGGTTTGATTAATTTCAAACGAGGAGCACTAGTAGAGAAAATGTCACTCGCCAGAGGAAGACGCAGTCTGTGGAGAGAGACGAGAGCAATAAATGAGAGCAGGGCGATTGTGAAGTGAAAGCACGATTGCCACTTACATGTGTCACGCCGCGCCATTCATCAGCGGCGCCACCTGCTCACGCACCTGCTACTCGTCAGCGGCGAAAGGATAAAAGCCGCCTCGCCCTGAGCTTCGGCCTGAAGCCGTAGACTTCATTTTCCTTGCATGGACTTCTACACATTCCCTTCAGCATCCTCTTTACCGGTAAGAAGTTCACTTACCTCATCTCTCCAGTCTGCTCCCCTGTGCACAGGTGGATTCCTCGGCTGCGGACAACCCCGTCCCTCGTCTCTCCTCGCTGCTGCACCGGAGCCTGCAGGGTGGGCTGTCTCCCGGGCTTCCATCCTTGAAGCGCCCAGTCATCTGCCCAAACAAGTAAGCTTCTCTCCCTCGCTATTCTCCTCCTGTGTTGGTGTGTGCTCATCACCCTGTGTCCAATTTCTCCCATAGGGTTGCCGGCTGAACGGTTCTCCTGCCTCTGGGTCCGAAGCAGACGCCACCAACCAACACATTAACATTCCGCAGACACGCACCCAAACATCCCTGTGTTAATAAACAGTTTGAACTATCTGAGCCTGTGTGTGTGCGTCTCCTGAGCCGAACGTTATGTCAGTACGGCTTCAGCAGAGCGGCCTCGGCGGACGGCGGGCTCGCACACGGTTTACCATCCTCGAGGCTCGGGTGGATCAGATTGTTTATCAGCAACAGGTGGTTCTTAATCACTTATTGGAACTGGACTAACCGATTGAACCGCTTGGATCCCCAACAGCCGTTCCTCCCGACTCGCCAGGGTGGCGCGGCTCCTGCTGTTCCAGCGGCCGTCCAGCCGGCTCCAGTGGCACCGGTTCGGCTCACGCCGATTCCGACCCCCGCCCGCTTTAGCGGTAAGCTCGGCGGAGCGCGGGGGTTTATTATGCAGTGTGAGTCCGTGTTTCCACCGTGTGCCCGGAGATTTTCCCTCGGATCACAGTCGAATTGGTTACATAGGAATCTTCTGGAGGGGCGTGCGTTAACCTGGACCTACGCCGTAATGGCGAGGCCCAGTTATGCCACCCTCACCTATGACCAATTCGTGAGGCGCTTTCTGGAGGTCTTTGGACCACTCACAAACCGAAACGGTCCAGGTCGATCGGCTTCTCGCTCTCCAGCAGGGAAGCCGGTCGGCAGCGGACCACTCGGTCGACTTCCGGGTAGCGGCGGAGGAATTGGGCTGGAGGAACGCTCCTCTGTGGCCTGTTCCTCCGCAGCCTCAATAGTGATCTGAGGGATGAACTGGCTGGTCGGGATATCCCTGGGACGCTAGCGGAGCTGACATCCTTAGTGATAAGTTTGGATAACAGGCTGCGCGAGCGCTCCATCGGGGCGGAGGTCTTCTTCTGTCTCGCCCTCGTGGAGCCTCGCCGCACCTGTTCCAAGCTCGCCCCCTGGCGGCAGCCGCCAGCATCGCGCCCCGAGGAGTCGGAGCCGCATGGTGACGGGCTGGCACTAAACTTTCCCCTGTGGAGAAACAACGCCGCCCGTGAGTTGGGCCTCTGCATGTATTGCGGAGGCGACAACACACCGTGGAGCGTTGTCCACGGAAAGCAGTCGGTGGGGTCCGCGAGTCACTGTTGGAAGCCTCGCGGATGTCAATCGGTTAGGATCTCTTACCCAATTGAAGCTGCCCATCCGTTTTCTGCCATAACCCTACTGGGCACCTCACCCACGCACTGGTGGATTCGGGCGCAGAAGGCAGCTTCATTTCACAGAGCCTGGCAACCCGATTGGGCATCCGCTGCCAGGCACTCAACACTCCATCTCCCTGATCCACCTCTCCCGGGCCACCCTCGGGAGAGTGACACATCAAACTGTTCCCCTACCGGTCATCATCTCGGGAAACCACCGGGAGGAGATGACCTTTTACGTCCTTCCCAACTCTGTGTCGCCCGTCATCCTGGGGTATCCCTGGCTCCGCCCATCACAATCGGTCCTGGATTGGAAATCAGCTGGGATCTCGGCATGGAGTACGTTTCTGTATGGGCACCTGCCTCAGTCCGCTGCCTGCTCTCCGTCCGCTCCTCCCCCTGCGACGGACGCTGCACCCCCGGACCTGTCTCTGGTGCCCCCAGAATTTCACGACCTGGGTATGGTGTTCAGCAAAGCGAAAGCTATGTCTCTTCCCCCTCATCGGCCCCTATGACTGCGCCATCAACCTCCGCCAGGGGGCTCCCTTACCTTCTGGTCGCCTTTACAGCCTGTCCTGCGCCGGAGAAGGAGACCGATGAACGCCTACCTGAAGGAATCATTAAGTGCTGGGATTATCCGCCCATCATCGTCACCCGTGGGGGCAGGGTTCTTCTTCGTGGGGAAAAAGGATGGGTCCCCTCCGCCCTTGTATCGACTACCGGGCCCTCAATAATATCACGGAGAGGGACCCGTTACACCCTGCCTCTCATGGACACTGCTTTCCACTCCCTCCAGGGGGCGACCCTGGTTCACCAAGCTGGACCTACGCAGCGCTTACAACCTCGTCCGGAATCCGGGAGGGAGATGAGTGGAAAACGGCCTTCCGTACCCCGAACGGCCACTTTGATATACTGGATGATGCCGTTGGGTTGACCAACGCTCCTGCAGTCTTCCAGCGCCTCATTATAATGACGTCTCCGGGACTTCATTGGCCTTTTCGTGTTCGTCTACCTGGACGATATCCTCATCTTCTCCAAGTCCAGGGATGAGCACCAGGTCCACGTGAGGCGGGTCCTCAAAGGCTGCTGGAGAACCGTTGTACGTTAAGGCAGAAAGTGTGAATTTTACGCCAGGAGTACGTCCTTCCTGGGGTTCATCATCGCCCACGATAAGGTGCTCCCCGACCCAGAGAAGGTAAAGGCGGTGGTGGAATGGCCTACAACCCTGCATCCCGGCAGCAGGTGCAGCCTTTATGTTGGCTTCGCCAATTATCTACCGGCCGCTTTGTTCCAACTTCAGTGCCATCGTTGGACCCACTGACCCGCCTCACGGTCCCCGAAGGTCCCGTTCCGGTGGGACCGAAGAGGTCGCTGGCCCCTTTGAGGCGCTGACTGAGGCGGAATTCTCCTCCTCCCCGGGTCCTTCGCCAGGTCGACCCCGCGCTTGCATGCAGTGCCATTGTAGAGGTAGACGCCCTCGGACACGGGAGTGGAGCAGTGCTGTCCCAGCGGTCACCGGACGATGGCGCCAAGCGACCGTGCGCCTTCTTCTCCCGGCGCTTGTCCCCGGCGGAGAGAAACTATGATGTGTGGGGACAGAGAGCTCTTGGCCATCAAGCTCGCCCTGCAGGAGTGGCGCCACTGGTTGGAGGGGGCAAGCCTGCCGTTTTTGGTCCTCACGGACCACAAGAACCTGGAAAACTTACGGTCTGCCAAGCGCCTGAACGCCCGCCAGGCGCGCTGGTCCCTGTTCTTCGCCAGGTTCCAATTTTCCATCACCCTTCAGGCCTGGCTCTAAGAACGTCCTGCCTGACGCCCTCTCCAGGCAGTTCGCCCCCGTGGAGTCGGAGGAGGCGCCCCACTCCATCCTGCCCAGGTCGTGCGTCGTGGGAGCCATCTCGTGGGACATTGAGAGCAAGATCCGGAAGGCACAGGAGGTGGAACCTGACCCTGGCGGCGGACCGGAGGGGAGGCTGTTCGTGCCATCCGCGGTCCGAGGAGAGGTCATCCACTGGCTCCACACCTCCAAGCTCACCTGTCACCCTGGCACCTCCCGGATGATAGATCTCCTCCAACGGTCCTTTTGGTGGCCAGGCCTGCGGAGGGATGCAGCCGCTACGCCCGGGCTTGCCCAATCTGTGCCACCTGCAAGTCGGGAAATGCCCCTCCAGCGGGTCTGCTCCAGCCCCTGCCCGTCCCTGGCAGGCCCTGGTCGCACATCGCTCTGGATTTCGTCACCGGACTCCCCGTCTCCAACTCCTATGACACCATCCTGACCATCGTGGACCGCTTCTCCAAGGCCGTGCACTTCGTCCCCCTGCGAGGCCTCCCTACTGCCCTGGAGACGGCGGACCTCCTCGTCCAACACGTGGTCAGGCTGCATGGGATTCCGGTGGACGTGGTCTCGGACCGGGGCCCCCAGTTTTCATCTGAGGTTTGGAGGTCTTTCTGCAACGCCATCGGAGCCAAGGTGAGCCTCTCCTCTGGCCATCACCCCAATCCAACGGGCAGTGTGAGAGGACCAACCAGGAGCTGGAGGCTGCGCTCCGCTGTGTGTCCAGATCCAAACCGCGTCCTGGAGCAACCATCTTGCCTGGGTTGAATATGCCCACAACACCGCTCGCTCTTCTGCTACAGGGATGTCCCCCTTCAAAGCGTCCCTGGGTTACGCCCGCTGTTTCCGGAGCAGGAGAGTGAGGTAACTGTCCCGTCAGTTAGGGCCCATCTCAGGCAGTTCCGCTCCACCTGGGCTGCCGCGCGCCATGCGCTATTGCGCACAGCGGAGCGCAACAGGACTGTGGCGGACCGGCGTAGGAGACCTGCCCGGCGTACAGAGTTGGGCAGCTTGTTTACATTTCCACCCAGGACGTCACTCTAAAAGGCGAGAGGAGAAAGCTGGCACAGCGCTTCATGGGTCCCTACCCCATCACCCGGATCATCAACCCGGTGGCTGTGCGCGTGGCTATTCCCCCCTCCCTCCGCATTCATCCTACTTTCCACGTGTCGAAGGTGAAACTGGCGGTTACTGACCCCCTTTGCCCTCCTCCTGCAGCGCAACCCGCGCCCCGGATGATTGGTGGCCATCCGGCCTGGTCCGCCTCCTCCATCCTGGACTCCCGGCGCCGGGGTCGTGGGTTGCAATACTTGGTGGACTGGGAGGGCTATGGGCCCGAGCATCGACAGTGGGTGCCCCGTCGTTTGTGTTGGACCCATCGCTCATCGCGGACTTCCACCGAGCGCACCCGGATAAGCCATCGCCAGGAGGCGCTGCTAGAGGGGGGAGTACTGTCACGCCGCGCCATTCATCAGCGGCGCCACCTGCTCACGCACCTGCTACTCGTCAGCGGCGAAGGATAAAAGCCGCCTCGCCCTGAGCTTCGGCCTGAAGCCGTAGACTTCATTTTCCTTGCATGGACTTCTACCACATTCCCTTCAGCATCCTCTTTACCGGTAAGAAGTTCACTTACCTCATCTCTCCAGTCTGCTCCCCTGTGCACAGGTGGATTCCTCGGCGGCGGACAACCCCATCCCTCGTCTCTCCTCGCTGCTGCACCGAGCCTGCAGGTGGCTGTCTCCCGGGCTTCCATCCTTGAAGCGCCAGTCATCTGCCCAAACAAGTAAGCTTCTCTCCCTCGCCTATTCTCCTCCTGTGTTGGTGTGTGCTCATCACCCTGTGTCCAATTTTCTCCCATAGGGTTGCCGGCTGAACGGTCTCCTGCCTCTGGGTCCGAAGCAGACGCCACCACCAACACATTAACATTCCGCAGACACGCACCCAAACATCCCTGTTGTTAATAAACAGTTTGAACTACTCTGAGCCTGTGTGTGTGCGTCTCCTGAGCGAACGTTATGTCAACATGTACCAAGCAAAGAACCCAACAGAGCACCAACAGGAATAGACAAACCAGCAGGACGAAGATGGTCAGGGAATAGGCCGAGTGGTGTCTGACTGGGTGGAGAGAGGAAGCTGAGGCGGGGTTGGATGATGGAGCAGGTGAGCGCACAACAACCCTGTAAACACGCCGCACCGATGGCAGCAACCTGGAAAAGGAGGAGGAGAGAGGAAATGTAAGTATTTTTCACTCTCAAAGAACAATTCACTTACTTGCTGTTGGTAGGCAGTTTACCCAACGACCCAGCGCTGACGCTTCCACCTGATGGTGCTTATAAGTGCTGGCAGGAAGAGGCAGGAGGTGTCTCCAGTCCCGCAAGTGAGCTGATTGCCTGCGGAGCAAGGGGAAATTAACAGGACAGAGGGGGCGACTGCTCACCTGCATATGACAAGCACATCTACAGATGACTTAGAAATGTGCATTTCCTGTAATAAGACAAAGTCTGCCTGAAGAGCCTTCAGTCGATTAAAAACTTTTAGCCTCTTCTCCTGGCACCAATTCTACTTACAGAGGTGTGAAAAGGTGTTTGCCCCCTTCCTGATTTCTCATTTTTTTTGTATGTTTGTCACACTTAAATGTTTCAGATCAAACAAATTTAAATATTAGATAAAGATTAGTTTAGTTTAGTTTATTTGAAAAGGGACAATGCAATTTCATAAAACACATGATTACACATGGTTAAAAAAGCCAGAATTAGCCAAAGGCTAGTTTTCATCTGTAGTCCCCTGGCCAAGATGTAAGAAAGCAGTAAATGCATCTACAATTAAAAAAAAACATGGTTAGACATTTAAGAGGGCACTAATGTACAAATAACATATACATAACAAACCGTACATTTAAACACAATGTGGTCTATATTAATCATATATCCCATAACCTACATATGTATAAGCATGTGAGAATGTTTGGTGATTACATATGTAAAGCGACTTCACACCTCAGAACAGGACAAAAGGTCTCAACCGCCAGTGAAGATCAAAGAGCATCCGAGGCGCTGCGGT